>CM077908.1:27205181-27805181 GCA_039720435.1 Amazona ochrocephala
CCTCTCCTTGTTGGCTCCTCTATTACTTGCAAGAGGAAGTTGTCTTCCACACAATTGAGGAACCTCCTGGATTGCTTGTGCCGGGCCGTACCATCCCTCCAACAGATATCAGGATGGTTGAAGTCCATCATGAGAACAAGGGCCTGCAAGTGTGAGGCTGTTCCTATCTGTCTGTAGAGTGCTTCGTTCACATAGTCGTTTTGATCATGCAGTCTGTAACAGATCCCCAGAGTAATGTCCCCCATCGCTGTTCTCCCTTTGACCCTGACCCAAAAGCTCTCTATTGACTGATCACCTGTCCCCAGACAGAGTTCCATACTTTCTAGCCTATCACTGACATAAATAGCTATTTCCCCTCCCCATCTGCCTGGCCTGTCTTTCCTAAAGTGCCTGTAGCCTTCCATTCCAACACTCCAGTCATAGCAGCCCTCCCACCATGTTTTTGTGATGTCAATGATATCATATCCCTTTAGATGTGCACACAACTCTAATTCCTCTTGTTTATTCCCCATACTATGGGCGTTTGTATAGAGGCATCTGAGCTGAGTTTCAAATGAAGACGAGTTATTGTCTGGAGTGGCTGAAATATCTCTGCATTGCTCCAAGCATTTATTATAGGTGCTGGCAAGTGACTGGGAGTGTTGGGATGGGTTGATGCCCCTCTCCCCCAACACATCTAGTTTAAAGCTGCCTTGACCAGCCTGGCAAGTTTCCTACCAAAGCAGCTCTTCCCCTTCTTTGGCAGACCAGCTTTACCAGCCTCCAGTAGACCTGGTCTTCCAAATAGAGTCCCATGTTCTAAGTAACCAAACCCCTTACTATGGCACCACTCCTTTAACCATTTATTAATCTGCCAAATACACCTAACCTTTTCACAGTCTTCCCCTTTAACCTGGAGGATTGATGAAAAAACTATCTGATCTCCAAAGCCCCTAACCACCTTTCCCAGGGTTCTGTAGTCCTTCTTAATGTTCTCCAGGCTACTGCTGTCTACATGGCTAGCACCCACATGGACCACAAGAAGTAGGTAATATTCAGCAGGATTTCCTAGAACAGGCAGCCTCTCAGCAACATAGAATCATAGAATAGTTAGGGTTGGAAAGGACCTTAAGATCATCTAGTTCCAACCCCCCTGCCATGGGCAGGGACACTACACACTAAACCATGTCACCCAAGGCTATGTCCAACCTGGCCTTGAACACCACCATGGATGGAGCATTCACAACTTCCCTGGGCAGCCTGTTCCATTGCCTCACCACCCTCACAGTAAAGGATCATATCCAATCTAAACTTCCCCTCTTTAAGTTTGAACTCATTCCTCCTTGTCCTCTCACTACAGTCCCTAAGGAAGAGTCCCTCCCCAGCATCCTTGTAGGCCCCCTTCAGATACTGGAAGGCTGCTATGAGGTCTCCACATAGCCTTCTCTTCTCTAGGCTGAGCAGCCCCAACTTTCTCAGCCTGTCTTCATACGGGAGGTGCTCCAGTCCCCTGATCGTCCTCGTGGCCCTCCTCTGCACTTGTTCCAACAGTTCCATGTCCTTTTTATGTTGAGGACACCAGAACTGCACACAGTACTCCAAGTGAGGTCTCACGAGAGCAGAGTAGAGGGGCAGATCCTAGCCCCTGCTAGGCAGCCCACATCCCTTGAGAGTGGGTCAGGCTGACAGATGGGTGCCTCTGTGCCTTTCAAAGTAGTCGCCTACTACTATGACCCCCTGCTTTTTCCTGGAGGCAGTAGTAGTGATCCTCTTTACAGGTGCATCAGCAGGATCTTCATTTGGTGCAGTGGGCATTTCCTTGTTAGCCCCCTGCAGAACTGCTCAGCTGTTCTGGGTTGGGTTGTCAGGTTTTTGGAGGAAGCCACTTGCTTTCGATTGTCCTCTTCCTCCTCTTTTTTTTTTTTTTTTTTTTTTTTTTTCCTTTCTCAGTAGCAGCTCCCAGCTTCCTGGATTACTGCCCTCTTTTTCTGTATGTGCTATGGTGGATGCTTGTGGCCCCTGCACAGTTTGGCTCTGGAGGAAGCAGTCCTGCTCCCTCTCAGCTTCCCTGGCATCTGTTAGGTTACTGACAGTCTCCTGCAGCTCATCCACCTGCTGCAGGAGGACCTCCACCAGGGCACACTGAGTGCAGTCCTGTCTGTTATTTATCCTTGCCTCAGGAGACAAGTCGAAGCACTTTCTACACTCCGAGGTCTACGCTTCAGCCTCCTCTCCCATCAGTTCTGTCCAAGTGCTAACACTGGCCACTGCTGGGGCAGCTAGAGCAGTGCTGCCAGACTGGGCCCTGGCCCTGAGGCAAGTGCTCACCATCACGCTTGTCTGGCCACTTGTCCAGCCTGTGCCAACTGCCACACAACACCCTGACTGATATGCCACGTCCTGGTCACAACACAAACCTTATTCTCTTAGAATCATAGAATCATAGAATAGTTAGGGTTGGAAAGGACCTTAAGATCTTAGACCTAAGTTAAATTAAGAGTGTTTTAACCCTTTGTTTTCCTGACACTTGTTTTCCTTATATCACCTGGGGCGTGTTTTACACACTCAGGGATGGTGCCATTCCTCCTGGCGCTGCCCCCTGTGAGTCAGCTGCTCTTGTCAGCTGAGCTGCCGGCTCCTGGGCAAATCCTGTGGAGGACTTGAGGCTCCCTCGGTGGCTCTTGCCACTCAGAATTGAGGCTTCTGGACACTGTGTTTCCCCTCACTCTGGTGTTGGAGGCGTCCTCTCTGGAGCTACTCATTTCAGGAAATGATCACTCACCTTCACAAATGGCCAAGGTGTAAAAGCCTTGCTTGCAAATCCTTGGTTTTGTAGGTTCTTGTGTTACTTATTATTGACTACAGAAGTGGAGCCAAACTTAAAAAATCTGTGAGCATAATCATAGAATCACAGACTGGTTTGGGATGAAAGGGACCTTAAAGCTCATCTATTTCCAGCCCCCCACCATGGGCAGGGATACCTTCCACTAGAGCAGGTTGCTCAAAGCCCCATTCAAACTGACCTTGAACACTTCCAGGGATGGAGCATCCACAATTTCTCTGCGCAACCTGTTCCAGTGTCTCACCACCCTCATAGAAAAGAATTTGTTTCTAACATCTAACTGAAATCTCCCCTCTGTCAGTTTAAAGTCATCCTCCATTGTCCTGTCACTACATGCCCTTGAAAAAAGTCCCTCTCCAGCTTTCTTGTCAGCCCCTTTAGGTACTGGAAGGCTGCTCTAAGATCTCCCTGGACCCTTCTCCAGGCTGAACAACCCCAGCTCTCTCCACCTGTCTTCATAGCAGAGGTGCTTCAGCCCTCTGAGCATCTTTGTGGCCCTCCTTTGGACTCACTCTAGCAGCTGAGAAGACCCTGTTTTCTGCACAAAAATCAGTTACAGGCAGGAACAGAAGTAGTTGGGAAAAAAAGTTTGCTGCTGTTTGTCGTGGTTTAAGTCTGATCAGCCACACAGTTTGCTCACTCACTCCCCCCTCTTTCTTCCCGCCAGCTCCTGGGGGGATGGGGAGGAGAATCGAAAGAATGCAACTCCCACAGGTTGAGATAAGAACAGTTCAGTAACTAAGGTATAACACAAACCACTGCTGCTACCACCAATAATAATAGTGTCAAGAGAAATGCAAGGGAAGAGAATGCAACCGCTCACCACCGATACCAGCCTGACCACGCAGTGCACCCCCACCCTTCTGGGTCTCTGCTCTCCATTTTTACATCCTGGGCATGACGTGCTGTGGTATGGAATACCTTTTTGGTCAGTTTGGGTCAGGTGTCCTGTCTCTGCTTCCTCCTGGCTTCCCCTCCTCCATGGCAGAGCATGAGACTCAGAAAGTCCTTGGTCAGACCAAAACGTTCTAAGCCGTAACTGAAAACACTGGTGTTATCAGCACTGTTCCCAGGCTGAAAGTCAAAAACACAGCACTGCACCAGCTACCAGGAAGGAGAAAAATGCCTGCTACTGCTGAACCCAGGGCAGTATCCTCCCCTTCTTCCATACCATTCGCATCATGCTCAGATCCCACATTTTCAATATACCATCACATATATATGTATATACATCCACACACACACACAGAGGGGGAGAGATCATCCCTTAGTGCATGGACCAATCCCTGTAAAGCTGCTGAGTCCATTTGGTCCGTGATGTTGGGCTCCATCTTTTGTAACAGTCTTTCAGAGCAGGGGAGGCTGTGTGCAGTGTTCACACTTGTGAATAACCTGGGCAATAGTGTCCATTGCTAAGTCCACCCCTCGATCATGAGTCCATCTGTATGTTGCATCTCTGCCCTGATGGCCTGAAGTGTCATGGGCCCACCAGGCTCAAAATAATTCACCCTCCCCTCCAGCAGTTTCTGCAGCTTGTCGTTGGGGACTCCATGCAGCCGCCTTCCATCTCCGACGCTTCCAAAGCACTGGAGGGGCCCAGTGGACTAGATACTCGCCCATACTGTCCCACACACCCTGCCGCTCATGACTGTCCAGCCTCGGGGAAAATCTCTTGGTCATCCTAGATCGTTGCATAACCCCAGATAAGGCCCACACCCCACTCTGCTTAACTCTCGGGACCAGAGGAAATGGTCCTGGGTAAAACACTCTCTGTATGTGTGCCAATATGCTGATCCTCATCACAATCAGCAGGCAGGTCTCAAGGGTGCCCAAAGGCCATTCAAACCCTTCAGAACTCTCAAACGAGGCTGCTGTACTTGTCACTGGGGCTGGTGTAGCTGCTGTGCTTGCCTGCTCTCTCACCACCAGCTGCTCTTTGTCTGAGTGCAGATCTTCCTCCTCTGCCTTGCTGGGAAGTGCTGCGTGGTTTCCTGCATCCTGCTGGGGCTCAGGCTCGCGGGGCTTGGTGGTCGGCTGCCTGGGGATGCTCTCAGCTGCCGCGGGACTGGGCTCGGCGGCGGGGCTCGGCTCCTGACCCCAGGGGCTGTGCTCTTGGGCCGTTTCGGCCGCTGGAGGCTCCTGGGGCCACCCTCCCTCTGCTTCCCATAGCCTCATGAAGACGGAGGCGAGGACGAGGGCCAGGATGATGAAGAGCAGCCGGGCGGCCTGGTACAAGTCCATGGCCATGTCTGCCCCCCCCTGCTTCTGGAGCCCACCCCTATTGCAATCCATTCCAATAAAGTACACTGAAACAAGAACCTTAACCCAAAACCCATATCTGAAAAATGGTAAGGTAACAAATACCGGCTGTAAGTAAAGTACCACACGCTGAACCTGTGAGATCCAGAGCAACAACTTTGAGAACCAATAAATCATCATTGCGAGAAGTGACTATTAATCCTGTCATTATCTCAACCCTTCGTGCCCCTTGTTGGGCACCAGAAAGAACTGTCGTGGTTTAAGCTGTGAATCACACAGCCCGCTCACTCATTTCCCCCTCTTTCTTCCCCCCCACTCCGAGGGGTGGGGGGGGAATGGGGAGAAGAATCAAAAGAATGCAACTCCCACGGGTTGAGATAAGAGCAGTCCAGTAACTAAGGTATAACACAAACCACTACTGCTACCACCAATAATAATAATGACAAGAGAAATACAAGGGAAGAGAATGCAACCGCTCACCACCGATACCAGCCTGACCACGCAGTGCACCCCCACCCTTCCGGGTCTCTGCTCTCCATTTTTACATCCTGGGCATGACGTGCTGTGGTATGGAATACCTTTTTGGTCAGTTTGGGTCAGGTGTCCTGTCTCTGCTTCCTCCTGGCTTCCCCTCCTCCATGGCAGAGCATGAGACTCAGGAAGTCCTTGGTCAGACCAAAACATTCTAAGCAGTAACTGAAAACATCGATGTTATCAGTGTTGTTCCCAGGCTGAAAGTCAAAAACACAGTGCTGCACCAGCTACTACGAAGGAGAAAAATGCCTGCTGCTGCTGAACCTAGGACACTGTTGAAGAGGAAGCACTGGCTTTGCTGTCCAGAAAATGGAAAGCCTGACCCTGTAGATACATAAGGTATTCAGAATGTAGTGCTTTCACAAATACGTTAACAGAAAATCTTGTGTTGGCAAGAAGTTACATTTCCTGTTAAGCATCACAATTGCTTGCCTTAGCTGGTGATCTAGAGTTCAGATAGAGAACCAAAACTATGGCAGTTACTGCCTTTGCTTGCCTTTGTCTTCACGAAATGCCTGGCCAATGATCATATGGAATCAGTTGCTTGCATTAGCCTTAGGTTCCAGGAGAGCAGGTTATGTGTGATGAAAACTTCTCTAGTTGGATAGCATGAGATGTGAAAATTAGATTGCCTAATGGTCCAAAACATCTAGATATAGCTGTACTCCAGACTGCAGCAAAAATTTCCTTATAACATGCATGTGATGTGGAGAAGGCACGGATTGAGTTGGTCTTCAGTTTATATTCCATTACTTTTCTTTCCTTAAAGGTGATATGCTCACATATTCATTTTTGTGATGCAAATATTCTCCCTTGTGTCCTGGTTTCGGCTCTAACAGTTATTTTTTTCCTTCCTTGTAGCTGGTACGGAGCTGTGTTTCAACTTTAGTCTGAGAACAATGCTGATAACACACCTATGTTTTAGTTCTTGCTAAGTAGCGCTTACCCTGAACAAGGACTCCTCAGTCTCTCATGCTCTGCCAGTGAAGAGGGGCACAAGAAGCCAGGAGGAAGCAGAGACAGGACCCCTGACCCAAACTAGCCAAAGGGGTGTTCCATACCATAGCACATCAAGCCCAGTATATAAACTGAGGGGAGTTACCCAGGAGGGACTGATCGCTGCTTGGGTCAGGCTGGGTGTCGATCAGTGGTTGGTGAGCAATTGTATTAGGCATCACTGCTGTTTATTGGTTGGTTGGTTGTTTTGGTGTTTTTTTTTCCCTTTTCTCTTTTAGTTTCATATTATATTCTCTCCCTTTGTTATTTCCCTTATCATCATTATTATTATTAGTAGTAGTAGTATTATGTTATACTTCATTTATTAAACTGTTCTTATCTCAACCTGTGGGGTTTACATCCCACCCGGGGGGGGGGGCAAGGTGGGGGGGTGAGTGAGTGACTGCGTGGTGCTGAGTTATCTTCTGGGTTTAAAGCACAACAGTCCTTTTTGGTGCCCAGCATGGGGCACGAAGGGTTGAGATAACAACAGATCTGTGTCATGGCTCAAGCCCAGCCGGTAACTCAGAACCACGCAGCTGCTCTCTCACTCCCCCCTTCTTCCTTCCCCCACTTCTGGAGGGATGGGGAGGAGAATCAAATGTAAATCCCACAGGTTGAGATAAGAACAGTCCAGTAACTAAGGTACCATACAAAACCACTACTACTACCATCAATAATAATAATAAGAAGGGAAATAACAAGGGGAAAGAATATAAAACTAAAAGGGGAAAAGGAAAAGAAAATAATAAACACAAGTGTTGCACAATACAGTTGCTCACCACCTGCCAACCGATACCCAGCCCAATCTGAGCAGTGACCTGGGCCTTCTGGGTAACTCCCCTCAGTTTATATACTGGGTATGACATGCTGTGTTATGGAATACCCCTTTGGTTAGTTTGGGTCAGGGGTCCTGTCTCTGCTTCTTCTTGGCTTCTTGTGCCCCTCCTCACTGGCAGAGCATGAGAGACTGAGGAGTCCTTGTTCAGGGTAAGTGCTACTTAGCAAGAACTAAAAACATTGATGTGTTTTCAGCATTGTTCTCAGACTAAAGTTGAAAAACACAGCACTGCACCAGCTACTAAGGAGAAAAATAACTGCTACAGCTGAACCCTGGACAATCTGACAAAACAAATTTGCGTTAAGCATTCATTATATTGGATTAATAGTCACTTGTCAAAATGTTGATTCATTTGCTCTCAGAGTTGTGCTTGGTCTCGGAGTTGTATTATGTCACACCTTACTTGGAGTATGCCTTCCCTGCAGTGATGTTTATCATCTATGGGGCCTCGGCTAAGGTTCTTCTTTTGTTGTACTTTTTAATAATGGCTTGTGATAGACTTGCTGGTCATGAAACTGATCTGATATGTGTTCTCAGGAGCCATCTAATAGGAGCTACTAATAATTATGCCTCTTGTTTTTAACTCCTCAGAGGACAAACGTGTGGAGGAGACATCCTCCCACACCTTCCCACCTACCACCAGGCTGTTTACAGCAGGATCTGAGAATTTTAAAAGATTTTGAATATCCTTTGAGTACCCTTGAAAACAACCTGCTCCTTTTGGTGGGAACCAGCATGTTGTTGAATATGGTTCAGGTCTTGTTTAAGGTTAAACAGCTGTCAAAGAATGCCACCAAGAGATCTTCCCTGAGGCTGGACAGTTATGAGTAGCAGGGGGTGTGGGATAGTATGGGCAAGTACCTAGGCCAGTGGGCCCTTCCAGTGCTTTGGAACTTCACTCATGGACAAGTGTGGAAACAGGGAAAACTAGTAAAATACTTTGGAAAAGCATGCTGTCGTCCTGGTAATAACAGAGAGGTACAAATAACTGCAATGTGCTGGGGCCTGGCCTACACCTGCAGAGCCCTGCTCAGCACTATCCAGTACCCTCAAGGGGAAAAGAAGGTCTCTGGATCTGATGGCTAAGCAACAGACACTATGGCTCCTCCATCCCCAACAAGGAGCAATGCATCCACTGCAACCCCAGCTACAGGCACTGCAGCCACTGCAACCCCGGCAGCAGGCACTGCCGCTGAACCAAAGGACCAATCCGTGCTGCGATCGGTTGTTCGTATATGCAAGAGGAGATGGAAATAAAAAGTAACTCATGAAGAAAGATGAAGAAGGATCAATACCAGAACTAGGGGGAGCAGCACCAGAACTAGAGGAACTATTACAAGAAACAGACAAGAGGCAGAGCAAGAGGTAACTACTCAATCCCTGTCCTTGACTGAGCTGCGGAACATGCGAAAAGATTTCAGCCATCTTCCAAATGAGCACATCATCACCTGGATGCTCCAATGCCGGGACAATGGGGACAACAGTCTGGAATTAGAGGGTAGTGAAGCCAGTCAGCTGGGATCACTTGCTAGGGAAGGGGGAATCGACAAAGAGATTGCGAAAGAGAAACGAATCCTCAGCCTCTGGAGGCAGCTCTTGGCAGCTGTGAAGGAAAGGTATCCCTACAGGGATGATGTTATGTGTTGTCCTGGTAAGGGGACCACTATAGAGAAAGGCCTCCAGTACCGGAGGGAATTAGCTGTTCTAGAGATGATCTATCATAAGTTGCATGCCAGGGATACACCTGTAGATCCAGGTGAAATCAAATGTACGTGACCCATGTGGTGGAAATTTACACGAAGTGTGCCATGATCTAATGTCAGCTCATTGGCATTGATGAGCTGGAGGGATGCAGCAGCACCAACAGTGAATGAAGTGAGTCATCAGCTCCAGGAGTTTGAAGACAGTCTCTCCCCTCCATCATTTTCAGCTGTGGAAAAACTCCTGTCCCAGGAGTTCAAGCAATTGAGAGGCTATATAACCAGCTCCCTGCATGTATAGACACACATCTTGGCTATTAACAGTAAGCGCACTGTTGCTTGAGAGGGAAGATATAGGAAGTACATGCCATGGGGCACCCTAAGGTTTTACCTGTGGGATCATGGAGAAGACATGAGAAAGTGGGATGGAAAACCTACCTCAGTTCTGGAGGAATGGGTACATGAATTGCAAGTAAAAACAACTGTGAAGGAGAATCCTCCCAGGAAAGTTGCTTCTCCAGTCTCTTGTGGGCAGCTTCCCAGATGGAGTGGAAGACCTGATTTTACTCCGATTCCTATGATAAGGAATTTTAAAACCTTTGTACAAGAAGTGAAGAATCTTATGATTGCTGTTAGAGGGGCCCTGCCTCCAGTCGGGTGGAGGAGAGGGACAATAGGGTTTACTGGACTTTGTACATCAGAGAGCCTGGCACATCAGTCCCACAGGAATATTAGGTTCTAGTAGATGCCAGTGCATAGTGTATACTAATGCCATCAAGCTATCAAGGGGTAGAACCTATTTTTATTTCTGGAGTGACAGGAGGATCCCAAGAGTTGACTGTACTGGAAGCTGAAATCAGCCTGACTGGGAAGGAGTGGCAAAAGCACCCCATTGTGACTGATCCAGAGGCTCCATGCATCCTTGGCATGGACTATCTCAGGAGAGGGTACTTCAGGGACCTAAATGGGTACCGATAGGCTTTTGGTGTAGCTGCCTTGGAGGTAGAGGAAATTAAGTATCTGTCCACCTTGCCTGGTCTCTGTCCTGAGTTCAGCAGTAGCAGTCATTTTTCTCAGTCATAGTAGCTAGTGCAGTGCTGTGTTTTTTGACTTTCAGCCTGGGAACAGCGCTGATAACACCGATGTTTTCAGTTGCTGCTCAGTAATGTTTAGTCTGACCAAGGACTTTCTGAGTCTCATGTTCTGCCAGGGAGGAGGGGAAGCCGGGAGGAAGCAGAGACAGGATGCCTGACCCAAAATAACCAAAGAGGTATTCCATACCACAGTGCGTCATGCCCAATATATAAACTGGGGGCAGTTACCCAGAAGGGTTAGATCACTGCTTAGTCGTGCTGGGTATTGGTCGACGGATGGCGAGCAGTTGTATTTTCTTCCCTTGTTACTTCCCTTATCATTATTAATATTGGTGGTAGCAGTAGTGGTTTGTGTTACACCTTAGTTACTGGACCGTTCTTATCTCAGCCCGTGGGAGTTACATTCTTTCGATTCTCCTCCCCATCCCCCTGGGAGCGGGGGGAAGGAAAGGGGGGAATGAGCTAACAACTGCGTGGCTGATTTGCCTTCTGGGCTTAAACCACGACAGTCTTTCAGAGGACCTTTCTGTTGTGGGGTTGCTGAAGGGTGAAGAAGAGCAAGTGCTAATTGCTACCACAACAGTGCACCGGTGGCAATATCACACCAACCGATACTCCCCGATTCAAATCCAAAAGCTGATCTATAGACTGGAGAGCCAAGGAGTGATCAGCAGGACCCTCTCACCCTTTAAGTGCCCCATAAGGCCAGTGCAAAAGTCTAATAGAGAGTGGAGACTAACAGTAGACTGTCATGGCCTGAATGAAGTCACACCACCATTGGAGTTAAAGTCATCCAAGTGGGATGCCACAACTGATATTGCCAGTGCATTATTCTCAACCCCTTTGGCAGCAGAGTGCAAGCCATAGTTTGCTTTTACTTGGAGGGGCATCCATTACACTTGGAATCAACTGCCCCAGGGGTGGAAACACAGCCCTACCATCTGCCATGGACTGATCCAGACCACACTGGAACATGTGCAAGCTCCAGAACACCTGCAATGCATTGATGACATTGTCGGGTGGGACAATACAGTGGAAGAAGTTTTTGAGAAAGGGAGGAAAATAATCCAAATCCTTCTGAAGGCCGGTTTTGCCGTAAAACGGAGTAAGGTCAAGGAACCTGCACAGAAGATAGAATTTTTGGGAATAAAATGGCAAGATGGACATTTCCAGATCCCCCCAGATGTGATCAACAGGGTAACAGCAATATCTCCACCAACTAATAAGAAAGAAACGCAAGCTTTCTTGGGTATTGTGGGGTTCTGGAGAATGCATATCCCAAATTACAGTCTGATTATAAGCCCTCTCTATCACGTGACCCGGAAGAACTATTTCATTATATGGCCCTGATCAACAACAAGCCTTTGAACAAATTAAATTAGAGTTCATTCAGTAACCCTTGGACTAGTCAGGACTGGGCAAGGTGTGAAAAATGTGCTTGACACCGCAGCTGGGGAGAATGGTCCTACCTGGATCCTCTGGCAGAAAGTTCCAGGGGAGAATTGAGGTCGACCCCTCGGCTTTTGGAGTCAGGGATACAGAGGATCCGAGGTCAGCTCTACTTCATCAACTGCCAGTATCTCTTTTTCAGCTGAAGAGGTTCAGGCTGCTTCAGAAGTGATTGATACTGAAGCATATCTCCTGCTGCCACCCTGGTCGCCTGTGCTGGGCTGGATGTTCAAAAGCAGGATCTCCTCTCCACATAGAATCATAGAATGGTTTTGGTTGGAAATGATCTTAAGATTATCTAGTTCCAACCCCCCTGCCATCTGTAGGGACACCTCACACTAGACTATATCACTGAAGGCTCTGTCCAACCTGGCCTTGAACACTGCCAGTGATGGAGCATTTATCATTTCTTTGGGTAACCTCTTCCAGTGTCTCACCACCCTCATAGTAAAGAATTTTTTACTTATATCTAACCTGAACTTCCCCTGTTTAAGTTGAAACCCATTACCTTTTGTCCTATCACTAAAGTCCTTTTCTAGCATCCTTATAGGCCCCCTTCAGATACTGGAAGGCTGCTATGATGCTACATGGAGTAAGTGGGCAGTACTAATCACACAACAAGCTCAAATAGGTAATCCCAGTTATCCAGGAATCCTAGAAGTCATCATGGACTGGCCAGAAGGCAAAGATTTTTGAATGTCACCAGAGGATGAGGTGATGCATGTTGAAGAGGCCCTGCCATACAATAAACTATCAGAAAGTTAGAAGCAGCATAGCTTCTTTACTGGTGGGTCCTGCGGTAGTGTGGGAAAGCACTGGAGACAACGCAGCTGTATGGAGTCCCCTACGACAAGTTGCAGAAACTGCTGAAGGAGAGGATGAATCAAGTCAGCTTTGTAGAGGTGAAAGCCATCCATCTGGCCTTGGACATTGCTGAACAAGAAAAGCGGCCAGTACTTTATACTGACACGTGGATGGTGGCCAATACCCTGTGGGGGTGGTTGCAGCAATGGAAGCAGAGCAACTGGAAGTGCAGAGGTAAACCCATCTGGGCTGTGGCAGATATCGCTGTCTAGGTACACCACATAGCTGCTCATGTCCTCAGGAGTCAGGCCACTGAGGAACATCAGAACAACCAACAGGTGGATCAAGCTTCTAAGACTGAAGTGGCTCAGATGGATTTAGATTGGCAACATGAGGGTGAATTATTTTTGGCTTGGTGGGCCCATGACACCTCAGGCCAATGATGCAGAGATGCAGTGAATGTGAAATGTGCTGCAATTAAGCAAGCCAAGCAGTTAAAGTCTCTCTGTTATTGAGGTTGATGGCTGAAGTACAAATACAAGGAGGTCTGGCAGATTGACTGTATCACACTCCCACCGGCCCACCAAGGCAAAGCTGGACACATATGCTGTGCCCCATGCCACTGCCCGGAAGATTATCCTGGGCCTTGAGAAACAAGTCTTGTGGTGACACGGCACACCAGAAAGAATTGAGTCAGACAGTGGGAATCATTTCTGGAACAACTTTATAGATGCTTAGGCTGAAGAACATGGCATCGAGTGGGTATGCCACATCCCTTATCATGCACTAGCCTTAGGGAAAACTGAATGGTATAAGGGGCTGTTAAAAGCTATGCTGAGAGCAATGGGTGGCGAGACTTTCAAACATTGGGATACACATTTGGCAAAAGCCACCTAGTTAGTCAACACTAGGGGATCTGCCAACAGGGCTGGCCCAGCCCAATCAGAAGTTTTATTTACTGTACTGGGGGATAAAGTTTCTTGTGGTGCACATAAAGATTCTGCTGGGGAAGAGAGCCTGCGTTATTCCTGCTTCAGGTAAAGGGAATCCCATTTGTGGGATTGCTTTCGCTCAAGGACTTGGGCGTCCTTGCGGGAAGATGGTGAAGTCTGGTGTGTACCTCAAGGGGATTTAATTTTGGGGAAAACAGCCAATGAACTCAATTATATGCTGTTGATTGCTATGTAGCACTTCTAGAACAGCTAAATGCCCATCTCTGCCACTCTGGGTTTTGGAAATAATGTATGTGCTGTCATGATCATCAGCAGAGAATAAAGTCATGGAAAGCCAGCAGCAGCAGCATGAGTCTCCCAGTATTGTCATCAGATCACCATTGCCTGAACCCAACTTCCCTTTGATCATCGCCCCAACAAGGAATGAGCTAAGAATCCAGCTGAGCTCAGCAGTGATGTCAGCCAGCAACAATCCAACACCACACACTCTCTCTCCTCTTCTGAAGGACAGTTATGACAGATGAAGCTTTACATCATGGACTAAATGAACTCATTAAACTTTATAGGGGTGGTCCATGGACTGAGGAATGATATCTGTCTCTTTGTGTGTGTGTGTATGTACATGTACATATATATATATATATCAAGAGACAAAAAGCAATGGTATATTGAAAAACATGGGACCTGAGAATGATGTGAATGGTATGGAATGAGGAGTGGACACTGTCCTGGATTCAGCTCTAACAGTTATTTTTTTTCCTTCTTAGTAGCTGATGCAGTGCTGTGTTTCAGCTTTAGTCTGAGAACAGTGTTCATAGCATTCCACTTTTTTAGTTGTTGCTAAGTAATGCTTACCCTGATCAAGGTCTTTTCAGTTTCTCATGCTCTGCCAGTGAGGAGGGGCATGGGAAGCTGGGAGGGAGCAGAGATGGGACACCTGACCAAAACTAGCCAAAGGGGTATTCCATACCACAGCATGTCATGCCCAGTATATAATCTGGTTGGAGCCACCTGGAAGGCCCAGATCACTGCTTGGGTCAGGCTGGGTATCAGTCAGTGGGTAGCGAGCATCACTGCTGTTTATTGTTTTTTTCCCTTTTAGTTTTTTATTCTCTTCCTTTGTTATTTCCCTTATCATTCTTATTATTAGTATTATATTGTATTTTAGTTATTAAAGTGTTCCTGTCTCAACCCATGGGGTTTACATTCTTTAGATTCTCCTCCCTATCCCACTTGAGGGTGTGTGTATGGTAAGAACTAATGGCTGCATAGTGCTGAGTTACCAGCTGGATCTAAACCACAACACTGTAGAAGAATCAAATTCTGGTGTTTTCGTTTTCAGTATGCATGTGCTGGTTTTTGGTTTGGTTGGTTGGTTTTGCTGTGTGTGTTGTTTTGTGGTTCTTTTGTGATTATTATTTTTTTTCTTATGTGCCAAGATAAGAAATGTTTAGGCATTAAGATTTCTATGCCAATGAAAGTGCTGGAAGCAGCTCTTCAGCAGAAACCTGAAGTATATTTAGGATAAACTGAAGTCAGAGTTTTTTTGGAGTAGATTTATTGTCTGAATGCTTTGGTTTTCCTTGGATAAACCTATGCTAGGGGTTAGTAATTCATTCTAAATATAAGATAATTAATGTTTCTCATCCTGCTCACCTATGCGTGGTAGATTAATTTTGGATATGTGCCTACCATATGAGAAACTTAGCTTTTATTTCTGCTGCTCTTGTGACTTCCATGTGATCACACATTCACTCAATTGGTGCATGTGTGGCTTTATTCATACCCACCCTATACAGAGGTAGGACTTAGATCCCGTGCTGGAGGGAAGGGATGCCATGTGCGGGGACCTTTGACAGGCTTGAGAGGTGGGCCAGTGAAAACTCATGAAGGTAAATAAGGTCAAATGCAAGGTCCTGCACTAGGGTCAGCGTAATCCCAAGCGGGACTACAGGCTGGGCAGACACAGGATTGGGAGCAGCTCTGAGGAGAAGGACTTGGGGATGTTGACTGATGAGAAGCTCAACATGAGCTGACAGTGTGTACTTGCAGCCCAGAAAGCCAACCATATGCTGGGCTCCATCAAAAGGAGCATGACCAGCAGGCCTAAAGAGGTGGTCCTGCTCCTCTACTCTGCTCTGGTGAGACCTCAGCTGGAGCACTTCATCCAGCTTTGAAGGCATCGATGCAAGAGGGACGTGAAGCTCTTGGAGTGAATCCCGAGGAGGGCCATGAAGATGATCAGAGGGGTGGAGCACCTCCTATGAAGACAGGCTCAGAGAGTTGGCATTGTTTAACTAGAGAAGAGAAGGCTCAGGGGAGGCCCTTAGATCAGCCTTCCAGTACCTTAAAGGGGGCCTACAGGAATTCTGGAGAGGGAGTATTTGCTAGAGCATGTAGTGACAGAACAAGGGGAATGACTTTAAGCTGAAAGAGGGGAGATTTAGATGAGGTAACAAGGAAGAAATTCTTTACTATGAGGCTGGTGAGGTACTGGCACAGTTTGCCCAGAGAAGCTGTGGCTGCCTGGAAGTGTTCAAGGCCAGGATGAATGGGGCTTTGAGCAACCTGGTCTAGTGGGAGGTTTTCCTGCCCATGACAGGGGATTGGAACTAGATGAGCTTTAAGATTCCTCCCAACATAAAAAATTCTATGATTTTGATGTGTCTCTGGTTACTTGGTTATATTAATCTTATATATTATTTATGTGATAATAATGTTACAAATTTGATGATGTTTGAAAAGAGAGCAAAGATAATTTATATTTTAACTGTAGTGGAAAGTTTTGGCTAGCAGAATTTTACTTTCTGGCAAAAACCTCTATTTTACTTCTTTACGTATGGCAGACAAGCAACATTTGAAAAGACTTAGTAATAATTCTGTTGCCGATATGGCAGCTTTAGTATTGTTAGTGCTTTCTTCAGTTTCAGTGCAGCCTAATCATCATGTTTACTCCAGCCAAACTTTGATTTTTCTTATAGCATTGATTTGGTAACAGTGATTCAAAAGCCTGTGACCTCTATCCAAGAGACAGAAGGCAACTTATTTGAGGCTTCACAACAGCAGACCTTTGGCCAAGCCCTAGTCTTCACAAATTCACAGCACAGCACCCAGATGGCATCAGGAACTGGCATCTCCAGTGCTGTAAACTCTTATTCTCCTCAAAGTCTGGTAAAATTATCTTATGCTTTCTTTATGAGTAAATATTTCAGGTTAAACAGCTTTTCCAGTAAGGGTCATTTATGAGATGATTCAGTATTTATAAAATTCAGGTTGCAGTGAATTATTAATTCCATTCCTTACATTCGCACATAAAAAAAGATTACTTTTTTTTTCTGGCTTTGCAAAGTAGTTGTTTCTTGGTTTACATGAAGTACTTGTGTTAATTTTTGAGTAGAGAGCAGATGTGTTTACTGCATGCTGAAATGATGAAATTGCTTGTTTATACTGAAGGCTTCTATGCTAGAAAACTGCAGTGTTATTTCCTAGCACTTACCTGACTGCTTTTTGTGGAAACCTGCTTATTTCCAAATCAATTGTGAGGGCTTGAAATTGGGCATTTGCATGTATTCTCTGAAAATCAGTTCAACTATTAGTAAATACATGCTATTTTGAGATGCATGGATTGAAGTGTATCAGTATTGTTGCAGTCAGTGGTGGAAGTTGTATTGGTGTGTCCTGGTTTCGGCTGGGATAGAGTTAATTTCTTCCTAGTATCTGGTGCAGTGCTGTGTTTTGGCTTTAGTCTGAGAACAATGCCGATAACACACCAATGTTTTAGTTATTCTTGATCGAGGGCATTTCAGTCTTTCATGCTCTGCCAGTGAGGAGGGGCACAAGAAGCCGGGAGGAAGCAGAGACAGGGCACCTGACCCGAACTAGCCAAAGGGGTATTCCATGCCACAGCACGTCATGCCCAGTATATAAACTGGGGGAAGTTACCCGGAAGGCCCAGATCGCTGCTTGGGTTGGCCTGGGTATCGGTCAGCAGGTGGGGAGCAATTGCATTGTGCCTCACTGTTGGATTTTTGGTTTGTTGTTTTGTTTTTGTGGTTTTTTTTTCTGTTTTATTTTGTTTTGTTTTTTGGGGGTGTTTTGTTTTGTTTTGTTTGTTTTTGTTTTGTTTTTTTTTTTCCTTTTTTCCCTTTAGTATTAGTATCATATTGTACTTTAATTTTGTTAAACTGTTCTTTTCTCAACCTGTGGGTTTTACTATGGTGTGGTGATAACCAGAGAGGATCTGAACACATGCTACAACTGCTGAATGTTTTATTGTTCCTTTATTTGTAATCTAGGAATGAAGAGGTTTTGGTTGCTGCCAGATTGCAGCTGTAGGCATTGATCCCCTATGGTTGTGTTCAAATTATTTATTGAGTACTTCACTCCTTCCCCTCTTCTTTTTTTGTCTTTTGGCAGTCTGCAGTTTGTTCTGGCTTTGGAGAACTCAGATCCTCTAAATTGGCAAACTCTACTGGATCCCAAATCTTTGACCAATTAAAATCTCCAGCATTGGGTCAGTTTACCTCTCAACAAAACAACAGTAGCTCTACCACCACCACAACTACCATATCATCCCGGGATCTAAAACCAGCCGTTACTCAGTCCTCAGTCCTTAGTCAGTTTGGTAAGTGTTGTGACATAGTTTTCTCTCTCTTTTTTCTTTCTCTTAGCATGTAAGTTTTCTTAATGTCAGTGACAGTTTAAAATGGCTTTAAATAAAAAGGTTTTTCTAAAAATTATAATCCAAATAATATAACTGGTTACAACATAGTAGGAGTTGTTACACTTACTTGCTGATAATAGACATTGTGAGTATATCACAAACTAAGTTTCGATAGTCTTAAATCTATCTATAAATGCCATTTCATCTTTAGAAGTTGTTGAGCCTTTCTGTAATGACATCTTTGATTTAATGTGATTGAATATTTAAGTGGAACTTTGATGTGACTTTGTTTCTCAACAAATGTTGGAAAATACTTATTTTCATTGTGGCTATGCTGCTTCTAGCTGAGTATAAGGTTGTACCACATTTTGTCTTTTTTCCCCCAATTTTTCTCTTCTAACCATTACATGAATTTTGAATGAGTACTATATAATTTCTTCATAATGTGCATCACATCTCAGTGTTCTTTCCCTAGTGTGAAGTCTGCGTGCTGAGAATGGTGCAGGTTACCTATTTTGTCTATTCATAATTGTATGGATTTTTAATTTAATTGAATCAAATTAGTAGAAACAGTGAAAATTACAAACTTGGTTTTTTTCAGTGTAGTTCCTAGTAGCATTTTCGTTGGGAAGTGTGATAGCTTTTGTACCTCTCATGTGTATGTTTCCAGATAGATAGGCAGCCAGTTTTGTAGCAGTTATATTCTTTTATACACAGCAATTCTGGGGGAAAAAAAAAAAAGTTTATGTACATTTTAAGCTGCTTTCTAATGGACTTTACCATCTGAATAAACTAAAAACTTTCACATTGCACATGCTGTGGATCTCTTACGGTTGTTGGCTAGTGCTCTGATCCACTTCCTGGCTTTCAGCAGTGTCAAGTGTCTCTTGACTTTCAGCTAGATTGAGATGGTAGATGACTTCCTATTCGTGTTGAAAATTTCCATTGTAGGGGTAGGAAATCCTAACTCATAATACCCATAAATTGCAACTCCAGACCCCTTGTAAGTAATCACAATTTATCAGTGGTTAATTACAGTGAGACTTGCAGTGTTTGATTAATCTGATTTTTGAGGCCTAATGTTTGATAATATTGTGTGACTGTATAGAATCATAGAATCATAGAATAGTTAGGGTTGGAAAGGACCTCAAGATCATCGAGTTCCAACCCCCCTGCCATGGGCAGGGACACCTCTCACTAAACCATGCCATCCAAGGCTATGTCCAACCCCACCTTGAACGCCGCCAGGGATGAAGCATTCACAACTTCCCCGTATAGATAGGTTTGTTTTCATATTTTTGAAAAATTAAAAAAAAAAAAAAGCAAACCCACACAAAAAGCCCAGCCCACAGCTGTTTGTTTAAAGTAGAGAATATAAAATGTTGGCATTATTACTGCAGTGGTAATATACAATGTGAAACTCATGATGTCTGAAAGAACTTGCACACTATAAAATCATAGCTGTTGAGTGTGTCAAGTTCCCCAGGTTATTTCATAAAGAGTCAAATCATGAAGAGCAGAGTTTAATGCTTTAACTTTGATTTTATTTTTTCTTAATGCTGACCAGACTTTAAATCCCAGCCTGAACCATCCCCAGTTCTGAGCCAGCTGACCCAGCGACAGCAACAACAAACGCAGGCTGTTCCTGTTCCTCCTGGGCTGGAGTCCTCCTCCTCCCAGATAAAACTCCGAGAGCCATCGTCAGTAGACAAATCTACAGCTGTTGGCAAAATGTTACAGCCCTCCACTATATCTATGGATAACCAAGCAGTGACTGCCCATCAAACCCAGCAGAAACAGATAAAACCACCAAAACGGAGGATAACTCCAGCATCCAAGGTGGGTAATTGAGAGGTGTCTTCTCCTTTTATATATAAACATACAAAAGCTTCTATCAGAAATAGCATGGCCAGCAGGACTTGGGAAGAGTACACAACACTTGTGTTCAGTTTTGGGCCCCTCACTACAAAAAAAGACATTGAGGTGCTGGAGCCAGTCCAAAGAAGGGCAACAAAGCTGGTGGAGGGTCCAGAGAACAAGACTTATAAGGAATGGCTGAGGGAACTGGAGTTGTTTAGTCTGAAGAAAAGGAGGCTGAGGGGAGACCTTATTGCTCTTCACAACTAAGTGAAAGGAAGTCGTAGCAAGATGGCTGTTGGTCTCAGTAACAAGTTGATAGTTGTGAATGCTCCATCACTGTTGGTGTTCAAGGCTGGGTTGGACAGAGCCTTGGGTGGCATGGTTTAGTGGGAGGTGTCCGTGCCCATGGCAGGGGGGTTGGAACGAGATGATCTTAAGGTCCTTTCCAACCCTAACTATTCTATGATTCTATGATAGGATGAGAGGAAATGGCCTCAAGTTGCACCAGGGGAAGTTTAGATTGGATATTAGGAAAAATTTCTTCCCCAGAAGGGTTGTCAAGCATTGGAACAGGCTGCCCAGGGAAGTGGTTGAGTCACCATCCCTGGAGATATTTAAAAGATATGTAGTTGTGGTGCTTAGGGACATGGTTTAGTGGTGGACTTCGCAGTGCTGGGTTTTACAGTTGGACTTGATGATCTTAAGGGTCTTTTCCAACCTAAATTCTATGGTTCTATATAAGTTGCTAGGGAGAAGGAGAGCAAAGACCACGGTCTGTTTCTTGATTATAAAGTAAGAAATTCTAAGCTGGATAGTTTCTAGGTCCAAAATACAGTGTTTTTATCTTTTCCAAGCACGTCTGATTGCTCTATGTGGAAAATGAATCTTGCAAATGATTATGGGGTGGTTTTGTGTTGTTGGGTTTTTTTTCTCTTTGTTTTGTTTGGTTTGTTTTTTTGTTTGTTTTTTTTTTTTCTTTGATTTGGTAGCCACAATCTGAATGTTGGCTGAAGGGGACAGATACAGATGATGCTTTGATATTCTAGAATAGTGTGGCTCACTCTTTCAGCTCCAGATCAGGGCATAGAATCAATGAATTAATTTCAGGTTACAAGAATGTAGTTAACTTATGGGACGTAAAGTGGGGGTTGTTGCAGATGTAGCTAGCAGTAAGGCTGAGGCAGTAACTGAAGAAGCCTGTAGTTAAGGGAGGAGAGGGTGTCAGTTACTGACATCTGTCATTATAATAGTAATACAAATGCAAAACAATTATGTTTTTTTTTCCCTCCTTTAAGATTCCTGCCTCTGCAGTGGAGATGCCTGGATCAGCAGATGTGACAGGGTTAAATGTTCAGTTTGGATCAGAACCTGCACTCCTAGAGTTTGGATCAACTTCAAGCAGTGAGAATGCCAGCCAGGCGACCAACAATAGGTTGTACTCAAAATCTGTAAAGTATGTGTGAGCTCCCCTTGTGCATTCTTGCATGTCTTCTTTAGGGAGTTAGGTTTGTGCCAAAACCATCGAGGCGCAGTTAACATGTAATGGAAGGGGGAAATATGATGACTTTTAAGGCTGTTTTCTGTGTATGGCATCTTAAAGGAGAAATTTCTTTTCGAATGACAATCAAGATTTCTCTGGATGGGTTGATGCAAAGCTAGATATGACATGAATGTAAATAACCTTATAATAAGCTACCCTTTATAGAATTGCTTTCTCATGTTTAATTGTCCTGATTTTCAAATTTGTTTGAGGGTTTGTTCCTCACAACCCAAATTTTTCTGCTTTTGATCCAGGAGAGATGATGCTTGTACCATATGTGCATGTCCGTAGGTTGGCACCAGATTACAGATCTGATGCTCCTATGGGATGAGAAAAGAAGCCAGTCTTTCAGTATGCAGAAGCTCTTACTGAAATGCTGAAATAGCCAATGATGAATGACAATGTGCCAGTGACCCTTTTTAAAAATTATTAATTCAAAAATTGGCTTCAGCAAAAAGCTTCCTAACGTTAATTCAGAAATACTAGTAAAAATTAACGTCCGCATTAATTTCTAGTTCTATAAATTAAGTTGTTTAGAAAGTAAAACGCTCCTGCATGTTTTAAAATATTTTTTCCTCTTTGCATAGTTCATTCTTTTAGATGTTAGAATTCTATTATAAAAGAGACAGGGTGTTTCTCATAATACACCAGACTTTATGGATCTGGTTGTTTAAAAGAAGAGAGATTATGATCATTAATTTATCCTTTAAGAATGTGGAAGTAACATGACTGAAAAATGCTTGTGTAAAAACTCTTTGTTGGGCAGAGATTACTGGGGACAAAGGCAAAAAAATTTTTTTTTTTATTTTAGATGTTGGGTTTGGTTTTTTATTTTTATTTTTTTCTAGTTTTATAAATAGTATAGACTTAGCTACATGTTTAAGGTAGTTCTAGATAACTGTATAGGAGCTGATATTTTTATGAAGGTGTTTGAGATGTCATTTACTAAGATGATAAATAATTTTTACTTTTTCCAGTGATTTTTTGAATACCTCTTTGCCAATATCCAATACAGTACAGGAGTCCACCTACACAACCTCTGCCATCACCTCTTCCAGTCTCACCTGCTCATCCCAGGGCACTAGCTCAGTGACGACTTCTTCCTATGACCAGACTTCTGTGCATAGTAGGATAGCGTACCAAAGCTCCATGGCTACATCTGAATCAACCCCTGTTGCACTTACGGTGAGTGAATTTCAGAAATAAGACCTTGAAAAAGGTGAATATTCTTATCCATGTTAGACTTGTATTGCCCTGTTATGTTAATATTTTAACCAAGCCAAGTGGTATTTTTGATTCCCAAGGTCACTGTGTTGTTTGTTTGTTTGTTTCCTATTGTATAGCTTTTTTTTTTTTTTTTTTTTGATATAAAAGCCTCTGATTTTATGGTGGTTTTGTTTGGTGGTTTTGGGTTTTTTTTTACCTTTTAAATTGCCATTTGACCTTTTTTCTTAGTAACACTTAACGTTCTAGTTGAGTTTCCTTCCCCAAAGCTTAGCTTCTTAAAAAGGAACTTTCTCTGTGTGTAAATATTAGTTATGGCATTTTTCAATAACTTGACAGTTTATATCCAAAGGTATATTATTTATTGAATTTATATGGCACCTGGCAAAAGGATCCCAAGCTGTTTGTGTCCCCATCAGCTGTATTCTTTTTATTGGATTTAAACAGCAGTGGGAATTAGTTTCATGTGTTATTTTAAAAAAGTATAAGGAGAGATCTAACCTAGGACAGGGAGGATATCTCTTGTGAGATGTTCAAAAGCACCTACTCTCTTTGTATGTGTAATGTAGGTTTGTTTTAAGAGAACTTAATTTATTAAATGTTTAAGGAACTTGTCAGAATTTGTAAGTTTGTTTACTTCTGGCTTTTGTTATGTAATGGCTCAGGCACACTTGTTTTCTGCACTAGCTCATATGTACTGGTGAGCATCAAGTGTAGACTGTCAACTTCTGTACTCCAGTGTTATCCAGAAGCCAACTGGTGCTTCTTAAGTCTTTCAATGGAAAAAAAAAATGGTATCTCTGTGTAACTTGGATAGTTAAAATTGTGAGTTGTATTAGATCACATGCACAACCATTTCCTATATGTTAATGCAATTCTTTTCTTCATGTTGGTGTGCACCTGAAGTTTGTTATATGCAGTATATGAGAAGGTCGTCTGCTGATGGGTGTAACACCTTGCACTTGAGATTTTATTATGTGGTTTTGTTAAAGGCAGTAAAAAGTTATATTTCTGCCTTTTTTGTCTTTCAATTTAGAATGAATATAGAATTTTGCATGAAGAATGTTCAATGTGTCAGTCTGAAAATTTAATATACCTTTAAGATGATTTATTCATTTCTCCTTTGTTTACAGAACAGGCACAGTGGTGTTAGAACACAGGCAACTCTTGACAGTAAGTTTACAAAGCTTGGTTGTGCACAGGACTTTTTGATCTTTCCTACTACTTGCTTTGTGTGCAACTGTATCGGTACCATCTGTTTTATGTTTTTATATTGTTCTCACTGGCTAATTTTTGGCTGACCCATTTGGGTTTATTTTGTACTTGCATAAGTTATATTGCTTGCTTCTTGACTAAAACTGAAGTATGAAAGCAGCCCTATTAAATCTACAAACATAACCAGTCTCAGAATTAGAGAAGCTGCTTAGCAGCTGATCTTTCTTTTCACTGTATCTGTCAAAACCCAAACCAAAATATAAAATTAAAAATTAATATCAAACTTAGCAGTTCTTCCAATTCTCTGTTGGGGAGCTGTGAGTAGCATTTAGCTGTAATGAAACAGTCACATTCTTTGAATGCACCTCTTGCTGGGTATAGTGCTACTTATGTCCTGTTACAAGCCTGTGAGTAACATGCTCCTTCTGCCAAGTAGCTTGCTGCCTTGCAGTGGAGAAACAGTAAAACAGTACTGGCTCTGATACAGACGTTACTGTTACCTTCATCTTGGCCTGTTTCTAATGAGATATTGCATTTGTAGCACCCCTACAGCTCTCTACCTGGAGTTAAAATAATTATAGCATTCACTCTTCTGACCTTTGTGTGCTCTGTGGGAGTTTTCAAGAGCAGCAGTGTGAATTAACATCTTTTGGAATTCCAGCACTTCAGTTTTAAAAATTTAGGTCTGTCATCCTCTTAAACATCTCTTCAGGGAGGGCCTGAAGTTTTGAGTATTCAGACCTATAAACAGTGTTTTGTTAGTGCCAAGTTAAATTTCAATGAGCTGAAAGAGTGTATATACCCAAAAAGTTACCACTTAAAAAATTTGGTGGCCTTCTATGATGGAGCTACGGAACTGATGGACAGGGGTAGAGCAGCTGATGTCATCTACCTGGACTTGTGTAAAGCATTCGACACTGTCCCACACAACATCCTTGTCTCTAAGTTGGAGAGACATCAATTTGATAGGTGGACCACTCGGTGGATAAAGAACTGGCTGGATGGCCGCACACAAAGAGTTGTGGTCAATGGCTCAATGTCCAGCTGGAGACCAGTAACAAGTGGTCTCCCTCAGGGATCGGTGTTGGGACCGGTGTTGTTCAACATCTTTGTGGGTGACATGGACAGTGGGATTGAGAGCGCCTGCAGCAAGTTTGCCGATGACACCAAGCTGTGTGGTTCGGTTGATACATTGGAGGGAAGGAATGCCATCCAGAGGGACCTAGACACGCTTGTGAGGTGGGCTGATGCCAACCTGATGAAGTTTATCCATGCCATGTTCTAGGTCCTACACCTGGGTGGGAGCAATCTCAGGCACAGCTACAGGTTGGGCAGAGAAGAGATTCAGAGCAGCCCTGTGGAGAAGGACTTGGGGGCATTGGTCGATGAGAAAGTGAACATGAGCCGGCAGTGTGCACTCGCAGCCTAGAAAGCCAACCGTATCCTGGGCTGCATCAAAAGGAACATGGCCAGCAGGTCGAGGGAGGTGATCCTGCCCCTCTACTCTGCTCTCATGTGACCTCACTTGGAGTATTGTGTGCAGTTCTGGTGTCCTCAACATAAAAAGGACATGGAACTGTTGGAACAAGTGCAGAGGAGGGCCACGAGGACGATCAGGGGACTGGAGCACCTCCCATATGAAGATAGGCTGAGAAAGTTGGGGCTGTTCAGCCTGGAGAAGAGAAGGCTGTGTGGAGGCCTCATAGCAGCCTTCCAATACCTGAAGGGGGCCTATAGGGATGCTGGGGAGGGAGTCTTCATGAGGGACTGTAGTGATAGGAGAAGGGGTAACGGGTTCAAACTTAAACAGGGGAAGTTTAGATTGGATATGAGGAAGAAATTCTTTACTGTAAGGGTGGTGAGGCCCTGGAATGGGTTGCCCAGGGAAGTTGTGAATGCTCCATCGCTGGCGGTGTTCAGGGCCAGGTTGGACATAGCTTTGGATGGCATGGTTTAGTGTGAGGTGTCTCTGCCCATGGCAGGGGTGTTGTAACTAGATGATCTTAAGGTCCTTTCCAACCCTCACTGTTCTATGATTCTATGATTCTATGATTCTATGATTCTATGATTCTATGATTCT
Source organism: Amazona ochrocephala (assembly GCA_039720435.1). NCBI lineage: Eukaryota > Metazoa > Chordata > Aves > Psittaciformes > Psittacidae > Amazona > Amazona ochrocephala. The sequence goes on from CM077908.1 coordinate 27,231,215, forward strand.
ATGATTCTATGATTCTATGATTCTATGATTCTATGATTCTATGATTGTTATATATAAAACAAGCTTTTCAAGTGGAAAACTTTCTTAGTCTTACATACTGAACTAATAAACAATTTATGAAATTCACTACAGGACTTGTCTTTTTGCTTATGGAAAACAAGTATCTGAGAATTAAATGTGTTCAAGGCCAGGTTGTTTGGGGCTTGGAGCAACCTGGTCTAGCAGGTGTCCTTGCCTGTGGCGGGGGGGTTGGAACTAGATGATCTTTAAGGTCCCTTCCAACCCAAACCATTCTATGATAATTCCTAATATTTTTGTAATTATCCTATAATGGCTTTATTATTTCTATGCCAGTTCTGAGAAAACTTCCTCTCCCCCTGCATCTCAAACACATAAACTGGAATCAGTCTTCTACCATGTATCTATTTCACGCATCCAAACTATTTTGAAATTCTCTTCTTAATATTTGAAAGTACTGACCTTTTCCTTACTGTATGTGCTGATAATATTCTCAGTTGTTCATCTCTCATATTTGCTGCTGTCTTTTAATATCCAGATCTCATTCTTCGTAAACCTTTAGTTCAAAGCATGGTTGGTGTTTTATAGTTCTGACCATCCTACTTGTTTCCTGGTTGTGTCTGTCTTGCACATTGTGTTTAGGCATCTTGTAAGGGGTCTTGATGATGACCCCTTTTTACTTCAAGAATGGAACCCTGCTCTAAATATATTGAGAGTTGTAAATGTTATTTACTTATTTGTATATGTATCTTGCCAGGTGGTATCAGGTGATACAGTTGCCTTCTTCATGTTTCTGTTTGTCACTTAAATTTCTTTCTCTGTTGTCCGTTACCATCACTTATTGCCAAGGCCAAGATCTCTTGATTTCTGTTTGCATAGCACCCCATCCAGCAACCTGACTTGGGTCATTTAGTGAGGAAACCAAACCAATAACGTGAACAAACTGTGATGCGTAACCTCCAAGCATGACCATTCTAAGACTGTCTTCATGTGCATTGCAAATTAGTGATGATCCACTGGCTAGTGGTCTCTGGTGTGATATGGAAGCATGGCCTGGCAAAAGGCAGGGCTCAGCTCTCTTTCTGACTTTTATTGATGGGCAAGTGCCTCTAATTCTGTGTCTTACCATCGTAGGACAGGAGGTAAGTGTAGAAACAGCTGGGTATTACGTTGGGCAGCAGAGTTGTTCTGTCTCTTATTACAGTATAGTGATCCTTTGGAAAGGCGCATCTGTAGTAAACAAGTTCTACTCTGTATAGCCTAAAAAGTAATATTAATGCTAAATGCTTTTTGTTATCTAGGTCAAATAAAGTAAGACAATATTTGACAACTCTTTAGCCGTTAAAAGTGTTTAATGCTGTGCTCAGTTGTAGCTTCTTTTATTCTACTGCATTACACATTTGACTTGTTCTCCAAACTGGTAAGTTGTATGTGCCCTCACACTCCAGTTATCCAAGTCTCAGACATCAAAGGTGATGTGTAGGTTGGAATGAAGAAGCAGAGCTGTAGGTAAAAGCATATTTGTACAGTGCCTTGAGAAGCACAAATGACTTGTTTGCGGAACCAAATGCAAGGAATTTTAAAATGAAGATTGACTTGCAAGTGAAAGTTAGTAATCTAGATAGTGGGAGGTAAAGTGCATAAGATTGTACATGCGTAGCAGTGAAAATTATAAATCTATTGTAAGTGAAGAGCTTAAAGGGAAAAAAAGATAGTTCTGTTGCTGTTTGAATTTTCATTAATAGCCAGACTGCTCGATACTGTTACTGGTTCTTAACGATCAGGTTTTTGTAAAATGGGGGGAGAATACTGTTGTGTTCCTGGATCCAGGCTGGGATGTCAGGTATGCTGGGATTTGTCTTTGAATGCCTCTTTTTAACTTGTTGCAGCTACTTCATCAGTTCCAGAGCCTTCTCCTTCGCTATCTCCTGCTGATTCTCTGCCTAGCATGGTATCCACCACTGCCCCGCTTCTGCCTTCAGCATCACAGCACATGGCAATGTTGTCCAGCTTGCATCAGTCCAGTGATTTGGCCAGCAGTTCACTTTCCCAGTTAGGCAGGTACAGGAGGAGTTGTGATAAACTGAAATGGTTTCTATTTTGGGAAAAGAGCAAATGTAACGGTGACTGTGTATGGGGGCTGTCAGACACCAGGGTCCCCATTTCTGACATTAGCATTAACTAGAGAGAGATCTAGGAAAGACCAGGATGTTTCTGGTTGCAAAGCATGAGCTCTGGGCTGCCTTTTAATGGTAGAGCAGCTGCTGCCCTCAAGTTTTTGTGGTATATAAACAACTTTGTGTTTCAAGGGGCTCTTGCTTCACTCATGGCAGCTAAATTTCTTCGCTCATTTTGTTTTTCCTACTTTGTCCACGGTGCTTGCTGTTTGTTTAGTGTTGTATGTTTGAAATCATTCCTTAATGGTTTACTTCCTGGCTGATTTTGAAATACCGTAGCTTCATTTATATTTGTATTTCTTAGAATTAAACAAGATAGGCGGACCACTCGGTGGATAAAGAACTGGCTGGATGGCCGCACGCAAAGAGTAGTGCTCAATGGCTCAATGTCCAGCTGGAGACCAGTAACAAGTGGTCTCCCTCAGGGATTGGTGTTGGGACCGGTGTTGTTCAACATCTTTGTGGGTGACATGGACAGTGGGATTGAGTGCGCCTGCAGCAAGTTTGCCGATGACACCAAGCTGTGTGGTTCGGTTGATACATTGGAGGGAAGGAATGCCATCCAGAGGGACCTAGACACGCTTGTGAGGTGGGCTGATGCCAACCTGATGAAGTTTATCCATGCCATGTTCTAGGTCCTACACCTGGGTGGGAGCAATCTCAGGCACAGCTACAGGTTGGGCAGAGAAGAGATTCAGAGCAGCCCTGTGGAGAAGGACTTGGGGGTGTTGGTCGATGAGAAAATGAACATGAGCCGGCAGTGTGCACTCGCAGCCTAGAAAGCCAACCATATCCCAGGCTGCATCAAAAGGAACATGGCCAGCAGGTCGAGGGAGGTGATCCTGCCCCTCTACTCTGCTCTCATGTGACCTCACTTGGAGTATTGTGTGCAGTTCTGGTGTCCTCAACATAAAAAGGACATGGAACTGTTGGAACAAGTGCAGAGGAGGGCCACGAGGATGATCAGGGGACTGGAGCACCTCCCATATGAAGATAGGCTGAGAAAATTGGGGCTGTTCAGCCTGCAGAAGAGAAGGCTGTGTGGAGACTTCATAGCAGCCTTCCAATATCTGAAGGGGGCCTATAAGGATGCTGGGGAGGGACTCTTCATGAGGGACTGTAGTGATAGGACAAGGGGTAATGGGTTCAAACTTAAACAGGGGAAGTTTAGATTGGATATGAGGAAGAAATTCTTTACTGTAAGGGTGGTGAGGCCCTGGAATGGGTTGCCCAGGGAAGTTGTGAATGCTCCATTGCTGGCGGTGTTCAAGGCCAGGTTGGACAGAGCCTTGGATGGCATGGTTTAGTGGGAGGTGTCCCTGCCCATGGCAGGGGGGTTGTAACTAGATGATCTTAAGGTCCTTTCCAACCCTAACTATGCTATGATTCTATGATTCTATGATTAAATAATTCCATAGGGGCAGTGCATGGTGTTTTGGTTGTTTGGGTTTGGGGGTGGGGGTTTTTTTTGGTGTTTGGGGTTTTTTTGTGTGGTGGGTTGTTTGGGTGTTGTTTTTTTTTCTGTTTCTGTTTTTTTTTTTTTTTTTTTTTTTTTTGTGTTTTTTTTTTTTTTTTTTTTTTTTTTGGTTTGGTTTGGTTTGGGTTTTTGTTTGTTTGTTTGTTTTCCTAAGCCATTTTCTTAAGACACTTTGAAGTATCAGATTGGTGTTCCTGGAAGTGTATTTAGCACAGCTTAGCTCATTTGCACTATGTCTGATTTTTCAGTGCCTGTTACTTGAACTTCACCCTCAGGCAGGTGACATCTGAAGTTATACTGGTTGAATTATATTTTAATACTCACCTTTGTACTTTATTTGTTAATATAAGAAACTAATTTGATGGGCTATCACAGAGTTTTTTCTGTTTCACAGCTAGAACATAGTTGATTCTCTTTTAATACACTAGTGTTTTCTGTTGATTAAAATGGTAAATGTGTCAAATAAGAATTATTCCATTCACATTAGAAACAATGTCTCCCCATATTTGTTTGTTGAAAAACTGTGTACATTTAATTGGAGGATTGATGCTGTTGGACAGATATCAAGCACCATGAAAAGATGATGCCTGAATTCCTAGCATGTCTGACTTGGTTGTTCTGGAGGCTCTTGTCTGTGTCCCTACCGTAGGTCAGATGGTCAATTAAGGTTTATTAGAAGAGCTGGGGAGAGTGTGGGAGGGAGTGGTTTAAAACCACATGTTGGACTGAACCACTTATTTCTTTGCTGCCTGAAGTGGTGTCATTGTAATTCCTGCAGACAGGGAACAGTTTTAAAGAGTTAAAGTAAAATTAGTCTATGAAACTGCCAAGTTTTATTCTGGTCCCACACCTTGAAGAGCTGGCAGAAGTGTTTGCCCTTAAATTAAGGCATATAATTTAGCCTGCAGCTTTGTTATGAAAACTGCTGTATTTTCTTGTGGCTATTTCCATAGGGAACACTAAAATATTTCTTATGGTTAGGATCTCTCTTGTTTCTGATTTTACATGAGGAGAGGCTTTTTGAGCACCAAACTATATGCTGCTGTTACTGCCAGAAGTTCACAGGCCTGATCAGCTAGGGAAAAAAGGTGGTGCTAAAGCAGAGTTGCTTCCTAAAACAAAGTTATCTGCGAATGTTTTTCATCAGGGGATTCTTTATGTTCATATTTTGCAGTACATGTATAAAACTGAACTGATAGTCCTGAGTCATCTTTTCAAAGAGGAAATGGCTTTTGGTGGGGTGTGGTGGTATGAACCAGCCTTGATTAAATTGCCAGATTCTGTAGTACTATGTCTAAGTTTTAGGCTTTCACAGATGCTCTTCATTTACTGATTTTGTGGTTTGTTTGGGGTTTTATGTGGTTGGTGTTGGTTTTTTTTTTTTTTTGTTTGGTTTGGTTGGGGAGGTGTTGTTTTTTGTTTGCTTTTTTTTGGGGTTTGGGTGGTTTTTTTGAGCCCTGTCTTTTGAGAGTGTGTTCAGGCTTTTGGCAGAGTTGTGTGGCAAATACCTTGCAGTTCTAATTGGTTGAACTAATGTTATGCAGGTTATGTGAGAAATACCATAATGAGTCAAACCAAAGCACTGCCTCACCTAATTAATACCTGTGCCCTGTAGCAGGCAATAGCAGTTGCTTAGGGAAAGAATGTGAAACAAACCATGTGTTGTGTGAACCTTCTTTTGGTTTTGGACTTTATATGTCTCTGATTTGTTGCTACATAATTCCTGAACCAGCTATTGTTTTTTCTAAAAAGACAGTAAATTGATAAATACAAATGAATGGTGTTCTAGATGTTTCTTGTTAATAATTGTCTCTGTACTTCAGTTTATTTCATTAAACAGTAGTAGGATATTAATGAAAGGAAAAAGTTGCCTGTAGTTGTCTGTTTCTATATATATACACACACATACGTGTATATACACACATCACTTACAGACATTTTTTCCTTTAATATCCTGCTGTGTATGTGTATACACACACCTACAATTTTTATTCTTTAACTAATATCCTACTATGTACTCTGCGTTTGTGTATATATGTGTGTATATATACATATTTAAAAATTTTCTTTGCAATTTCTTTCTAGCTCCCTTTCCAGTCATCAGAGCAGCCTCTCCCCTGCTTCAGTGTTGTCTTCAAGCACATCACATGTGGTAAGTCCTATTTGGATTTCAACAGATTTTTGGCATATCGTCAGTTTATCTGATTATTAAGACCCTCTCTTAAAGTTCATTGTGTCCCAGTACAGCAAGCACCCAAACAAATCTTATCTGAAGGACTGCCAGCCCTCTAGTGGTAAAAGAAGTCTTCAGCACTTGTGATTTGTACTAGATCAAGAATAGCTATTACAGAGACTTGCCAGTCACACAACTGTAGAGGAAATTTTCATGCCAGCAAGGGAGGATGGAATAAAGAATTTCTTGTAACAAATGTATTAAAAACAAACAAACAAATAAAAACATCACCCCAAAGCAGAACAAAAAACAACCCCCAACATTTTAAACTACCTATCTGAAACTTCTCCACTGGAGAGGTTAGCTGGCAAAATGCAGGTGATGGAATGATGCATGCCATGACAGATGGTTCTTAGAGTTTACCATGTGACTTTATTGTCACCTGTATATTTAATGCATTTGAAATAAGAAGTCAAATGGTATTGATCACAGTGTTCTAGATGAGGTTGCACAAACGAGAGATGCTGCCTTGTTCTGTGAGGGGGTACCTCTGTACAATCCCAGTTGGGGTGTGCAGATAGGTTACTGCTTTTCTTTATGCCTGTATTTTGGTTTATATTGCTCCATCCCTACTGCATATGTAACTTAAAAATTTACACTTTTCCAAACATCCTTCTTTTCTGTTGTCAGAGTTGTTTTGTCTTCTTTGTGTTGATGACGCTCTTTTGCAAGTGTGATCAGCTTACAGCTAAGGCACTGTATGGTGCTGGATTCAGACCAAGAACATCCTTTATCATCATGTGTTCCTGTAATAGATCTGGTCTGCATTTCAGTTTACCACATCGACTCTGTTGTGGGGCACTGCTGTTTTAATCTTTTAAATTCTACAAGTGCACTGAGGAAATCATGATAGCAGTGTCCTGTATTTTGAAGAAAAATACTGTCTTTTGGAAAAATATAGGAGTTTATTTAACATAACAGGTACTGGCTGAAAAGAGTATATAAGCAAAGGGCAAGAAATAATACCATGGAGTGACATTTGAGTTACTACTGCATAATTTTGTGATGATGTAGTCACTTGAATTTAACTCTTATGTAATAATTTTCCTTGAATACTTAAAAAACACAAGCATGCAACTTCATTGCTTGCTTGGTACATAGAGAATGCCTATCGTTTTGTTTTGCATGTGCTGCTGTTACTTAAAAGATTGCTGTTTTGGGGTGGTTTTGTGGATATTTTTTGTTTGGTTGTATTTTTTCCCCCAGCATCTTCCACTGTGGTTTATTTGCTCCGTGATCCTCATTCTTTTTGTCTCCTTTCTAGCACACTAGTGTTGAGAACACAACTTCGCTCCAGCCCTCAACAGCCTTTTCAACTGTTTCAACCTCAGCCACTAGCACCACCTCTTCAGTTGTCAGCATGGCAAACAGTATGAACACTACAAACAGCCTTGGCCTGAGTGTTTCCAGTGTGTCTATACCAGCTGCTTCCACACGGGCAGCTCCCTTAGTGTCTTCAGGTTCGCGACATTAACAGATTACATGGATAGACAGAGGACTTCAGTTGGCAGGGCTGTCAGTTGAGCATCTCACCAGCCATAACTATGCTGAGAAATCCACACTCTTGACTAGCATTTTCAGCATGCTTTATTTGCTGGCTTATGAAGTCGGCTGGTTTTGTGTATTTGAAATATTTGTTAGGGTGTTATGTGGCATTTATAGAGCACATTTCATCCCCAGAGAGCTTTATAAATAGACACCAGAGCAGTTCTAACTTTGGAAGTTTTGGACTAGAGATTTGCCCAGTTTGTCTTGGCTGTGAGTTCACATCATCTTTAATTTCAGTCTTCTCTGTGATTTGAATTCATTTGGCAGTATCAAAATGTACTGCAATGTCCTCATTATCATATGCCATATCCCTACTGCCACATGTACAGGAAGGAAAAAAGCATCTGGTGTCTGTGTCATTCCAAAGCAAATAGCACTTCAGAAAAAGGGCCCACAGAGAGAGAAAGAAGGTGGGGAGGCCTCTTGCACTGAAGTGGAAGTAGTGCTAAATTCTCTTTTGCTTCTGTAATCAATCTGAACTGCTAAAAGGAAATCCTATGGAGGGAACTAAATGATTTAAATATTAAGATCAAACTTACAGAAGGATTTCTCATTTTCAATTCTCATACCTTGTAAATGAAGTGTCTGATGACTGGCCAAAGTACATTATTTATTTATTTATTTATTTATTTTAAACTCTTCTGCTTCCTGGCACTGCTTCATTGAAGCAACTGAAACTGTTTCAATCTTCTTCTCTTTGTTATTCCTAGCTGCAGTAAGTCACCCACAAAAAGTATGCTGGCAAAATTTCATGTTTTCCAGTCTATTGCTAGTGATAAAGGGGAATGTGTCAACAGAGCAGAAAATGAGAGAATTTACAAAAATGCCTGAATTTTGCCTGCAGGAGCGGACTGAGGAAAGGAGACTTCCTGTAATTCTTGTAATCGTCTTGGACAAAGTAAATGACAAAATAAGACTGTTCTCTGATGGGGCTGTTTTCAGTCTTAAGCAGCCTGTGCTTTTTCCTTTCCTTTGAGGCATGGTTAAAGGCTTCAGGCTATTTTAAGCATTCTCATCAACCAGCACAAAATTCTTCTGCTTAGTTCTGCTCTTTACAAGCTATGACAGTGAGCTATATTGTCTCAATGCTGAAGCCTTTTCTTCTCTAGAGGCTTGTTAAAAGTGTCTATATTTTGATTCTGCAGGCAAAGCTCCCCCAAACCTGCCCCAAGGTGTACCACACTTGTTGCATAACCAGTATATTCTGGGACCTGGAGGACTTCTGCCTGCCTACCCAGTAAGCAATTTAATTGTTCCCGCCCTTGATTACTTAACTCTGGTGCAAGTGGGCCCTCCAGACCTGCTGCTGTCTATGCCAAGGCATTTCTGTCAGCACGTTGCACCTGGAATTCTTGTTCCAAATGCTGAAGAATATGTGAAATTAATTCATGGGGTTTACTGTTGATAGTACACTACAGAACTGTTGGTATAGACCTGATTTAGCTGCTGTTGAAGCTAAATGTGCATGTTGCTTTGGTTTTCAGTGGTATCAGGTTTTTAGATCCTTTGAGTAAAATTAGACTCATTGAGGTTTGTGTTACTGGAATAGATATACTATAGTAATGGCTGAAATGTTCCATGTGTCCTTTCTGTCATACTTTGAAAGATTGCACATAGCTGCTTGGTGTCTGACCAGGATCAATGTATTTTGGTTATCTTGAATCAAGAACTTTATTCTAATGATTTTTCTGTATCACACTGAGTACAAGGGGATACCATAGGTCGCTTTGTGGTCTAGTCATTAAATCTTAAATCCTGCTATTCTCAGAAGTAATGATTGAAGCAAAGAAGGCTGTTGCTCTTACTTCCAAATCTGAATGCCCTGTACATTTTTCACAAATTGGTGAATGATGCATCTGTGGAAACAGTGTTGAAGATGGGACACTAATATTCTCAGAGGGCTGCTGCCACCAAGAAACAGCAGAGTGACAAGCCTTTTTAAGCTTACCTCTCCTAGCCTTAAAATGCTACAGTGCACCATGATAGCACAATGCAACATATAGCTGTACACCTTTAAAACAGACTCTTTAAACAGCCCCAAATTGGTAAGTGTCAGAGAAAAGTGTTATAATGACGTTTTATTTTTATTTGTCTTTAAGCAGATTTACAGTTATGATGATCTCCAGATGCTTCAGTCCAGGCTGCCAATGGTAAGTAAATGGCTTGGCTTATTTAATTTTAAACAAGTTACCTTCAGTATTGATTGTTTGTGTAACACAAATTAGTGCATTTAATGGTGACTAAGAGCTTATCTGTATGTAGTATATTGTGGGCATTCTTTGTGCTTTTGAGTGGGGGAGTTTTTAATTGTTGTAGCAACAGTATGACATCTTGTCAAATCTAGTTGAACCCTGAGTGGGAATGTTTTCTTTTACCAAGAGGTAAGGTTGAAAAGCAAGTACACAAATTGGCAGCCAGTAGGTGCATCTGAATGGCTTCAGAGGCACTCGTAGGTAAGAGATCTTTGTGTATGCATCATGGCAATAAATGCAGGCGAGCTGCAGGAGGAGGAGAGTATATGATGTTTTCTTCCTTACCTGGATACAGAACGTAAATGGCATGTGAGAAAAGCTGTGAGTTAGATTCACAAAGAGCCTCAGCCTGGTTTGTGGAAAGGTAAAGAATTTTGTTTTCAGAAAACCAGGATAAGGATCTTGGAGAGAAAGTTTGCTAGTATGTAACTAAGAAAAGTCACAGGATTAAGTGATGCAATGCATCCCTAGAGGCAGAAATGGAGCAATGAGTAGTGACCTGGAAAAGAAGTATCACTGGCTGAATGCCATAGTTAAAGGTCCAAGTCAGTACCAGGTCTTCCATGTGGAGTCTGGAGACAGCAAGAGTCAGATAGTCAAAGGTGAGTACAGGGATGTCCCAGGCAAAACCCTGTCCAGTTGCACATCCCGAACACCCATCTCAAAACCAGGCAACTTTATTCTATACACCAGCAAATAAAGCATGTTGAAAATGCTAGTAAAGAGTGTGGATTTCTTAGAGCAGTTATGACTGGTCTTAGGAGGAGCAGCTGAGGGAACTGGGGTTGTTTAGCCTGGAGAAAAGGAGGCTGAGGGGAGAACTTATTGCTCTCTACGACTACCTGAAAGGAGGTTGTAGCAAGGTGGGTTTTGGTCTCTTTTTTCCAAGTAAGGAGGAATAGGATGAGAGGTCAGAGGGACTGTATCATTCTCTACCTGAAAGGAGGTTGTAGTGAGGTGGGGGTTGGTCTCTTCTCCCAAGTAACACATGATAAGACAAGAGGACACTGCCTCAAGCTGCACCAGGGGAGGTTTAGATTGGATATTGGGAACAACTTATCCACTGACAGGGTTGTCAAGCATTGGAACAGACTGCCCAGGGAAGTGGTTGAGTCTTTTCTGCATCTGAACTTTCCCTTCCTGCCCAGGTCTCTTTTCTGTCTGTAATGCCCTGGTGTTGACTGTGATCTGTTTCCCTTTCACTTGTGTATCACCTTTGTTTTCATATTAGCTGATCTTTTCACCTTTGGAAGGATTGTGAAATGATGTTGCTTGGAAGAGCCTGGGGAGCCCCCTCCTGGAGAAAGGGCCTTGGGGTGGTGGCAGTGGTGGCTTCTGAGAAGGTGGCTCTGTGTATAGGCAGGTGATGGTTTGATGTGTTCCTGGATAGACCTGGCCCAGCTCCTTTGTTTAAAGCCCCTGAGAATGGGGAAGAAAGGCTTTTCCTTCAGGAAAAAGGGAAGGGCTTTGCTCCTCTTCCTGGCTGTGGTCCCCTGTGTGTGTCCCTGTAGCAGGGGTCTTGTGTTTTCTCTACTTCCTTGCCTGTGGTGGCTGGAGAGCAAAGAAGATGCTCCCCATGAGGCTATCGGTAAGTGAAAGGTCTTGTGTTTGGGATGGCCTGAGCCTCTGTGCCCCTAGAGGAGTGTTGTCCAAGAGGCCTCTGGAGGTGGAGCTGAGCCAGTTACAGAGGTATAATAATCTAGTTACAGAGCTTGAGGAGGTAGAGGTTGCACTTGCTAAGGTTTGAAGGTCCTAAGGTCCTTTCCAACAAGGATCATGTTCTGCTTATATGAGAGCTGCTGCCACATGTTTTATCAAAGCTTTTGGAGCAGGGGAGATGTGTGTGATGGTGTTGGTGGCAGGGCGGTAATGAGCTGAGAGCCATGATCTTGTCAGGCAGCATTGTGTTGAGGGGTGCTGTACTTGGGGTGCTGGCATGTGCACTATTTTTTGGCATACCTAGGTGGCATCACTAGAGGAGATAGGCTGATGTTGGAGGTCCGTGGCTGCCCTTTGTCTGTGGTGCCTAGAACAGTCTATGCTGCAAGGTATTTTCAAGCAGCACAATGAAAGTGTTGTCATAAAAAAATGCCTGAAGTAGCAAGAGGAGCCATATTCAGCCTAGTCAAAGTGATCTCTGCTGTGCCTGTCCTTCATATAATCATAGAATGGTTTGGGTTGTAAGGGACCTTTAAATGTCATCTAGTCCAACCTCCCAGCAATGAGCAGAGACATCTTCGACTAGATAAGGGTGCTTAGAGCCCCATCCAACCTGACTTTGAACACTTCCGAGAATGGGGCATCTACCACCTCTCTGGGCAACTTGTTCCAGTGTTTCATAGAATTGCACAGAATGGTTTGGATTGGAAGGGACCTTAAAGCTCATCTAGTTCCAACCACACTGCCAGAGGCAGGGACACCTTCCACCTTTTAGAATCATAGAAACATAGAATAGTTAGGGTTGGAAAGGACCTTAAGATCATCTAGTTCCAACCCCCCTGCCATAGGCAGGGACACCTCCCACTAAACTATGCCATCCAAGGATATGTCCAACCCTGCCTTGAAAACTGCCAGGGATGGAGCATTCACAACTTCGCTGGGCAAACCATTACAGTGCCTCACCACCCTCACAGTAAAGAATTTCTTCCTCATATCCAATCTAAACTTCCCCTGTTTAAGTTTGAACCCATTACCCCTTCTCCTATCACTACAGTCCCTCATGAAGAGTCCCTCCCCAGCATCCCTATAGGCCCCCTTCAGGTATTGGAAGGCTGCTATGAGGTCTCCACGCAGCTTTCTCTTCTGCAGGCTGAACAGCCCCCAACTTTCTAAGCCTATCTTCATATGGGAGGTGCTCCAGTCCCCTGATCGTCCTCGTGGCCCTCCTCTGCACTTGTTCCAACAGTTCCATGTCCTTTTTATGTTGAGGACACCAGAACTGCACACAATACTCCAAGTGAGGTCTCACAAGAGCAGAGTAAAGGGGCAGGAGCACCTCCCTCGACCTGCTGGTCATGCTCCTTTTGATGCAGCCCAGGATACGGTTGGCTTTCTGGGCTGCAAGTACACATTGCCAGCTCATGTTCATTTTCTCATCAACCAACACCCCCAAGTCCTTCTCCACAGGGCTGCTCTGAATCTCTTCTCTGCCCAACCTGTAGCTGTGCCTGTGATTGCTCCCACCCAGGTGTAGGACCTTGCACTTGGCATGGTTAAACTTCATCAGGTTGGCATCAGTCCACCTCACAAGCATGTCAAGGTCCCTCTGGATGGCATTCCTTCCCTCCAATGTATCAACCGAACCACACAGCTTGGTGTCATTGGCAAACTGGCAGAGGGCACACTCAATCCCACTGTCCATGTCACCAACAAAGATGTTGAACAAGACTGGTCCCAACACTGATCCCTGAGGGGCGCCACTCGTTACTGGTCTCCAGCTGGACATTGAGCCATTGAGCACAACTCTCTGCGTGCAGCCATCCAGCCAGTTCTTTATCCCTCGAGTGGTCCACCTATCAAATTGATGTCTCTCCAATTTAGAGACAAGGATGTTGTGTGGGACAGTGTCAAACGCTTTGCACAAGTCCAGATAGATGACATCAACTGCGCTACCCCTGTCCATCAGTTCTGTAGCCCCATCATAGAAGGCCACCAGATTGGTCAGGCAGGGTTTCCCCTTAGTGAAGCCATGCTGGCTGTCACCAAGCACCTTGTTGGTTTTCATGTGCCTCAGCATGCCTTCCAGGAGAATCCGCTTCAAGATTTTGCCAGGCACAGAGGTGATGCTGACTGGTCTGTAGTTCCCCGGCTCATCCATTTTCCCCTTTTTGAAAATGAGGCTTATATTTCCCTTTTTCCAGTCGTCGGGAACTTCACCTGACTGCCATGACTTTTCAAATATGATGGACAGTGGCTTAGCAACTTCATTTGCCAGCTCCTTCAGGACCTGGGGATGGATTTCATCAGGTCCCATGGACTTGTATGCATTCAGGTTCCTAAGATTATCTCAAACCAGATCCTCTCCTACAGTGTGCCCATGGTCTTCATTCTCACTGTCCCTGCGTCTGCCTTCCAAGGCTTGGGTGGTGTGGTCAGAGCATTTTCCAGTGAAGACTGAGGCAAAGAAGTCATTAAGAACCTCAGCCTTCTCTAAATCCAGGGTAGCCAGTTCTCCCGATAGCTTCTGGGGAGGGCCCACATTGTCCCTAATCTGTCTTTTATTTGCAGTGCACCTATAGAATCCCTTCCTGTTATCCTTAACATCCCTAGCCAAGTTTAATTCTAAGTGGGCCTTAGCTTTCCCAACCTGGTCCCTAGCTTCCCAGACAACATCCCTGTATTCTCCCCAGGCTGCCTGTCCTTGCTTCCACCTTTTATACGCCTCTTTTTTCCTTCGAATTTTGCTCAGCAGCTCCTTATCCATCCAAGGAGGTCTCCTGGCCCTCCTGCTGCACCTCCTTCTATTTGGGATGCATCGCTCCTGAGCTTGCAGCAGGTGATCCTTGAATATCTACCAACAGTCTTGGGCCCCCCTGCCCTCTAGGGCTGTATCTCATGGAATATTACTGAGCAGGTTTTAATTTAAAACCATTGCCCCTTATCCTATCCCTACAGGTCCTATTAAAAAGTCTGTCTCTACCTTCCTTTTAACCTCCCTTTTGTCTTGAAAGTCTGTAATAAGGTATCCCTGAAGCCTTTCCTTCTCCAACTCTCTCAGCCTTTTCTCATAGGAGAGGCGTTCCATCCCTCTGATCATTTTTGTGGCCCTCCTCTGGACCCAGTCCAACAGGCCCATGTCTTGTACTGAGGACTCCAGAGCTGAACATTGGTCAGTCTAAACTGGGATGAAAGGTGGAAAATATTGAGGACATTACGGCTGAAGAGATGTTTCTGGTAAGCAATGAATAAACCCTGGTGGAGGTTTTTGAACAAGTTGAGGAAAGCTCATATTTGGGGAGGTGCCAAAGAGAAGAGTGGACAGGGCTGCGGGGCATGCGATCTGCACAGGCCTGTTTGGAGCAAGGCTTAGAGTAGGTGTTGAGTGGAGGTCACTTTCCCCCACCCGAAAGGCTTATTCCTGTGCCTCCAAGACAAGAGGCAGTGGCAAGCTTTTTGCAACAGGTCTTTATTGTTTTGTCAAATAAATACATGAATAAATACTTAAAAAGCTATGTCAAATAAAATAGAATAATTTATATAAATAGACAAGTAGTCAGTGGAGGCTCAAAGTCCATGGCTGTTCTTGCAGGGGATGTTGTCATCAAGGAAGGTGAAAGGATGAAGGTGGGGATGGTGCGGTGGTCCAAAAGTGATGGTGGCAGCATGGTTGGGGCCACACAGGTTGGTCAGGGTAGTTGGGCTAATTGCGTATAATGTAGGCGAGGTTGTGGAGGCACTGGTAGCAGACACAAGATGCTAGGCAGACATGGCTGCCAGGTGGCTGGCTTTATGCGGTGCTGTGGCTTTCCCTTTATTGTTTTCTTATTTCAGTGAGTTTCCGACCGCGGTTTTCAGTTTCGCTGGTGGTTGTGGTGATGTTGGGGAAGTGTGGTGGTGGGGTGGCCATGCTTGGAGAGGGTGGTGGTGTGTTTGGGGCAGGTTGGCTGTAGTGGTTCAGTGGAGGATGTGAAAGTGTTGGGGTAGTGACACATGGGGCAATTTTGCTGCTGGTCTGTTTTTGTGGTTTCTCCTTTCCCACTGTCCTAGATTCAGCTGTAGCAGTTATTTTTCTCCTTAGTAGCTGGTGCAGTGCTGTGTTTCAGCTTTACTCTGAGAACAATTCTCATAACAAACCAGTGGTTTAGTTGTTGCTAAGTAATGCTTACTCCGATCAAGGGCTTTTCAGTCTCTCATGCTCTGCTGGGACAGAACAGAGACAGAACACCTGACCCAAACTAGCCAAAGGGGTATTCCATGCCACAGCACATCATGCCCAGTATATAAACTGGGGGGAGTTACCTGGAAGGCTCAGGTCGCTGTTTGGGTCAGGCTGGTTATTGGTCGGTGGGTGGTGAGCAATTGTATTGTGCATCACTTGTGTTTACTGTTTGGGGTTTTTTTCCCTTCCATTTTAGTTTTATATTCTCTCCCCTTTTTATTTCCCTTATCATTATTAATGTTAGTAGTTGTAGTAGTAGTTTTGTATTGTACTTCAGCTGTTGGACTGTTCTCATCTCAACCCGTGGGATTTACATTCTTTCGATTCTCCTCCCCATTCCTCGGGGGGGGGGGGAGAAAGAAGGGGGGGGATTGATCGAGCGGCTGCATGGTTCTGAGTTACTGGCTGGGCTTAAACCATGACAGAGACTGAAAAGTCCTTGATCAGGGTAAGCGCTACTGAGCAGAAACTAATACACTGATGTATTATCAGCATTGTTCTCAGACTAAAGCCAAAACAAAGCACTGTACCAGCTACTAGGAAGAAAAATAACTATCCCAGCTGAAACGAGGATGGTGCCCAAGTCTCTTTATCTAATGTGCTAGTATGGGTTGTGGGTTGTCTTTGTTTGCATGTCAATACATATTTTCTTTTTACAGTTTGGAAGAGTTGTAAAATGACATATTTCTCTTGAAACTCAGCCACTCTCTAAGTCCAGGTGCTATTTGAGTAGGTAGCTCTGGGTCTAAGCTCCTGAGGACTAAATGTTTTCTGATGAGGTTTCTATAGTCTCTTTTTTCTCCTTTCCTTCCTTTGAACCTCGTCATGATGGGGGATAAGAAGTCTTTTCTAAGCTCTTATTTATTGAATGAAGGAGACACAGTGTAATGGATGGGAACCTAGCTGAGAGTTGATTCCCTCTCGTGACTGAGAGACATAACAAAGTATGTTTTTTATCTAAGTGTATTTGGTAGAGTATACATATTTTTATGTTCATCATGACTGACTGAAAGAGTCAGGAAAACATAGGTGTGCAGCTGTTCTGTGACCTTCATATACTTGGCCACACTGGGGCGCCTGGCCAGTGCTCTCAACGTGGACAACAATGAGATCATGAGAAACTGCACTGCCCCATGAGTAAGGAATTAGAGATCTGGCATAAAGCTGGTTGTTTTTCTAAGGGTATAAAAGCAGGACCCTCTTGTAGCCGAATCTGAAGCCTCATCTATGGGTGGATGCACTGCATAGGAATTTTCCCAATTACCTGAGAGTCCTGGCATCGGTTGCAAGCTGGAAGTGTGGGCTTGGATGATGATTCAGTGGTAATTGGTGATGTATTTCTTCTTGATCTCTGTTCTCTCTATGCAGTAATGATTTGATACATTGCTAGTTTTCCTCTGTGCTATACATATATATATGATTTGCTTTATTGTACTTATTGTGTGTGTATATATATACTCAATTTGTGTTAGTGTGCTTATTCGCTTTAGTGTGCTTGTTTAATAAACTGTGCATATTATACAGCTACTGTATGGTCATTTTGTTGCTTATCCTGCATGGCAGCAGAACACACAGCCAGAAATATTTTTGTATAGGGTGATTTTTGCTATTTTTGCCAACTGAGGTTTTTTTAATGATTTCTGTCTCATTGTGCTGTGTGGAGGAAAATGTTCTCTACAATCAGTTCCCTAGGCTCATTAGAAATGAGCCACAGGGTAGCATGCCACTGTTGGAGTCCAGATCCACAGGGCAACTTAAATGCATCTGTGCCAATGCCCACAGCATGGGCAACAAACAGGCAGAGCTGGAAGCCATTGTGCGGCAGGGAAATCATGACATAATGGCCATCATAGAAACGTGGTGGAACGATTTGCATGATTGGAGTGCTGCAATGGATGGCTACAGGCTCTTCAGAAGAGATAGGCAAGGAAAGAGAGGTAGTGGGGTAGCATTGTATGTCAGGGATTGACTGCCTTGAACTCAGTGTTGTGAGTGAGAAGGCTGAATGTTTGTGGGTGAAGATCGGGGGGAGGCCATCCAAGCAGATATCCTGGTAGGAGTCTGTTATAGACCATCTAGCCAGGATGAAGCTACAGATGAAGTGTTCTTCAAACAACTGGGAGAAGTTTTCACGATCACTTGCCCTCATTATAGTGGGGGACTTCAACCTACCAGATGTCTACTGGAAGTACAATACAACAAAGAAGAAACAATCCATGAGGTACTTCCCCATAATCCAGGAAGAAATGGTTAGTGACCTCCTGCTCCACTTGGACATATAAATGTCTATGGGGCCATATGGGTTACACCCAGGAGTGCTGAAGGAGCTGGCAGAAGAGCTCGTCAGGCCACTCTCTATCAGCAGGTCTAGTGGGCAGGTCCCAGAGTATTGGAGTTTGGCCTGTCTACAAAAATGGCAGGAAGGAAGACCCCAGAAACTACAGGACTGTCAGTCTGACCTCAGTGATGGGGAAGGTCATGGAGCAGATCATCCTGAGTGAGATCACAGAGCACATGAGCAAAATTCGGGGCATCAGGCCCAGTCAGCATGGGTTCATGAAGGGCAGGTTCTGCTTGACCAGACTGATCTCCTTCTTGGTGACCCACCTGGTTGATGAGGGAAGGGCTGTGGACATTGTTTCTTTGGACTTCAGTAAAGCATTTGACACTGTCTCCTACAGCATTCTTCTGGAGAAACTGGCTGCTCATGGCCTGGATAGGTGTATTCTTTGCTGGATTGAAAACTGTCTGAATGGCCGAGCCCAAAAAAGTGGTGGTAAATGATGTCACATCTAAGTTGGTGACTGGCCACTAGTGGTGTCCCTCAGGGCTCGGTATTAGGGTCAATGTTGTTTAATATCTTCATTGATGATCTGGATGAGGGGATTGAGTGCACCCTTAGTAAATTTGCAGATGACACCAAGTTGGGTGGGACTGTTGATCTGCTGGAGGGTAGGAAAGCTCTGCAGAGGGATCTGGACAGGCTGGATCGATGGGCTGTGGCCAGTAGTATGAGGTTCAAGAAGATAAAGGGCTGGGCCCTACGCTTGGGCCACAACAACCCCATGCAATGTTACAGGCTTGGGGAAGAGTGCCTGGAAAGCTGCTCAGAGGAAAAGGACCGGGGGGTGCTGGTTGACAGCCAGCTGAATGTGAGCCAGTTTGTGCCCAGGAGGCCAAGGTGGACAATGGCATCTTGGCCTGTATCAGAAATAGTGTGGCCAGCAGGGCCAGGGAAGTGATCATCCCCCTGTACTTGGTACTTGTGAGGCCGCACCTTGAGTACTATGTTCAGTTCTGGACCCCTCGCTACAAGACAGATACTGATTTGCTGGAGCGTGTCCAGAAAAGGGCAACAAAGCTGGTGAAGTGTCTGGAGCACAAGTCTGATGAGGAATGGCTGAGGGAACTAGGGTAGTTTAGTTTGGAGAAGAGAAGGCTTAGGGGAGACCTTATCACTCTCTGCAACTACCTAACAGGAAGATGGAGGGAGGAGGTGGCTGGTCTCTTCTCCCAATTAACAAACAATAGGACAAGAGGTAATGGCCTCAAGCTGTGCTAGGGGAGCTTTAGGTTGGGTATTAGGAGCAATTTCTTCACTGAGAGTGTGGTCAGGTATTGGAACAGGCTTCCCAGGGAAGTGGTGGAATCACCGTCCCTGGAAGTGTTGAAAAATCTTGTAGATGAGGCCCTTAGTGACATGGTTTATTGGTGGACTTGGTAGTGCTGGGGTAAAGGTTGGACTTGATGGTCTTAAAGGTCTTTTCCAACCTAGTTGATGCTATTCTGTGATTCTGTAATTTTTCCAATTTCCGGTGTTTGCCTGGTGAAATACTTGTAGTTTATGTTATGCTATCATACTAATGGAATTTCTCAGTCTTGTGCCCTCGTGCCCTCTGTCGTGGTTTATCTCAAAGAAGGGTTGAGATAAGAAGTCCAGTAACTAAGGTATAACACAAAACCACTACTACCACCACCAATAATAATAATGATAAGGGAAATAACAAGGGGAGAGCATAAAATTGCTCACCACCCACCAACTGATACTCAGCCTGACCTGAGCAGCGATCTGGGCCTTCCAAGTAACTCCCCCCAGTTTATATACTGGGCATAATGTGCTGTGATATAGAATACCTCTTTGGCTAGTTTGGGTCAGGTGTCCTGTCTCTGCTTCCTCCTGGTTTCCCCTCCTCCCTGGCAGAGCATGAGACTGAGAAAGTCCTTGATCGGAGTGCACGTTACTTGGAAACTACTGAAACTATCAGTGTTATCAGCATTGTTCCCAGGCTGACAGTCAAAAACACAGCACTACACCAGCTACTAAACGAGAAAAAATGACTGCTACTGCTGAACCCAGGACACCTTCTCAGTGCATCATTTCTTTCAATTTTTTCAAGTTCTTTTTCAATGGTCTGTGTTGCTTTGGAGGTCCTCAGTGCAATCTGGTGCTGATGGTGGGTGGTGTCAGAGAAGGTTGCTTGAGGGCCTTGTCCAGTGATGCTTTTGGATATGTCTCTGGGAATGGACATCCCATAACCTCCCTGATCCCTGGTGGTGTATTGCCCTCATGATAAAGATAAATAGTCTGTGTATGTTCTTTCATGTTTGAATTCCCTGTATTCCAACTTCTGTCTTTACCTCTCCTCCTCTCTGTTTTTATGTCTGAGGAGGGTTTGCTTTCTTCAGCCACCTCAGAGAAGACAGAGTCAATGGGCTTGCCCCTGCCTGGCATCGCAGGGTATTTCTGGTTAGAAGAATATCAGGAGGACCTGAAAGTTGCATCTTGAGGAGTTTTGCTGTATACCTGAATATATTTGGTCCCACTTGTTTTCTCGCTCTCCAGTTGCATGGAAAGTCCCCATTTGTGTTTGCATGGAGCAGTGTCCTTGCAGTGATGTGGTGGTGGGGGTGGTGTTACTGAGCATGGAGAACAACCTCTTTGTCCTGGTCAGGAGGCCAAAGTTGCTGAACTTTTGTGTTGTCTTGCTCAGGCTTACCTGGGGAGGGTAAAGCACCCAGGGAGATATTTTTGAATTGGCAGTTGGAGGGTGAAGGAGCAGCTGGTGGTGAGTGGGCAGTTTCCTTAATGGGGAATGCTGTGCTGATTGGTTTGGACCATGTTGGGTGGTGGTGTTTAGGGGATGTGTTGGAGTGAAGAAGGCCTAGGCCAATGTGCTTTATGTAGTGAGGCAGGTCACTCTGACTACTGGTGTGTGAGCACAGGCAGGAGCTTCCTGGGCCAGTTGCGGTGGTTGTAGGAGAGCAATAAGTAGTCTTGGGCATCTCCTATGTTTTTTTTTGTGGCTCTTTGTTGTTTCTTGGGTGAGGTTGGTAGCACTGGGGTGCTGTTCCTTGTCCAAATCTCTGCTGGCCTTGTTGGGTCCCCTCCTGTGATAAATAGTTGTTGATGTGAGAGTCCCACAGTGTCCATGGGGACTTGCACTCAATCAGGGGAGGCTGCAGTCTGGATGGGCTAGATAACTCTGTGGGTAATAAATAATAACCCTCTTCCTGTCACCTTATGGCTGTCAATTGCTGTGCTGCACATTCATGCCCTCCTTCCTTTCCAGGGAAGGTGTGGTCATAGTGTGTGGGCTATGGTGCAGGTGTGTGGACTTGTGCCACAGCCTGGCCCCAGCCTTGTTGTGGTCGTGCTCATTTCCCTCTCAGCACAGGCTCCTGGCTGGAAAAACTGTGAGCCATGCTGAGCAATCCTAGCCCAGGCTGCTGCTGCCTCCACTTCATCTGGCTGCCAACATTGGCTGGGGATGGCCATTTGGTGTGGGTGAGTTTGGTGGAGGGCAGGAACAGCTTGGCTCTTCATCTGTTGTGTGAGCATGTCCACGCATTGGAAGCAGATGTGAGCTTTGAGGCAGATGTGATCCCAGGTGCAGGGCCTGTGGTGGTGGGCACAGAGGAAGTGCTGAATGTGGCCAAAGTATTTGTTGATCCTGAGCAGTAGGTTGTGGAGCCCTTGGCCTTTGAAGAGCATGCCATTGGCTGGCATGCATTGCTCCAGGTGGTGGATGTAACACTGGAGGTTGTTGAGGAGGTGGTGCCTTGCTTGGGCATTCCAGTGGTGGGGGGTGCTGTGGCTCCTGAGGTTGGCAAAGAGGTGCTGGAGGATATGAAGGCTGTTGGTGGTGGCTTGCTGTGGGTGGTTGGTGTGGAGGAGGGTGTCAGGGAAGGGGAAGGGTGCCTGCTTGTGGTGGCAGAGCTGTGGCAGGCGGGCAGCCATGACCTGGAAGAGCTGGAGGCTGTGCCAGGGGAAGATGGGATGCAGGTGGTGGCAGGTGAGGGCTGTGGCAAGAGCTGTCAGGAGCAGGAGCACGAAGGGGTGTGTGTGTGTGCTGTGCTGCAGGTGAGGCTGTGGGGTTGTGGGTGCAGCCATGGTGGGGCTGTGAGTGGTGCTGGGCATGGCCTGGTCAGGCTTGGTGGTGGTGTGGGTGGGCGTTGTGCTTGGGGTGCTGCTGGGTGGCAGCTTTATGTGGTGCCACAGCTTTCCTTTCATTATGCTCTAGACAGACTTTTCGTTTGCATTTTCAGTTTTGTTTTCCATTTACTTTCTCCTGAGGGCTTTTGTTATTGTCATGTTAAGGGGGTCTTTACCCCCTGTAAGGTGGAAAATTTCACTCCCCTCACTCATAAGTTTGACTGGTCTGTTAACCTCCCAGGATAGGTGAGACCCTTGAGCCCAATTAGACTGTCAGAGCCCTCTGCAGGCGCTCCACTGGACAGCACACTATATTGGAGGGTGATTCGACCATCCTATTCAGGGTACATGGCAACAGATTCACACATCAAGTTAAAAATTTTAAGTTAATTTTAAGACAATTTTAAGTCTCTTTTTAGTCTCCAGAAGCTCACATAAAATAGATCTAAGCTGAGAAATTTTATTATAGAATTCTTCGATAGCTTAAGGTCCGAAGATTGCTGTTGACAATTGCTAGCTGTGAGAACAAGTGTGAAAATAATGAAGCCAGCTAAAATCAATCATTAAATGCACATAGAGTATAGTTCTTACCCAATAGGCATCCCTATGGTGGGGAGAAGACAGGTTCAGCCTGTAGACTGATCCCAGAAGTTGCAATCAAGTCTTCTCTCACCCCCCCTTAATTTCACATATTTATATGATTTAATTCAAATTAATAACCCTATGGAGTTTGACTATATAGCTAAACACCTATGGAACTTGAGTGTGTGCCTATGGGGCTTGAAGGGCTCTAGTCATATATATTTTGTTAATGACTGGTGTGAAATTCTCTCACTTTGAAATCCTTGTTTGGCAGCTGCTGTGTGGTTTATCAGTACATGGTGTCTTCAAGTTCCCACTCCTGCAGGGAGAATAACAGAGCCTGGCTATGGTGCCTTCACTCCGCTCCACCCTCTGTTCAGTTTATCTCAGCATGTGCCAGGGTCGCAGGGTTGCCTGGGGAACTGTCATGGGATTGATTCTGTGCATGTTAACCACATTCCATCCTGGAAGTAAATAATTAATTTCCTTAATATAGTAACATAACTTTGAGGATTTGGGGGGATGTGTGGGAGTGGTCACTAATTTCCCCCATTATTCCACATAATCCACCCCGTGATTATAGTCACTCAAGCTACATAATATTTAGTCTGATATAGGAACATCTTGTGCATATACACTCAATGGAGGAAGTCAATAAATCAGTCACTTTACAGTAATCCAGGTTCTAATATACATTAGAATAAAGAGCAAATCAGTTAATGTCAGTAGAGTAACAACAGGGTGAAGCATTCTGTCGAGAATTCCTGTAGGTGAACATCCAAGAAGAGTTTCCCACCACCGGTGTTCTGCACCTCTCTTGACTCATTCCGACATGTGATGTATTTCTTCTGCAACATGATGGTCAGTAATTTGCCTTTTGTCCATTGTCTCAAGCTTGCTTCAGCAGTTGTTTCAGGTCTTCATGTAGCAGCAATTTTCATGTTAAGGTGATATTCATCCCAATGGGGGTAGGTAGTAGGTCTTGAATTAGCAGATAGATAGACCTCATTAATTAATAAGACAGGACAGGAGCTGAGTAAGTGAAATCACATCCTATAACCTCAACAAAATTACAAGTATAAATATTTGAGTCATTATTTGTATCCACAGTAACATTATCTATGTGTATAAAGTCACAAAGAGTTCTCATGCAAGCATATCCTTTGCCAATATATTTAAGTACAGTTTCAGAGATTTAATTGGGATATATTTCAAAATTACAAATGTTCTGTCGTGTCAAGGCAAATGGCTTGACCTTTGATGGTGTTATTCTCACAAATAAACTCTTGTTCTTTTCCATGACTGTGTTTGGGGTGTGTGGGGAGCATGGCTCCTGTGCTGTTATGGCTCAGTGGAGGATGCAAAGGCCTTGCAGCAGAGGCTTTTGGGGCAGCTGTGTTGGGAATGCGTTTTGGGGTTTGTGTCGCTTGTGAATTGGCTCACTTAGTTTATATTTTCAAGTTTCTCTGCCTACCAACTTCTATTTTTCTTATTTCATGCTCTGATATTATTTGTATATATGAGTTAATGCATGTTTTCCTTTGTTTCTTATTGACAAATGTTTTTAGTTTTTTAGTTTGTCGGTCTCCCCCCCCCCCCCAACCTTTTTCCGTAACACCTGCAGCCCTAGAATCATAGAATCATAGAATAGTTAGGGTTGGAAAGGACCTTAAGATCATCTAGTTCCAACCCACCTGCCATGGGCAGAGACACCTCCAACTAAACCATGCCATCCAAGGCTATGTCCAACCCTACCTTGAACGCCGCCAGGGATGGAGCATTCACAACTTCCCTGGGCAACCCATTCCAGTGCCTCGCCACCCTTACAGTAAAGAATTTCTTCCTCATATCCGATCTAAACTTCCCCTGTTTAAGTTTGAACCCGTTACCCCTTGTCCTCTCACTACAGTCCCTCATGAAGACTCCCTCCCCAGCATCCCTATAGACCCCCTTCAGATATTGGAAGGCTGCTATGAAGTCTCCACACAGCCTTCTCTTCTGCAGACTGAACAGCCCCCAACTTTCTAAGCCTAACTTCATATGGGAGGTGCTCCAGTCCCCTGATTGTCCCTGTGGCCCTCCTCTGCACTTGTTCCAACAGTTCCATGTTCTTTTTATGTTGAGGACACCAGAACTGCACACAATACTCCAAGTGCGGTCTCACAAGAGCAGAGTACAGAGGCAGAATCACCTCCCTTGACCTGCTGGTCATGCTCCTTTTGATGCAGCCTAGGATACGGTTGGCTTTTTGGGCTGCCTTGATGGTGAAAGAGTTTTTCCTCTCTCTGCAAATATCTTGCAGAATGGTTTTGGGGGCATCTGTCATCCCCCTCGCTCTCTGAGTTATTTGTCCTCAGCGTGTTGATCTTTATAAATAAATGTTTAAATGTTGTGAAGGATTTTTCATCAACTATTTATGCAATGATTGTCATTTCTAGATTTTGTTTTTGGGGGGGGTTGTTGTTGTTTGTTTTGGATTTCTTGTAGAAATTAGGCAACATTAGGTGTGTGGGAATCAGGAGCTGATGGGAATGCTTGTCTTTGACAACCTGGTCCATTCACATCTAGAAAGTGAAAATGGGCAGAGTCCCAAGTGCAAGTTGTCACTGCTTCCTGGGAAGCTTCCAGCGATAAGAGGTACCAGTGGCTGCTGATACAGTGAGAATGAGGGTTTCCCCTGATGTTTGGGGGTGGTGATGTCTTTTTTTTTTTTTTAATTTAACTGAATTTATTAATGTTCATGTTGATGGTGTAAATTGTCACTCTTGGTTTTTGTTTGGTGTTTTCTTGGGTTTTTTTGTTCATTTTTGTGTGAATTACATTGGGATATGCGGTCTTTTCTGCTAGTTTGTTGCAAGCTGCCTGTGTAGTAGAGAACTTAAAGATGTCTTAACTGGTGTGCGTGGTACCTAGTGAGCTGCTTGGTGGAGCTTAAATCTATTATGTCAGATCACTTACCATTTTTCAGTCCTTTTCTGTCTCACCTTTTGAGTCTATTCCTGATATATCAGTTTTGGCTTTAGGCACCTTCTACTGCATACCTTCTGTAGGTCAGGAAATACCCATGTTTTCTGAAGATCAGAGTATCTCTTCTGATGTTTTCCTATGGGTGGACATGAAATGCAAAGATAACTGTCTTACAATCATATATTCTAATGTTTTTTTTGTTTTGAATGTGTGTATGCACAGGTGTGTGGGATAGGTATATGCAGTGCTGATGTGGTTTTCCCTCACCTGAGGGGCAGTGGGAATAATTTCAATCCTTAGACACTGTTCTCATGTGGATTTGGTTATATTTTGTCTGGTTTATATAGGGGAAAATGCTAGTGTGTCAATTCCAGTTCATATCCACTGAATCCTGTTCAGATCTCTTCTCCAAATCTGCTTTTTGTGCCATTTTCCTCAGAAGCAGATGGGAGTGCTGCTTTTGAGTAACCTGCAAAGACTCTTAATAAGAATTTGGATGTGTTTTGTTAAGTGATTCATGCTGGAGTTGATGAGGGGGAATTACCTAGGAAGGAAAGGGTGATGAAATATGGCACTGTTTCAAGTTACAGAAAGCACCTGTGATACTAAATCTTTGTCAGATTATTTCATGTTCAGTGATGGATGATTAGGTGTAGGAGACAGGGGTGCTGCACAGAAATCATAGAATGGCTTGGGTTGGAAAGGACCTTAGGATCATCTAGTACCAACCCCCCTGCCATGGGCAGGGACACCTCACACTAGACCATGTCACTCAAGGCTCTGTCCAACCTGGCCTTGAACACTGCCCTTCTTTGGGCAACCTGTTCTAGTGCCTCACCACCCTCACAGTAAAGAACTTCTTCCTTATATGTAACCTGAACTTCCTCTGTTTAAGTTGAAACCCATTTCCCCTTATCCTATCACTACAGTCCCCGATGAAGACTCCCTCCCCAGCATCCCTATAGGCCCCCTTCAGATACTGGAAGGCTGCTATGAGGCCTCCACACAGCCTTCTCTTCTGCAGGCTGAACAGCCCCAATTTTCTCAGCCTATCTTCATATGGGAGGTGCTCCAGCCCCCTTATCGTCGTGACCATCCTCTGTATATATGCAAATACAGCAAGGTGGAAGGTGCTGTCAGCTCTGAGAAAGCATTTGAGATGCTGGGTGTTATAAATGACCAAAGTCAAATTATAGTAGCAAGAGTAATTTATTGCCTAATTAATGAGAGGTAATAAGCGAAGCAGCGCTGGGTGTGCGGGGAGTCTCCGCTCCACCAACACGCACACCTCAGACACATACCAATCCTTCTTTTAAACAATCAAGATATACATATTCATTGTGGTTTCACAATATGTAAATTGTCTCCCGTCTCTCATGTTAATTAGTTTCACAATGTTATCCGCATGCGCACTGCTTTCTGGTGGTCTTGGGCAGGGGTCTCTGGATGACGTCTCAGTCACCTTTGTACAGACTTTTTCTTTTGAACTTTTTACCTTGCTGACTCGGTGCATGCGCAGTCCATTTCTTCCCGTCTTCTATCTTTCTTAGACAGGTTAATATCAGTCTTCCTGCATGCTCATTATTCTTTAGACAATGTAAAAGATATTGCGGTCTGACATTTACAAACTATTTCTTGTTTTAAGGCTGACCAAGCATATATGTGGTTTGACATTTACAAACTATTTCTTGTTTTAAGACTGACCAAGCATTATATGATCTAACATTTATAAACTACCTTTTATTTTAAGATTAACCAAGCATTGCATTTCATATTATTAATTCATTAAACACAGACTATCATTATTAACTCGATAAACACAGGCGATCATTTTTATCAGCAAATTGATAGTTACATTTATTACATGGGGAATTTGTAGAGGCAGGCATGAAGAAGGATGCTTTTCCAGTATTGAAGACTCTGTGGAACTGGATGCATTAGTGGTTAAAGCATTAACTCTTGATGGATTGGAGGTGGTGAGGAGTAAGCCATGAGAATTAGGAGGAAAAACACTTAGTCGAGTACCAGCCCCACATGTGGAGTTCACCAAGAGAGGGAAGGGCAAACTTTTCTCTTTTTTGCCCAAATTGAAGACAAAATGCTGCTTTGGTTTTGCTGGCATGTCCTGTCATCTTGAAGGGTGAGCTTTCTAGAGTGAGGACTGTCTTACTTTCCTGTAGAGGACCTAGAAGAATGTTCTTAGGCAGCGTTCTCCAACTTTTGATCACACACCCCATCAGTAAAAAATTTGTGAACACTCCCAATATATTTTTATTTATAAATTTGAGACATATACTACTGTATAAAACATACCTGAAAAAAATTAAAAAGGATGAGAGAAAGGTTAAACACTATTTTTATTTTTTTTAATTTTATTTATTAATGGTACCTGAAACATTTTCTTTATGCACCCTAATGGATTGTCTTGCGCACCCCACTTTGGAGACTACTAATCTGAGGTCTCCTGTAATGTAGTTTAATTAAATTTTCCATTTCTTTTAATGTTTGTGCTGTTTTCCTAGCTGATGCTTTAACTTTTAGAAAAGAGGGTGTAGTACAAGGATAAAACCTTTAGATTACATCCACGTTGTGATTACGGTCCCGGCCTGACCCCAGGTCTTTGGCCTCTGATGGGTCTCTTGTTCTTTCAGGTACAGTCTTGCTGAAATATGACAGCTCAGAGCTGAGGGTTGGGAGGGGAAGTGTTTAGTTGCTGCCTTTAACTTACTATTAAGAGATTAAGTATTTGTATGTGATATTAAAAATGTCTATAAATCAAGTTTATTTTGAAGTTGAGGATCCATGTAAATCTTCAGCTCCACTGGAAGCAATAAGGTCAGCTTCTACTCAAGCTTCCTTTAGTTCTTGCTTTTTAAATTTTCTTATATGTATAACATGGAATTCATAAGAGCTGTCCAGCTCTGTTATGGTTTCAACTATCAATAAACAATGTTGTCTCTTTCTAAGGATTACTATGGAATTACATTCCCTGCCCCTGCAACCTTGACAGGCAGAGATGGAAGCCTTGCTAACAACCCATACTCAGGTGAGTGCTATTTAAAGATGAGGATGGTGTGATGTGCTAGTCATCGTGCTGTTTCTGAAAGAGCAGTTGTTTTTCCCTTCTGTAAGCAGTTAAACCCATCAGTCCAAACTAGACAGACAAAAGAGAGCATCTCCCTCTCAACCCTGACACTGTTGTGTTTTTTTTTGGGGGGAGGGGGGGTGCTGTTGTTTTGGTTTTTTTTTTAAACCTTCATGGGTTTGGTCAGTAATTCATATGTGAGTTCTTCTGGAAGTTGGGTAGCCTTTGAGAATAAGTGCAAAATTGTTACTAATGTAAACAGCTGTGAACCCAATAACCATTTGCTCTTTGGCTATTTACCATACTTGTGCTTTTAACATGTTTTATTGCAGTGATCTGATAGCAGTGAATCTGCTCAGACCATGTGAGATAGGTAAGTATTGGTTATCTCTACTTCACCAGTGGATTAGACATGGCACAGAGTTTTGTGCCATGAACAGAGACCAGGAGAGTTCTTCCCATGAACAACTGCAGCCTTTGAAGTGTAGGATGTGCTCTCTTCTGTAGATGTCTACTTGTATTCAGAGGATTTCAATACTCCAATTTTGGGGTGCCTTTCATAGCTTTTCTGATCAGTTCGTTCTTTTGCAGGTGACATAACAAAATTTGGACACGGGGACTCTGCCTCCCCTGCTCCTACTACTACACTCGCCCAGCCGCAGCAGAACCAGACGCAGACTCACCACACAACTCAGCAGCCCTTCCTCAACCCAGTCCTGCCCCCGGGGTACAGCTACACTGGGTTACCTTATTATGCTGGTGTGCCTGGTGTACCCAATGCGTTCCAGTATGGGCCAACCATGTTTGTAAGTGTGACAGCCTAAGCTGTAACTCTCCTGACCTTGAAAGTTTCCAGGGATGGCACATCTACCACCTCTCTGGGCAATCTGTTTGTCCTGGGTTCAGCAGTAGCGGTCATTTATCTCCTTCTTAGTAGCTGGTGCAGTGCTGTGTTTTTGACTTTCAGCCTGGGAACAACGCTGATAACACCAATGTTTTTAGTTGTTGATAAGTAATGTTTACTCTGATCAAGGACTTTCTGAGTCTCATGCTCTGCCAGGGAGGAGGGGAAGTTGGGAGGAAGCAGAGGCAGGACACCTGACCCAAACTGACCAAAGGGGTATTCCATACCACAGCACGTCATGCCCAGTATATAGAATCATAGAATCATAGAATAGTTAGGGTTGGAAAGAACCTTAAGATCATCTAGTTCCAACCCCCCTGCCATGGGCAGGGACACCTCCTGTTAAACCATGTCATCCAAGGCTATGTCCAACCCCACCTTGAACGCCGCCAGGGATGGAGCATTCACAACTTCCCTGAGCAACCCATTCCAGTGCCTCACCACCCTTACAGTAAAGAATTTCTTCCTCATATCCAATCTAAACTTCCCCTGTTTAAGTTTGAACCCGTTACCCCTTGTCCTCTCACCACAGTCCCTAATGAAGAGTCCCTCCCCAGCATCCCTATAGGCCCCCTTCAGATATTGGAAAGCTGCTATGAAGTCTCCACGCAGCCTTCTCTTCTACAGGCTGAACAGCCCCAATTTTATCAGCTTGTCTTCATATGGGAGATGCTCCAGTCCCCTGATTGTCCTTGAGGCCCTCCTCTGCACTTGTTCCAACAGTTCCATGTTCTTTTTATGTTGAGGACACCAGAACTGTATACAATACTCCAAGTGCGGTCTCACAAGAGCAGAGTACAGAGGCAGAATCACCTCCCTTGACCTGCTGGTCATGCTCCTTTTGATGCAGCCCAGGATACGGTTGGCTTTTTGGGCTGCAAGTACACACTGCTGGCTCATGTTCATTTTTTCATCGACCAGCACCCCCAAGTCCTTCTCCACAGGGCTGCTCTGAATCTCTTCTCTGCCCAACCTGTAGCTGTGCCTGGGATTGCTCTGACCCAGGTGGAGGACCTTGCACTTGGCATGGTTAAACATCATGAGGTTGGCATCAGCCCACCTCACAAGTGTGTCTAGATCCCACTGGATGGCATTCCTTCCCTCCAATGTATCAACCGAACCACACAGCTTGGTATCATCGGCAAACTGGCAGAGGGCGCACTCAATCCCACTGTCCATGTCACCAACAAAGATGTTGAACAAGACTGGTCCCAACACCGATCCCTGAGGGACACCACTCGTTACTGGTCTCCAGCTGGACAGTGAGCCATTGAGCACTACTCTTTGCGTGCAGCCATCCAGCCAGTTCTTTATCCCTCGAGTGGTCCACCTATCAAATTGATGTCTCTCCAACTTAGAGAGAAGGATGTCATATGAGACAGTGTCAGAGGCTTTACACAAGTCCAGGTAGATGACATCAACTGCGCTGCCCCTATCCATCAGTTCCGTAGCCCCTTCATACAAGGTCACCAAATTGGTCAGGCAGGATTTCCCCTTAGTGAAGCCATGCTGGCTGTCACCAAGCACCTTGTTGGTTTTCATGTGCCTCAGCATGCCTTCCAAGAGAATCCGCTCCAAGATTTTGCCAGGCACAGAGGTGAGACTGACTGGTCTGTAATTCCCTGGCTCATCCATTTTCCCCTTCTTAAAAATGGGGGTTATATTTCCCTTTTTCCAGTTGTCGGGAACTTCACTTGACTGCCATGATTTTTCAAATATGATGGGCAGTGGCTTAGCAACTTTATTTGCCAGCTCCTTCAGGACCTGCGGATGGATTTCATCCGGTCCCGTGGACTTGTATACATTCAGGTTCCTAAGATGGTCTCGAACCAGATCCTCTCCTACAGTGGGCCCATGGTCTTCATTCTCACTGTCCCTGCGTCTGCCTTCCAAGGCTTGGGTGGTGTGGTCAGAGCATTTTCCAGTGAAGACTGAGGCAAAGAAGTCATTAAGAACCTCAGCCTTCTCTATATCCAGGGTAGCCACTTCTCCCGTTTCCTTCTGGAGATGGCCCACATTGTCCCTAACCTGTCTTTTATTTGCAGTGTACCTATAAAATCCCTTCCTGTTATCCTTAACATCCCTAGCCAAGTTTAATTCTAAGTGGGCCTTAGCTTTCCTATCCTGGTCCCTAGCTTCCCAGACAACATCCCTGTATTCTTCCCAGGCCGCCTGACCTTGCTTCCACCTTTTATAAGCCTCTTTTTTCCTTCAAATTTTGCTCAGCAGCTCCTTATCCATCCAAGGAGGTCTCTTGGCCCTCCTGCTGAACTTCCTTCTATTTGGGATGCATCGCTCCTGAGCTTGCAGCAGGTGATCCTTGAATATCCACCAACAGTCTTGGGCCCCCTGCCCTCTAGGGCTTTATCCCATGGAACCCTGCTGAGCAGGTTCCTGAAGAGGCCAAAGTCTGCTCTCTTGAAGTCCAGGGCAGTGAGTGTGCTGCATGCTCTTCTCACTGTCCTGAGGATCTCGAATTCAACAATCTCATGATCGCTGCAACCAAGGCTGCCCTGGAGTGTCACGTTTCCAACCAGCCCTTCCATGTTGGGTGAGGATGAGGTCAAGCATGGCACCTCTCCTTGTTGGCTCCTCTATTACTTGCAGAAGGAAGTTGTCTTCCACACAATCGAGGAACCTTCTGGACTGCTTGTGCCAGGCCGTACCATCCCTCCAACAGCTATCAGGGTGGTTGAAGTCCCCCATGAGAACAAAGTCCTGCGAGTATGAGGCTGTTCCTATCTCTCTATAGAGTGCTTTAACCACCGAGTTCTCTTGGTCAGGCGGTCTGTAACTGATCCCCACAATAATGTCTCCCATCGCTGTTCTCCCTTTAACCCTGACCCACAAGCTCTCTGTCGACTGCTCACCTGTCCCCAGACAGAGTTCCATACTCTCCAGCCTATCCCTAACATAAACAGCAGCTCCCCCTCCCCGCCTGCCGGGCCTGTCTTTCCTAAAGAGCTGGTAAACTTCCATTCCAACATAGCAGTCATAGAAGCCATCCCACCATGTTTCTGTATATATAAACTGGCAGGAGTTACTTGGAAGGCCCAGATCGCTGCTCACGTCGGTCTGGGTATCGGTTGGCAGGTGGTGAGTGGTTGTATTCTCTTCCCTTGTTATTTCTCTTATCATTATTATTATTGGTGGTAGCAGTAGTGGTTTTGTGTTATACCTTAGTTACTGAACTGTTCTTATCTCAATCTGTGGGAGTTACATTCTTTCGATTCTCCTCCCCATCCCTCTGGGAGCAGGGGGAGGAAGGGGGGGGGGAGTAAGTGATCGGCTGCGTGGTTCTGGGTTACCAGCCGGGCTTAAACCACGACACTGTTCCAGTGTCTCACCACTCTCATAAAGTTTCTTCCTTATGTCCAATCTAAATCTATCCTCTTTCAGTTTAAAACCCTTGTTCCTTGTCCTGTCACTACAGGCCCTGGTAAAAAGTGTGTATCTTTCTTATAAGCCTTCTTTAAATCTTGAAAGGCTGCTATAAGGTCTCCCCAGAAACTTCTCTTCTCCAGGCTGAACAACCCCAATTCAGGCTTTTCTCATAGGAGAGGTGATCCATCCCTCTGATCATTTTCATGGGCCTCCTCTGGACCTCCTCTAACAGGTCCATGTTTGTCTTGTGCTGAGGGTCCCAGAACTGGATATGGTACTCCAGGTGGGGTCTCATGACAACAGCGTAGTCATCTTCCCCAGTCTGCAAGGGTTCTCCAAAAATGTGCAAGCATGAGAAAATAGCTGCAGTCTCTTCCCCGAGAAAACAGGAAATTTAAAAGGCCAGAACTCATGGACTCCTGCACAGGTTACTGTAAATAGCAGACAGCTGCAGCTCATGGACTCAGTGTTCCTGAAAGCCTGTAGCAGCCTCTGGAGAGTCAGAGGGAGATCCAAAGCTGAGTCAGTGAGATGAGTGCCTAGGAAGTCCTTTTGAGGATGGAGGAGACCCTGTTAAGTCAGAGAGCAGGGCTGGTAGTCTCAGGAGGGAGGATATTACTTGGGAACAAGTGATGCTCTAGGCAGAAGGGTAAATGAGCCTCTTTTAGGGCCCTGTAGGACTGTGTTTTATGAAACAGCTTCAGAAAAGAGTTGGTGTGTCACTTGATTCTGGAGGGATGGCACTGTGGTTGTTCCTTCTTGGGTTTGTGGGTGAGAATTTGCTGTTTACAGTCAGTATATGAAAGAAATATGCAACCTGTTCTGAAACATGGTTACACTGCAATCAGAGGTGTGGCTCTGGCAGAAAACTTGAGGCTCGTATAAAGCCACTACAGCAAGTTACTGCTGGAAGCATGAGTGCCATGTCCCATGCTATCCTACTGCTTCCAACTCTGGATTAAATTTCCCACATGAGGTGGAGGTGCCTTCCCCCCTAGATGGCAGAGGGAGCTTGTGTTTTACGTGCTGTTCCCCAGTTAACAGGGCCTTTTGTTCCCTTCCTTTGTCCAGGTACCTCCAGCATCTGCAAAACAGCATGGAGTCAACCTGAACACCCCATCGACTCCTTTCCAGCAAGTGAGTGGCTATGGGCAGCACGGCTACGGGGCAGGTATGCTTACCACTGCACTTCTCACATGAGCGCCTGCCCAGCTGCTTGCACACTCTAACACCTTGTCTTGTACGCACTGGCAGGCTACGATGACTTAACGCAGGGAATGGCAGCTGGAGATTACAGCAAAGGAGGCTACAGTGGGTCATCTCAAGCACAAAACAAATCTGCTGGCACTGGACCTGGGAAAGGTAACACGAGACTTGAGGTTGATATTGAGTGGGATTTAGTAGGGTCAATTCCCAGTGCTGTGCAGTGAACACAGCAGCCAGATCTAAACAGGGTTATGATCCAAGCTGTTTCTCCATCTTCCATATACAAAATACTTTTTTTTTTTTAACGGCCCAAGTGTTCTTTCGAAACCTCATGGCTGAACTTTGTGTAAGGATTTGTGGCTGATGCACAGCTTTGTCCACAATTATACATGGGAGAAATAGTGAGCTGTTTCCTCTGCCAAATTGTCCTTGCTGAAGAATATAGTGGTCCTGCAACAGTGCTGTGTTTATGAAGCCTAAGCAGATAGATGCTGCTGCTGAAATGGTCCTCTGCCAAATGAAGGCTATAGTTTGAATTTCTTGACAGGTAATTGAGATAGCTGTCTGTTCACATATCTCTGGACTGTTGTTTCATCTGCTGTGTGTACACCCTGAAACTCATTGCATTCTCATGCCTAGAAGTGTAAAGTACAATATAATACTACTACTACTAAGGGAAATAACAAGGGGAGAGAATATAAAACTATGAGGGGAAAGGAAAAAAGTAAAACACTAACCAGCAGCAATGCACAGTAAAGTTGCTCACCACCTGCTGACCGACACCCAGCCTGACCCGAGCAGCGATAGATCCCTTCTGGGTAACGGCCCCCCCCCAGTTTCTATACTGGGCATGAAGTGCTGTGGTATGGAATACCACTTCGGCTAGTTTGGATCAGGTGTTCTGTCTCTGCTCCATCCTGGCAGAGCATGAAAGTCAGTTGCTGAGGGGTCAGTTGCTAAGGTGAGTAGCTCAAGAGAGGATGCCTTCAACACCTGAGCAGGGGGAAGCTCAACATCCAGGAGCCTCAACTCAGATCAGCAAGAGCCACCGAGGGAGCCACAAGTCCTCCACAGGACTTGCCCAGGAGCCAGCAGCTCAGCTGACACGAGCAGCTGACTCACAGGGGGCAGAGCCAGGAGGAGAAGCACCAGCCCTGACTGGTTAAAAACCTGCCCCAGTGAGTGCGAGTGACCAGGAGAGCGGGGGAAAAAGGGCGGGTTGAGGCAGTTTGCCCGGGATGGTGAGCACTTGTTTTATGACCAGGGCCCGGTCTGGGAGTGCTGCTCTGGCGGTGGCCAGCATGGGCACCCAGACAGAGCCGATGAGAGGGGAGGCTGCAGTGCAGAGTTCGGGATGTAGAGAGTGCCTGCACTGCTCTCCTGAGGCCAGGGTGCACAATGGGCAGGGCTGCACTCAGTGCTCCCTGGTGGAGGTCCTCCTGCAGCAGGTGGCTGAACTGTGGGATGCTGTCAATAGGCTGAAAGATGTCAGGGAAGCTGAGAGGAAGCAGGACTGCTTGCTCCAGGTCCAAACTGTGCAGGGGCCTCAAGCGTCCACTGTAGCTCATGGAGGAAAGAAGGAGGCCTTTAACCCAGGAAGGTGGGAACTAGTAACAAAAAAAACCAAAAAAAAACCCCCACAAACAAACAAACAAACAAACAAACAAAACCAAACAAAACAAAACAACAAAAGGAGGAAGAGGACAATTAAAAGCAAGGGGCTTCCTCCTAAATCTGTTGTCCCCACCCAGAATCTCTTTGCTATCCTGCAGGGGGCTGATGAGGAAACACACTCGCACCAGGAACAACTGGCTGATTCACTGACAAAGAAGATCACTACTGGTGCTGCCAGGAAAAAGCGGAGGGTCATAGTAGTAGGGGACTCTACTTTGAAAGTGGCAGAGGCACCCATCTGTCAGCCTGATCCAGTCTCAAGGGAGGTGTGTTGCCTACCAGGGGCATGAATCAGGGATGTTGCAGAGAGGCTGCCTGGACTAGGAAATCCCATTGACTATTACCCACTTTCAGTGATCCATGTGGGTGCTAGTAATATAGAGAGCAGTAGCCCAGACAACATAAAGAAGGACTATAGAGCCCTGGGAGAGGTGGTTAGGGGCTCTGGAGCTCAGAGAGTCTTTTCCTCACTTCTCCAGGATACAGGGGAGGACCTTAAAAAGGCTAGGAGGATTGGCCAGGTTAATAAATGGTTAGAAGGGTGGTGCCATAGTCAGGGGTTTGGGTATCTTGAACGCAGAATGCAATTTGGCAGGCCAGGTCCACGGGGGGCTGGTGGAGCTGGTCTGACAATGAAGGGGAAGAGCAGTTTTGGTAGGAGGCTTGCCAGAGTGGTCAAGGATGCTTTAAACTAGATGTTTTGGGGGAGGGGGGCAGCATTCCATCCCAACACACCCACTCAGTTGCCAGCACCTATAATAAATGCTTGGAGCATTGTAGAGATATTCCAGCCACTCTAGCCAATGAGACGGCTTCATTTGGAGCTCGGCTCAGATGCCTCTACACAAATGCCCTTAGCATGGGGAACAAACAATAGGAATTAGAGATGTGTGCACGTCTACAGGGGTATGATATAATAGGCATCGCAGAAACATGGTGGGATGCCTGCTATGACTGCTGTGTTGGAATGCAAGTTTACAGGCTCTTTAGAAAAGACAGGCCTGGCAGACGGGGAGGAGGGGTTTCTATTTATGTTAGGGATAGGCTGAAGAGTATGGAACTCTGTCTGGGGACAGGTGATCATTCAATAGAGAGCTTGTGGGTCAGGGTTAAAGGGAGAACAGCAATGGGAGACATTATTGTGGGGATCAGTTACAGACCACCTGATCAAGAGGACTCGGTGGATGAAGCACTCTATAGAGAGATAGGAACAGCCTCATACTCGCAGGCCCTTGTTCTCATGGGGGACTTCAACCACCCTGATATCTGTTGGAGGGATGGTACTGCCCGGCACAAGCAATCCAGAAGGTTCCTCGATTGTGTGGAAGACAACTTCCTTCTGCAAGTAATAGAGGAGCCAACAAGGAGAGGTGCCATGCTTGAACTTGTGCTCACCAACAGGGAAGGGCTGGTTGGAAATGTGACGCTCCAGGGCAGCCTTGGTTGCAGCGATCATGAGATGGTCGAATTCGAGATCCTCAGGACAGTGAGAAGAACATGCAGCACACTCACTGCCCTGGACTTCAAAAGAGCCGACTTCGGCCTTTTCAGGAACCTGCTTAGTAATGTTGCATGGGATAAAGCCCTAGAGGGCAGGGGGGCCCAGGATTACTAGTTGGAAATATGATGCTCTAGGGCAGCTTTGATTGTAGCAATCAGGAGTGTTGCATCCCAATTAGAAGGAAGTTCAGCAGGAGGGCCAAGAGACCTCCTTGGATGGATAAGGAGCTGCTGAGCAAAATTCGAAGGAAAAAAGAGGCTTATAAAAGGTGGAAGCAAGGACAGGCGGCCTGGGAAGAATACAGGGATGTTGTCTGGGAAGCTAGGGACCAGGTTAGGAAAGCTAAGGCCCAGTTAGAATTAAACATGGCTAAGGATGTGAAAGATAACAGAAAGGGATTCTTTAGGTACACTGCAAATAAAAGACAGGTTAGGGACAATGTGGGCCCTCTCTGGAAGCTATCGGGTGAACTGGCTACCCTGGATTTAGAGAAGGCTGAGGTTCTTAATGACTTCTTTGCCTCAGTCTTCACTGGAAAATGCTCTGACCACACCACCCAAGTCTTGGAAGGCAGACGCAGGGACTGTGAGAATGAAGACCTTAGGCCCACTGCAGGACAGGATCTATTTCGAGACCATCTTAAGAACCTCAATGTATACAAGTCCATGGGACCTGATGAAATCCATCCGCAGGTCCTGAAGGAGCTGGCAAATGAAGTTGCTAAGCTACTGTCCATCATATTTGAAAAATCATGGCAGTCAGGTGAAGTTCCCGACGACTGGAAAAGGGGTAATAAAACCCCCATTTTCAAGAAGGGGAAAATGGATGAGCTAGGGAATTACAGACCAGTCAGTCTCACCTCTGTGCCTGGCAAAATCTTGGAGCGGATTCTCCTGGAAGGCATGCTGAGGCACATGAAAACCAACAAGGTGCTTGGGGACAGCCAGCATGGCTTCACTAAGGGGAAACCCTGCCTGACCAATCTGGTGGCCTTCTATGATGAGGCTACAGAACTGATGGACAGAGTTAGAGCAGTTGTCCTGGACTTGTGCAAAGCGTTTAACACTGTCCCACACAACATCCTTCTCTCTAAATTGGAGAGACATCAATTTGATAGGTGGACCACTCGGTGGATAATGAACTGGCTGGATGGCCGCACACAAAGAGTAGTGCTCAATGGCTCACTGTCCAGCTGGAGACCAGTAACGAGTGGTGTCCCTCAAGGATCGGTGTTGGGACCAGTCTTGTTCAACATCTTTGTTGGTGACATGGACAGTGGGATTGAGTGCACTTTCAGCAAGTTTGCCAATGACACCAAGCTGTGTGGTTCGGTTGATACTCTGGAGGGAAGGAATGCCATCCAGAGGAACCTTGACATGCTTGTGAGGTGGACTGATGCCAACTTCATGAAGCTTAACCATGCCAAGTGCAATGTCCTACACCTGGGTGGGAGCAATCCCAGGCACAGCTACAGGTTGGGCAGAGAAGAGATTGAGAGCAGCCCTGTGGAGAAGGACTTGGGGGTTTTGGTTGATGAGAAAATGAACATGAGCTGGCAATGTGCGCTTGCAGCCCAGAAAGCCAACCGTATCCTGGGCTGCATCAAAGGGAGCGTAACCTGCAAGTCAAAGGAGGTGTTCCTGCCCCTCTACTCTACTCTCGTGAGACCTCACTTGGAGTATTGTGTGCAGTTCTGGTGTCCTCAACATAAAAAGGACATGGAACTGTTAGAACAAGTGCAGAGGAGGGCCACGAGGACAATCAGGGGACTGGAGCACCTCTCGTATGAAGATAGGCTGAGGAAGTTGGGGCTGTTCAGCCTGGAGAACAGAAGGCTGCATGGAGGCCTCATAGCAGCCTTCCAATATCTGAAGGGGGCCTATAGGGATGCTGGGGAGGGAGTCTTCATGAGGGACTGTAGTGATAGGACAAGGGGTAATGGGTTCAAACTTAAACAGGGGAAGTTTAGATTGGATATGAGGAAGAAGTTCTTTACTGTAAGGGTGGTGAGGCCCTGGAGTGGGTTGCCCAGGGAAGTTGTGAATGCTCCATCCCTGGCGGCGTTCAAGGTGGGGTTGGACATAGCCTTGGATGACATGGTTTAGTGGGAGGTGTCCCTTCCCATGGCAGGGGTGTTGGAACTAGGTGATCTTAAGGTCCTTTCCAACCCTAACTATTCTATGATTCTATGATCTTAAGGTCCTTTCCAACCCTAAATATTCTATTATAGTATGAGAGATTGTAAAGTCCTTGATCATTTTAAGTGTTACTTAGCAACAACTAAAACATTGGTGTATCAGCATTGTTCTCTGACTAAAGCCAAAACACAGCACTGTACCAGCTTCTAGGAAGAAGAAAACAACTGTTATAGCTGAAACCAGGACAGAACTGGAATACTGTTATAACGTCTCCCGGGAGCCTTCTCTTCTCCAGGCTGAACAAGCCCATCTCTCTCAGCCTGTCTCCATAGCAGAGGTGCTCCAGCCCTCGGAGCATCCTCGTAGCTTCCTCTGGACTCACTCCAACAGCTTTACATCCCTCTTGAGTTGTTGCCCCCAAGAGCTTGATGCAGGACTGCAGCGGGGGGTCTCACAAGAGCAGATGAGGAGAATCACCTCTGTCGACCTGCTGGTCACACTCCTTTTGATGGAGCCCAGCATATGTTTGGCTTTCTGGGCTGCGAGCATACACTGCCGGCTCATGTTGAGCTTTCTATCAGCCAACACCCCCAAGTCCTTCTCCACAGGGGTGCTCTCAGTCCAGTTTCCTGATAGCCTGTAGTTGTGCTTGGGATTGCACTGACTCAGGTGCAGGACCTTGTACTTGGCCTGGTTGAATTTCATAAGGTTCACATGGGCTCATCTCTTGAGTCTATCAAGGTCCCTCTGGATGGCATCCCTTCCCTCAAGCATGTGGACTGCACCACACACCTTGGTGTCATCAGCAAACTTGCTGAGTGTGCACTCAATCCCCCTGTTCATGTCGCCAACAAAGATATTGAACAGCGCTGGTCCTAGTACTGACCCCTGAGGAGCACCACTCACCACCAGTCTCCATTTGGACATCGAGCCATTGACCACAACAAAGTATAGTGAATTGCTTATCACTAACTACTTCATACTCGGGCTTAAGCAAATACCAAGCATTTGCTGTACATTTGAAATGCTAACTGGACTGTCTTCAGCCAAGAGCTGATCACACTTTTATCTGTGAAGGCACAATCCATAAGAGAGCAATGTCCTAGGAACCTTAGAGCAGTGCACACCCTCCAAGTCTAGGCCTTCAGCTCACTGGCTAAAGGAACCACATGTTTTATTCTAATCCAAGTGAAATGATTAGAGACAGTCTTTGTAAGACACTGAATGTGAGTGGCTGGTTTGAAAGTCATCTTGCTGGTAAGTGAATACTTCTGAGTCTGTTGTGGCACCACCTGGCCCAGGTGGAAGCTAGCCTGAAGCAGAGAATTAATTCTTTCAGGGCAGAGTACCATTGCAGACCTCATTCTCTTGCAGGATGTGAAAGGACAAGTGCTGAAATATGTAGTAGATGCTGAGTCTTATCACTCAGGGCACTACTGGAAGCTCTTGAATGCTGCAGTAGAGCCAAATGTGTCCCTAATCATAGGGGAAAGGTGGCTTTTCAGGAGCTTAAATGAGTGTTGGGTGCTGCCTGGTGAAGAGTATTTGAAGCCAAGCGGTAACTGCTGGGTCATGGATGTGGGTGATTTATTCCAGTGGGCTGATTTCTTGCTTTGCAGCGTGAGGAACTAAGTCCTTTCTTCTGTTCGCATGTGGGGTGCTGTAGGTCTGACAGTACGGACAACCCTGCCAGGCTGACCACCAGCAGTAGCAGCAGGGTGTGTGGTGCAGTGACTGCAGGCAAAGATGCATCCACCAAGGCTGTGGATGCTTGGAGCAAAGCATATGGAGGGTGGTTGACTTTCTCATTGTTGATGGCTTTTTTTGTTTGTTTTCCAGGTGTTTCTGTGACCTCAAGTAACACAGGTGTAGCTGATACCAGTGGCTCAGTCTATAACAAGACTCAGGTGAATAATACTGGACCCTCCTTAGTAGCCTGAGGCCAGGCTAATGGCTGTCCCTGTGGACCACTGCTGGCTAGGACCATTCCCAGGCCAGTTGGTCAGCAGGCTATGGCATTTCTTACATTGGCTCTGCTGTTGGAGAAGAGTCTCATCCTCTGTCTCACTGCTTCTGCCATGTCAGTTCCTGATGGCAGCTGCTGGCATAGGTGTAGTGCTCTATGCTGCCCCACACGTGCTGTGTTCTGGGTGCAAATGAAGTGTGATGGCATGCAAAATGGTATCTTGGGCTGCATTAGGCAAAGGACTAATGTTTTTTTTTTGTCAAAATAGTCCCCAGAGCTGCTGAATGGGGAAGTGTTGTGGTTTAAGCTTCTCAGCCACACACAGTTTTGCTCACTCACTCACTCCCCACTCTTTTTTCCCTCCGCTCCTGGAGGGATGGGAAGGAGAATTGAAAGAATGCAACTCCCACAGGTTGAGATAAGTACAGTTTAGTAACTAAGGTATAACACAAATCACTACTACCACCACCACTACTACTAATAATAATGACAAGGCAAATACAAGGAAAGAATACAATAGCTCACCACCCAGCTCGACCAAGTAGTGCACCCCCTATCGTGCACCCCCCACCGTGCACACCTGTCCTGGGTTCAGCAGTAGCAGTCATTTTTCTCCTTCTTGGTAGCTGGTGCAGTGCTGTGTTTTTGATTTTGGGCCTGGGAACAGTGCTGATAACACCAGTGTTTTCAGTAACTGCTTAGAATGTTTAGGCTGGCCAAGGACTTTCTGAGTTTCATGCTCTGCCAGGGAGGAGGGGAAGCCGGGAGGAAGGAAAGACAGGACACCTGACCCAGACTAACCAAAGAGGTTATTCCATACCACAGCACGTCATGTCCAGGAGGTAGAAAACGGAGAGCAGAGACCCAGAAGGGTGTGGGGTGTGCACGGTGGGGGGTGCACGATGGGGGGTGCACTACTTGGTCGAGCTGGGTGGTGAGCTATTGTATTCTTTCCTTGTATTTGCCTTGTCATTATTATTAGTAGTAGTGGTGGTGGTAGTAGTGATTTGTGTTATACCTTAGTTACTAAACTGTACTTACCTCAACCTGTGGGAGTTGCATTCTTTCGATTCTCCTTCCCATCCCTCCAGGAGTGGAGGGAAGAAAGAGTAGGGAGTGAGTGAGTGAGCAAAACTGTGTGTGGCTGAGAAGCTTAAACCACGACAGGAAGCTGGGTTGAGCTTTGGCAAGGGGAAGGAAAATCTCATTGCAAATTGTTCTTGTGTTTTTGTTGGGCCTCCCTGGGTAGGTTGAATAATTCCAGGCTGAGCCCATGCAATGTGTGAAGGGCTGATTTCAGGCAGCTGCTGCCATCCCATGTCCTGCTGAGTAAAAAAGAGGTCAGTGAAAAAAGGAGCATAGTAGTTGTGGAAATAAAAATAAAATATTGGAGGCATTAGTACAGAAGTATGGGTGAGAACAGAAGCTGAAACTCATCTTCTGAAGTGCTTGCAGGTGTGACTTTGCTTGCTCATGGGGTTGGTGAAAAGTTCAGGTCATGTGTGTTTGGGCCACTCTTGTTCTTGTCTGGTCACTGTGGGGCTGCTTGCACCAGTCTCTGATGCTGTCCCCCTCACCTCCCATGCAGATGTTTGACAAGCAGGGATTCCATGCTGGAACACCGCCTCCTTTCAGCCTGCCCTCTGCTCTCGGACCGACTGGGCCCCTGAACCCTGGTGCTGCCCCAGGTTATGCTCCAGCCCCATTTTTCCATATCCTGCCTGCACATCAGCAGCCTCATTCCCAGATGCTGCATCACCATCTTCAACAAGATGGGCAGGTGAGTTGTCCCGTTCCA
Organism: Amazona ochrocephala; assembly: GCA_039720435.1. Taxonomy (NCBI): domain Eukaryota; kingdom Metazoa; phylum Chordata; class Aves; order Psittaciformes; family Psittacidae; genus Amazona; species Amazona ochrocephala. Next base: position 27,274,436 of record CM077908.1, read on the forward strand.
CATCTACAGTGTGCCCAAGGGCAGATTGCTCCCACCCACATCCCAGCAGGGACTTGGGGGTTTTTGCTAATGACTGGTTTTTGCTTTGCTCATTGGGAAAGGGCCTTGACAATGATTGCAGACTGTTGACCAGCTTAGGGAGAGAACCTCATGAAGTTCAGCAAGGGGAAGTGCAAAGACCTGCACCTGGGAAGGAACAACCCCACGCACCAGTACATGCTGGGGCCCAAAGCAGTTTGGTAGAAAAGGCCCTGGGCATCCTGGTGGACACCAAGTTGACTATGAAACAACAATATGCCATTGCTGCAAAGAAGGCCAAAGGCATCCTGGGCTGCATTAGGCAAAGTACTACCAGCAGGTCAAAGAAGGTCATCCTACCCCTCTGCTCAGCACTGGTGAGGCCACACCTGGAGTCATGTGTCCAGTTCTGGGCTCCTCAGTACAAGAGATGGATGTATTTAAGAGACAAACAAAGGGTCACAAGGATGGTGAAGTGACTGGATCATCTCTCCTATGAGGAAAGGTCAAGAGAGCTGGGACTACTCAGCTTGCAGAAAAGAAGGCTCAGGGGGATCTTAGCAATCTACATAAATACCTGAAGGAAGAGTGTGAAGGGAATGGAGCCAGGCTCTTTTCAGTGGTGCCCAGTGACAGGACCAGATGCAATGGACTATTGTGGTTTAAGCCCAGCCAGCAACTAAGTATCATGCAGCCACTTCCCCCCACCCCCCCATGGGAGGTGAATGGGGGAGGAGAATAACAATAGGGAACAATGAAAAAGGAGAAATAAAAGTTTAGGAAACCAATTGATGCACAATACAATTGCTCACCACCTGCCGACCGATACCCAGCCTGACCTGAGCAGCGATTGATCCCTTCCAGGTGACTCCCCCCAGTTTATATACTGGGCTGATGTGCTGTGGGATGGAATACCCCTTTGGCTAGTTTTGGTCAGGTGTCCTGTCTCTGCTTCCTCCTGGCTTCCCTTGCCCCTCCTCACTGGCAGAGCATGAGAGACTGAAAAGTCCTTGATCAGGGTAAGGGCTACTGAGCAACAGCTAAAACATTGGTCTGTTACCATCATTGTTCTTGGACTAAAGCCAAAACACAGCACTGCAGAAGCTGCTAGGAAGAAAAACAGCTGTTACAGCTGAACCCTGGACAGCATCCACCCCTTATTCCATAACATTTACGTCATGCTCGGATCCCGCATTTTCTGATATACCATCAACTTTTCTGTCTCTTGAGATACATAAACACATACACATGTCACTCTTTTTGTCTAAGGACCATCCCTAGAAGAGTTGATTGAGTTCATTCAGTCCATGACATTGGGCACCATCTGTAGTAACAGTCCTTCAGGGCAGGAGAGATGGTGTGTGGCATTGGATTGTTGCATGCTAAAGCCAGTTCTTATTTCATCACCACTGCACTCATCCAGATTCATCAAAATTCATTCTACGTTAATGTGATTATTGAAAGGGAGTCGGGGTTAGGCCCCCAAGTCCAGAGCGGTGGTGATGGGCACCATGAGGTGCCCAGTGCAGTGATGGGCATCTAGCTACCATAGAAGTGTTATATAGCAGGCAACAGCATATAATTAAATTCACTGGCTGTTTTTGCCAAAAATTAAATCCCCTTGAGGTATGCACTGTACTCTCTCATCTTCCTGCATTACCCACCAAGTGCACACAGGTCCTTGAGCAAAAGCAATCCCACGAATGGGTTGGCCTTTACCTGAAGCAGGAATAACCCAGCCCCTCTTCCCCAGCAAATTCTTTAAGTGCACCACAGGATTTATCCCCCTCTACAATATGCAAAAGTTCTGACTGGGCTGGGCCAGCCCTGTTGGCAGATCCCCTAGTGTTGACTAACCAGATGGCTTTTGGTAAATGTGTATCCCAGTGTTTGAAAGTCCCACCACCCATTGCTGTCAGTGTAGTTTTTAACAGCCCATTGTCTCATTTGATTTTCACAGAGGCTGGTGTGTGATAGGGGATGTGATATACCCACTCAGTGCCAAGCTCTTTGGCCCAAGCGTCTATGAGGTTGTTCCAGAAATGAGTCCCATTGTCTGACTCAGTTTTCTCTAGGGTGCCATGTTGCCAAAAGACTTGTTTCTCTAGGCCCAGGATAGTGTTCCGGGCAGTGGTGTGTGACAGTGTATGTTTCCAGCCATCCAGTGGATGCTTCCACCATGGTGAGCACATGGCACTTGCCTTGGTGGGTTGGTGGGAGTGTGATATAGTCAATCTGTCAGGCCTCCCCATATTTGTACTTTAGCCATTGTCCTCCATACCAGAGAGACTTTAACCACTTGGCTTGCTTAATTGCAGCATATATTTCACACTCATGAATAACCTGGGCAATAGTGTCTATTGTTAAGTCTACCCCTTGATCACGAGCCCATCTATATGTTTCATCTCTGCTTTGATGGCCTGAGGTGCCATGGGCTCACTGGGCTAAAAATAATTCACCCTTTTGTTGCCAATCTAAATGCACATGAGCCACTTCAATCTTAGCAGCTTGATCCACCTGTTGGTTGTTCTTATATCTTCAGTGGCCCGACTCTTGGGCACATGAGCATCTACGTGGTGTACCTTCACCACCAGGTTCTGCACCTGAGCAGCGATATCTTGCCACAGCACAGCAGCCCAGATGTGTTTACCTCTGCGTTGCCAGTTACTCTGCTTCCATTGCTGAAACCACCCCCACAGGGCATTTGCTAGCATTCATGAGTCAGTATAAAGTACTGGCCATTTTTCTTGTTCAGCAGTGTCCAAGGCCAGCTGGATGGCTTTCACCTCTGCAAAGTGACTTGACTCACCTTCTCCTTCAGCGGTTTCTGCAACTTGTAGGGGACTCCATATAATTGCCTTCCATCTCCAATGCTTATTGCTTCTCACTTTGACAGTTTATTGTACAGTGGGTCCTCTGAAGCAGCTCGGCCCCCTTGATAAGCTGCCAGTATCTCTTTTTTCAGTTGGAGTATAGCTGGCCTTGGATCCTCTGTATCCCCAACTCCAAAAACTGAGGGGTCAACCTCAAGTCTCCCTTGGAACTTTCTGCCAGAGGCTCCAGGTAGGACCATTCTCTCCGGCTGCAGTGTAAAGCACATTTTTCACATCTTGTCCAGTCCAAACTGGTCCAAGGGCTACTGTATGAACTCTCTTAATTTGTTCACAGGCTTGTTGTTGCTCATGGCCCCATTTGAAATCTTTCTTTGTCTGGGTCACGTGATAGAGAGGGCTTACAATCAGACTGTAATTTGGGGTGTGCATTCTCCAGAACCCCACAGCACCCAAGAAAGCTTGTGTTTCTTTCTTATTAGTTGGTGGAGACATTGCTGTTATCTTGTTGATCACAACTGTGGGGATCTGGCGACATCCATCTTGCCATTTTATTCCCAAAAATTGAATCTCCTGTGCAGGTATCTTGACCTTACTTTGTTTTATGGCAAAACCGCCCTTCAGAAGGATTTGGATTTTTTTTCCTTCCTTTCTCAAAAACAACTTCTGCTGTATCACCCCACACAATAATGTCATCAATGTATTGCAGGTGTTCTGGAGCTTGCCCCTGTTCCAGTGCAGTCTGGATCAGTCCATGACAGATGGTAGGGCTGTGTTTCTACCCACTCCCGGGGCAGTCAATTCCAAATGTACTGGATGCCCCTCCAAGTAAAAGCGAACTGTGACCTGCACTCTGCAGCCAAAGGGGTTGAGAAAAGTGTATTGGCAATATCAATTGTGGCATCCCACTTGGCTGCCTTTGACTCCAGTTCATATTGAAGTTCTAGCATGTCCAGTACAGCAGCACTCAAGGGTGGTGTGACTTCATTCAGTCCACAATAGTCTACTGTTAGTCTCCACTTTCCATTAGATTTTCTCACTGGCCATATGGGGCTATTAAAGGGTGAGTGGGTACTATTGGTCACTCCTTGCCTCTCCAGTCTATGGATCATCTTATGGATGTGAATCAGGGATTCTCGGTTGGTGCGATATTGCCGCCAGTGCGCTGTTGTGGTCACCACTGGCACTTGTTCTTCTTTGACCTTCAGCAGCCCCACAACAGAAGGATCCTCTGAGAGACCAGGCAAGGTGGAGAGCTGCTCAATTTCCTCTGTCTCCAAAGCAGCAATACCAAAAGCCCATCGGTACCCTTTTGGGTCTTTGAAGTACCCTCTCCTGAGGTAATCTATGCCAAGGATGCATGGTGCCTCTGGATCAGTCACAATGGGGTGCTTTTGCCACTCCTTCTCAGTCAGGCTGATTTCAGCCTCCAGTACAGTCAACTCTTGGGATCCTCCTGTCACTCCAGAAATACAAATGGGTTCTACCCCTTGATAGCCTGATGGCATTAGTGTACACTGTGCACTGGTGTCTACTAGAGCCTTATAGTCCTGTGGCTTTGACATGACAGGCCATATGATCCACAGTTGGTTTTCCTTGTAATTCACGTACCTGTGCATATAGGATTGAGGTGGGTTTTCCATCCCACTTCTCCATGATTCCACAGATGATGTGCTGGTGGTGAGGCCCTGGAATGGGTTGCCCAGGGAGGTTGTGGATGCTTCATCCCTGGCGGCGTTCAAGGTGGGGTTGGACATAGCCTTGGATGGCATGGTTTAGTGGGAGGTGTCCCTGCCCATGGCAGAGGGGTTGGAACGCGATGATCTTGAGGTCCTTTCCAACCCTTACTATTCTATGATTCTATGATTCTCACCTGGAAGATGGCTGATATCTCTTAGGATATTCTTCAGATCTGCCAAGGATAAGGATTAAGAGGTTATCTCTGGTTCTGCCTGCTCTTCCTGTTCTGATGATGGTCCTGGTTCTTCTTCCTTCACTGAACTAGTTGCTTTTCATTTCCTGATACTGACACGGGTTGGTTCTCTGATTCAGTTATATCACTCATCACTGGGGGCCGAGTGGTTGTTCTTCTTGTTGGGGTTTGAGTAGTTGTAGTACCTGTCACAGGAATTAAAATAGCTGCAGTGCTTGTCCCCAAATTTTCAATAGCCACCATACTTGCTGCTGGGGTTTGAGTGGCTGCAGTGCTTGTTATGGGGATAAAAATTACTGCGGTGCCTGTTGCCAGAGTCTTAGCCGTGGTACTGGTCATAAGAGTTTGAGTTGCTACAGTGCTTGTTGCAGAGGTTGAAGTGGCTCCAATGCTTGTCACTGGGGTTTGAGTAGCTCTAGTGCTTGCTACTGGGATTTGAGTAGTTATAGTGTGTATTGCTGGGGTTGAAATAGGTGCAATCCTTGTTGCCAGGGTTTGAGTAGCTCTAGTACTTGCTACTGGAATTTGAGTAGTTATAGTGTGTGTTACTGGGGTTGAAGTAGCTGCAGTCCTTGTTGCCAGAGTTTGAGTAGCCACAGTGCCTGTCCCTCAAGCCGCAGTGCCTTCTCACAGGGGTTGGAGTTGCCACATGTTTAACCCTAAGCAAGATCTGAACCATATACAACAACACGCTGGTGCCTAGCAAAAGAACCAGCCTGGTTTCAAGGGTATTCAAAGGATATTCAAAATCTTTAAATTTCTCAGATACTACTGTAATTATCCTGGAAGAGAAGAAGGATATTGGAAGGAAGGAAAGCAGGCAGGCTGGCTGGAGGAAGATGTTCCTGTTACATGTTGGCTCTCTGAGGAGAAAAGCTGAAGGCATAATTATCAATAGTTCCCACCAAATGGCTTCTGAGGGACAAAGGTGATGACAATATGAGTACACATACCAAATTAGTCTTATGATCAGTGATTCTGTCATATCATAACCCAGTACTACAAAGTACAACAACATGATAGCAGACTGGAGCACAGAAATTTCCCTCTGAATATAAGGAAACACTTTTTGACTGTCATGGTAACCAAGCACTGGCACAGCTTGCCTAGGAGGTTGTGGAGTCTCCATCCTTGGAGCTGTCAGGACATGATCCTGGGCAACTGGCTCTAGGCTTGAGCAGAGGGATTGGACTAGATGACCTCTAGCGGTCCCTACCAGCCTCCACCAGTCTGTGATTCTGTGAAGAGGCCATCCTCACGTGTGGTATGGAGAGATGGGCTTTGAGATCTGAAGCAGAGGCAGGTGCTGCTGTCCCCTGGCTGCAGCAGGAAAGCAGGATGTGAGCACTTGTACTGTAATTCTGGGGGTAAAAAATCAAGCATCCCCTTACAGTTTACATATCAACTCTGATTTGGTTTCACCAGCCCATTCATTTCCTTTCCTCACTATAAATGTTCCCTGAAAAAACAGTGTTCTGCCTTAGAGTCCAGAAATAGGAAATTACTTCTCTCTCAGAATATGTATGTTGCATCCTCGGCTGATGCACTGCCTCCATTCACCTTGAGAGAGCACCTCAGTCCTGCTTCCCTCCATCCTTGTGCTTGAACCTGTCTGGGGGGGGGGGGCAGGGCAGCGGGATGGTGTGTCCCTGCATTCCTGCTTGGTGTCTCTATGGCTGTTTGTCCTACATTGCAAGATGCAGAGATATTGCATAGCAGAAATTGATGTGTTTTGGGAGTCATCGCTGTGTCAGGTCTGTCCCTGGGGGTGGTAGCTCTTCTGCTGGTATACAGACAGGCTTGTCTTCCTGGGAGCCCTGGTGGTATAGCAGCTGATGCCCATGTCTTCTTCCTTTCCAATTTCTAGGGTGGATCTGGCCAACGTAACCAACCCAGCACCATGCAGCAAAAGTCTCAGGCTACCAAAACTACCTATGGCACTTCTCCATACTGGACAACCTAAATCCAAAACTGGGGAGGAGGGAGAGAATGGAGGGAGAGAAGGAAAAAAAAAAAAGGAAAGAGAGAAAATGAAAAAATGCTGAAGCCCATTCCTGGAATTATTAGAAGTAGTAACTGCTCAGCCAAATGCCTGTGTGGGGAAAGCTGCAGCCATCCATCCATCCATCCTCTGAGTTGCTGTTGTATGTAATATATTTATGTATGTATTTGTAAATGTAATTGCCTGTTTTCTTTGTAGGAAAACTAATTATTAATTTTCCTTCTGTACCAGAGCATCCTTCCTTGGTTTTGCTTTTAAGCTTTATAACTGTCAAAGACAAACTGTTGGGTTTTTTGGGGGTGTTTTTTTCTTTTTTTTTTTTTGAGCTGGAGCCTATTTATTTAATGCAGTTCTAAATTCAGGCAAATAAGGAGGCCTACCACCCCACCCCCCCCCCAAAAAAAAAAAATCAAGATGTGTCCTGTTACTTTGATTTCTGCCCCCAGCCCCCAATCTAGCTGTTACTTTAAAGACAGAGGGGAAAAAAAGGGAAGGGGAAAAAAAAAAGTTTTAAAAACGTTTTGTGGGTCTTCTCCTTTCTTTTGTCTCCTCCCTCCTGCTGTGGAAGATGAAGTCTTGTGAGCAGTTTGCTCACTGTAACCCTGAGCTGTAGCCTCACCTTCTTATTGAAAAATAAAGAAAAAAAAAAAGGAAAGGCTTTTCCTGTTTGATTGGTTGGGGTTTGTTTGTTGGTTGGTTGGCTTCTCTAGCAAGAGATTTCAGATTGCTCAGTGGATCCTGGAATCTCCTTTGCATCTTTAGAGGCAAAAACTATGTAGCAGTTTCTTAAATAAAAGCGTAAGTTATGTCTTATGCCTTTCTTTGCCCTGAGTCACATCGCCCAGAAAGGCCAAAGCTACTGGATGGGCACTTCACCTGTCCATCCTCACTTTTTTTTAAAATAAGACTCTGGAGGCAACTCCTGGTCTTGGCAGTGAATGGTTTTGGAGTTTCATTTTGTTTCAGCCCTTCCTCCACCTAATAAAGATTGAAGCATATCGCTGGTATTTGTCTGCATTTTCAAAGGTTTCGGGAGCTCAGCCTGTCAATTTCTACCTGCCTAGAGAGTAACAGCAGCAGCTGGGTCTGCAGGGGATGCCAAATACTGACAAAGGTGAGTGCACCTCAGTGCTGAGAGCTCAGAGGCACCTGCAGCAGGGATTGGATCCTGGTCATAAGCATCATATCTATGGCATTGTGCTCTGAGTCCCTGTGGAGCAACTGGGATAGGTAAGGAGGCAGCACAGCTGCAGCACTACCCTTTCTTGCTTTGGTCATAGCATGGTCTCCACCAGGAGCAAGGTCAGTGGTGAAGGCTCCTGAGGGATGGCTCCTGCCCTAGGCCCATCCTCCTGAACATCCTTGCCCCTCACAGCAGAGGGGGGTAGGTAAATGCGAAGCCAAGTTGTATCCATACCGCAGGTGAGGGTCTTCTTTGCACTTCCTAATTCTGTGGGATGCACTTGCCAGAAGTCAGTGTGTCACTCAGCATTCCCCCTCCCCTTTGAGCAGCACAACATGAACTGCATTGGCCTTCCTCTGCTCTAGCTCAAGTTCTGATAATGGTCAAACCACCAGCTGCTGTCCCACTGCCACCAGCTTTAAGGAATGAATGTCAAGGAGGGCAAAATGCTTCTGCAGGCTCAAGACTAAGAGCTTGTAGAAGGGTTGCACCAACAGCTGAGACCAAGCAACAGCCCCTAATTTACCTGTTGTCAGAGCTGCCATTTGAAAAACACCCCACCGACTCCAAAAAGCCATCTTCAAACACTTAACTTTTTTGTTTATAGAACTCCACTGCTGCCCCACAGGTATAGGTCAGTCCTTGCTTGTCTGTTAGGGTCCAGAAGCTGTTGGAATTGGCAAAAGGTAACAGATGAAAGCTGGTGCTAGTGCACAGCAGCCCCTTAAGTAGCTGCAAGGGAGATGTCTTCACAAAATTGTCAGCCAGTGCTTCATTGCTGGCCCCACCTGCACAATTTCCAGCCTCAGCAGATGCTGCGAGTACTTCCACACATGGAGGTGATGGGCTGTATTGCCCTCCGGCATCCTCCTTTTTTCCCCAGCACAAGACAGCAAAGGCAACTCCAGCATCTTCCCCCCTTGCTCTGGGGCCCTGACTGCAGTCAGCCACAAGCAGTCTCTCCTCCAGGCAAGACAAAACAGGATATTTTCCCTTTTCCCTACACTGTTGGTTCCAGCAGGGCTCTTCTGCAGCTGTTTCCTCACTAATCCCTTTTTCTACCAGTGATGGCAGAGCCAAGGTTGCTCAGCTGCACTCAGCCATCAAGGAAAGGGGGGGGGGGGGGGGGGAACAAAACAACCCAAACACAACCAACTTGCACATGTGGCAGCCAGATTTACCCAGTGCAGGGCAGGCTTGAGAGCTTGTCTTGGCTTTGGTACCACACCTGGATTAAGAAACTACTGGTAGCTCTGGGCAGCCTGGTGCTGTAGGAGCCAAGCAGGAGACAAAAGCAAGCCTGATCCAATCAGATGACCCAGGCAGCACCATCTCTCTCCATCCCATTCCTCAATATAGATACTCATCTAGGAATGCAGCTCTGAAATGCCATCACCATTCTTCAAGCGAAACTGTGAAGCTAAAGCACTCAGGCCACAACCACGTTTGACTCAGCAGTTGCTGCCCTGCAAGCAATTTCAAGTGCAGTAAGTGCAACTACTGTACATGTGTCCTGCTAGTTTTAGCTTGACCGCAGCAGCAAGGCACTGCAAAAGCAAACTTCTCCACTTGCACATGCTTCCTCTGCTGTGCTTCTCCCCTGCCAGGGAACCAGCCACCAGCAGCAGCAACTTTACCCCAAGTCCTGCATCACTGCTGCAGTCATGACACCATGAACCATCTTCTCCTTGCTCTCTCTTTTGCTGACTTAGGAAGACTAAATATAACACCAAAGCCCATGGCCTTTTGCCTGTTCAGGCATGTAGCTGTTAACTGGAAGCTTTATTTTCCAATAACCTTATAGATATTTATGTATAGGCATTGCTACTGGAGCAGCAATGAACTTGTAAAGAGCTGTTATTCAAAGCTTTAAATAAGCCATGCAAATAAACCAGCTCAGTTAACAGTGAAGTAACAGTCCAGGAATATCTTAATTTCACATTTTTATTAGTAGACAGATATACAAAAAAGACAAAAGATAACTACTGAAGGGGAAGACAACACAAAAAACTTCATCAGTTATTCTTTCTGGTAAGTTATACTAAAAAAAACCCACAACAACCCATCTGGGCTTTCAGCTAAGAAAAACTACTAAGAAATCTAGCGTATACTGATGGCTTCAGAATAGGTGGAAACTGCATTTGAAGGGGAATACAGATCAGGTAAACATTTTTCCACAGGTTCTTAAATACCCTTAAAACACTTGCATTTCAGTAAACAACAAAAAAAAAAAAAGAAAAAAAAACAGCAGGTCAACAAGCAATGACACTGCAAAGGACAGTGGGAAAGACAAATTACTCTGGTTAATGGAGGAGCTCACAAAATAGGTTGTCTTGAAAAAAAAGGGTAACAGAAGAGTCATGATAATGCATCTTATACCACCGTTGTGGTTTAAGCCTCTGGAACTCACGCAGTCGCTCTCTCACTCACTCCCCACTCTTTCTTCCCCCAGTCCTGGGGGGATGAGGAGGAGAATCAAAAGAATGCAACTCCCACAGGTTGAGATAGATAAGAACAGTTTAGTAACTAAGGTATAACACAAACCACTACTGCTACTACCAATAATAATAATGACAAGGCAAATACAAGGAAAGAATACAATCGCTCACCACCAATCCCCAGCCCGACCAAGCAGTGCACCCCCACCCTTCCGGGTCTCTGCTCCCCGTTTTTACATCCTGGACATGACGTGCTGTGGTATGGAATAACCTCTTTTGTCAGTTTGGGTCAGGCGCCCTGTCTCTGCTTCCTCCCAGCTTCCCCTCCTCCCTGGCAGAACATGAGACTCAGAAAGTCCTTGGTCAGACCAAAACATTCTAAGCCGTAACTATAAACATCAGTGTTATCAGTGCTGTTCCCAGGCCCAAAATCAAAAACACAGCGCTGCACCAGCTGCCAAGAAGGAGAAAAATGACTGCTATTGCTGAACCCATGACAGTATCCACCCATTATTCCATACCATTCATGTCATGCTCAGATCCCACATTTTCAGTATACCATCACATGTATATATACACATCTATACACATGCAGAGAGGGAGAGAGAGAGCGTCCCTTAGTGCATGGACCAATCCCTATAAAGCTGCTGAGTCCATTCAGTCCATGATGTTGGGCTCCATCTTTTGTAACAGTCTTTCAGAGCAGGGGAGGCTGTGTGCAATGTTCACACTTGTGAATAACTTGGGCAATAGTGTCCACTGTTAAGTCCACCCCTTGATCATGAGTCCATCTGTATGTTGCATCTCTGCCCTGATAGCCTGAAGTGTCATGGGCCCACCAGGCTCAAAATAATTCACCCTCCCCTCCAGCAGTTTCTGCAGCTTGTCGTTGGGGACTCCATACAGCTGCCTTCCATCTCCGACGCTTCCAAGGCACTGGAGGGGCCCAGAGGACTAGATACTCACCCATACTGTCCCACACACCCTGCCACTCATGACTGTCCAGCCGCAGGGAAAATCTCTTGGTTATCCTGGATCATAGTCTTAACCACAGTTAAGGCCCATACCCAGCTCTGCTTAACTCTCAGGACCAGAGGAAATGGTCCTGGGTAAAACACACTCTGTATGCATGCCAACATGGCGTTCCCCATCACAATCAGCAGGCAGGTCTCAAGGGTACCCAAAGGCCATTCAAAACCTTCGGAACTCTCAAATGAGGCTGCTGTACTTGTCACTGGGGCTGGTGTAGCTGCTGTGCTTGCCTGCTCTCTCACCACCAGCTGCTCTTTGTCTGAGTCCAGATCTTCCTCCTCTGCCTTGCTGGGAAGTGCTGCGTGGTCTCCTGCGTCCTCCTGGGGCTCGGACTCACGGGGCTCTGCGGGCGGCTGCTGGGGAATGCTCTCGGCCCCCGCGGGGCTGGGCTCGGCCACTGCCTCCCCTTGCCGCTCTGTAGCCGCAGGGCTCGGCTTGGCCTCGGGGCTCGGCTTCTCCACCACCGTTGTCTCCTCCTGCTGCCGGGCTGGGCTCGGCGGGGGGGCTCAGCTCCTGGTCTCCAGGGCCGCGCCTCCGGGCCACCGGCGGCTCCCGGGGCCACCCCCCCTCTGCTTCCCACAGCCTCGAGAAGATGGAGGCAAGGATGAGGGCCAGGATGGTGAAGAGCAGCCGGATGGCCAGGTACAAATCCACGTCCACATCCATGTCCATGTCCGTCCCCCCCTGCTGCCGGAGCCTGCCCGTATTACAAGCCACTCCAATAAAGTACAATGAAACAAGAACCTTAACCCAAAACCCATATTCGAAAAATGCTAACAAATAATGGCTGTAAGGTACAACAGGCTGAAACCATGAACTCAAGAGAATCAAGAGCAACAACTTTGAGAGCCAATAAATCAGCACTATGATGAGTGGCTATTAATCCTGTTGTTATCTCAACCCTTCGTGCCCCACGTTGGGTGCCAAAAAGAACTGTAGTGGTTTAAGCCTCTGTAACTCACGCAGTCGCTCTCTCACTCACTCTCCACTCTTTCTTCCCCCAGTCCTGGGGGGATGGGGAGGAGAATCAAAAGAATGCAACTCCCACAGGCTGAGATAGATAAGAACAGTTTAGTAACTAAGGTATAACACAAACCACTACTGCTACTACCAATAATAATAATGACAAGGCAAATACAAGGAAAGAATACAATCGCTCACCACCAATCCCCAGCCCGACCAAGCAGTGCACCCCCACCCTTCCGGGTCTCTGCTCCCCGTTTTTACATCCTGGACATGACGTGCTGTGGTATGGAATAACCTCTTTTGTCAGTTTGGGTCAGGCGCCCTGTCTCTGCTTCCTCCCAGCTTCCCCTCCTCCCTGGCAGAACATGAGACTCAGAAAGTCCTTGGTCAGACCAAAACATTCTAAGCTGTAACTATAAACATCGGTGTTATCAGTGCTGTTCTCAGGCCAAAAATCAAAACCACAGCGCTGCACCAGCTACCAAGAAGGAGAAAAATGACTGCTACTTCTGAACCAAGGACAACCACCAAGCTTGAAAATTTAAGTTACTGGTAAGTATTCAGTGAGGATAGTGAAAAATACAAGGGCAAGCCTGGAAGATGCAGTATCATTTCAAGCCAAGTCATCAGCACAGCCAGCATTGCCATACTCTGCTCCTTCATTCCCCAAATCTGGAGGTTGGCCTCTCTACCCTAATGTGACCCTGACACCAGTCCTGCAGCCAGGTGTGCCAGGGGCCCATTTGCAAACACTGACATTGCTCCAATGCCAGCTCCAGAATGCACCAGGGGCTGAATCAGTGCTTGTTGGAAGGACAAACTGAATTAGCCCAAGTGGGACACTTCAGGAGGGGTCCAGCTGCCTCCCTAGGTAACATGCAAACAGGAGGGTGGACCATCACAGGAAGCACTGTGGGGGAAACAAGGTATCCAGAGCTCAGGTAGCCTTTACTCAGCAGGAGGTAGAGGGATGCAGCACCAGCACACCCTGGGACATAGGAGCAGGGGCTGTCCCTGCAGCAGCAAATCCCAGTCAAGCAAAATTTTGAAAACACATCTGCCCTGCTCACTTCTGAACCCCACCAGTCTTTCTCCCTGCCTCTACCTCCAGGCAGCACACTTTATTCTGTGATCAGATGTATCCTGGGGTAAGGACCAGGATAAGAGTGAGCAAGTGCAAGGTTTACTCCCACCAAAGCACCCCTTGAGGGTCTGCAGCTGGTGACATACCAATGAAAACCCTGAGATATACAAAAGGGAGGCATAAACCAATGCTCAAGCCTGCAGCTCTTATCAGGGTAACTGCCTCTGTACCTGTAGGAATGGAGGCTCTTGCCCAAGCAGGGCCAGCATCTCAGATCTGCTCCTGGAGGTGCTAGGGCTCAATGCAGGAGGGCAGGGCTGGCTGCTGATCAAGGGGTCATGCAAAAGATGAATTCAAGCCGCTGCACCACAGCCAAATGAGAGCACACTGCAACAGGGTGAGGGTGTTGAAGGACTGAGGAAGAGGGTTCTGCAGACATAAGCATGCAGGATCCCCACTGCCCACAAGGGAGGGCCCTAAACTTTGCCAAGAGCTCCACGAAACATGCAGGAGACTGAGTTTGGTGCACCAACTGAAGCATGCTGCTAAATAGCCTGTCAAACCTTGCCACTCATACAGCCTGAAAGCAGTGCAGTCTCCTCATCTGTGTGCTGTACACACCCATGCCCCAGCCAGCCAGGCAGGGGAGAGACTAGCACACATCCATACTCTCTGCCCCAGCAGCCACAGCCTGGCCACCCCAGGTAGGCACCAAAGGCAGCTTTGACTTCTGCCAATCCCACAGAGCTATAGCAGGACTGCATTTACCAACACGTGGCCTACATAACCAACAGAAAGAAGGCTCAGGCCAGCACTGGACTTGGGCTGCAGGAAGCAAGGGCTGCTAGTGAGCACTAGGGCAGGAGGCTATCAGTCTCTCCCACTGTCAAAAAAAAAGTTTGAGCCGAAAGCTGGCCCACTGGGCAGCAGGATGCACTTCTGTTTTCCTCCCTCGGGAGAGGGGCAGCTGGCAGCAGATCTCAGCAGTATGGCTAAACTGAGCTTTTCCAATCCCAACCTAGTCAAAATAAATAAATAAATAAATAAATAAATAGCAATCCAGGGCTCAGTTGTACAGACGTGAAGTGTTAAGTGTTTATTTTAGGGTTCATATCACAAACCTTTTTCAGAGACAAAGCTGATGATTGTGCCCTCTGGGGCTCCAGGGGCCAGCTAGTTCCTAACTTCTTAAGCAGGCTGAAAAGGAATACTGTACCTTTCAGTGACGTCCCATTAAGCTCAACACACAGTAGCTTTATACTCTTCGCCCCCCTACCTTATAAAGGAAAAGCCACCATGACAAGGCTAAATGAATGCACACATGCTATTATTGTAAGTGGAGCAGCTAAACCATGGCGGTTTGCTTTGTATGGATTTTAGTTCCCAGTAAACGCAGCACTTGAGCTCCTGAAAACCAATGGGTTTGTTCCAGCTTTAATACATTAAACATCTCAATGTAAGACTGTATTTAATTCAAGAATCTAAACACAAGCAAAACTGTTTTGCTGTACGCATTTCATAGAGAAGTGAAAAAGGGAGTTACTTTTCAAAAAAGAAATCATAATACAGTGATGAAAGGGTTAAGAATTCAAGAATTAAAACATTCTGTAAAGGGTCTAAGAGGTCCATAAAAAAAGAAGCAAACAGCCATACAACAGGAGACAGGGTTTTTTTGACAAATCACACCCACACCCCCCCACACCCTCCCTCCATCTGTTTTTGCTGGACTGCTGCTAGGTTACCGCTGCTCCCTTCTGGCCTGAGTCATCAGGGCAGTACAGGGGCATAGAGGGAGCAGGTCACGACTCCTCATTGCCAGAATCATCATCATCATAACAGTCGGCATCCTCCTCGTCCTCATCGTCAATGTCGTCATCATACAAGTCGTCATAAAGCAAATCTGAACTGTTGTCATTGGAAGGCACTTTAGTTTTAATGCAGTACTCTGCCAGTGTAGTGGGGACCTTCACGCCATCCTTTTCTGCCTCAACTTTAGTAGCCAAAACCTGTTTCCTGCAGGGAGGAGGGCACAGCAACGTGAGCAGAGCCATGTGCTGGCAGCATGGCTCAACTCCCCACCTTCCAGCCAGCCCCAGCCCTCCTGGCACCTCAGTCAGGAGAGCTGATGTTTGGCTGAAGCACTACAAGCAGCATTAGAAACAGATTTAGTTGCCACAGCCCCAGGCTTAGGAGCACTCCAAGGGTGTTTGCAGCACACACGCTCTCAGCAACATATGAAACCAGTTATTCTACAGGATTCCACATTAGTGACCTGCTAGAGCTCAGAGCAAATTTCATTACATTTGTTACAGAAGTCAGGGATTTGCTAAGGTGACTTATTGAGGTAGGTTCAGAGATACCATCCACAGCTACCCTCTACCACCAATTACACCAACATGCTCGAGACTGCAATTCCCACAAGAATTTGGCAGCTTGTGACTCAGTGAGAGGGTCTCCCTAACACATCTTGTCCACTGGCCTAAGGTGACCACCTGTTCTGTGACACCCAGCTAGTGGACTCAATGCCGATATGGTCTTGCCCCAGGCAAGCACAACAGCAGTCCCACTGAAATATGGGCTGCCCATCCGCCACTCCACAGCAATCCTATCTCAAGTTTATGTGATCTCCTTACAGCACCTGATGAACCATGAACTTCTCAAAGTACAATCAAGACTGAACAGTGCTTCTAACTAATTAAACCCAGCTTTGCAAGAGTTTGCCAAATTCTGCTGAAATGCCTTCGAATTGGAGGGAAAAGATGATGATTCATGAGTGCATTAAGCACAAAATTAGTAGGATTAAGTCAGTTTGAATCATAACCCAAGCAATGCAAGCAGCACTCAGAGTCAAGTGGGGACTTTGAATTGCTCTTTTTTAGACTGATCTGGCATGATGCTCTGCAAAACCTATTTGATGCCAGTAAATCCCAGTTGAAGATGGCTCAGCCCAGTCCTCCTGCTCCAGAAGTTTGCAACACTTGTGTGCTGAAAATACTAAAAGGACCAGAAGCATAGACTTGGAATAAGACTGTAAAATTGATTTTGAAAGGAACAACCACAGAAAGAAGCTGGTTTCAGCAAATTCTGCAAGCGACCTGTTTCATAGGATTAAAAACAGGAGGCCAGTAGTACAGCATCACACATGACAAAGCTTACCTTATGATTTCAGCATATTCTTTGTCTTTTCCTTTACTGTCCCTCCATTTCCTGAACATGACTGATGCATCCACATTGGCAGGAGAGAATGTGTTTGGCTCATTAAGCAAAGAGATCACACTCAGTAAGATAGTCCTGAAAAAAGTAACCACAACAGCAGTCAGACCTAAGACATTCACAGATTCTGGATGCCATATTCTTTAGGTGATGCATCAGAAACTTCTTTAAAGTAAAAACTTAAATTATGGATAATTAAGGATAGCTAAGGATAATAGTTGATGTGAGAGCAGATATTTATGAACTTTGGATCCTAGCCATCATTGTAGGGAAGATAACACAATACAAACCTCAAAGACCTGATCTGACAATAGACTATCATGTCCGTGCATGTGCTTGTGATAGGGCAGTAGCAGGCAAAGCTTGCATTAGAGCAGAATTCAGTTTGTCCACACCACCCATGAATAGCACAGGGTTGGAAACCTGCTTGGTCAGCATGTTCCTCATGACATTTGGCCTCCCAGCAGAAAGTGAGGCTCTTTGCCTACCCCATGTAGGCTTTGGGTCGTAGTAGTCCTCCCATTGGATGAGGCTGCACTGCCTTCCCTGTCCCACAGCATGTTAAGGGATTGGAGCTGTGGCCAGGTCTCTCCTCAGCCTGTGTGCCACTAAAGCTGCTCACAGGGGGTGGAGTCGCCACATGTAGCTGTTTAACCCTAAGCAAGATCTGAACCATATACAACAACATGCTGGTGCCTTGCAAAAGAACCAGCCTGGTTTCAAGGGTATTCAAAGGATATTCAAAATCTTTAAAATTCTCAGATACTACTGTAATTATCCTGGAGGAGAAGAAGGATATTGGAAGGAAGGAAGGGGGAAGGAAAGGAAGGAATGAAGGCAAAAAGGAAGGATGGAAGCTGTAGGAAGATTTTCCTGTTATAGGTTGGCTCTGAGGAGAAAAGGCCAAAGGTGTAATCATTAATAGTTCCTACCAAATGGCTCCTGAGGGACAAAGGTGACAATATCAAATACACATACCAGATTAGTCTCATGATCAGTGATTCTATCATATCACAACCCAGCACTACAAAGTACAACAACATGACAACCTTAGACCAAGCTCCATGAATAAACCACCACAGGGAGCACACGACAAGAAGAGCATTACATAGTGTACCAGTGAGCACACGCGCATGAACTCTGAGAACAAATGAGGCAACATTGTGACCAGCGACTATTACAATACAATGAATGCTTGCAAAAAATTTGTTTAACATGCCCTTTTCAGATATATTACTATCTCAGCCCTTTGGGCCCCACATTGGGTCCTTTTGGACTGTTATGATTCAATCCAGGACGGCAATTAAGTACCACACAGCTGCTCACTCACTCCCCCCATTCCCCTCCCGGTTGGGATGGGGAAGAGAATTAAAAGAATGGAAATCCCACGGGATGAGATAAGAACAGTTTAAGAACTAAAATAAAGTACAACATAGTGATACTAGAAAGGAAACCAACATTACCAAAAATGAAAATAATATTAGGGAACAAAAAAAAAAGAAAGAAATGAAAACTCAGATACCCCAAGTGATGCAAAATACAATTGCTCACCACCCGGTGATCGATACCCAGACTAACCCGAGCAGTGATCGGTCCCTTCTGGGGAACTCCCCCCAGTTTATATACTGGGCATGATGTGCTGTGGTATGGAATACCCCTTTGGCTAGTTTGGGTCAGGTGTCCTGTCTGATCCCTCCCAGATTCTTCTGCCTCTCCACACTGGCAGAGCATGAGAGACAGAAAAGTCCTTGATCGGGATTAATAGAATCATAGAATAGTTAGGGTTGGAAAGGACCTCAAGATCATCGAGTTCCAACTCCCCTGCCATGGGCAGGGACACCTCCTACTAAACCATGCCATCCAAGGCTCGCTCCAACCTGGCCTTGAACGCCGCCAGGGATGAAGCATTCACAACTTCCCTGGGCAACCCATTCCAGGGCCTCACCACCCTTACAGTAAAGAATTTCTTCCTCATATCCAATCTAAACCTCCCCTGTTTAACTTAGAACCCATTACCCCTTGTCCTATCACAACACTCGCTAATGAAGAGTCCCACCCCAACATCCCTATAGGCCCCCTTCAGATACTGGAAGGCTGCTATGAGGTCTCCACGCAGCCTTCTCTTCTCCAGGCTGAACAGCACCAACATTCTCAATCAGTCTTCATATGGGAGGTGCTCCAGTCCCCTGATCATCCTCGTGGCCCTCCTCTGGACTTATTCCAACAGTTCCATGTCCTTTTTATGTTGAGGACACCAGAACTGCACACAATACTCCAAGTGAGGTCTCATAAGAGCAGAGTAGAGGGGCAGAATCACCTCCCTCAACCTGCTGGTCATGCTCCTCTTGATGAAGCCCAAGATACAATTGGCTTTCTGGGCTGCAAGCGCACACTACCAGCCCATGTTCATTTTCTCATCGACCAACACCCCCAAGTCCTTCTCCACAGGGCTGCTCTCAATCTCTTCCCTGCCCAACCTATAGCTGTGCCTGGCATTGCTCTGACCCAGGTGGAGGACCTTGCACTTGGCACGGTTAAACTTCATTAGGTTGGCATCAGCCCACCTCACAAGCGTGTCAAGGTCCCTCTGGATGGCATTCCTTCCCTCCAATGTATCAACCGAACCACACAGCTTGGTGTCATTGGCAAACTTGCTGAGGGCACACTCAATCACACTGTCCATGTCACCAACAAAGATGTTGAACAAGACCGGTCCCAACACTGATCCCTAGGGGACGCCACTCGTTACTGGTCTCCAGCTGGACATTGAGCCATTGAGCACTACTCTTTGCGTGCAGCCATCCAGCCAGTTCTTTATCCCTCGAGTGGTCCACCTATCAAATTGATGTCTCTCCAACTTAGAGAGAAGGATGTCATGTGAGACAGTGTCAAAGGCTTTACACAAGTCCTGGTAGATGACATCAGCTGCTCTACCCCTGTCCATCAGTTCCGTAGCCCCATCCTAGAAGGCCACCAGATTGGTCAGGCAGGATTTCCCCTTAGTGAAGCCATGCTGGCTGTCACCAAGCACCTTGTTGGTTTTCATGTGCCTCAGCATGCCTTCCAGGAGAATCCGCTCCAAGATTTTGCCAGGCACAGAGGTGAGGCTGACTGGTCTGCAGTTCCCCGGCTCATCCATTTTCCCCTTCTTAAAAATGGGGGTTATATTTCCCTTTTACCAGTCGTCGGGAACTTCACCTGACTGCCATGATTTTTCAAATATGATTGACAGTGCCTTAGTGTTGACGCAGAAGTCCCGGACACAGCACACAGGACCAATATGATCAGGCTGTGCCAAGTTTATTGCGCAGATAGTATATATAGGCATTCTACTTGTCTATCATTAACACACACAACTCTAATTGGATACATGCATTGTTCACGCAACAAAATACAGAATAGGATTCGCTCAGACCCTCTGTCCACGCACATAGTGCTCTCCACCTACATTCTACTTGGTGTCCTGCTTAATATATGATTGGTTAATATCTCTCAGCTAAGTGTTAGTAACAGCTTAATGATTGGTTAACTATGACAGCATATGTTTCAAGGTTGCAGTTATCATTCCTCCTTTGCATATCTCTCTCAGTAGCTTTCCGTGCTAACTTTCTCAAGGCTTCTGCACGTACATGAATGTTAGTAACCCCCAGGCGAGGCCTCAATGCCTGTGGGTTACTACCTTACAATTCTCAGGCAGTTGTCTGGATTGCTCACATGCCCGTTCACAGCCAAATAGCTCTCCACAGCTTAGCAACTTCATTCACCAGCTCCTTCTGGACCCACAAATGGATTTCATTTGGTCCCATGGACTTGTGCACATTCAGGTTCTTAAGATGGTCTCGAACCAGATCCTCTCCTACAGTGGGTCCAGGGTCTTCATTCTCACAGTCCCTGCATCTGTTTTCCAAGACTTGGGTGGTGTGGCCAGAGCATTTGCTATTGAAGACTGAGGCAAAGAAGTCATTAAGAACCTCAGCCTTCTCAAAATCCAGGGGAGTCAGTTCTCCCGATAACTTCTGGAGAGGACCCACATTGTCCCTAACCTGTCTTTTATTTGCAATGTACCTATAGAATCCCTTCCTGTTATCCTTAACATCCCTAGCCACGTATAATACTAACTGGGCCTCAGATTTCCTAACCTGGTCCCTAGCTTCCCAGACAACATCCCTGTATTCTTCCCAGGCCACCTGTCCTTGCTTCCACCTTTTATAAGCCTCTTTTTTCCTTCGAATTTTCCTCAGCAGCTCCTTATCCATCCAAGGAGGTCTCCTGGCCCTCCTGCTGAACTTCCTTCTAGTTGGGATGCATTGCTCCTGAGCTTGCAGCAGGCGATCCTTGAATATCAACCAACAGTCTTGGGCCCCCCTGCCCTCTAGGGCGATATCCCATGGAACCTTACTGAGCAGGTTCCTGAAGAGGCCAAAGTCTGCTCTCTTGAAGTCCAGGGCAGTGAGCTTGCTGCACGCTCTTCTCACTGTCCTGAGGAACTCGAATTCGACCATCTCATGATCGCTGCAATCAAGGCTGCCCTGGAGCGCCACATTTCCAACCAGCCCTTCCCTGTTGGTGAGATCGAGGTCAAGCATGACACCTCTCCTTGTCGGCTCCTCTATTACTTGCAGAAGGAAGTTGTCTTCCACACAATCGAGGAACCTTCTGGATTGCTTGTGCCAGGCCGTACCATCCCTCCAACAGCTATCAGGGTGAAGTCTCCCATGAGAACAAAGTCCTGCGAGTATGAGGCTGTTCCTATCTGTCTATAGAGTGCTTTAACCACCGAGTCCTCTTGATCAGGCGGTCTGTAACTGATCCTCACAATAATGTCTCCCATTGCTGTTCTCTGTTGACGCAGAAGTCCCGGACACAGCACACAGACCAATATGATCAGGCTTGTGCCAAAGTTTATTGCGCAGATAGCTCAGTATATATAGGCACTCTACTTGTCTATCGTTAACACACACAAGTCTAATTGGATACATGTATTGTTCACACGGCTAAATACCAAATAGGATTCACTCAGTAACATCTTAATGATTGGTTAACTATTACAGCATATGTTTCAAGGTTACAGTTAACATTCCTTCTCTGTGTATCTCTCTCAGTAGTTTTCCGTGCTAACTTTTCCCAAGGCTTCTGCGCGTACACGAACTTTAGTAACCCTCAGGCGAGGCCTCAATGCCTGCGGGTCACTACCTTACAATTGTCAAGCAATTGTCTGGATTGCTCACATGCCCATTCACAGTCAAATAGCTCTCCACAAATCCCCCTTTTTGTTTTTGAGCAATCCAGACCCGATTCACAGCACGAGATAGCATACTGACAACACACTTCCATAAACAACAAAAGATTAAAACAATAATAATCAATACCATTAAAACTGTTAAACCTTGTTTGATTAGTACTCCTAGCCAACCACCAATACCCCAAACCCTGTAATAATCTTTGAAACCAATCCCAATCCAAGAGCACTTGTAACTTTCTATGTATAGATTCAGAATGATCAGAAAGATTCATACAGCACATTCCTTCAAAATCTTCACATCCGTGACCTTGGGCTAGTAGTAAAAAATCAATTGCTGCTCTATTTTGCAGAGTAGCATGCCTTATACTATCTACATCTAATAAAAGATTACTTAAAGCTTCAGAAGTAGCATTAGTTTGTTTTGCAAGCCAACAACCTAGTCTATTTAAAGTAGTTAGTGTGTGAGCAATCCCGACTGAGGGGTCTATTCCAAAATTCTATGTGATCATTACGAAAACTACTAAAACCATGTGAACTTCTTTTTACACGATAATTGCTTTTACGTCTGATTTGCAAAATTTGTGATTGATTTGGCATTAATAGGGTCAGTCGTGCTAAACTACATGGTCCTCCTTTTATGTGAGAAGGGATCCCTGGCCAGACACGATCCCCACAAACCAAAAAGTGACCACTAGGCAAGCTAATAGGATGGTTAGTAGCTTTAGATATGTTGCTGGAGGTATAATCACACCAAGAGCTATGGTTAGCATACACCGGCAAGGTGGCATTAACCCACCAAGCTCGTGACTGATTCCTCCCAACATAATTGAAATATAGACAATAGTCCATTTTTACAGACCCTAATAATTCCAATTCTTCTGGTTCCAACGAACTCTTTGGCAGGTAAGGTATCCAGCCATCCCAGGCATCTACCTTTCCCGTGCCTTGTGCAACAGCCTGCTGAGCCGTTGGAACAGGCCAATTATCTATGGGCACAGCCACCAAACAAGTGGTGAATGGATTCTCTGGGGTACAGTTAAAATCCACATGATGATTATCAAAGTGGCTGATCTGACTGGTCCATATGTTCTTTCCATGGCCTCACCCACCGACTCGGGACCCATCGTGGTCCTTCACCTGTCGAAACACAAACATATCCTCTGCCAGTCATTTTTACCTCTACTGGGCCTTTCCATTCTCCTGTTCGCAAATCTTTAAACTGAACTGTGGAGAGCCATTTGGCTGTGAACGGGCATGTGAGCAATCCAGACAATTGCTTGACAATTGTAAGGTAGTGACCCGCAGGCACTGAGGCCTCGCCTGAGGGTTACTAAAGTTCGTGTACGTGCAGAAGCCTTGGGAAAAGTTAGCACGGAAAACTACTGAGAGAGATACACAGAGAAGGAATGTTAACTGTAACCTTGAAGCATATGCTGTCATAGTTAACCAATCATTAAGCTGTTACTGAGTGAATCCTGTTTGGTATTTAGCCGTGTGAACAATACATGTATCCAATTAGACTTGTGTGTGTTAATGATAGACAAGTAGAGTGCCTATATATACTGAGCTATCTGCGCAATAAACTTTGGCACAGCCTGATCATATTGGTCTGTGTGCTGTGTCCGGGACTTCTGCGTCAACAAGTGGCGCTCGAACAGGGACCCTCAGATCGGCGTTGGATAAAACCGACGAGACCGACAGGAAGGAGGGGGCAGAAGCCGGTCGATATCGGGTGCTGCCCCGGCACTCGGAAGTCGCTAGCGCAAAAAGTTTGGGAATCTCGCCCTGATCAGGTGAGCGGCCGGGGAGGAGAGGGGGTCCACACTGACCAAGGAAGAGTCAGAAGTGGTGAAGCTCCTCCAACACATTCTCTCTATGAGAGCAGCGATTTATGATGAGCCTGCCTTGAAAGCTTTGCAGTATTGGGCAAAGGGAAAGGATTTAATCCCCTCAGTGGATGCTGCTTTTCAAATCGCAACTTGGGAAAAAATAGGAGCAACGCTGTGGGAAGAGGTAAGTAAGGGATCCAAGGAGGCAAGTTAATACCCCACTGTGTGGAGACTATTTACTGACTCTTTAAAAAATAACGAATGGATGGGCCAGGGGATACGAATTTGTATCTTCCTTTATCACTTTCGCCGCCCCTGGCCTCCCTCCCCCCAGAGCCCGATCCTCAAGATCATCAAGGTTGGGACAAATGGACAGGATTGTTAGATGAGAAAGTACAGACACTTCATGACGGACTTACAAATTTACAGCTCTCCGACACGGCTAAGTCAAAGAATGAGATAGTGGAGCCCAAACCCCCCCACCCCCACCCCCCCCACCCCTCCGAACCTCCACCAGTTGCTGCCGCGGCTGCGGAGGCTGAGGACGGCGATGAAGGCAATCCTTTTGCCCCAGACCCTGTTAATCCCGAGAAAAAGCCTACTCTCAGATCACCTGAAACTCATGGGAGGAAATGTTTTAATGGCACTTGATAACACTGAAACTCCAGAACACATTAATGAGGAGCCTGAGCATTTTCATCAGACTGTTGTTGCTGCTCCTGAGATTCTGATGCCTGATAATTCTGATGCTGACCTGGATAGTCCTTTTGACCTGAGACCTGTTGATCCGGAAAAGAAGCCTGATTTAGATCCCCCAGATCCCCATGATAAATGGGCAGTTATAAAGGGAAAAGTAAGATGGGTGGGGGATGCAGATGTATTGTGTGCTTATAGTCTCTCTGTGATATTCATGTACTAAAAGTTAGCAAATGTAACTACGTCTGTGTTTCTATTGACCCTTGCAGACCTTTATAGATACTGTTGGCCACTTCTCCCGATGTAGGCTGGCCACCTGCATTGGAATGAGTGTGCATTTTGGTCAGTATAAAAGCCCAAGCCTCATGCGATGTGAGGGAGGCAGAGCCTCTGCGGGGACGCCCGCTGAGATTGAGCCTGCCACCTTGCACTGCGATGATGCTGCTTGGAGCTGGTTTCCTGATTGTCTTCACAGGGTCATTGCAACTACATTTTGTACGTGTGACCATGTAGTGGGAGTAATGATTGTCTGCATTTTGTGTTTCACATATTGTAGTTGTGTGGAGTGTGTTTGTGGGATCCCATGAATGTGTGTGTATGTGTGTGTCTGTTGAGGGCAGACAGTGTTCTGTGTATTTTTTGTTATTGAGTTAATGTAAAAGTTTTTAATGGGTAGCAGATTAACATTTTGGGCAAGAAAGGGTTAATGCAGAGGTGCTGCTGCCAGCAGGAATTTATGGCTGCTGCTCAGCAGGCTGGCAGCTGTAGCTGCTGCTGGGCAGGCAGGCATTTGTAGCTCCTGCCGAGCAGTACTGCTTAGTGTGTTTAAGGTAACCTAGGGGAGAATCCAAGCTTTACCAACCTCCACCCAAACAGCACCAGGGTGGCAGAGATACGGTGCAGTTTGCTTCTGCACCTGCTTCACATTCCTGTTTCATCAGAATGCCTTTGCTTTAAGGAATCATTTTTAGCTTGACTTACTTCTCGAGAACTGATGGCATGGGGGAAGGGATATATTTGTGTTCTACCTACAGGTCCATGGAGGCTGCCTGCAAAGTTTCTCAAGCCTTGTCATGAGCCGGATGGACGAGCGGAAAAACCCAATGCCTTAGCTACAGGAGCTTGAATGTGTGTGCATGTAAAGTAGCTCTTATTAGAGGCTGTGATTTTGTGTATAACACCACCTGTACTTACTAGCCAGTTGCTAATAAGAAACTACGCCTTGTATTGTATGGATTTGTCACTTGTAAAAGAGATGTTAGCGCATGCAAATTTGCAGCAGCTGCCAGAAGATGATAAGGCAAAACCCGCAGAAGTTAAGCTAACAGGAAGAGGTTATATGTTTGCTTACAGATCAAGGCATTCGGTGGATACCGGCTCGGTGGATACGGCCCTGGCGAAACTCAGCAGAAAGCCTTTCCTCTACAGCAGAAGATGTCAGTGATGATTAAGAACCTGTTAGTGGTTAAGCTGTTAATTTTGCTCTTCGTATATAATTCTGTATCTCTGTTACACGAAATTAATCCTAGAAAAAATTTGTGGGTAACATGGGCCAGTGGGAATGGGGTGTCGGAATTTTGTCTTGCTATGGCATCAGCCACAGATCCATTTCAAACATGTCTAATAGGAATACCTGGGTATAATAAGAACAGCTTTAAGGCATTTTCGACCAACAACTGCAGTAAGTCAAAAAATGTTGCGGACTGCTCAGCAGAATTGATATCTGGATTGAATAGGACACTCCCTTGGGTTCCACAAGAATTAAATTTAATGGCATCGCAAGCAATTGGGAATAGCTCACAAAACTGGACACAAACCTGCATAATGTTTGGATGCAAATATGCAGGCTGCCCATATTCAGTCAACTCACCAGATGTTTCGCCCAAAGATAGCACCTATTGGTACGCTAATGAATATTGTGGGATAAATGATACGGCTGGGAAGGCAACAGCCTTTAAGGCATACGGATCTACTCACCGGCCTGGGTCAGTGCCCCTCCTTTGGAATAACAAATCTGCCAAGGTCCTACCACCAGATGTCTTTTTAATCTGTGGGGATAGGGCATGGCAAGGAATACCGAAAGACATTGTTGGAGGGCCATGTTATTTAGGTTCACTGACTATTTTTGCACCAAAGTTTACAGAATTGAGTAATCTTAGTCATATTCTCCACTCTAGATCTAAGTGATCAATAGGACTCACCCCTGATTGTAATGACAATGTTCAATTACTGAGCAGAGCTGCTCTAGTAGCTCTGTCACTATTTGTCCCTGGAGTGGCTGCAGGAAATGCCCTAAGAACAATAGCCCAGCTAGCTCGTTGGGCAGAAAAGCAGGCTAACGTAACTACTGCTGTTCTCACAGAATTATTAATGGATCAAAATAGCTTACGACTCTCCCTCCTGCAGAACTGCACAGCCATCGACTTTTTGCTGTTGGCACAGGGTCATGGCTGTGAGGACTTTGAAGGTATGTGTTGTGTGAATCTGTCCGATCACAGTAAGAGCGTTCACAAACAATTGACCTATCTAAAAGGACACTCACAAAAAATCCAACAAGATGTGAATCCTTTAGATGACTGGCTCCGCAACATTTTTTCAGGATGGGGAATAGGGACTTGGATTAAAAATTGGATAATGATTGCTTTGAAGGTTTTAGGCATTATATTACTAATTTTGCTTGCATGCACCATTGTATTTACTATACTGAAGAAATTTGTAAACAGAATGCTAAATCAAATCTGGATTGCTCAAAAACAAGAAGAGGGTATTGTGGAAGCATTCCTTTCAAGTTAACGGACATGTGAGCAATCCAGCCTTTGAATGAGAGAACGCCACTGGTAAGAAATTTCTTTGGCTGATCCCTCACTGCCACTAGCATCTTCAACATGCTGCTGCACCCTGTAGTATATATACTGCTAATGTAAATCTGTATGTGCTTTGCCATAGTAGTGACTTGTTACTGAATGAAGCAGGTGAACCTCTGCACTGACAACAAGGTGCCACAACTGACGTTGGCCAAATACCTCCTACCGCAGTCAAGGGCAAGACTGGGTTGGCCTCTGTGTTTGCCACCAAGAAGAACCTTTAGCTCCACTGCTGGCTGCAACCCAGCAGGCGTTGAGTGGTGGGGACACATGCCATGCCAGACCTTGATGTGAGGGATGGCCTCTCCTGTTATCAGAGAGCTATACAGGAGAGAAAGGCAGGCCAAGCAGCCTGTGGTTGGCATATGTTGGAGATACGATCTAGTCCAAATCCTCTGCTCAAATAGGGTCATCTAAAGCAGGTATTATATATAAAAACACCCAAGGGAAATGTAAGGATTTTCTTCAAACAGTTTGCAAAGCATAATTTGTACAAAAGCTTTTGAATTTGTCTAGTTTTGATTCTCTTTCTGCAGTACAGCATTTGTGACATCTGACAGCTGATTAAAGGTATTGGAATGATTTCAGTGATACTCTTGACCATAGTTATGATTGTACCTTGTATTTTGCAATGTATTCGTGGTATGATTGAAAACCTGGTAAAACAGCTTTGGCTCACTCAAGAAAAGAAAAGGGGGAGATGTGGATGATTTCTTGTTAGAGAATGGACATATGCCTGCTCTGAATGAAAGCAAGTATGTGCAGCTGGCCATGTAGCAGGGGTAACTCCTGGTTACCTTTGTGCAGCCGACCATGGAAAAGAAGCAACTCCCGGACAGTTAATGAAACAAGAATGCAGGCCTGGAAGATAAGAAGGAGCTAAGATAAGAAGGTTGCTGAATTGGACTGCAAATCTTGCTTGCTTACCAAAACCACACTTTAGGTTCTCACAAGTGCAAAAGTTACAAGTGCTCTTGGATTGTAATTGGTTTCAAAAGCTGTTACAAGATTAGGGTATTAGTGGTTGGCTAGGAGTACTAATCAAACAAGGTTTAACAGTTTTAATGGCATTGATTATTATTGTTTAAATCTTTTGTTGTTTATGGAAGTGTATTGTCAGTATGCTATTTCGTGCTGTGAATCGGGTCTGGATTGCTCAAAAACAAAAAGAGGGATTTGTGGAGAGCCATTTGGCTGTGAACGGGCATGTGAGCAATCCAGACAATTGCTTGACAATTGTAAGGTAGTGACCCGCAGGCACTGAGGCCTCGCCTGAGGGTTACTAAAGTTCGTGTACGTGCAGAAGCCTTGGGAAAAGTTAGCACGGAAAACTACTGAGAGAGATACGCAGAGAAGGAATGTTAACTGTAACCTTGAAGCATATGCTGTCATAGTTAACCAATCATTAAGCTGTTACTGAGTGAATCCTGTTTGGTATTTAGCCGTGTGAACAATACATGTATCCAATTAGACTTGTGTGTGTTAATGATAGACAAGTAGAGTGCCTATATATACTGAGCTATCTGCGCAATAAACTTTGGCACAGCCTGATCATATTGGTCTGTGTGCTGTGTCCGGGACTTCTGCGTCAACACTGAACTTTTGCTGCCTCAACCTTTTGCACCTTTGATTGTAATGATGTATGATGGATTACAATTGGTGGAGATTCTCGGTTCCCTGTTAAACGCAGATAATTTAATACATACAGAGCTTTTGCAAGACGTTCAAATGGCATCTGTTCTCCCTCTTTTTGTTTTTGCAAAAGCGATTTCAGGGTAGCATGAGCTCGCTCAACAATGGCTTGACCTGTGGGAGAGTGTGGAATACCAGTGACTCTACGGATTCCCCACACATTACAAAAATGTGCAAATGAATGTGACACATATGCCGGTGCATTGTCTGTTTTGATTTCTAAAGGAATGCCTAATGCAGCAATAGCAGCATGCATGTGTTTAATAACATGTTTAGCAGACTCACCAGTTTGAGCTGTGGCCCACATAGCATGAGAAAAGGTGTCAATGCTGACATGCACATATTTTAAACGGCCAAACTCAGCAATGTGTGTGACATCCATTTGCCATAGTTGTAAGGCAGCCAATCCTCTAGGATTGACCCCTAAGCCTAGACCAAAACCAATTTTTTGGCAGGAAGCACAAGACTGTACAATGCCTCGAGCGTCAGTAATAGGCAAGTTAAATTGCCGAGCTAACACCCTCGCTGATTGATGGAAAAAATCATGTGAGAGACGTGCCTGTTCAAACAAATTAATTGTATGATTTGTCCATGTTGCAGCAACAAGTTGGTCTGCATTGTTGTTACCGATAGACAGACCATATTGGAACTGATGGCTACGAATGTGTGTGATAAAATATGGTGTTAGCCGCTGGTTTAACAAATGTAGCAACTGCATTAAAAGCATATACAAGGTAGCGTTTTTCACAGTTTTAACCATGGCTCGCTCAAGGCGTTGCACTGTCCCAACAACATAGAGAGAATCTGACACAATGTTTAACGGTGTTTCTGGCCATTGCTGGAAAACCCATAATACTGCTCTTAACTCCAGTGTTTGTAGAGAATCACCAAGATGACCCTGCAAAATATGATGTTTCCACTGGCTGTCTGTGTACCAAGTGGCAGCAGCTCGTTTAGATTTTCGCCCAGCATCAGTAAAAACTGTAAGCCCTTCTACTGGGGTTTCAGACCTGACTGGAATTTCTTCAAAAGTCTGGTCCTGTAAGATAGGTAAAAATTTTGTTGGAGGATAAGCGTTACTAAGTGTGCCTGGATATTCAGCAAGTGCAATTTGGAATGTCTCTGAAGTAGTCAGCAACCAGTTAAGATAATCCTGTACAATTGGAATGTAAATAACATCTGGTTCCCGACCCGCCATATCTATGATTCTTTTTCTGCCTTTTATTATCATGTTGGCAAAGAGTTCAATGCGGGTGCAGATGGTGTTTTTCGGCTGGAAGGATAAAAAGATCCACTCCAGTATTTTAAGGTCGTTATCATTTTGCTGTATAATGAGACCAAGTAAATGTTTTCTTTGAGCTGAGGAATTGACAATTAACAGGCGCAAAGGTAATCCTGTTATTTGTCTTTGCACTGTAGCTGTTAAAATTTTGTCTGTTACCTTTTCTAATGCTAATTTTTGTTCAGGTGTTAACTGTCTGCGGCTATTAGCATTAACAGAGGTGCCTAACAAAGACATTAAAGGAGCTAAATCATCATTTGTGATTCCTGCAATTGATCTCACCCATTGTATGTTTCCCATGAGTTTTTGTGCATCAGTAAGAGTGTTAATTTCAGTGTGCAGTTTGATTTTTTGGGGACGTACGGTACTACCCGTAATTGTCCAACCTAAATATTGCCAAGGGCATTGCCGCTGTACTTTTTCTGGGGCTATGTGTAAATTTTTTGATCTCAGAGTATGTTGCAGTTCCTGCAAAATTTCAGTGACATCAAGTTTTTCTCCTGCTATGAGAATGTCATCCATATAATGGTACACTAAAAGGGATTGATGAGTCTGTCTAAAGGGTTGCAAAGCCCAGGCAACAAAAGTTTGACACAGAGTTGGTGAATTTTTCATACCCTGAGGCAAAACTACCCATTGGTACCGTTTTGCAGGTTCCTGCTTGTTTATGGCTGGCACAGTAAAAGCAAATTTTTCTGCGTCGTCAGGGTGTAATGGTATTGTAAAAAAACAGTCTTTCAAGTCAATAATTAATAAATCCCAATGTTCAGGAAGCATTACAGGAGAGGGTAATCCTGGCTGTAAGGCTCCCATGTCTTGCATTACGGCATTTACAGCTCGCAAATCATGGAGCAAACGCCATTTTCCTGATTTTTTGGGAACTGTAAAAATAGGAGTATTCCATGGGCTCGTAGATGGTGTTATATGTCCTGCATCCAATTGCTCTTGTACTAAATTCTGTATGATTTGCAGCCGTTCCTGCTTTAGCGGCCATTGGTCCACCCACACAGGAGTGGTGGTGGTCCATGTGAGTTTTAAAATAGGCTGCTCTACCATGGCCGCTGCTAAAAATTTTTAGTTATGAGACGTGCTCCCATTTGTGACAGGACATCTCGACCGATTAGTGCTACTGGTAAGTGCATTACATATGGGCGCGTTGTCACCACGGTGCCATCAGTAAAAGCAAAAGAAACTGGAGTTGAACTGATCATGGTTTGCTGAGTTCCCCCCACCCCGATCACGCTAGTGTGTGCCGGTAATAGTGGCCAATTTGCTGGCCATCTGACAGTCGGGATGATAGTAACATCCGCCCCTGTATCAATTAACATAGAAAGGGTTATTGATTGTCCGTTTTGATGGGTGATAATTATCTTTTCCTCAGGTTTCCCCTTTGCGGTGTCGGTTGCCAACATAATCTCCGGGGTACCTGTTGATCCAAATCCTCCTTGTCCCCTTTCACGAGTCTGGGCTTTTGGCACACAGGCTTGAAATGGTATTAATTGAGCAATTTTTGACTTTGCCGGTATGGTAAGAGGCGGGGTCAAGGTATATAACATGATTTTTATGACGCCGTGATAGTCCGAATCAAGAAGTCCTGGCACCACAAATATACCTTTTCTAGAAACAGATGACCGACCAATAAGCAATGCACTTAATCCATGCCCTAACGGTCCTTTCTGGTCAGAATCAATTACTACGACTTCCGTGGAAGTCAGAGTAATGTCTACTGCTGTTGCCAGGTCCACTCCTGCGCTGCCGACTGTGGTGGCTGCGCAGCAGTCCAAGCACCCTGCATTTGTGTCATCGCGCGCGGGTGAATCGCGCTCGACAACTTGTTTCCCGAGTTTTTGCACTCATGGGTATTGAAATAACTTCTCTTACAATGTATGCACCATTTCCGTGCCCGTGCAGTAGTTTGACCGATCAGATTTGGATTAGGTGGACTCTTACAATTCCTTCTAAGATGACCTTGTTTCCCGCAATTAAAGCATTTTCCTACCCTTGGTTTTACAGCAGCTCCCACAGCTGCAGCCATTACAGTAGCTTTTTCTTGTTCGAGCATATGTTCAGCTGCCTCCAACAGATGTGCTGCATTTGACCCTCTTGGCAAATGACTGAGTGCCCTTTTCGTTTTCTCATTAGCATTATCAAATGCAAGCATATCCAAAAACTTAGTTTTCATAATTTCATCTAAATCAGGATGCGCCATTATAGCGACGTGCAAGCGATCAATAAATTTGCTGTAAGGCTCTGTAGGTCCCTGCTGCACAGATGTAAATGCAGGCCGAACCTTATCATCAGGTATGCTAAGGATGGCTTTAAAGGCTAAATCTTGACTCAATTGCAAGACTTCATGGGCAAATCGCACTTGCAAATCAAGCCTCACAAATGGTCCCACTCCCATTAACATTTGCGCTTGCACCCCGCATAATGGATCCCCCTGTTGTCGCGGTATTGCGGCAGCTCTATCACAAGCAGTTTGCCAGTTTTGATAAAAGTGCAACTGTTGTGATGGAGAAAGTAACATTTGTGCAACCATTCGAGAATCATACGGAGTGAACAAATGAGAAGAAAAAATATGCTGTAACAGCGATTGCGAGTACGGTGACTTCAAGCCATACTGTGAAATGGCACTTTTAACTTCTTTTAAAATTTTCCAATCTAACGCTTCCCACGCGTATCCCCCATTATCAGCTACAACCGGAAAAGCCATAGGCAATAATTGCCCCTCAACCAATGCATCACGAATTACCCCTCTCCACCTCGCGGATGGATTCCCAAGGCCCCCCAGACTGCCCCCCGCCCCAACCCCGATCCCTGCCGAAGGCACTGGCGGCGCAAGGGGAGGGGGGGGGGTAAAACCGGGAAAGTTAGGCGGGCCGTCAGGCGGAGAAGGCGTCGACTTTTCCTGCACTTTGTCCAGCCGCACTTCTAAGGCCTCCAATTTTTCCAACAACTCGTGTAGCTGGACTTCTTTAAGTCCGTTGTCGTGGTCGTCGATCCGCTCGCAACGAGATGGCAGCTCTGATGGTGGTAAAGGTGGAAAAAGTTGCGATGGTCTCACCGGTGACGGATCCCGTGAAGCGGCCACAGAGGCCGTGGATCTCTGCTGCAAAGACTGCAAGTTTTGCTGGTAGATGAAGGTGGCGGCGGCAACGAATCAGCTACTTGTGTAGATGTCTCTGCGCTGGTTTGAGTCGGAGCCGAGTGACCCGATATTCCCCGGTCCCCCGCAGCTGTACGTCTTGGCGTTACAGCGAGTATGAGAGGCCCCGTAAAAAGCATGCTAGTAGCCGATCCCGACTCCCCCGTCGGAGTCAGCGCTGCAAACGCAGACGCCGCAGCTTTTCGCTCTGCTTGCATGTCTTTCAGAGAGTCAACAACCGATCTCCACACAGTTGGGTATTTGCTTGCCTCCTTGGACCCATTACTTATCTCTTCCCACAGCACTGCCCCAATTTTCTCCCAAATTGCGATTTGAAAGGCAGCATCCACTGAGGGGATCAACACTTTTCCCTTTGCCCAGTGTAGCAAAGCTCTCAAGGCAGGCTCGTTATAATTCGTTCCTCTCACAGAAAGGATGTCTTGGAGGAGTTTCACCACTGCTGACTCTTCCCTGGACAGTGTGGACCCCATCTCCTCCCCAGCCGCTCACCTGATCAGGGCGAGATTCCCAAACTTTTTGCGCTAGCGACTTCCGAGTGCCGGGGCAGCACCCGATATCGACCGGCTTCTGTCCCTTCCTTCCTGTCGGTCTCGCCGGTTTTATCCAACGCCGATCTGAGGGTCCCTGTTCGGGCGCCACTTGTTGACGCAGAAGTCCCGGACACAGCACACAGACCAATATGATCAGGCTTGTGCCAAAGTTTATTGCGCAGATAGCTCAGTATATATAGGCACTCTACTTGTCTATCATTAGCACACACAAGTCTAATTGGATACATGTATTGTTCACACGGCTAAATACCAAATAGGATTCACTCAGTAACATCTTAATGATTGGTTAACTATTACAGCATATGTTTCAAGGTTACAGTTAACATTCCTTCTCTGTGTATCTCTCTCAGTAGTTTTCCGTGCTAACTTTTCCCAAGGCTTCTGCACGTACACGAACTTTAGTAACCCTCAGGCGAGGCCTCAATGCCTGCGGGTCACTACCTTACAATTGTCAAGCAATTGTCTGGATTGCTCACATGCCCATTCACAGTCAAATAGCTCTCCACAGTTCTCCCTTTAACCCTGACCCACAAACTCACCGTCGACTGATTACCTGTCCCCAGACAGAGTTCCATACTCTCCAGATTATCCCTAACATAAATAGCAACTCCCCCTCCCCTACTACCGGGCCTGTCTTTCCTAAAGAGCCGGTAACCTTCCATTCCAACACACCAGTCATAGGTGCCATCCCACCATGTTTCTGTGATGCCTATTATATCATATCCCTGTAGACGTGCACACATCTCTAATTCCTCTTGTTTGTTCCCCATACTACGGGCATTTGTGTAGAGGCATTTGAGCCGAGATCCAATTGAAGCCGGCTCATTGGCTGGAGCAGCTGGAATATCTCTTTATTGCTGTGAATGTTTATTATAGGTGCTGGCAATTGACTGGGTGTGTTGGGATGGAATGATGCCCCCCTCCCCCAAAACATCTAGTTTAAAGCATCCTTGAGCAGTCTGGCAAGCTTGGGTTGGAAAGGACTTTAGGATCATCTCGTACCAACCCCCCTGCTATGGCCAGGGATGCCTCACACTAGACCATGTCACCCAAGGCTATGTCCAACCCTGCCTTGAACACTGCCACGATGGAGCATTCACCGCTTTTTCGGGCAGCTTGTTCCAGTGCCTCACCGGCCTCACAGTAAAGAATTTCTTCCTTGTATCTAACCTGAACTTCCCCTGTTTAAGTTAAAACCCATTACATCTAGTCCTATCACTACAGTCCGTAATGGAGAGTCCCTCCCCAGCATTCCTGTAGGCCCCTTCAGATACTGGAAGGCTGCTATGAGGTCTCCACGCAGCCTTCTCTTCTGCTGCCTGAACAGCCCCAACTTTCTCAGCCTGTCTTCATATGGGAGGTGCTCCGGCCCCCTTATCCTCGTAGCCCTCCTCTGGACTCGCTCCAACAGCTCCATATACTTCTTATGTTGAGGACAACATAACTGCACACAGTGCTCCAAGTGAGATCGCATGAGATCATAGTAGAGGGGCAGGACCACCTCCCTCGACCTGCTGGTCACACTCCTTTTGATGCAGCCCAGGATACGATTGGCTGTCTGGGCTGCAAGCGCACACTGCCGGCTCATGTTCATTTTTTCATCGACCAACACCCCCAAGTCCTTCTCCGCAGGGCTGCTCTGAATCTCTTCTCTGCCCAACCCGTAGCTGTGCCTGGGATTGCCCCAACCCAGGTGTAGGACCTTGCACTTTGCATTGTTGAACTGCATGAGGCTGGCATTGGCCCACCTCAGAAGCATGTCAAGATCCCTCTGGATGGCATCCCTTCCCTCCAGCATATCCACCGAACCACATGGGTTAGTGTTATTGGCAAACTTGCTGAGAGTACACTCAATCCCATTGTCTGTGTCTCTGACAAAGATGTTAAACAGGATCAGTCCCAACACCAACCCGAGGGACACCACTTGTTACCTGTCTGCATGTGGATATTGAGCTGTGGACCGCAACTCTCTGCGTGCAGCCATCCAGCCAATTCTTTATCCACTGAGTGGTCCATCCATCAAATTGACGTCTCTCCAGTTTGGAGACAAGGATGTTGTGAGGGACAGTGTCAAACGCTTTGCACAATTCCAGGTAGACAACGTCAACTGCTTTGCTCCATCCATCAGTTCTGTAGCCCCATCATAGAAGGCCACCAGATTGGTCAGGCAGGATTTGCCCTACATGAAGCCATGTTGGCTGTCATCAGCCACCTCGTTTTCCATGTGCCCTAGCATGCTTTCCAGGAGAATCTGCTCCATGATCCTGCCAGGCACAGAGGTGAGACTGACTGTTCTGTAGTTCCCTGGGTCTTTCATTTTCCCCTTCTTGATATGCTAAAAATCTAGAGGCAATTATTTTAACCTTATTTAGATAATAAATCAGATTAAAAATTTAGAACAGGAAGTACCTTACTTCAAGGTTTTCCTACTATATCACTTAGTACTCCAGCTGCACAGGTCACTGAGCTGCTACTTGACATGCGTTTTATCAGTTCTTTATTGGCAATGTCTTGTAATGAGAATGAAATTCAGCTTGTGTTTCAAGAAAATTATCAGGTTAGCCTTGAATGCCTCTGGCACTTTGTGATCCTTCATTTTTTTTGCCAGGAAGAAAACTATATTTTTAACTGCTCAAGATAACTCGCTTCAGGACAGGAGATAAGTACTGGAAGGCGAACAATAGGTAGGATTATGCACAAAGTTACTCCTACTGGGCCTGAATACCCAGAAGTGTTCTTTTTCCACCAGTGGTATCTTGGAGGAGTTAGAAAAACTTATATGCAGGATAACATGGACTGGGAAAGGCTAGAACATTTTGGACAATTTGCTTTAAGAACATGAATCCCTGTGAACAGGACAGCATTCTCCACATTGTTAGCCCAGCATCAGGGGACACAGCACTTCAGACAGCTTGGCAAGTCTACTTCCCACCCAATTCATGACCTAAAGCCCCCCAAGTCTTAAATTCTCTTCCATACTTTTCCCAACACAGGCCTTAGTCTTAGAGATGACAGGTCTTTGAGATCACTGCTGTACATCACAGATTCACACTATTACCTGACATTTTGGGTAGGGTTCCACCTCTCGGAAGGCAGCTCTCCACTTTGTGGGTCATCTACAGGTGGGTGAAGAATTGAAATACATACATCTCCATTCTGCAAGACAGAAACAAAGTCTGAGAGTATCCTGGCTTGAGGGAAAGGTCTAATATCTCATAGCAGCCTTCCAATATCTGAAGGGGGTCTACAAGGATGCCAGAGAGGGACTCTTCTTTAGGGACTGTAGCAATAGGACAAGGGGTAATAGGTTTCAACTTAAACAGGGGAAGTACAGGTTAGATATAAGGAAGTTCTTTACTGTGAGGGTGGTGAGACACTGGCACAGGTTGCCCGAAAAAGTGATGAATGCTTCATCCGTGGCAGTGTTCAAGGCCAGGTTGGACAGAGCCTTGGGTGACATGGTCTAGTGTGAGGTGTCCCTGCCCATGGCAGAGGGGTTGGAACTGGATGATCTTAAGGTCCTTTCCAACCCTAATGATTCTATGATTCTATAACTCCAACACTATGTTCTGAGAAGTTTAACCTTGTTGATATGGACACTCCAAGTACCAGTAAAAATATATGCAAGAACTGGAAACATTTCTCAATTCTTCCTGGGTCTACTGTATTTATATGTTGAAAAGTCTCCCTTGCTAAACAGTGTTTTGTACCAATTTGCAGACTAATCATCTCAAGTCAAGAGGTTTAAAGAATGTAGCAAAACAAGCAAAAGTAGAAATAATGTAAACCAAAATTAGTCTCCAGATAGCATGTACTGTCACAGTGATAGAAGTGAGCTTTAGTCACAAGAGACCCAAAGTAGGTCTAAAAACTTTTGTTCCCAGTGATAGCTGAGTTAGCTACAGGAATTTTTTAATTGAAGGGTTTAGCACTCTACTAGTTCAGATATCAAAACAATGCTTCTCCCAGGACACAAGGAGGTTGAACAGACAGTGCAGGGCAGGCTTTCGCTGCTCCCCTAGGACACAGCCATTTGAAATATCAGGTGAAAAGACAAGAGATGCCCTCTCTGAAGGTTTCACTCAAAATCCCTTCCAGCATTGCAAGATGAAGAATATTTTGACAGCATATGGAAACCATACAACCACATAATCCTTGATCTCTGTTCTACTCACCAGTGTTATAGCCTAAATTTAAAGCTCCATGATGTCTACCATTTATAAGCACTAAGAAGCTGGTAAAACCAATATCCATCAGCAACAGCACTCTGACATGACTACTTTGTAGGAGCAAAGCAGCAGTATTCACCACAGCTGATATTCTCCGCTGAAGTTAACTCCAGGGGCTCATGGGGTCCCAATGCCTTACTGCAGGATGAAGTAAAGGGTACAGATGGAGCCTGAGGCTGGCCAGCAAATGTTGGCCTCTCCAAGCCCTG
Source organism: Amazona ochrocephala (assembly GCA_039720435.1). Lineage (NCBI taxonomy): Eukaryota > Metazoa > Chordata > Aves > Psittaciformes > Psittacidae > Amazona > Amazona ochrocephala. Next base: position 27,312,896 of record CM077908.1, read on the forward strand.
CTGGCTTGCTGCCTCTTGCAGCCGGCTGCCGGGAAGGCTAACGAGTTCCCAGAGGCAGCCCCACACATTCAAGTGGCACAGCCTCAGCTGATGGGCAGCACTCACACTGTCCCTTGTCACCCTGATCCAAGGTACAGGCTGATGACAGGAACAGAGAAGAAGCTGCAGATCAGTTCTGTTCAGAACCACAGGATGTCAGTTCCTCATGCACCTGGTCTCATCTACATCCTGAGGATTCTCCAACACTGCTCAACACACAAGAGCCAAACCAAAGTAGCACTGCTCACAGTGACAGCATCCATGCCTTTGAGCCCAAGCCAGTGATCACAGCTACAAATAGCAACAGCTCACCTGAATGGAATTTATTTTATAGCCAAATAAGATCCTGCTTCAACACTGGAGGCTTGTGATCAGTATCCAGACTTCAGCATCTCACTAACCCTGCCAGGTATGCTAATTTACCAAGTTCTCATAATTTTGAAGCTTTTTTTTTTTGTTTGTTTGTTTTTTGTTTTTTTTTTTTGTTTGTTTTTGGGTCAAGAACACAGTGAAAAACAGCAATGTAGCACATGGAGCTGCTGAATACCCAAGCATCCACTTATAGCAAACTTCCAGCAACATAACAAGGCAGTTTCCTTTTTAGGACTTGTCCTGGGTTCAGCAGTAGCAGTCATTTTTTTCTTTTTTCCCTTCTTGGTAGCTGCTGCAGCGCTGTGTTTTTGATTTTGAGCCTGGGAACAGTGCTGATAACACCAGTGTTTTCAGTTACTGCTTGGTGATGTTTAGGCTGGCCAAGGACTTGCTGAGTCTCATGCTCTGCCAGGGAAGGGTGGAAGCCGGGGTGAAGCAGAAACAGGACACCTGATCCAAACTGACCAAAGAGGTTATTCCATACCACAGCACGTCATGTCCAGGAGGAAAAAGAACTGGGGGGCCGGAACCCGGAAGAGGGGTGGGTTTAGTTCACAGTTCGGTTGTCGAGTGGTGAGCAGTTCTGTCCTCTTCCCTTGTATTTCTCTCATTATTATTATTATTGGTGGTGGTAGCAGTGGTTTGTGTTGTACCTTGATTGCTGGGCTGTTCTTATCCCAACCCGTGGGAGTTGCGTTCTTTCGATTCTTCTTCCCCCCCCCCCTTACGGAGTGGGGGGGAAGAAAAAACTCTTCCCTTGTATTTTTCTCTTGTCATTATTATTATTGGTGGTAGCAGTAGTGATTTGTGTTACACCTTAGTTGCTGGACTGTTCTTATCTCAACCTGTGGGAGTTGCATTCTTTCGATTCTCCTTCCCATCCCTCCAGGAGCGGAGGGAAGAAAGAGGGGGAAGTGAGTGAGTGAGCAAAACTGTTTGTGGCTGAGAAGCTTAAACCACGACAGGACTACAACAGGCTTGTGCAATCTAGAATTCTTTTTAATATCATTTTAAGGTGGAGTTAACCTTACTAATGTTAGATTATGTTCACAGCTTATTCTGATTTTATTCATAACTTCCATGAATTTACCCAGTTTGTCCTTTAATCATCTCCTGGAAGAATGCAGTGCTGGCATCTCCTGGCCACAATCACTGCACTCAGGGGAATTTCCTTAAGCGATCAAGTAAGCAGCATGCAGACAAGCAGATATTTGGCAATATGAAGATATTGGGGGAAGCAAGAATGCGAGAAGTTTCCATCTTTCAACAATGTTATGTTTGGGAATTCAAGCAGGGCACCACTGTATTATAGAGTCTGGAAGGGGGAAGGTGTCATGGGGCCTGATGAGATCAGCACAAGGTTTTAGGGATTGCTTTCGTCAATGGGAGAGTCTTTCCCCATGTACAGTTTTGAAAGATATAAACAAGGAGGATTCATCTGCCAATAGGAAAAGTCTATACTTCTATTAGGACTGAGAACTTACAAAAAACAAGTCTTGAATGCAGTTTTATCAAAACTCAGCTATGACCCAAGTAAACTGGAGATGGAAGGGGGATGGGGACGACAGATACCTAACCAAAAAAACCCCTCATTGCTCAGAAGTGGAACAGCCCTGACCTCTCAATCTCTTCCCACCAGCAGATTCTGTAAACTGCTACTTTCTTTCATCTTCCTTACACTAAAAGATTATTTTCCCCCTCCTCCTGACATTCTCAGCTTCATTTAGAGTTATCCCAGTGCCTCATCTTCACTGCTTAAATGTTGCTTCTGAAACAGCCTGCAAGATGCTTTAGACTCCCTCAGCTCCAAGAAATACTGCTATGAACACAAAGAGAGTGTGAGAGCTGGAGTATTTGAAGAGTAACCCCAAAATAAAGTTTTGGGTTAGTTTCTCCTCCTACCTTCAGTTGTTTCTAGAGCAAATTTTTCATCTTTATCACCAGGGCTAGGAGAGGTCCTTTCTAAGACACATTTTGTACATACCATTTTGGTAACCATTTCCCACTCACCTCCTGCATGAGAATTTCTGGATCCAGAATCAACATCCGTAGTATGAATCTGCAGTAATCTGCAGGTCTCAAAGTTGTCTATTTAGAGATCAAACTCCCATGTAACTGAAATAGAGCCTTAAAGAGAAACAACATCCTTGGCTACATGCAAGATTCAGTTCCAAGTCAAAAACTCAAGTCAGAAGAGTACCAGCTGACTGACTTCAAGATGTCCCTGGCAGTAGGGCAATCCTTCTGAGAATCCAGTAATTAAAGCTGATTACTATCTTGTTTTGCACTGAAGTTTGGAGAGGCTTTTGCCATTTATTATTAAGCCATCAGTGCAGTTTTCATTATTTTCAAAATGAAATTTGAAGTACGCTCATTCCAGACAAAGCATTTTAGAAAACAGCCTTCCAAGCTAAAAGCATCAACTGATGCCATTGTTTGTTTGCAGCAAGGGAGAGAAGTAACATTCCTGTTCTGAAGTAGACCCAAAGGAAGCTTGCAGGACCTCTCATACAAAGACCTGTGATAAGGTGACACAGCTACACCAACAGGAACATTTTTGAAAAGCCTTTAGCACCTCAAAACTATCCAAGCAGTACTCCTAGCAGACCAATATTTGGCTAGAATATCTAAAAGTTTAGGAGGGATTTGACTAAAAGCTTAAATCAAATTATGAGCCAAAACAGGCCTTCAACTTTCAAATATAGCTCTGAAATTTGGTAGTTTTGAACCAATTGTATGAAATTAACTGTTTTTCAGTCTTCACAACAGCATTATTAAACTCTGACTCAAGCTGTCCTGGGTTCAGCTGTAACAGTTATTTTTCTCCTTCTTAGTAGCTGGTGCAGTGCTGTGTTGGTCACTTCACTGTGGGTGAAGTCACACCACCGAGTGCTGCCGTACCGGACATGCTAGAACTTCAGTATGAACTGGAGTCAAAGGCAGCCAAGTGGGATGCCACAACTGATAGTGTCAATGAATATTTTTCAATTCCTTTGGCAGCAGAGTGCAGGCCACAGTTCGCTTTTACTTGGAGGGGCATCCAGTACATTTGGAATTGACTGCCCCAGGAGTGGGTAGAAACACAGCCCTACCATCTGCCATGGACTGATCCAGACTGCACTGGAACAGGGGCAAGCTCCAGAACACCTGCAATACACTGATGACATTATTGTGTGGGGCGATACAGCAGAAGTTGTTTTTGAGAAAGAGAGGAAAATCCAAATCCTTCTGAAGGCCGGTTTTGCCATAAAATGGAGTAAGGTCAAGGGACCTGCACAGGAGAGTCAATTTTTCGGAATAAAATGGCAAGATGGAAGTCATCAGATCCCCACAGATGTGATCAATAAGATAACAGCAATGTCTCCACCAACTAATAAGAAAGAAACACAAGCTTTTTTAGGTGTTGTGGGGTTCTGGAGAATGCACATCCCAAATTACAGTTTGATTGTAAGCTCTATCTATCATGTGACCTGGAAGAAGAATGATTTTAAATGGGGCCATGAGCAACAACAAGCCTTTGAGCAAATTAAATGAGAGAGAGTTCATGCAGTAGCCCTTCGATCAATTTGGACTGGGCAAGATGTGAAACGTGCTTTATACCACAGCCAGGGAGAATGATCTTATCTGGAGCCTCTGGCACAAAGTTCCAGGGGAGACTAGAGGTTGACCCCTCAGCTTTTGGAGTCATGGATACAGAGGATCTGAGGAGGGCTATACTCCAACTGAAAAGGAGATAATGACAGCCTATGAAAGGGTTCAAGCTGCTTCAGAAGTGATTGGCACTGATGTACAGCCCCTCCTGGCACCCCGGTTGCCTGTGCTGGGCTGGATGTTCAAAGGCAGGGCCTCCTCTACACTTCATGCAACCGATGCTACATGGAGTAAGTGGGCAAATGCCCTGTGGGGGTGGTTGCAGCAATGGAAGCAGAGTATCTGGCAACACAGAGGTAAACCCATCTGGGCTGCTGCACTGTAGTAAGATATCGCTGCCCAGGTGCAGAACCTGGTGGTGAAGGTATGCCACGCAGATGCTCATGTACCCAAGAGTCGGGCCACTGAGGAACATCAGAACAACCAACAAGTGGATAAAGCTGCTAAGATTGAAGTGGCTCAGAGGGACTTAGATTGGCAACATAAAGGTGAATTACTTTTAGCCCGGTAGGCACATGACACCTCAGGCCATCAAGGCAGAGATGCAACATATAGAGGGGGGATATAAGGACCTCTGCAGGGATAGACAGGTGAGAAGGCCAGATGTGCATCTTGATTCGGAGGACTCCCTGATGATGAGCTGCCTACCACCCCTCCGACCGTGCAACACGTTCCATCTCCTTCTCCTGCTTGGTGGTATCACATGCAACCAGGGGTCGGTATGTATGTAACCTGCTTCGAATCAATATATATATATTTGCTTTGCACTAATAATGGAATAAGTAGACTAGAGCATTTGATTGTTTACATTGTGTTTGGTGTCCAGTCTTCGTACATGGGAATCCTAAGAACCTGGAACATACACTCCCACCAATCTGCCAAGGCCATGTGCTTATCATGATGGAAGCAACCACCTGATAGCTGGAAAGATATGCTGTGCCCTACACCTCTGCCCAGAACACTATCCTGGGCCTTGAGAAACAAATCTTTTGGCAACAAGGCAGCCCAGAAAGAATTGAGTCAGACAGTAGGACTCATTTACGGAACAACCTTATAGACACTTGGGCCAAAGAGTAGGTATATCACATCCCCTATCGCACACCAGCCTCTGCGAAAATCAAATGAGACAATGGGCTGCTAAAAACTACACTGAGAGCAATGGGTGGTGGGACTTTCAAACACTGGGATACACATTTACCAAAAGCCACCCAGTTAGTCAACACTAGGGGATCTGCCAACAGGGCTGGCCCAGCCCAATCAGAACTTTCATGTACTGTAGAAGGGGATAAAGTTCCTGTGGTGCACAAAGAATTTGCCAGGGAAGACAGTCCGGGTTATTCCTGCTTCACATAAAGATGAATCTACTCGTGGGATTGCTTTCGCTCAGGGACCTGGATATAATTGATGGTTAATGTGGCAAGATGGGGAAGTCTGCTGTGTACCTCAAGGGGATTTAATTTTGGGGGAAAACAGCCACCAAACTCAATTATATGATTTTGCCTGCTATATAACACATTTATAGCCCATCAGCTAGATGTCCATCTCTGCCTCTCTGGGCTTTAACAAGATATGTGCTGTCAAGATCATAGCAGAGAATAAAACCATAGGAAAAGCCGGCGGCAGCAGCAGGAGTCTCCCAGTACTGTCATCAGGTCACCATCGACTGACCCTGACTTCCCTCCGATCATCGCCCCATAAAGAATGAACTTTGATGAAACTGGACGAGCTCAGCAGTGATCAGAGGAGTTCAGCGGTGTCGTCAGCAGGCAACAATCCAACACTACACACCATCTCTCTTGCCCTGAAAGATGGTTACAACAGATGGAGCCTGACATCATGGACTGAATGAACTCAGCAAACTTTATAGGGATGGTCCATGGACTAAGGAATGATATCTGTCTCTTTGTGTGTATATATATACATATGAGACAAAAAGCGATGGCATGTTGAAAAATGTGGGATCTGAGCATGATGAGAATGGTATGGAATAAGGGGTACATACTGTCCTGGGTTCAGCTGTAACAGTTGTTTTTCTCCTTCTTAGTAGTTGGTGCAGTGCTGTGTTTTTGACTTTGGTCTGAGAACAATGCTGATAACACACCAATGTTTTAGTTGCTGCCAAGTAATGCTTACCCCGATCAAGGACTTTTCAGTCTCATGCTCTGCCAGTGAGGAAGGGTGTAAGAAGCCGTGAGGGAACAGAGACAGGACACCTGACCCAAACTAGCCAAAGGGGTATTCCATACCATAGCATGTCATGCCCAGTATATAAACTGGGAGGAGTTACCCGGAAGGCCCAGATTGGTGCTTGGGTCAGGCTGCGTATCGGTTGGTGGGTGGTGAGCAATTGTACTATGCATCACTTGTGTTTGTTGTTTTCTTTTCCTTTTTCCCTTTTAGTTTTATATTCTCTCCCCTTGTTATTTCCCTTATCATTATTATTATTGGTGGCAGCAGTAGCAGTTTTGTATGATACCTTAGTTACTGAACTGATCTTATCTCAACCTGTGGGACTTATATTCTTTCGATTCTCCTCCCCATCTGTCCAGGAGTGGGGGAGAGGGAAGAAGGGGGGAAGTGAGCAAGCAGCTGTGTGGTTCTAAGTTACTGACTGTGCTTACACCACGACACAAGCTACTTCTTGCATCAGCTCTAACACAACAGCTCAACATAACCAGGCTCCAGGATAAACCTTAAAGGTCACTTGATAGATGAAAGCCCAGCAAGAAACACAAGATAGTATATTCACACTGGATCTAGGGCAACATATGCTATGCTCCAGAAACAGCAGAGGTTAGCCTGAGCACTGCCCCATTAACACAGCTGGGGCACCGTCAGCAGAGCACCATGCCATGCTGAGATGTACTAGACATATCCTCACTGCAGCACCTCCCCCAGTGCTTTGGTCCATGATGACATTACCTTAAATCTCTCCAAGCAGCCTGTGCTCAGTATCATGAAGACAATGCTTTCAAACTAGGGAATGCTGCTTTCTAAAGAGAATTTATATAAAATCAGTCCCCTTCTGAACCTGGTATGCAATTGTACCATGATCCAGTGATGGACCTGGTAGCACAGTACTACACTTTGAACATGCTTTGAACTAAGGGCCACTTAAAATTGACTAGCAGACATTTAGTCCAAAGGTATCTGTTCACTCTGGCCTCAAGGTGATCAGGCTGTGCATGACTCCTCCTGAAGCTGGACTCCAGTTCTTTCTGCAGTTGGAGCACCCCAAGTCCAAGCCCCTTCATCATGGGCTGACTGCTGCAGAAGACTGTTTCCCACTATTTCTTGTCTCATTACACAATTCTGTGAGATATACCTAAATTAAAAATGTACTTGAAAGGCGTACAAACAACTCATTGCCTAAATATCACAGTAGGGCAAGAACCCACACACCACCCCTGATCGAAGAATTCCCTAAATTTGCTCATGGCACAGTGCTTCAGCTGGGGATGTCTTCTGCACTTGCAGGTATGAGAAAGGCTCCATCCCTGACTACAGGTACAACATTTCCTGTGGAGGATGGACACAGTGAAGTCTCCACCATGAGCAGCGATATGGACAATATACAGCTGGTTGGACGCAAGCCATGGGAGAGAGAAAAAAGAAAGAAAAAGGAACCAGGAGGAAAGTTCAAGGAACTGACCCTGAGCAAAACCAGGATGTGCAGATGTTGCTTTTTGCAATAACATGATCATAAGACTAACACGCAATAAGCTTGTGCAAGGAGAAAAAATACCTTATATGGGAATAAGGGAAACAAAAATTGCTACTCGGTGCTTTGCAGGGCTGGAGCAGGGGTTATAAAACTTGAGTTGTATCACAATAAAGGGTCTTCTCTTCACTTCATGAGAGGAGTCCATGTCATCTGTAGTTGCAATTTCCCACAACATTTAGATTTAACTCTGCAACCATTTAAATACAAACAGCTAACCACTTTAGTTATGGCTAGAGACATTAGGTACCTTTAATATTTCTAGAAGTTTAAGGACACAGAAAACCTTCTCACATGCCTGAGGAAAAGAAATTAGTTTAAAACACACCTTACCTCATAAATGTTGGGGTGCCACATTTTGGTCAGGAATCTGAAGGTAGGTGGTGAATATGGATAGTCAATAGGAAATTTAATGTGAGCCTGGAATAAAGAAAAATATTTTAGTTATGAAAGAGAGATCAACAAGCGACCATTGCAATGGAAATTGTTTTTTTTTCCAGGTTATCACTAAGTCCGTTAAACAGCTCATGTTATATATCAGTGCCAGTGCACAGTACAATTACACATTTTCTTACGAGCAAAACGCTACCTCACTTGGAGTATTGTGTGCAGTTCTGGTGGCCTCAACATAAAAAGGACATGGAACTGTTGGAACAAGTCCAAAGGAGGGCCACGAGGACGATTGGGGACTGGAGCACCTCCCGTATGAAGATAAGCTGAGAAAATTGGGGCTGTTCAGCCTGGAGAACAGAAGGCTGCGTGGAGACCTCATAGCAGCCTTCCAATATATGAAGGGGGCCTATAGGGATGCTGGGGAGGGACACTTCATGAGGGACTGTAGTGATAGGACAAGGGGTAATGGGTTCTAAGTTAAACAGGGGAAGTTTAGATTGGATATGAGGAAGAAATTCTTTACTGTAAGGGTGGTGAGGCTCTGGAATGGGTTGCCCAGGGAAGTTGTGAATGCTTCATCCCTGGCAGTGTTCAAGGCGGGGTTGGACATAGCCTTGGATGGCATAGTTTAGTGGGAGGCGTCCCTGCCCATGGCAGTGGGGTTGGAACTAGATGGCCTTAAGGTCCTTTCCAACCCCAACTATTCTATGATTCTATGATTCTATGATCAAGAAAAATATAAACACCAGGCCTTACCTGGGCTGGTAATGATCAGAAAACCACTTAAAAGGCATTTACCAAGTTCCAATTCAAGCAGTACTATCCAACAGCTGTTGTTGAGATAGATACAGGGCTTCATAACCATATACCTACAGTGGATACTGCTGAGACTGAGGCACCTTGGAACCTGGTGACCAAGAAAAGCAGGGCTCTAACTCAGTGTCCACACTCCAACATCTAGATCAATAACAGACATGATGCTTTGAAGGCTTCAGCTATCCATGAGCTAGGACCACAAAGAGAACCTGCACCACAGCAGCGCATGGCGGTTATCATAAAAAGAAATGATGACTAATTGCAGTGGATGACTCTCTGTTGAAGGGCACTGAGGAACCCATCTGTCAGCCTGATAGGGAGGGAGTTACGAGAGGCACACTGCCTACCAGGGGCCAGGATCCGTAATGCTGCTGAGAGGGTTCCATGGCTTGTCAAGACTACAACCAGCTGTTATATTTTCATGTGGGTACAAATGACAAAGCAAGTCATAAATGGTGTAGGATCAAGAAAGATGTCCTGGGTTCAGCAGTAGCAGTCATTTTTTCTCCTTCTTTGTAGCTGGTGCAACACTGTGTTTTTGACTTTTGGCCTGGGAACAGCGCTGATAACACCAATGTTTTTAGTTATTGCTCAAATGCTTAGTCTGACCAAGGACTTTCTGAGCCTCATGCTCTGCAGGGGAAGAGGGGAAGCCGGGAGGAAGCAGAGATAGGACACCTGACCCAAACAAGCCAAAGAGGCATTCCATACCACAGCACGTCATGCCCAGGATGTAAAAACGAGGGGCACGGAACCGGAAGAGGGGGGTTCATTGCTTGGGCGGGCTGGGTACAGGTGGTGAGCGGTTGTATTCTCTTCCCTTGTTGTTTCCCTTGTCATTATTATTATTGGTGGCAGCAATAGTGGTTTGTGTTATACCTTAGTTACTGGACTGTTCTTACCTCAACCCATGGGAGTTACATTCTTTCAGTTCTCCTCCCCATCCCCCCGGGAGCAGGGGGGAAGAAAGAGGGAGGAGTGAGTGAGCGAACTGCGTAAGTTACAGCTGGCTTAAACCATGACAGGGCTATAGAGCCCTGGTGAGGCAGGAGAAAAACACTGATGCCCAAGTCACCTTCTCATCGATCCTACTGGTTAGGGAAATGGGGACAGCCAGAAGCGGATGCATAGTGCAGATCAATGACTAGTGGATGAAGTGCTCTATAGACAGATAGGAACACCCTCATGCTCGCAGGCCCTTGTTCTCATGAGGGACTTCAATCACCCTGATATCTGTTGGAGGGATGGTACGGCCTGGCACAAGCAATCCAGGAAGTTCCTCGATTGTGTGGAAGACAACTTCCTTCTGCAAGTAATAGAGGAGCCGACAAGGAGAGGTGCCATGCTTGAACTTGTGCTCACCAACAGGGAAGGGCTGGTTGGGAATGTGACGCTCCAGGGCAGCCTTGATTGCAGCGATCATGAGATGGTTGAGTTTGAGATCCTCAGGACAGTGAGAAGAGCGTGCAGCAAGCTCACTGCCCTGGACTTCAAGAGAGCAGACTTTGGCCTCTTCAGGAACCTGCTCAGTAAGATTCCATGAGATACAGCCCTAGAGGGCAGGGGGGCCCAAGACTGTTGGTTGATATTCAAGGATCACCTGCTGCAAGCTCAGGAGCAATGCATCCCAACTAGAAGGAAGTGCTGCAGGAGGGCCAGGAGACCTCCTTGGATGGATAAGGAGCTGCTGAGGAAAATTTGAAGGAAAAAAGAGGCTTATAAAAGGTGGAAGCAAGGACAGGTGGCCTGGGAAGAATACAGGGATGTTGTCTGGGAAGCTAGGGACCAGGTTAGGAAATCTGAGGCCCAGTTAGTATTAAACTTGGCTAGGGATGTTAAGGATAACAGGAAGGGATTCTATAGGTACATTGCAAATAAAAGGAAAATAGGGACAATGTGGGCCCTCTCCAGAAGCTATCGGGAGAACTGGCTACCCAGGATTTGGAGAAGGCTGAGGTTCTTAATGACTTCTTTGCCTCAGTTTTCACCAGAAAATGCTCTGACCACACCACCCAAGTCATGGAAGGCAGACGCAGAGACAGTGAGAATGAAGACCCTGGGCCCACTGTGGGGGAGGATCTGGTTCGAGACCACCTTAGGAACCTGAACGCACACAAGTCCATGGGACCGGATGAAATCCATCCGCAGGTCCTGAAGGAGCTGGGAAATGAAGTTGCTAAGCCACTGTCCATCATATTTGAAAAATCATGGCAGTCAGGTGAAGTTCCCGACGACTGGTAAAAGGGAAATATAACCCCCATTTTTAAGAAGGGGAAAATGGATGAGCCGGGGAACTGCAGACCAGTCAGCCTCACCTCTGTGCCTGGCAAAATCTTGGAGCAGATTCTCCCGGAAGGCATGCTGAGGCACATGAAAAACAACAAGGTGCTTGGTGACAGCCAGCATGGCTTCACTAAGGGGAAATCCTGCCTGACCAATTAGGTGCCCTTCTATGATGGGGCTACAGAACTGATGGACAGGGGTAGAGCAGTTGGTATCATCTTCCTGGACTTGTGTAAAGCCTTTGCACTGTCTCGCATGACATCCTTCTCTCTAAGTTGGAGAGACATCAATTTGATAGGTGGACCACTCGAGGGATAAAGAACTGGCTGGATGGCCGCACGCAAAGAGTTGTGCTCAATGGCTCAATGTCCAGCTGGAGACCAGTAACGAGTGGTGTCCCCCAGGGATCGGTGTTGGGACTGGTCTTGTTCAACATCTTGGTCGGTGACGTAGAGAGTGGGATTGAGTGCACCCTCAGCAAGTTTGGTGATGACACCAAGCTGTGTGGTTCGGTTGATACGCTGGAGGGAAAGAATGCCATCCAGAGGGACCTTGACACGCTTGTGAGGTGGGCTGATGCCAACCTGATGAAGTTTAACCATGACAAGTGCAGGGTCCTACAACTGGGTCGGAGCAATCCCAGGCACAGCTACAGGTTGGGCAGGGAAGAGATTCAGAGCAGCCCTGTGGAGAAGGACTTGGGGCTGTTGGTCGATGAGAAAATGAACATGAGCCGGCAGTGTGTGCTTGCAGCCGAGAAAGCCAACTGTATCCTGGGCTGCATCAAGAGGAGCGTGACCAGCAGGTCAAGGGAGGTGATCCTGCCCCTCTACTCTGCTCTCGTGAGACCTCACTTGGAGTATTGTGTGCAGTTCTGGTGTCCTCAACATAAAAAGGACATGGAACTGTTAGAACAAGTGCAGAGGAGAGCCACGAGGATGATCAGGGGACTGGAGCACCTCCCATATGAAGACAGGCTGAGAAAGTTGGGGCTGTTCAGCCTGGAGAAGAGAAGGCTGCGTGGAGACCTCATAGCAGCCTTCCAGTATCTGAAGGGGGTCTATAGGGATGCTGGGGAGGGACTCTTCATTAGGGACTGTAGTGAGAGGACAAGGGGTAATGGGTTCTAAGTTAAACAGGGGAAGTTTAGATTGGATATGAGGAAGAAATTCTTTACTGTATGGGTGGTGAGGCCCTGGAATGGGTTGCCCAGGGAAGTTGTGAATGGTCCATCCCTGGCGGTGTTCAAGGCCAGGTTGGACAGAGCCTTGGGTGGCATAGTTTAGTGGGAGGTGTCCCTGCCCATGGCAGGGGGCTTGGAACTAGGTGATCTTAAGGTCCTTTCCAACCCTAACTATTCTATGATTCTATGTGGGACACTGTTGGGGGTGTTTACTATAGGGCACCTGATCAGGAGGAGTAACACGATGAGGCCGCCTTTGGGCAGCTGGAAGTAGCCTCATGGTCAGAGGCCCTTGTTCTCCTGGGGGACTTCAATCACCCAGATATTTGTTGGAGGGATAACATGTCTCTGTGCGCATAGTCCAGGAAATTCCTGTGGATCACTGAAGATAACTTTTTGTTACAAGTGGTGGAGGAGCCAAGGAGGAAAGGTGTGTTGCTGGACCTCGTACTTACAAACGAGGAAGGACAGGATAGATATAGTTAACAAAATGGATTCAGATGATATAGCCCTGGTCTGGCTTAAGCCCTGGGAACTGTAAAGAGAACAATGAAGGGTAAAGATTAGTTAGCAAAACAAAGCAAGCGGTTTGCAAGATAAAGCAGGATGTGCATCTCAGAAACAGACCAAACAATGTAAATATTTGTAACCCTTAGTAGTTTTGCTGAATCGTGATGATAAGGATGTAAGAGAGTGGATAGTTACTGCTTAGCACTTAGTAGACTATAAAAGGGATGCGAGACAATGGAGTATGTGCCTTTCATCTCCACAAATGGTGCCGGAACAGGGACATTAAAGGTGGATGCAGAGCTCTGGTGGAGAGCTGACCAAACGAGTTAGGCAGCGGACCAGAGAGCTGTCCTCCCGGGAAAAGCAGCACCTTAAGGTGAGCGGTCAGAATGATGGGTTCTCTACTTTCCAAATAAGAGAAAACGGAAGTTACTATGTAACCAGCATTAAAAGGTCTTTTGGCTACACACACCTATCACCTGGGAGAGGTGAGGAGGCCAGTGGGGGAGCACCAAAGAGGTCCGGACATAACGATCACCTGGAAAAGGTGAGCAGCCAGGAACGGGACTATGGGGGGGAAATATTAATAATGAAGAAGCCTGCATTTTACGGATGTTTTCAGCCAGGAACGGGACTATGGGGGGGGAATATTAAAAGGAAGAAGCCTCCATTTTACAGATGTTTTCAGCCAGGAACGGGACTATGGGGGGGAAATATTACTAAGGAAGAAGCCTCCATTTTACGGATGTTTTCAGTCCTTCTTAAGAGGAAGGGAGCAACCTTTAAAGGGACAGACTCAAAGTTAATGTCGAAATGGTTGAAAACGCGTTATCCAGAGATTGATGAGACCACCGTGTTTGAGGTCTGTGATAAATAATCAGAGCCCAAACTCTCTATGTTTGAGCAGCTTGAATTTATTGAGCGAATAAAGGTAAGCAAACAGCGCTGGGTGCACGAGTAGTCTGCACTCCGCCAACTAGCACACTTACAAGCGGCAGCATATAGCATTTATAGTCTTTACTTTTACATATTCAGCAAGGGTGATGCAATATGCAAACTGTCCTCCGCTTCGTATTAAAATGAGTTTCGCAAGTCCCTTCCGCATGCACACTGCCTCCTGGTGGTCTCAGGCGAGGGTCTCGGGATGAAGTAAGTCTTCCTCAGTGACCTTTATGCAGACTTTTAAGGTTGAACTCTTCACCTTCTTATCTCACACGTCTTCTTGTTGTTCCTTCCCGTAATCAACCATCCCCAACCGGTTTACACCCATAAGGCTTGCATTCGGGAAGCCTGTGATTGCATTAGTTCCCTTGTCTAAGTCTACATCTACAGCTAACACAACAATTCTCTATTTAACTAAGTCTATATTGACATGGATCAGTTTTTAATCCTGTTCAAATATTGTCTTTACTTACACGAATCACATTTACATTTCTCACAATCCCCCATCTTTTTCTTTATTACACTCATTCGTGTTTTAGTTTCCAATCGAGTCAGTACTTCCTTTATTGGAATCAATTCTGGATCCTCTTTTGTTTTTATAATCATTAGGGAATGCATCTTTTCTTTCCCTTCTTCGGGATCAATGGGCACAGCCGATATTTGCATTCCTTGTATAACCGAATGTATTAATCTAATAAAACAAGATATTAAATATGGGATAATTAATAACCCTCTGAATATCCCCAATACAATTACTCCTGTCCTAGTAAACCAGTCATCATTGAAGAAATTACCCCACATCCCTCCCAAGTTTATCCCATTCCAAGTTTGAACTGGGACATGTGCAATTTTCTTCATTTCCTTTACAAGTTCATTTACAGCTTTTCCTTCATCATCAATTTCTAAACAGCAATTACTAAGGTTAAATTTTCCACACACACCTCCTTCCTGTACTCACAAATAATCTAGAGCTAAGCGATTTTGATATAAAGCCGTCCTCATTTTTGTATTTTGTTTTGCAATCAGTCCTAATGCATCTCCAGTTTTGTTTACTACTATCTCTACTACGGCTTGCAGTCTAATAATTCTATTAAGCATATATATTGGAGTTCTATAACCCCAGGACCCTTCTTCTGCCCACGTAGCAGGATCATAGTAGGCGATTATCCTCTCAGGTGGCCACTCATTGTCTTTCCACTGTCCTATCTGTAGACTCCTTTTATATCGTCTTTGTCTTAATTCATCAGCTTCAGTATACACTGGGACTCCTAATCGTTCTCCCCGATTTATGGGTAACAGGAAAAAACTGGGTCATATAGTTCCTAATACACAGGATCCTGTCCAATTCTTTGGTAAGTATGCATAAGCTAATCTGCCACAAATCCAATAGTGTCCGTCCGGAGCTGGCCACCCATCTGATATGGTAGTCCCATTAGTCCAATTTCCAAACTGATCAGCCATTTCCAGCGGTTTTCCCCATTTATCCCATTTGTTCCTAGTTTCATTCCATAGGTAACCTCCTTCACATTCCAGGTTACCTACCTGTTTTCCATTTCCCAGATTTTGCCAGCAACTTTTTCCAATTATATTTGTTTGAAGTACCCACTGTTGTTTCCTGTTACCTTTTTTCGTTCCTTTCCATACTCCAGGATCCGTTGCTTTCCATGGCTTCCCATGGCCATCGTTCTCCCTGATTAGTTCCTCGACAAACACAACAGTTAGTTACATTTAATGATTTAGCAATATTTTCAGCCAAGTTTATAAATAGGTTTTTGGCAACTGTAGGTATCTCATATTTTACTCCTGTCTCGATTTCATGATAAAACGAGTTGAACAACAGTTGATGCTGGATTGATTCTTTCGTTTTCTCTATTATTTTTACATTAAGGATTATCCCTGAGTCCTCTCCTGCCCCATATGTTTTAAGTCCCAATTCGACCTCTTGTTTTTCCCATTCAGCAGGATTTAAAATAGTTATATTAACAGGATTACAAGTACAGGCCTCACAGGGTGAGGATGTGTGTCCCTTTTCAATTTTTGCTTCTAAGTCAATTCCCGCACAATGGTCTGGCCATCCCCATGAGGGAGTTGTACTCCAACATGCACATCCCCATCCGTTAGGTGAACAATAATGATCACTTTTTTTCAACAGATTGATGAGGGGGATAGCAACTGCTAGGCATAGGACCTGAGTTTAATCCTATACATATATATTTTTCACATTCCCTATAATATGTTCTCCAAGTCATATCTCCACAGTTTGAGTACCAATCATCATCGATTGCATCACATGCATCAAAGATTATAGACATGGGCTTATCCAAATTAGCCGTTGTCTGACTTTTTCCAAGTAGTCGGCCCTGGTCTGAGTTTGTCTTTATTTCTATCCAATATTGGTAAGGAAATTCCTTCGGATCATAACATACAACTTTGTCATTTTCCTTGCATAAAGCATACTGGGTTTGGTAAAAATGCATCTTCCCAACTTTTGACCTTTACAGTCATAGATGGTGTGATAGACCAAGGTCTGGGAATTGACTTTTCCCCTCCTGGTGGTTACCACACACTGACTGCAATTGTTTTCCATTATTAAAGTCAGGAGATTCCCCCCAAGTATAATCAAAAGAGGTCCGGACAGGGCCATAGTATTCGGCAGTCACAGCCCAAAGGGGTTGCAGCCCTCAGCAGACGTCTACAGCCACAATACCGGTTCCCACTCCGGTCTTGCCCTCTTTCCTTTAAGTATTGGGTGACTCCTTAGATCAATTTGGGACCAAAGTTGGGGCTTCCCAAACCCTTTAGCTGCTTATGCTATGTTCCAAGATTTAGTTTAATTCCTTATTTATAATTTAGAAATTTTAGCTCTCCTTTTATTCTGTTATTTGATATTTTCGCTGGGCCTTTTTCCACGCAAACCCTTTAGCGCATTTGGCCGTGATCCGATACCAATCATCCTCAAATACTTCCCACGTTTCATGTAAAAGTAATTCCCAACCGCAAAACAGTTTAAGAATTTCGACTTGTCTCATTTGTTCCCTTGTAGGGAATGACTTAGAGTTTCTACACTTTTTACAGTATGGTTGTTTGTTAAATGATACACAGGACCATTTTTGGTTACAATTCCAGCATCTACAGACTATCCAACTTAGATGACCCGAATTAGGGTGTTTAATACATGGGATGAACGACGGGATTGTTAAACTAGGAGATCCCGGTACTTCCTTTTCTAAGTCACAGGCTAATGAATAGACTCTTGGAATTCCTGTAAACTTATGACAGCCTGCTCCCCCTGTTAGTTGAGGTATTCTTTCTTCCCTCCAGGGGACAAAATATACTTGTTTCAGGTTACATTCCCGTGGTATCTGGAACCATGAATAGAGACTCTCCCCAACCCCAATCGACATAAATTAATTGAAGTTAGAGAAAGTCTTCACACAAACTTGTTCCTGGATCCAATCTTCCTCTGTTTGTGTGGATCCTCAGGTTCGTTTAATGACTAGTTTAGTCTCTCCTGGTTCCGATTTTATTTTCCACTCCTTTATTGGACCCTTGGCTCGCGATACGTGGGTCCACCCTTTTTCTGCAGTTCAGACAGCGGTATCTGTGGTTAACAAAACAAGAAAAGGTCCCTCCCAAAGAGGGGATAAAGTTTCTTCTTTCCATGTTTTTATCAACACCCTGTCCCCAGGCTTCAACTGATGGATTGCAAATCCCAGGGGTGGTGTTTGAGCTAACATTCCTATTTCCCTTAATTCTCTCAACCTTTTTCCCAAAATAATAATATATTTCTGAATATCATGATCTTCTACTATATTATTTCCAAGTGGCATCCCCTGAGAGTAGGGCATGCCATATAGCATTTCATAGGGTGATAATCCAGTCTCACTGTGAGGTTTTGTTCTTATATTTAGAAGTGCCAATGATAGACATTTTGTCCAAGGCATCTGTGTTCCAATCATTAATTTGGCCAATTGTTGCTTTATTGTTTGATTCATTCTTTCTACTTTTCCCGAGCTTTGTGGATGCCATGGAGTGTGGTATTCCCACCTGATACCTAAAGATTGACATAGCAGCTTTATTATTTTGGAAGTAAAATGTGTGCCTTGCTCAGAATCAATGTACTGGATTATCCCATATCTAGGTATTAAGTGTTCTAATAAAATTTTTACTACCATTTGTGCCGTGGCTCATGCCACAGGGTAGGCTTCTACCCATTGTGTTAAATGATCTACTATTACCAATAGATATTTCAACCTCCCGACTTTAGGGAGTTCAGTAAAATCCACTTGTATTCTCTCAAAAGGTCTATAAGTTGTTTTTCTTCCTCCTGTTGCCACTTGTCGAAACACTTTCTTGTTTACCTTCTGACAAGTCAAGCAACCTTGCGTAATCTGTTTAGCTATTTCAAAGATTCCAATACAGCCAAATTGTTTAAGAAAATGATCACTTAATACTCTTGTATCCCAATGTGTTTGTACATGTAAATGTTCTAAAATTTGTCTAGTGTAAGCCTTTGGCAACATTTCTCTGCCATTGGGCAGTGTCCATTTTCCTTGTTCGAATTTTGCCCCTATTTTCTCAAGTTTTGTTATTTCCTCAGGGGTATACTTCTCCCTTTTCTCGTTTCTCCTCACTTGTATCTCCCTTTGTTTGCATTACATTAACCCGAACGACCTGAGCCCTCAAAGCTGTCTCCGGGGCTTCTTGATCTGCTAGATTGTTTCCCCTTCCTGCTACCATACTGAGGGGTTAATAATTTCTTCGTCTGCTTGCGTTAAAGTACATAATTTAATCTGTAGTTTGTCCCCTTGACTCTGAATGCTTAAGTTTAACTTCAGAATCAAGTCTCTTCCCAACAAATTATATTTTGCTTCGGGGAGCAAAAGTAAACCATTCAAACAGATTTTCTTTTTTGATTCTATTTCTACATCTTCTAAAATAGGCACCTTAAAAGGCTCCCCCTTTGCACCAATTACTGACATATAATTTTTCCCCTTTTCTACTCCTTTAGGAAGTTTTTGAATCATTGACTTTTCAGCCCCAGTATCTACTAAAAATAAAAATTCTTCTTTGTGGGGACCTATTGACAATTTTATCAAGGGCTCTGTTGATGTTCAAGTCCCCAAGAGATATAGCCCCTGACACCCCTATTCTTCTTTAAGCATTCTCTCATCCTGTTCTCGCTTGCAGCAGTTTTTCTGAATATGTCCCTTCTTATTACAGTAGTAACAGATGGGAATGGCGGGTCTTTCCCGACGGTGTAGTTCTCGGGGTATCCTTTCCGTCTTTCTTTCCTTCTTTTCTCCAGGTAGAATCTCATCTTTCTGACTCTCTCTGACTGCCGCTACAAAAATTTTTGCCTTTGCTCTCTGCCTTTCTTCATCCTGCCTGACATAGACTTTTTGTGCTTCTCTGAGTATCTCTTCTAACCCCCTCTCTTGCCAATCTTCCAACTTCTCTAGTTTCCTTCTTATATCTCCCCAGGATTTAGCCACAAATTGGGTTTTAAGGAGGGCAGTTCCTGCTGCTGTATTTGGGTCAATTCCAGAATACAGTTGCAGACTTCGTCTTAGTCTCTCCAGCCATTCTGTTGGAGATTCATCCTTTCCCTGATGTTCACTGAATGCCTTATTAATATTCCGCCCTCAGGGAACCGCTTCTCTTATTCCCTCTGTTGTTATTGTTCTTAGATCCCTCATGTTTTGTCTTCCTTGTAATTGTTGATGATCCCAATGGGGATCCACATTTGGCCATTTCTGATCTCCCGGGGGTCCTGCCTGGTTCTGTCTTTCCCAAATCCTCATTCCAGCTTGTCGAATCATACCCTTCTCCTCAGTGGTAAACAGAATTCCTAAGATAGATTGCATTTCTTCCCAGGTATAAGTATTAGGACCTAGGAATTGATCTAGCTTTTCAGCTACTCCTAGGGGATCGTCTAATAGAGTCCCCATTCCTTTTTAAAATTTCTTACATCTGTGGTGTTAAGTGGTACTGTCATGAAACCAATGCCTCCCTGATTGCCTCCGAGAGGAACTTCTCGTAATGGATATAGAAAGGCTTCTTCCTGTATCCTAGTTTTGCTCCTAGTACAGGCCGCTGAGGTTTGATCTAATTCTGGTGCTGTAGGTGAGGGGGCAGAGGCATTAATGGCACTGGCAAAGGGGGCAAAGCTGCTGGTGGAGGGATTAAGAGGGCCCAGGTCAAAAGGATAGTCTTCATCCCCATCCTCAGTCCTTGCAGCCATGGCGGCAACCAGCGGAGGTTCAGGGGGGAGGGTTGGGGGGCGCCGGGGGGGGGGGCATTGGGCTCCACTGTCTCATTTTTTGACTTTAGCATTTCTAAAATAGTTCTCCAAACAGCTAACAAATTTTTCACAGTGTCATCGCCTTTTGTGGCTGCGTCCCACAATTTAACTCCTGCACCATCCCACAAAGAGACCTTGTGAGAAATGTAAATGTGATTCGTGTAAGTAAGGACGATATTTTGAACAGGATTAAAAACTGATCCGTATCAATATAGACTTAGTTAAATAGAGAATTGTTGTGTTAGCTGTAGATGTAGACTTAGACAAGGGAACTAATGCAATCACAAGCTTCCCGAATGCAAGCCTTATGGGTGTAAACCGGTTGGGGACGGTTGATTACAGGAAGGAACGACAAGAAGACATGCGTGAGATAAGAAGGTGAAGAGTTCAACCTTAAAAGTCTGCATAAAGGTCACTGAGGGAGACTCTTACTTCATCCCGAGACCCTTGCCCGAGACCACCAGGAAGCAGTGTGCATGGGGAAGGGACA
Source organism: Amazona ochrocephala (assembly GCA_039720435.1). Taxonomy (NCBI): domain Eukaryota; kingdom Metazoa; phylum Chordata; class Aves; order Psittaciformes; family Psittacidae; genus Amazona; species Amazona ochrocephala. The sequence continues at coordinate 27,333,600 of CM077908.1, forward strand.
ACTACAGGTTGGGCAGGGAGGAGATTTAGAGCAGCCCTGTGGAGAAGGACTTGGGGGTGTGGGTTGATGAAAAAATGAACATGAGCCGGCAGTGTGAGCTTGCAGCCCAGAAGGCCAACCATATCCTGGGCTGCATCAAAAGGAGTGTGACCAGCAGGTCGAGGGAGGTGATCCTGCCCCTCTACTCTGCTCTCGTGAGACCTCACTTGGAGTACTGTGTGCAGTTCTGGTGTCCTCAACATAAAAAGGACATGGAACTGTTAGAACAAGTCCAGAGGAGAGCCACGAGGATGATCAGGGGACTGGAGCACCTCCCGTATGAAGATAGGCTGAGAAAATTGGGGCTGTTCAGCCTGGAGAAGAGAAGGCTGCGTGGAGACCTCATAGCAGCCTTCCAATACCTGAAGGGGGCCTATAGGGATGCTGGGGAGGGACTCTTCATTAGGGACTGTGGTGAGAGGACAAGGGGTAATGGGTTTAAACTTAAACAGGGGAAGTTTAGATTGGATCTGAGGAAGAAATTCTTTACTGTGAGGGTGGTGGGGCCCTGGAATGGGTTGCCCAGGGAGGTTGTGGATGCTTTATCCCTGGCGGCATTCAAGGTGGGGTTGGACATAGCCTTGGATGGCATGGTTTAGTGGGAGGTGTCCCTGCCCATGGCAGGGGGGGTTGGAACTCGATGATCTTGAGGTCCTTTCCAACCCTAGCTATTCTATGATTCTATGATTCTATGACTTGCGAAACTCATTTTAATACGAAGTGGAGGACAATTTGCATATTGCATCACCCTTGTTGAGTATGTAAGAGTATAGACTATAAGTGCTATATGCTGCTGTTTGTAGGTGTGCGTGTTGGCGGAGCGCAGATTCCCCGTGCACCCAGTGCTGTTTGCTTACCTTTATTCGCTCAATAAATTCAAGCTGCTCAAACATAGAGAGCTTGGTCTCGGATTTTTTATCACACCGAGAATGAGCCTACTCCCAGATCACCTGAAACCTGCGGGTGGAAATGTCTTAATTGCACTTGATAACGCTGAAACTCCAGAACACATTTATGAGGAGCCTGTGCATGTTCATCAGACTGCTGCTGCTGCTGCTGAGATTCTGACGCCTGATAATTCTGATGCTGACCTGGATAGTCCTTTTGACCCAGGGCCGGATGTGATATAACAAGACTATGATGCGTGTTAGAGAAGTGATAGCTTGTTATAAAATATGGTGAGGAAAAATTATGAAATGAGAAATCATTAATAACTAACTATACAAAAAATTGAGTTATTATATCCACATTGTCAAGGCAACATTAATGAAAGTCACCATCTGTAACTTCATTGAGTATAAGCATCCAGCAAGAGATATGAAGATGGCATCCTGAGCCATCCGAGTATTTCTTCTATAACCTGCCCATTTTCACTCAGTTTTTGCATTTGTCTGCCACCTCATCACAGAAAAGGAAGCTACCAACAGCTATATAAGACCTAACACAAAAGAGAACTGCTTGGTCCTCTTCTGTACAGCAAGCTGCCAGCCCAACAGCTTTGCTGAGCTTTGACCTCAGGAGCCAAACACTCCCATGTGAGAAAACTGACATCATACTGATGTTTCTGTACTTTCTGGAAATTCCCATACTGAATTATTACTAGATTCTACCCCCAAATTCAACCCTCACTCAAGGATCAAGTATGATTAAGAAAAAAGAAATTAAGACTGAATATATTATATTGTGGCAGGCCAGATGTGAGGAGACTTCTGCCATCACTGAAGGCCTTGTGTTGAGATTGTGCTCTTGAGTCTGATGCCTTCTGGTTGCCCACAGACTGTACATGAGTTGTATGGCTTGAAATCAGGCTCACTGGGTGTGTGTCATGCAAAGAGGCTAATCTATTTTCTGTGCAGAAACAGATGACTTATTTATATCTGTACAAACACACTAACTTTCCCATTTAAACAAAATAGGAAGAATAATTTCAAACATGTGAAACTTAAGTCTTGCTATAGTGTCTAATGCTTGCTGAAGGAGCCAAAGATACCTTGCAATACTGCACCTAAAGTTTACTCCAAATCATTCATCTCTTAGGTCTCTGCTTTAGAGAAGAAATAGCCCTGACTGCAGGTATAGCTGAGGATGCTGGTACCTGAACCGATAAAGTTCTAACACTAGTGCAACTGTTCTAGAAACAGTCTGTGCCCACTTAAAAAAAACAATTTTCCAATTCCATTTGCAAAAATAAGAATTTTGCTGGAGCAGTGGCAGGAATATCTGAGGCTGCTTATTCAAAGTATCATGCTACATTACTGGTATCTCTGGCAGTGTGTGTGGAAGTCATCCAATTAAGCACGTACTGGGTTGACACTCTGGGTACCTGCCTCAGCATGCCAGGCTTCAGGGTCCAGAAGACTGTCTCTTTTATTAAGAACTAAACTAACTAGCCTACAACATCTTAAACATCCTGTGCAATCTTTTATTTTTAATTTTCATGACCTTGTATCCTGGTTTCAGCTGTAACAGTTAATTTTCTTCTTAACAGCTGGTACTGTGCTGTGTTTTGGCTTCAGTCTGAGAATAATGCTAATAACACACCAATATTTTGGTTGTTGCCCAGTAGCATTTGCCCTGATCAAGGACTCTTCAGTCTCTCATGCTCTGCCAGTGAGGAGAGGCACAAGAAGCTGGAAGGGAACAGAGTTAAGACACCTGACCCAAACTAGCCAAAGGGGTACTGAATCCTACAGCACATCATGCCCAGTATATAAACTGGGGGCAAGGTACCCAAAAGGGACCAATTGGTACTCAGGGACTGGCTGGGTATTTGTCGGCAGGTGGTCAACAATGATCAGTGAAAATCAGGACAACTGCGCATCATTGCATGTTTGTTTTTTTTTTGTTTGTTTGTTTGTTTTTGTTTTTCCTTGGGGTTTATTCCTCTCATTTACATTACAATTATTATTACAATTTATTTTATTTCAATTATTAAACTGTTCTTAGCTAAACCCACAGGTTTTACCTGTTTCCAATTCTGCTCCCCCTCCCACAGGAAGGTGGGGGTTATGTGAGCAAGCAGATGCATGGTACTTAGTTGCCAGCTGTGGTTAAACCACAACACCTGGGTAAGTAATTTACTTTCTTGAAGCAAATTTATATACAGGCATGTCTATAGAAGGGTTGAGCATGAGACAGTATAATGTACTTTGGACTTATCCTGGTCATTTCTTTAGTTTAGTTTGCTCAAATTAATCACAACCAAAGCATATCCAAGTTTTGCAGCATTTTGCATCAGGCTTGACAGTCAACTCACCTATTCATTCCCCAATTTGCATACTCACCAAAGCACAGCAGATTGCACTATCATTAATTAGGTAAAGCAAGCCATACCATTTACACCTGTTAAGTGATGTCCAAGCTAGCTTGATATACAAACACATTTCCTTTAGCCTGTTTTAACTATTTTTAGAAACTTCTTTAAACAAGCATTATTCACGAATTAGTAAATGACTAATTACCTTGATTCGCTTCATATGCAAGCCAGGCTGGATGAAAAAGGGAAGCTCTCCTTAAGGGACAGCTAGTCATACATTCTGCTAAAAACACAAGGGAGGCCTTGATGTAGTCACCTCTTTCATAAGCAGTAAGGAGAAAGGAATATTTATAGCCCTGCAAGCGTAAACCATAGCACTGTGCTGCAGTGCTATACAACTTCACCTTTCTCATCACAGCAAGCAGCAGTTCTAACAAAACTTCAAGCTTGCATACCAGCATTTTAACAATGGATATAGGAATCTCATGCTGTATTTATGCTGTATGCCACATAAGCCATCTAAGCACTTAGGCAGCCACACTATTTATTTTTCAGTCAGCTCATTACCAGTCATGAACCCTGCTGTTTAGAGCTGCTCCCAGGCAATAAGTTTAGGCAGATGCAGGTAACCCTGATACAGCTGTATTATGCATAGCCCCAGTGTGCAACCCATCTGCAAAACATCTATAACCCTGTATGAGCCAGTGAGGTTTAACCAGGTCTAGCTAGTGAGGACCCTGAATTTTAATAAAGACAACTTCCAGCTCTTCAAGGAGTTAGTTCATAGGACCCCTGGGAAACTGCCCTCAGGGACAAGGGAGCAGAACAGAGCTGGCGGATTGTTAAGGATGCTTTCCATAGAGCACAAGAACTTGTGATCCCCAGGTGTAAGAAATCGAGTAAGGAAGGCTCAGCCTCAAGAAGGCCTCAAGAGACACCATATTGTGGCTTGTCCGTTCTTAAAAGGAGCCTATAAGAAAGATGGGGACAGACTTTTTAGCAGGGCCAGTTGTGACAGGACAAGGGGTAATGGTTTTAAACTAAAAGAGGGGAGATTCAGACTGGACGTGAGGAAGAAATTTTTTACAATGAGGGTGGTAAAATACTGGAACAGGTTGCCCAGAGAGGTGGTAGATGCGCCATCCCTGGAGATATTCAAACGCCAGGCTGGATGTGGTTCTGGGCAACCTGATCTAATTGAAGATGTCCCTGCTCATTGCAGGGGGGTTGAACTAGATGACCTTTGAAGGGCCCTTCCAACCCAAACTATACTATGATTCTAACAGCCCTATGCAAGCTGTCTGCCTGCCCAGCATCCTCTAGTTTGCTGCACGAACCAGCACTATGTCAGAAGGTATTTGCTACTGAGAAGCCGATATTCGAGACACAAAAGCATATTTTTACATTACAGTGAAATGATGTGCCTATCAGCTCCATTATCATAAGCTGCTTCAAACAGATCAAGTGTGGAAGGTGCAGCCCCTTTGGAGAGGCACTTTGATTCAGTCCTCCTCAGAGCAGTGGGTCTGCAGCTGGGGACTCTCCCGTTGGGTTCGGAAACCATCCAAGGTAATTCCTCGAGGTTGAGAGCCCTCCCTTTATTAGGTGAGTGATTGTGCATTTTGGATCATTGGCCATAAACTTTAAGAATCAGCTGTGTAGGGATGACTCCATGTGACATCCCAAATCTGTAGCTGATGTTGGGAGAGCTTTGAGTGTGAACAATAAATTTCGCTTAGCCTCAACTTCATAGAATCATAGAATAGTAAGGGTTGGAAAGGACCTCAAGATCATCGAGTTCCAACCCCCCTGCCATGGGCAGGGACACCTCCCACTAAACCATGCCATCCAAGGCTATGTCCAACCCCACCTTGAACACTGCCAGGGATGAAGCATCCACAACCTCCCTGGGCAACCCATTCCAGGGCCCCACCACCCTCACAGTAAAGAATTTCTTCCTCATATCCAATCTAAACTTCCCCTGTTTAAGTTTAAACCCATTACCCCTTGTCCTCTCACCACAGTCCCTAATGAAGAGTCCCTCCCCAGCATCCCTATAGGCCCCCTTCAGATATTGGAAGGCTGCTATGAGGTCTCCACGCAGCCTTCTCTTCTCCAGGCTGAACAGCCCCAATTTTCTCAGCCTATCTTCATACGAGAGGTGCTCCAGTCCCCTCATCACCCTCGTGGCCCTCCTCTGCACTTGTTCTAACAGTTCCATGTCCTTTTTATGTTGAGGACACCAGAACTGCACACAATACTCCAAGTGAGGTCACACGAGAGCAGAGTAAAGGGGCAGGATCACCTCCCTCGACCTGCTGGTCACACTCCTTTTGATGCAGCCCAGGATACGGTTGGCCTTCTGGGCTGCAAGCGCACACTGCCGGCTCATGTTCATCCCTGGAATGGGTTGCCCAGGGAGGTTGTGGATGCTTCATCCCTGGCGGCGTTCAAGGTGGGGTTGGACATAGCCTTGGATGGCATGGTTTAGTGGGAGGTGTCCCTGCCCATGGCAGGGGGGTTGGAACTCGATGATCTTGAGGTCCTTTCCAACCCTTACTATTCTATGATTCTATGATTCTCATCAAACCACACCCCCAAGTCCTTCTCCGCAGGGCTGCTCTGAATCTCCTCCCCGCCCAATCTGTAGCTGTGCCTGGCATTGCTCCGACCCAGGTGGAGGACTTTGCATTTAGCATGGTTAAACATCATTAGGTTGGCATCAGCCCACCTCACAAGCGTGTCAAGGTCCCTCTGGATGGCATTCCTTCCCTCCAACGTGACAACCGAACCACACAGCTTGGTGTCATCAGCAAACTTGCTGAGGGCGCCCTCAATCCCACTGTCCATGTCACCCACAAAGATGTTGAACAAGACCGGTCCTAACACTGATCCCTGGGGGACACCACTCATTACTGGTCTCCAGCTGGACACTGAGCCACTGAGCACTACTCTTTGCGTGCGGCCATCCAGCCAGTTCTTTATCCACCGAGTGCTCCACCTATCAAATTGATGTCTCTCCAACTTAGAGACCAGGATGTCATGTGAGACAGTGTCAAAGGCTTTACACAGGTCCAGGTAGATGACATCAACTGCTCTACCCCTGTCCATCAGTTCCGTAGCCCCTTCATAGAAGGTCACCAGATTGGTCAGGCAGGATTTCCCCTTAGTGAAGCCATGCTGGCTGTCACCAAGCACCTTGTTGGTTTTCATGTGCCTTAGCATGCCTTCCAGGAGAATCCGCTCCAAGATTTTGCCAGGCACAGAGGTGAGACTGACTGGTCTGTAATTCCCTGGGTCATCCATTTTCCCCTTCTTAAAAATGGGGGTTATATTTCCCTTTTTCCAGTCATCGGGAACTTCACCTGACTGCCATGATTTTTCAAATATGATGGACAGTGGCTTAGCAACTTCATTTGCCAGCTCCTTCAGGACCCGTGGATGGATTTCATCTGGTCCCATGGACTTGTATACATTCAGGTTCCTAAGGTGGTCCCGAACAAGATCCTCCCCCACAGTGGGCCCAGGGTCCCCCCCCCACCGTCCCCGCGTCTGCCTTCCAAGACTTGGGTGGTGTGGTAAGAGCATTTGCCGGTAAAGACTGAGGCAAAGAAGTCATTAAGAACCTCAGCCTTCTCCAAATCCAGGGTAGCCAGTTCTCCCGATAGCTTCTGGAGAGGGCCCACGGTGTCCCTAACCTGTCTTTTATTGGCAATGTACCTATAAAATCCCTTCCTGTTATCCTTAACATCCCTAGCCAAGTTTAATTCTAAGTGGGCCTTAGCTTTCCTAACCTGGTCCCTAGCTTATTGGTTCCATGACATCAATTTTAATTTAAAATAAATGCATTACCTGATACATACCCAGCCCCACTCCTCAAGCTATTGTAACTGCAATTGTTATCTTAATTATTAATGAACTTGTTGTTTTGGGTGCGTTTTTTGCTAGTCAGGAGCCAAATTCAAGAAGTATTGAGCAGTCTGTCATTCTCTGCCTCTTTTCATCCCTGCCTTGTGCTTTACATGTTTTTTTAATTCTAGTTTGCACAAAGTAGGGAGCTAGGTAGTAGCCCACAAATACCTAGCTCCCCAACTATTAAAAATTTAACTACTGATAAATTTTACTAAGCAAAGACATCAGCCTTCAATGGTTAGAAGTTACATAACTCATTACTTAGTATTCAGTTTCCTTTTTGTTAACCAACTCTCCCACTTCTTATGTTAATGTCCTGAGATAGACATTCAACTGGGATAGAATTAATTTCTTCCTAGTAGCTGGTACAGTGCTGTGTTTTGGCTTCAGTCTGAGAATAATGCTGTTTTAGCTGTTGCTCAGTAACACTTACAATGATCAAGGACTTTTCAGTCTCCCATGCTCTGCCAGTGAGGAGAGGCACAAGAAGCTGGGAGGGAACAGTCTCAAGACACCTGACCCAATCTAGCCAAAGGGGTATGGAATCCCACAGAACATCATGCCCAGTATATAAAGTGGGGGGAGTTACCCGGAAGGGACCAATCGCAGCTCAGGTCAGGCTGGGTATCTGTCAGCAGGTGGTGAGCAACTGTACTAAGCATGACTTGGGTTTATTGTTTGTTTTTTCCTTTCTCCTGTTTTTTATATTCTCTCCCCTTATTACTTCCCTTATTAATATTATTAGCATTATATTGTCCTTGAGTTATTAAAGTGTTCTTATCTCAACCTGTGGTGTTTATATTCTTTTGATTCTCCTCCCCATCCCACCCCTGGATGGGGAAAGGGGGAGGGGGGGAATGAGCGAGCAGCTGTATGGTGCCAAGTTACCAACTGGGTTTAAACCACAACAATCCTTTTTTTGGTGCCCAACGTGGGGCTCAAAGGGTTGAAATAACAACAGATCTGACCAGGGTGTGTCAAAACAAATTTCTTAAAAGCATTCATTGTATTGGGCTAATAGCCACTGGTCACGATGCTAATTTATTTGCTCTCAGAGTTGTTGCGCTTGGTCTCAGAGTTTCGTTATGTCACACCTTACTTGCAGCCAGCATTCCCTGTTTTGGCATTTAGTGGCTTTGGGGACTGGGCTGAGGTTCTTGTTTTGCTGCACCTTATGCTAGTGGCTTGTGATATGATAGAATTATTGATCATGAAACTGATCTGGTATGGGGCTGATGAGCAACAGCGCTCCCACCAGGCGCAACCAGCTAGTGCACTGGTAAAGAAGGTCACTACTGGTGCTGCCAGGAAAAAGCGGCGGACCATAGTAGTCGGGGACTCTAATCTGAAAGGCACAGAGGCACCCATCTGCCGGCCTGACCCAGCCTCAAGGGAGGTGTGTTGCCTACCAGGGGCTTGGATCAGGGATGTGGCTGAGAAGCTGCCTGCTCTAGTCGGTCCCACTGACTATTACCCACTCCTGGTAATACATGTGGGTGCTACTGATATAGATAGCAGTAGCCCAGTGTCCACAAAGAAGGACTACAGAGATCTGGGAGAGGTGGTTAGGGGCTCTGGAGCTCAGATTGTCTTTTTGTCAATTCTCCAGGATACAGGGCAGGACCTTGAAAAGGCTAGGAGGATTGGGCAGGTTAATAAATGGTTAGAAGGGTGGTGCTATAGTCAGGGGTTTGGGTAACTTGACCATGGGACTCAATATAGTAGGCCAGGTCTACTGGGGGCTGGTGGAGCTGGTCTGATAAAGAAGGGGAAGAGTGGATTTGGTAGGAGGCTTGCCAGGCTGGTCAAGGATGCTTTAAACTAGATGTGTTGGGGGAGGGGGGCAGCATTCCATCCCAACACACCCAGTCGGTTGGTAGCACCTATAGTAAACGTTCGGAGCAATGTAGAGATATTCCAGCTGCTCCAGCCAATGAGCCGGCTTCAATTGGATCTCGGCTCAAATGCCTCTACACAAATGCCCGTAGTATGGGGAACAAACAAGAGGAATTAGAGATGTGTGCACATCTACGGGGGTATGATATCATAGGCATCACAGAAACATGGTGGGATGGCACCTATGACTGGTGTGTTGGAATGGAAGGTTACCGGCTCTTTAGGAAACACAGGCCCGGCAGACGGGGAGGGGGAGTTGCTATTTGTGTTAGGGATAGGCTAGAGAGTATGAAACTCTGTCTGGGGACAGGTGAGCAGTCGGCAGAGAGTTTGTGGGTCAGGGTTAAAGGGAGAACAGCGATGAGTGATATTATTGTGGGGATCTGTTACAGACCGCCTGACCAAGGGGACTTGCTGGACGAAGCGCTCCATAGGCAGATAGGAGCAGCCTCACGCTCGCAGGCCCTTGTTCTCATGGGAGACTTCAACCACCCTGATATCTGTTGGAGGGATGGTACGGCCTGGCACAAGCAATCCAGAAGGTTCCTCGATTGTGTGGAAGACAACTTCCTTCTGCAAGTAATAGAGGAGCCAACGAGGAGAGGTGCCATGCTTGACCTCGTCCTCACCAACAGGGAAGGGCTGGTTGGGAATGTGACGCTCCAGGGCAGCCTTGATTGCAGCGATCATGAGATGGTTGAGTTTGAGATCCTCAGGACAGTGAGAAGAGCGTGCAGCAAGCTCACTGCCCTGGACTTCAAGAGAGCAGACTTTGGCCTCTTCAGGAACCTGCTCAGTAAGGTTCCATGGGATATCGCCCTAGAGGGCAGGGGGGCCCAAGACTGTTGGTTGATATTCAAGGATCACCTGCTGCAAGCTCAGGAGCAATGCATCCCAACTAGAAGGAAGTTCAGCAGGAGGGCCAGGAGACCTCCTTGGATGGATAAGGAGCTGCTGAGGAAAATTCGAAGGAAAAAAGAGGCTTATAAAAGGTGGAAGCAAGGACAGGTGGCCTGGGAAGATTACAGGGATGTTGTCTGGGAAGCTAGGGACCAGGTTAGGAAATCTGAGGCCCAGTTAGTATTATACGTGGCTAGGGATGTTAAGGATAACAGGAAGGGATTCTATAGGTACATTGCAAATAAAAGACAGGTTAGGGACAATGTGGGTCCTCTCCAGAAGTTATCGGGAGAACTGACTCCCCTGGATTTTGAGAAGGCTGAGGTTCTTAATGACTTCTTTGCCTCAGTCTTCAATAGCAAATGCTCTGGCCACACCACCCAAGTCTTGGAAAACAGATGCAGGGACTGTGAGAATGAAGACCCTGGGCCCACTGTAGGAGAGGATCTGGTTCGAGACCATCTTAAGAACCTGAATGTGCACAAGTCCATGGGACCAAATGAAATCCATTTGTGGGTCCAGAAGGAGCTGGTGAATGAAGTTGCTAAGCTGTGGAGAGCTATTTGGCTGTGAACGGGCATGTGAGCAATCCAGACAACTGCCTGAGAATTGTAAGGTAGTAACCCACAGGCATTGAGGCCTCGCCTGGGGGTTACTAACATTCATGTACGTGCAGAAGCCTTGAGAAAGCACGGAAAGCTACTGAGAGAGATATGCAAAGGAGGAATGATAACTGCAACCTTGAAACATATGCTGTCATAGTTAACCAATCATTAAGCTGTTACTAACACTTAGCTGAGAGATATTAACCAATCATATATTAAGCAGGACACCAAGTAGAATGTAGGTGGAGAGCACTATGTGCGTGGACAGAGGGTCTGAGCGAATCCTATTCTGTATTTAGTTGCGTGAACAATGCATGTATCCAATTAGAGTTGTGTGTGTTAATGATAGACAAGTAGAATGCCTATATATACTATCTGCGCAATAAACTTGGCACGGCCTGATCATATTGGTCCTGTGTGCTGTGTCCGGGACTTCTGCGTCAACACTAAGGCACTGTCAATCATATTTGAAAAATCATGGCAGTCAGGTGAAGTTCCTGACAACTGGAAAAAGGGAAATATAACCCCCATTTTCAAGAAGGGGAAAATGGATGAGCCGGGGAATTACAGACCAGTCAGCCTCACCTCTGTGCCTGGCAAAATCTTGGAGCAGATTTTCCTGGAAGGCATGCTAAGGAACAAGAAAAACAACAAGGTGCTTTGTGACACCCAGCATGGCTTCACTAAGGGGAAGTCCTGCCTGACCAATTTGGTGACCTTCTAGGATGGGGCAATGGAACTGATGGACAGGTGTAGAGCAGTTGATGTCATCTACCTGGACTTGTGTAAAGCCTTTGACACTGTCTCACATGACATCCTTCTCTCTAAGTTGGAGAGACATCAATTTGATAGGTGGAGCACTCGAGGGATAAAGAACTGGCTGGATGGCCGCACGCAAAGAGTAGTGCTCAGTGGCTCAATGTCCAGCTGGAGACCAGTAACGAGTGGTGTCCCCCAGGGATCGGTGTTAGGACCGGTCTTGTTCAACATCTTTGTGGGTGACATGGACAGTGGGATTGAGGGCGCCCTCAGCAAGTTTGCCGATGACACCAGGCTGCGTGGTTCGGTTGTCATGTTGGAGGGAAGGAATGCCATCCAGAGGGACCTTGACACGCTTGTGAGGTGGGCTGATGCCAACCTAATGATGTTTAACCATGCTAAATGCAAAGTCCTCCACCTGGGTCGGAGCAATCCCAGGCACAGCTACATGTTGGGTGGGGAGGAGATTCAGAGCAGCCCTGTGGAGAAGGACTTGGGGGTGTGGGTTGATGAAAAAATGAACATGAGCTGGCAGTGTGCGCTTTCAGCCCAGAAGGCCAACCGTATCCTGGGCTGCATCAAAAGGAGTGTGACCAGCAGGTCAAGGGAGGTGATCCTGCCCCTTTACTCTGCTCTCGTGAGACCTCACTTGGAGTATTGTGTGCAGTTCTGGTGTCCTCAACATAAAAAGGACATGGAACTGTTAGAACAAGTGCAGAGGAGGGCCACGAGGATGATCAGGGGACTGGAGCACCTCTCGTATGAAGATAGGCTGAGAAAATTGGGGCTGTTCAGCCTGGAGAAGAGAAGGCTGCGTGGAGACCTCATAGCAGCCTTCCAATACCTGAAGGGGGCCTATAGGGATGCTGGGGAGGGACTCTTCATTAGGGACTGTGGTGAGAGGACAAGGGGTAATGGGTTTAAACTTAAACAGGGGAGGTTTAGATTGGATATGAGGAAGAAATTCTTTACTGTGAGGGTGGTGGGGCCCTGGAATTGGTTGCCCAGGGAGGTTGTGAATGCTTCATCCCTGGCGGCGTTCAAGGTGGGGTTGGACATAGCCTTGGATGGCATGGTTTAGTGGGAGGTGTCCCTGCCCATGGCAGGGGGGTTGGAACTCGATGATCTTGAGGTCCTTTCCAACCCTTACTATTCTATGATTCTATGATTCTATGTGTTCTCTTCACTGCCATCACCTCTATACTTTGGGAGCCATCTAACAGGAACTATTAATAATTACACATCTTTACACACACACACTCACCCCCCAGAGGGCCAACCTATGGAGGGGATATCCTCCCACACCTTCCCCTCCCCCACCAGGTTATTTACAGTAGCATCTGAGAATTTTAAAGATTTTGAATATCCTTTGAATACCCTTGAAACCAACCTGCTCCTTTTGCTGGGAACCATCATTTTGTTGAATATGGTTCAGGTCTCGTTTAAGGTTAAACAACTATCTAAAAATACCACCAAGAGATCTTCCCCGAGGCTGGACAGTTATGAGTGGCAGGGTGTGTGGGACAGTAAGGGCAAGTACCTAGGCCAGTGGGCCCCTCCAGTGCTTTAGAACTTCACCCCTGAACAATGTGAAATCCAGAAAAACTAGTAATATACTTGGGAAAAGGTATGCTGTCATCCTGGCAATACCAGAGAGGTACAAATAACCACAATGGGCTGGGGCCTGGCCCATGCCTACAGAGCCCTGCTCAACACTATCCAGTACCCTCAAGGGGAACAGAAGGTCTCTGGTTCTGATGCAAAGTAACAGACACTGCAGCCACTCCAACCCTGGTAGCAGACAGTGTATTTGAACCAAAGAACTAATCTGTGCCACTATCAGTTGCCCCTGTACAGAAGAGGAAAAGGACACAAAAGACAGCTCATGTAGTGAAAGGGGACAAAGCAGGGCCAACGCATGAAACCAATGAAGAGGCAGAACCAGAGAGAACCTCTTGATCCCTGTCCCTGAGTGAGCTGCAGGATACACAAAAAGATTTTGGCCGTCATCCAGGTGAGCACATTATCACCTAGCTGCTCTGATGCTGGGATAATGGAGGTAGAAGCCTGGACTCTAAGTCGGTAGGGAAGCCAAGCAGCTAGGATCACTTTCTAGGGAAGCAGGCATTGCAAGGAGATTGGAAAAGAGATACAATCTCTCAGCCTCTGGAGGCGACACCTAACAGGTATCCCTTCAAGGAAGATGTTGTATGCAACCCAGGGAAGTGGACAAAATGGAGAGAGGTATCCAGTACCTGAGGGAATTAGCTGCACTAGAGCTGGTTTATTTTGACCCAAGCAATGCACAGTTACCCATAGATCTAGACAGAGTCCAGTGCACACCAGTCATGTGGCAGAAAGCAGTACGAAGTGCTCCATTGTCATATGCCAACTCACTGGCAATATTGACCTGGAAAGGCCCAGGCACACCAACAGTGAATGAATTAGTTTGCAAACTCTGGCACTATGAAGAAAACCTCTCTTCCTCCCTACGGTCTTATGTCTTGGCTGTGGAAAAGCTGTCCAAATGTTGTGAGAAACTGTTGCAGGCATTCGACATGAACAGATCCTACTCCCACCTGTATGGACCAGCATCTCAGCTATTAACAGTAAGCGTCCTTCTGCTCAAGAGGGAGAATATGGAAGGTACACTCCATGGGGTACCTTGTAGTTTTACCTGTGAGACCATGGAGAAGATATCAGGAAGCTAGATGAAAAAACTACCTCAGCCCTAGACAAATGGGTATGTGAATAAAAGGAAAAACAAGCACAAATTGGTGTATTTCCAGAAGAGTCGATGCTCTACTCTCAAGTGTGCAGCTTCCCAGGTAGAATGGGAGGGCTGACCTTATACCTCATCCTATAGTAATGAATTCTAATATGTTTTTGCAGGAATTAAGTGGAGCATCCTATGACCAGGACTAGAGTGGCCCTGCCTCCAGCCAGGTGGAGGAGAGGGACAATGGGGTTTACTGGACTGTATGGATTAAATGGCCTGGCACATCAGTGCCACAGGAATGTAAGGCTCTAGTAGATACTGATGCACAGTGTACCCTGATCTCATCAAGCTATCAAGGGGCAGAACCCATTTGTATTTCTGGAGGGAAAGGAAGATCCCAAGAGTTGACTGTACTGGAGGCTGAAATCAGCCTGACTAGGAGGAAGTAGCAAAAGCACCCCATTGTGACTGATCCAGAGGCACCATGCATCCTTGGCATGACTACCTCAGGAGAGGGTACTTCAAGGACCCAAAAGGGTACCAATGTGATTTTGATGTTGCTGCCCAGGAGACAGAGGAAATTAAGCAACTGTCTACCTTGCCTGGTCTCTCAGAGGATCCTTCTGTTGTGGGGTTGCTGAAGGTCAAAGAACAAGTGCCAATCGTGACCACAGCAGTGCACCAGCGGCAATATTGCACCAACCAAGACTCCCTGATTCACATCCATAAGCTGATCTGTCAACTGGAGAGCCAAGGAGTGATCAGCAGGACGTGCTCACCCTTTAATAGCCCCATATGGCCTGTATGAAAGTCTAATAGAGAGTGGAGACTAACAGTAGACTATTGTGGACTGAATGAAGTCACACCACACTTGAGTGCTGCTGTACTGGACATGCTAGAACTTCAATATGAACTGAAGTCAAAGGCAGCCAAGTGGGATGCCACAATTGATATTGCCAATGTACTTTTCTCAACCCCTTTGGCAGCAGAGTGCAGGCCACAGTTTGCTTTTACCTGGAGAGGCATCCAGTACACTTGGAATTGACTGCCCCAGGAGTGGGTAGAAACACAGCCCTACCATCTGCCATGGACTGATCCAGAGTGCATGAGAACAGGGGCAAGCTCCAGAACACCTGCAATACATTGACGACATTATTGTGTGGGGCGATGCAGCAGAAGTTTTTGAGAAAGGGAGGGAAATAAACCAAATCCTGCTGAAAGCCAGTTTTGCCATAAAATGAAGTAAGGTCTAGGGACCTGCACAGGAGATAGAATTTTTGGGAATAAAATAGGAAGATGGACAGTGCCAGATCCCCACAGATGTGATCAATAAGATAAAAGCAATGTCTCCACCAACTAAAAAGAAAGAAACACAAGCTTTCTTAGGTGTTGTGGGGTTCTGGAGAATGCACATCCCAAATTGCAGTCTGATTGTAAGCCCACTCTATCATGTCACCTGGAAGAAGAATGATTTCAAATGGGCCCTGATCAACAACAAGCCTTTGAACAAATTAAATGGGAGATAGTTTATACAGTAGCCCTTGGACCAGTCCAGATGGGGCAAGATGTGAAAAATGTCTGAGGACACCGCTGGTAACTCACCAATGTTTTTAGTTGTTGCTAAGTAATGCTTACCCTGATCAAGGACTTTTCAGTCTCTCATGTTCTGCCAGTGAGGAAGGGTACAAGAAGCTGTGAGGGAGCAGAGATAGGACAGCTGATCCGAAGTAGCTAAAGGGGTATTCCATCCCACAGCACATCAAGCCTAGTATATAAACTGGGGGGAGTTACCCAGAAGGGACAGATCGCTGCTCAGGTCAGGCTGGGCATCAGTCAGCAGGCAGTTAGCAACTGTGTTGTGCATCACTTGGGCTTATTGTTTTTTCCTTTCCCCTTTTATATTCTCTTGTTATTTCCCTTAGTAGTAGCAGTAGTATACTTTAGTTATTAAACTGTTCTTATCTCAGCCTTTGGGGTTTACATTCTTTTAATTCTCCTCCCCATCCCACCCAGGAGCTGGGGGTGGTGGTGAATGAGCAGCTGTGTGGTACTGAGTTACTAGCTGGGTTTAAAACACAGCAGTTAATTAGTCCACATGCTCAATCTCTACATTTCTTTGGGTCTGGGGATTTCTCGAGTGGTCACCATCTCCCCCTGCCAGAATTACCTTTCCCCCAGTTAGTGCTTTGTTTTGCTGCCAGTCAGCTCATCCATCCTGTGGTGGTACTTCCTTCTTGGAGTTCCTCCTTTAAACAGCGGGCTTGCTAGGGCCAGGGCATTGGTGGATAAAGGAAGAGCAACTGACATCATCTACCTGGAATTCAGGCATGTGCACACCTCTAACTTCTCTTGTTTATTCCCCATGCTACATGCATTGGCACGGAGGCATTTCAGTTGGACCCCTGATGATGCTGGGTTATTGGCTGGAATGTCCAGAAATCTTTTGTGCTGCTCTTCAGGTGCTCCCTTGCTGATCTATGATCCCCCACCAGGTTCTGGGCACCTTCTACTGGCACCAGCATCAGAGTGGTAGGAGAAGGACAGATTGAGTTTCCCCTCCCCTAGCAACTGTAGTTTAAAGCCTTCTTCACCAGCTTGGCAAGCCTGTGATCAAAGACACTTTTCCTATTCTCTGAGAGGTAGACCCCATCAGATCAGGTTTTTCAAAGTGAGTCCCATGGTCTGATAGCTCCAACATGTTGCCACCCTCAAAAATTTTAGCATCCATATGGGCAGTTTGAACTGGATTCTCTCTTACTCCATTCCGTTTCGCACCTTGAATAATGTATTCTGTTCTGGGCCTGTCATTGCAAGAGAGATATTGAGTTGCTGGAGCAGGTTCAGAGAAGGGCAACAAAGCTGGTGAAGGGCCTGGAGCACATAGCTTATGAACAGCTGAAGGAACTGGGGTTCTTTGATCTGGAGAATAGAAGGCTCAGGGGGGACCTTTTCGCTCTCTACAACTACCTGAAAGAAGGATGGAGGGAGGAGGTAGCTGGTCTCTTCTCCCAATTAACAAGTGATAGGACAAGAGTTAACAGCCTCAAGCTGTGCCAGGGGAAGTTTAGACTGGATATTAGGAAAAATTTCTTCACCAAGAGGGTAATCAGGTATTAGAACAGGCTTCCCAGGGAAGTGGTGGAATCACTGTTCCTGGAAGTATTCAAAAAACATGTACATGAGGCCCTCAGTGACATGGTTTAGTGGAAGTCTTGGCAGACCTGGGGTAACAGTTGGACTTGATGATCTTAAAGGTCTTTTCCAACCTAGATGATTCTATGATTCAGAGAAAAATGATACCCACACATCTGCAAAAACTTAAGACCTGAGCACAGGACTTGCTTGTATATGGAATGAGCTGAGGCTACCCAAAACCCAGGAATGGCAGAGAACAGAAAATTCATCCTTATATGTATTCTAGCCATAATCCCATGATGACAGTCTTTCATGGTTTATAAGATTAATTATTGAAAATTTAATCTTAATGTTAGGCTGTTAGATCAGAGCTTGTATCTCAGACACACTGTACTTGATGAAAGATGCCTACACCCTTTCAAATTACAATGCAGTAATAATCAGTCTGCAGCAAAAGTGCTTTGAGAATACAAATCTAAGTATAGCCCTGTCATGGGAAACCTACTCCAGACATGCACAAAAGTGTCTGAACCCTAAGAATTATCTGTGTTGGTAATTATAGCCTTATCTATGCTGGGATAAAATATGTTGATAAAATAATTATTTACCTTTACTCATCATTACAAATATTTTCATGCTTGTTTTATGCAGTTGCTAGCAAGCAACACTACAAGCTTCTACTCAACATCACTTTAAACTTCATCAGTAGTTAATGATCAGTAACTATTTCAAATTGACAATTAAGGTTCAACCATATCATCAAGAGGATGACCAATTATTTTGATTAAAAAAAAAAATTGATTCATTGCTTGTAAAGAGGGGTTACAGACAGATTCAGACATCTGCATGCTACTTAAAGCATGAGCTGCTTCCTGACAGAAGCATATCCAAAGCATGACTTGGAGGAGCCTCTAGTGGTGACAGAGTAGATATGATTATGAACTAACAGATGATCAAGTATAAGCTAACAGCCCTGCTGGTATTCACAGTAGCCTATAGTAGCAATACTCCTAGTCAGGTTACCAGCAATCAGCATCTGAAAGCCACACACACACACTTGGTACCTAGTAAGATGATTTAAAAAGTGCTCTACACAGACAGACCCCTATTTTTAAATATATTGTGTCTATACCCACAGAAAGTAAGGATGTTTAAGATTTGCACTGCAGAAACAGCCTTTGAGCAATTTTACACAGACATTTGAGCAGTGTCTTCCATAGATATCAATATTTGAGAACATTTTGCTGCTAGAAAAGAACTTTTCCAGAGCATGAACTTTCTTTGACAGTATCAACTAGAAGCAGTTCTGTTTGCACTCTATTTGGCAAGCCTGAGAGCAGGTATCATTAACTAAGCAGTTTCTCCAGTCCTGCAACCTGTGTATGAAGAAGCCACACTGATGTGGCACAAAAACTGGAAAGCTAGCTTCGCTCTTTCAGGAAGTCCTGAAACATTACACTTTTTGATAAGCATTAACACTAATTTAACACTTTCTTTAGCCTAGCACAAAAGAAAAGCAAAAAAACACATTTGGTGATTTGCTTGCATCCAACTCATACCATTTAGATTCCAGTAAGAGCCCTTAAAACACTGGAGGACTTAAAGGCTCATATAGCATTGGGTACTGAACAAAACGGACAACTTTTGTTGGTAGTTAAAAGGTGTAGACACTGAAAAAGATAATGCTGTTGCACTTTGGAACTACAATTGTAGAGGAGATACTGTCGAAGTACTTCAGAGGTTTGTTTTTCAACAGCTGAAAGATGTGTCTGACAACTATAGATGTCTCTTCTTTATGACTCCATCTGATATACAGAGTAAAAATTCCCAAAACTCAAACCATTAACAGAACTGGTACTGAATTTAGAGTAATTGCCACTTCTCAGGGTTTGCTTTAGAAAGCCTGGATATAACAACATGAAGTACAGCCCTCAAGGCATTCTCTACCTACTAAGTAATATATAAAAAGCTAAGCATCATCATATATTATTTAAATTATAAATATAATAAACCATACTGCTGTTAGATCTCTGGATAAAAATCATACTGCAAATTGATTGGAAATCAAATACAATTTCTTCCCTCCCTAAGTAGCTTACAATGATGCAGTTTTACCTGGTTACAATTATGTTCCTGCACGCAATTAATGTATTTAATAAAAAACAAACTAACAAAAACAAACCATTCAAACAACAAACAGAAAACAAAAAACCCTCCAGAGTTCTCTAGATGCTATTGTGGAGCAAGCATGCAACAACATGTATTTAAGAGCTCTGTATGTCCTAGCAGACACTGTCCTATGGACCACTGAAAAAAACGTTTTGTTACAAGTAGTGGAGGAGCCAAGGAAGAAAGGCATGTTGCTGAACCCTGTACTAACAAATCAGGAAGGACTGGTTGATGATGTAAAAGTTGGGGCCAGCCTTGGCTATAAACTAGACCACAAGAAGTTTCACCTCAACATGAGGAAGAACTTCTTTACATTGAGGGTGGCAGATCACTCAAAAAGGCTGCCCAGGAGGGTTGTGGAGTCTCCCTCTCTGGAGACATTCAAAACCCACCTGGACACATTCCTGTGTAACCTGGTCTAGGTGGACCTGCCTTGGCAGGGGGGTTGGACTAGATAATCTCGAGAGGTCCCTTCCAACCATAATGATTATGTGATGGTGTGATTGTTAGTTCTGGTGCAATATAGAATTATCCTACAGATGTCCAAAACTACTCAGCCTTTAACTGTCCCACTGGAAGCAGAAGTTAGAATGCTACTCAATGCTTAAGGAAAACAAGCTGGCTTCTTTTAATGCAAAAACACTTCAAACTCAAGAACGAGCAAGGGGGGTGTCCTGGGTTCGGCAGTAACAGTTATTGTTCTACTTCTTAGTAGCTGGCACAGCACTGTGGTTTTGACTTTAGTCTGAGAACAATGCTGATAAAACAATGATGTTTTGAGTTGTTGCTAAGTAATGCTTACTCTGATCAAGGACTTTTCAGTTGCTCATGCTCTGCCAGTGAGGAGGGGCAAGGGAAGCTGTGAGGAAGCAGAGACAGGACACCTGACCCAAACTAGCCAAAGGGGTATTCCATACCACAGCATATCATGCCCAGTATATAAACTGGGGGGTGTTACCCAGAAGGCCCAGATTGGTGCTTGGGTCAGGCTGGGTATCAGTTGGCAGGTGGTGAGCAATTGTATTCTCTCCCCTTGTTATTTCCCTTATCATTATTATTATTGGTGGTAGTAGTAGTGGGTTTATATTATACCTTAGTTACCGGACTGTTCTTATCTCAACCCATGGGATTTACATTCTTTCGATTCTCCTCCCCATCACTCTGGAAGTGAGGCAGGGGAGAAGGGGGAGAGTGAGCAAGTGGCTGTATGGTTCTGAGTTACCAGCTGGGCTTAAACCATGACAGAACCTCTACTTGTCAGCTCCTCTGCTACTTGCAAGAGGAAGTTGTCTTGCACACAATCAAGGAACCTCCTGGACTGCTTATGCCAGGGCTGTACCATACCTCCAACAGATATCAGGGTGGTTGAAGTCCCCCATGAGGATGAAGGCATGTAAGCGTGAGACTGCTCCTATCTGCTTACAGAAGGCTTTATTCATGCAGTCCTCCTGATTGAGTAGCCTGTAGCTGACCCCCACAGTAATGTCCCTTATTACAGTTCTCCCTTTAACCCTAATCCACACAAACTCTCAGTTGGCCCATCATCCATCTCCAGGCAAACTTCCATACTCTCCAGCCAGTCACTGACATAAATAGCTACACCCCATCTGCATCTGCCTGGCCTTTCCTTCCTAAAGAGCCTATAACCTTCGTTGGGCAGAGAAGAGATTCAGAGCAGCCCTGTGGAGAAGGACTTAGGGGTGTGGGTTGATGAGAAAATGAACATGAGCTGGCAGTGTGCGCTTGCAGCCCAGAAAATCAACCGTATCCTGGGCTGCATCAAAAGAAGCATGACCAGCAGGTCAAGGGAGGTGATCCTGCCCCTCTACTCTGCTCTCATGAGACCTCACTTGGAGTACTGGGTGCAGTTCTGGTGGCCTCAACATAAAAAGGACATGGAACTGTTTGAACAAGTCCAAAGGAGGGCCACAAGGACGATCAGGGGACTGGAGCACCTCCCATATGAAGACAGGCTGAGAAAGTTGGGGCTGTTCAGCCTGGAGAAGAGAAGGCTGCGTGGAGACCTCATAGCAGCCTTCCAGTATCTGAAGGAGGCCTACAGGGATGCTGGGGAGGGACTCTTCATGAGGGACTGTAGTGAGAGGACAAGGGGTAATGGGTTCAAACTGAAACAGGGGAAGTTTAGATTGGATATGAGGAAGAAATTCTTTACTGTAAGGGTGGTGAGGCACTGGAATGGATTGCCCAAGGAAGTTGTGAATGCTCCGTCGCTGGCATTGTTCAAGGCCAGGGTGGACAGAGCCTTGGATGACATGGTTTAGTGTGAGGTGTCTCTGCCCATGGCAGGGGGGTTGGAACTAGATGATCTTAAGGTCCTTTCCAACCCTAACTATTCTATGATTCCAACACTCCCATCATATTAGCCCGCCCACTATGTTTCCATGATGCCAGTGATATCATACCCCTGTAGATGTGCACACATCTCTAATTCCTCTTGTTTACTCCCCATACTACTGGTGTTTGTAGAGAGGCAGCTGAGCCAAGCTCCAAATAAAGCTGACTCAGTGGCTGGAGCGGCCAAAGTACCTCAGCATCACTCCAAACATTCATTACAGGTGCTGGCATCTGACTGGTAGGGTTGGGATGGATTAGTGTCCCCCTTCCCCAACGCATCAAGTTTAAAGCTGCCTTGACCAGCCTGGCAAGTCTCCTACCAAAGCAGCTCTTCCCCTTCTTTGTCAGACTGGCCCTATCAGCCCCCAGTAGACCAGGCTTCCCCACAGCAAGTCCCCTAGGCTAAGTAACCAAAACCCTGACTACAGAACCACCCCTCTAACCCTTTGTTAACCTGCCAGATCCACCTAGCCTTTTCAAAGTCCTCCCCTTTGACCTGGAGTACTGATGAAAGAACTGAGCTCCAGCGCCCCTAACCACCTTTCCCAGGGCTCTATAGTCCTTAATGTTTCCTAGACTACTGCCGTCCATAGCACTGGCACCCACATGGACAGCTAGGAGTGGGTAATAGTCAGTAGGACTTACTAGACCAGGCAGCCTCTCAGCAACATCTCTGATCCAAGCCCCCAGTAGACAACACGCCTCCCTCGAGAGCCGGTCAGGCCAACAGACGGCTGCCTCTATACCTTTCAAAGTAGTCCACCTACTACTATCACCTGCTGCTTTTTCTTGGATGCACTAGTAGTTTTCCTCTTTATTGGTGTGGCAACCAGTTGTTCCTCCATTGTGATAGGTGCTGCTTTGTTAGCACCCTGCAGAGCTGCAAAGCGGTTCTGGGTATGGATGCTAGGCTTTGGAGGAAGCCCGTTGCTTTTATTTGTCCACTTCCTCCTCCTTTTGGTTTGTATGTTTTTTTTTCTTGGTGACTAGCTCCCAACCTCCTGGATTAATGACCTTCTTCCTTTCTCTGTTCATGTTCATGGCCCCTGCAGAGTTTGGGCGTGGAGCCAGCAGTCTAGCTCCCTCTCAGCTTCCCTGATGTCTCTTAGTCTTTTGACAGTCTCCCACAGTTCAGCCACCTGCTGCAGGAGGTCCTCCACCAGAGCATATCATGTACAGCCTGGTCCACTGTTTACCCTTGCCTCAAGACAAATGTCAAGGCACTTTCTACAATCTGAGTTCTCTACTCATACGTACTTTGTTACTGATAGGTATAAAAACTCTCTTGCTTTGCTGTTAAAAATATAGTTTCCTTGTTTGGCAACTGCCGTGCTCAACATCAGTACATGGTGTCTTCAAGTTCCGGCTCCTGCAGGGAGTATAACTGAGCCCGGCCATGGGGGGGGCTTCACCCTCCGTTCAGTTTCTCTTAGCATATGCCAAGGTTGCAGGGCTGCCTGGGGAACTATCACCCGGTAGATTCTGTGCATGCCAACTGCATCCTACCCTGGAAGTAGCAGCTGCATTTTACCCTAAGGTTTCCTTAGTGTTATAATATAACCGTGGGGGACGTGGTCTCTAATTTCCCCCATTTTCCCATAGCTAGGAAACTCCCTAGCCTGGTATGGCCCTCAGACTACTACCTATTGCTGGTCTTCCATGTGGGTGGTGATGAAGCTGCGACCCATAGTCCAAGGGAGATCAAGAGACTTCAGGGTCTTGGGATGTCTGGTAAGGGTATCTGGGGTACAGATTATTTTCTCCTCTCTCCTTCCAGTTGGGGGCAGTGACCTTAGAAGAAATAGATGGACCTAGTCCGTTAATACAAGGCTCCGTCACTGGTGTCTCCACCACAACTTTGGGATTTTGATAATGGGATGGCCTGCATGGCACCAGGTTTGCTGGTGTCAGATGTGATTCACCTTTCTCAAAGGGGGAAGGGGGTTTTTGCTCATGAGCTAGAGGGGCTCATTGACAGAGCTTTAAACTAGACATGATGGGAGAAGGGGATAGCTCCCCTGTGACAAGCTGTGGGACAAGACACTAAGGATAGAGAAGCAGGGTGCTAGTGAAGACCCTCAGCTTGTGGCTCTGAGATGTGCTGGTCACACTGGAGCACACTTGAAGTCTCACAGAGATGAGGAAGGGGCACCTGAGGTAATAGGAGCCAACAGGGAAACACCAGTGAAACACTTCAGAGAAATCAAGAGGCGTTCCTATAAGAAGGTGATGAGACTGACAGACCAACTGAAGTGTCTCTACGCCAATACACGTAACATGGACAACAAGCAGAGGGAGTTGGAAGCCCTGTGAAGCTAGAAAGCTACGACCTGGTGAATATTACTGAAACCTGGTGGGATGGATCCCATGACTGGAACGTGGCTATTGATGGCTACAGGCCACTCATAAAGGATAGGCAAGGAAGGAAGGGTGGAGGGGTTGCCCTCGATATCAAGAGATGGATAGAGTAGAAAGAGTTGTTTCTGAAGAACGTTGAAGGATATTTCTGAAGAAGTTGTTTCTGAGCAGGTCAAAAGCTTATGGGCAAGAATCAGAGACTGAGGCAACAAAGGAAACCTTGTGACTGGTGACTACTACAGGCCTCACAATCAGGGGGAGACTACTGAAGCCTTCTTACTCCACCTACAGAAGGCATCGCACTCTCAGGCTCTTGGCCTGCTAGCGGACTTCAACCACCCTGACATCTGACAGAAAAGTAGCATGGCAAGCTACAGTCAATCCAAGAGACTCCTGGAGTGCATTGAGGATAACTTCTTAAGCCAGGTAATAGACAGCCCTACCAAGAGGGATGCGCTAATGGACCTGATGATCACCGATACAAGCGAGTTAGTCAGTGACATCTAGATTCACTGCAGCCCAGGCTGCCTCTATCGTGCACTCGTGGAGTTTGCAGTCCTGAGGGAGGTGGAACAGACAAAATACAGTCAAGACCCTGAATTTTAAGAAAGACAACTTCCATCTCTTCAAGGAGTTTGTTCATAGGACCCCTGGGAAACTGCCCTCAGGGACAAGGGAGCAGAACAGAGCTGGCAGATCTTTAAGGATGCTTTCCATAGAGCACAAGAGCTTGTGATCCCCAGGTGTAAGAAACTGAGTAAGGAAGGCAAGAGGCTGGCATGGCTGAGCCAAGACCTGCTGGTCAAACTAACGGCCAAGAAGGAAATGCACAGGAAGTAGGAGCAGGGACAGGTATCCTGGGAAGAAGATAGGGATATTGCCCAGCTGTGCAGAGATGGGGTCAGGAAGGCTAAGACACAGCTGGAGTTGAACTTGGCAAGGGATAGAAAGAATAACAAGAAGGGCTTCTACAGATATGTCAACCAGAAGAGGAAGGGCAAAGAAAGCGTGCCCCCCCAATGAGCAAGACTGGTAAACTGGTAACAATGGACAAGGAGACTGAGGTACTCAACAACTTTTTTTGCCTCAGTCTTCACTGGCAGTCTCTCTCCCCATGCCTCTTGAATGAATGAACTGCAAGGCAGAAACTGGGGGAGCAAAGTCCCTCCCACTGTAAGTGAAGATCAGGCCTGTGACCATTTGAGAAACATGAACATACACAAATCTACAGGACCTGATGAGATCCATCCAGAGTGCTGAGGGAATTGGCTGATGTAGTTGCTAAGCCACTCTCCATGATATTTGGGAAGTCATGGCAGTCAGGTGAGGTCCCTGCCGACTGGAAAATGAGCAATCTTTCACCCATTTTTAAAAAGGCTAGAAAGGAAGACCCTGGGAACTACTGACCTGTCAGCCTCACCTCTGTGCCTGGGAAGATCATGGAAGAGATCCTTCCAGGAGTCATACTAAGGCACATGGAGGACAGGGAGGTGATTCTAGACAGCCAGGACGGCATGCCCAGTATATAAACAGAGGGGAGTTACCCAGAAGGCCCAGATCACTGCTCAGGGCAGGCTGGCTATCGGTCAGCAGGTGATGAGCAATTATATTTTGTTTCACTTGTGGTGTTTGGTTTTTGTTTGTTTGTTTTCTCCCCCTTTTCCTTTTTAGTTTTATATTCTCCTCCCTTGTTATTTCCCTTAGTAGTAGTACTATATTGTACTTTAGTTATTAAACTATTCTTATCTCAACCCATGGGGTTTACATTCTACCAATCCTCCTCCCCATCCTGCCCAGAAGGGGGAACAGGGGGGAATGGGGGATGTGAGCAAACAGCTGCATGGTGCTGACTTACTGGCTGGGCTTAAACCTCGATAACAGGAAAGATATCGACCTGTTGGAGAGAGTCCAGGGGAGGGCCACAAAAACAATCAGTCAGAGGGATGGAATACCTCTCCTATGAGGAAAGGCTGAGAGAGTTGGGCTTGTTCAGCCTCGAGAAGGCCCCAAGGGAGACCTTATTGCAGCCTTTAAGTTCTTAAAAGGGGCCTATAAGAAAGATGGGGACAGACTTTTTAGCAAGGCCTGTTGTAATAAGACAAGGGGTAATGGCTTTAAACTAAGAGGGGAAATTCAGGCTGGACCTGAGGAAGAAATCTTTTATAATGAGGGTGGTAAAATACTGGAACAGGTTGCCCAGAGAGGTGGTAGATGCGCCATCCCTGGAGACATTCAAAGGCCAGGCTGGGTGTAGTCCTGGGCAACCTGATCTAGTTGAAGATGTCCCTAGTTATTGCAGGGGGGTTGGACTACATAACCACTGAAGGTCCCTTCTACCCAAACTATTCTATGATGAATTTCTGCATAAGGTACTGGGACATGAAGCATTACATCACTGATAAGGTGAGGTTACATCTAACATGTTATGAAATCTGAGGGCATATATTTATACTGGGGGCTGTCCTGCTGTTACATTTAACATTTGTCTTAGGGGTGTGTACACAGGCTTTTTGATTTGGTGCAGTAGAGGCTGCTTTTCTAAAAGAAGCTCAGAATCATGAGTCTTGCTATAAGAACCAAGGCTCACTAATACATCTATTTCTAGCTCTTCTAGTTGTGAAGAAGGTGCCCCTTCCTCTCTCAATCAGTATGCTGCTGAGTTGCATGTCCTATGGCTATGCAGACCGCAAAAATATTGAAGAAATCTGAACTTCAGCATTCACCTTTGAGAGGTGACTAAACTTCCTTGCCTCTGCCCATCCATTTCAACACGAAAGCTTCCACTGAAAACAAAAACTTATCTTAAACATATTTCAGAGCCCCATAATAAAATGCCATATGGTTAACCTTTAATACAATGTAACATTTAAAGAATAGTTTGCATCGTTTGCTGGTTAATTACTGCATAAATATTCAGATTAGGTGTGAATAGGAATGTAGCATTATTTATGGATCCATATGTCTCTGGCATTTCAGATGCATGGTTGTTTTGCTCCTTAATAAACGCATACATTAAAAGAACAAGCACACACAAAGTGCTAATTTAGAAATTTCGCAGCTCAGGGGATAAAAATCTCCATATGTTTACAACTGCTTGTTGTCTCCTGTTGCACAATAGAGATCAGAGAGATCATTTAAAACTCTCGCAGTTGCATTAAGCTCCTTTATTTCTGATACCTGTCACAGAGTGACAGGTCTCACCTGCTAATAGAGAGTGGTAGCAGAGCAACCTGTGAGATCTGAAGATGTTTTGGTACCGTCTGTTCCCTCTCACTTCAGAAACAGATGTGTTACGGTACAGCTACTGCTTTAATTTTTGCCCCTATCTTGCTTCAGTTCTCTCTCAACTTAATCTTTGGAAGGGGATGACAAGAATATATGAAATGAAAAACCATCACAAACAGAGGAAAGCACAAGTTCCTTTTTTTTTTTTTCCTCCTGGTTTAGCTAGAGATCAGACTATGAAGGACACTGGCCACAAAGTTACATTGCCAGTATAGGGCACAACAGGTTAGAAAATGGTCCTGAAATAATAGCTTCATAAGCTGTTGTGGAAGCACTCTAAAACATGTGAATTCTCCTACTTGAGCTACACAGACTTCTGTCAAGTTATGCAAATTGCGTATCTTCGCTGTAGCTTGTCTTCTTCCTTATAATATGCAACCTTCCTTGTAGATCGAACATACAAGGATGACAGTAAGGCCATTGATACCTGTAAACTATTCAGATACTGCAATGATGAAGCTTCCTAGCTATTAGCACAGGAGTAAATTTTCATTTGAGATGGAAAAAGGTATGGATGTTTCTTTATCTGGTTAAATTAAGGAGAGATACTGAGCAGCTCTGCCACAGTCCTGGCTTCTAAATTAATCCTGCACTTCAAAAGTTAATTCTTTCAGGGCTATCACTCCCCTGGTCTTCATAATGTTTATTAATCAGAACACCTTAATGAATGTTCATGCATTTGTGCCTAGGGCTTAGCAGACGTATCACTTGAGACCTGCAGGATCTTGTATTCCAGTTCACTGAACATGTTCCTGGCTTGTGTTTTAAACTTCTGCAAGGAATGGAGCTCTCTAGATGATTTTAATTTTTTTATGGTACTCTTTTTGAAAGCCAGTCGCTGTCACGGTTTAACCCCAGCTGGCAACTAAATACTACACAACCACTCACTCCCTCCCCCCACCCAGTGAAATGGGGAAAAGAATCAAAAAAAGTAAAACCCATGGGTTAAGTACAGTATAATAATCATAAATAATAACAACATGGGAATAACAAGGAGACAGAGAGAGATAAAACTAAAAGGAGAAAGAAAATAACCCCAAACAACAGTGATATACAATACAGTTACTCACCACCCACTGACTGAATATCATGGTTTAAGCCCAGCTGGTAACTTAAAACCACACAGCTGCTCACTCACATCCCCATCCCCCAATCCCAGAGAGATAGGGAGGAGAATCAAAAGAATCCCACAGGTTGAGATAAGAACAGTCCAGTAACTAAGGTACCATACAAAACTACTACTACCACCACCAAAAATAATAATAAGGGAAATAAGGGGAAAGAAAATAAAACTAAAAGAGGAAAACAATAAACGCAACTGATGCACAATACAATTGCTCACCACCCACTGACCAATACCCAGCCCAACCTGAGGAGGGCCTTCTGGGTAACTCCCCCCCCCATTTATATACTGGGCATGACATGCTATGGTATGGAACACCCCTTCGGCTAGCTTGGATCAGGTGTCCTGTCTCTGCTTCCTCTCAGCTTCTTGTGCCCCTGCTCACTGTCAGAACACGAGACTTAAAAGTCTTTGATCAGGGTAAGCATTACTTACTAACTAAAAGCATTGGTGTGTTATCAGCATTGTTCCCAGAAGAAAGTAAAAAACACAGCACTGCACCAGCTACTAAGGAGGAGAAAAATAACTGATACAGCTGAACCCAAGACACCGGAACACCAGGAATGTCCCCCTCCTCCCTCAAGTTAAGTTACACAACCCCTGCTTTACTTTTTGCTCTTTGAGAATTGCTGCAGCTGCCTCACGTACAAAGTCTGTGCAGAGGAGTATGACTTGTCAGTACATCAGGATCAGTGCTGGGGTGCTTCAGGAAGTTGTTCAGGTTTTTATTTTTAAAAAACAGGAATAAGGAGAGGTTCTTATTAAAAAAAAAAAACCCAACTTTTTGCTTTTGTGCTTAAACTGTTTGAAAGCTATTCATTTAATTTCCTCAACTATTCCAAATTTAAATACTGTAAACATACAAGTTGAATTTGTTTTGGAAGAAAGCTTTCCCATGTGCTATTTATAAAAAGCAAACTACTTTCTACCTACAGATTTAGTCCACTATGCCATTATAAAAATATACTTAATGGGACAGCTGTGAGTTTCAAGCATGCCTGTCACCCCAGGTCCACCTGGAGGTTAGACAGCAGAAAGCCCTCAGCTCCCTCTGCAGCTTTCAGCATCTTCAGATGGCAGCTGTCCTCACCCCATGTTCTCCAACTCATCTCAAGGCATGCCGCTCCCAGGTGTCTAAGTAAGGACAGGTAACTCCTACCCTTTGAGCTCAAGCCAGTCTAAAGGGTATCAAAGCAGACTTGCCCAGATTTCCCAAAGCTAGTGCCCAGTTTTTGTTTTGGTGGAAGGACCCTCATGTAGATCTCAGTAGGGTCTTCCCTGATGGGGAAGACATCTCTGGGCTCAGCAGATGACAGCTCTGGCTCACAGAACAGCCTTGCAGGGGCTCTATGGGCTGGGGAAAAGAGGTTCATCCCAGCCCAAAGCCAGAGTGCTCCTTTCTGTCCATCCCAAAACACCCCATGGTTGGGACTCATCCCTGCAGAGAAGGAGGCCCAGGAAAAAAGCCTCAAAACCTACAGGATATGACTTTTGCAAGATGTTCCTGGAGCAGCAGAGCTTTGAAGGCAATTTCTGGTAGCACCCTCTCATGTGGAGTCTCAGGTGGCTAAGTCATGAGGTTCACCACACCCTGCTATCTTCCTCCCAGTGGAAGAAGACTTCAGTCTTTCTCTTCCTCCCAGCTGAGCTGCCTAATTCCACAAAACATCCCTGAAACACACACATCTGAGGGTGAACCTGCCCCCCAGGTTCAAAACCATAAACAAAGAGGGATCTGGCAGAGAGACAGACAACACAGTTG
Organism: Amazona ochrocephala; assembly: GCA_039720435.1. Classification (NCBI taxonomy): domain Eukaryota; kingdom Metazoa; phylum Chordata; class Aves; order Psittaciformes; family Psittacidae; genus Amazona; species Amazona ochrocephala. The sequence continues at coordinate 27,363,873 of CM077908.1, forward strand.
CATAATCTCAGTTTCCACAGGAAGCAAGAAAAAAGTGGAAAACTGTGAGGGAGCTTCCCAAATGCCCATGTCAGCTCTGGCTCAGCTTTCCTGCACCCCAGCAATCCCTGCCCTGCCTCAGTTTCCCCATCAGGTGAATGAGGATGGGCCATACCTGTCTTGAAGAACCACTGGGATGGGGGGGCTAGGACAAAGAAAAAAGGGACAGAGAAGCTAAATCTGGGCCAGGTGTGCTTGAAGATTTCAGTTAAGCAAGTCATCATCATCGCCTCTGCTGCTATTTGCCCAGTGCCACACAGGTTGGGTTTGTCTGAAACAGAGGGCGCACACACGCTGCCAGGCAGTTTGGCACTCAGAGGTTTAAGCCATGAATAAACAAAATACCACATTTGCATGTCCCTGGCTCTTTCCACTCCATCTAGTCTCAGGAGCTGCCCTGGAGATTGAATAAAATAAAACCATTTTACATTAAAATTTTAATTTATCCAGGGTCATGTATATGAATCCATTACAAATAGAAGCCCCTATCCCTGCTCACTAAATTATACCACCTCTTACTGTTGTCAAAGAAGATTTTGGCCCCAAAGCTATACAAACCACCCATGGTTTTACGTGACTTTTCCAATCCTAGCCCTGTGTGCTTCAAATGAGCACCAACAGATCTGGAATGCATTGCATAGACTCTTTCATCTGGTGTGCAGCATCTGCAGACTATTCTCAAGTGCCATTCTTCATCCACACAAAGGGATTAACAGATTCTAGATTGTGCATCCCTTTCACCCAATTGTAGCAATTCCTGTTCAGAGTAAATGTGACATAGCAATATTTAATAACTTTACCAAGCAAATATGAACTAAACATGTACCAAAGAAAGCTTGTTGCCTGCTATGTAGTAGAAAACAATGTTTGGTTGACCATATGAGCATCTAGCAACAGAAACAGGTCTTTCCTGGCAAGGAACTGATTTCAGATATTCCTATTATTTCAAGTTGACATCACTTAGTTATTAATATACAAATTATGACCCAAATTCAATATGCCAAGCAAGCATTAATAGGCTTCAGGTTCAGCCTCACTTTTGTCATCCTTAGTTTTTCTGCATTACTGCAGTTGAACAAGTTACATATCACATAAAGTCTAACAAAACAGAAGTCCCTTCCAACCATAGACACTCACCTTCTTAGTGTGTACAGATGAGGCCTTAGCTGCAGCAGTTTCTGAAATCACAACTGTGGGAATGAGGCCTGAGGCCTAGAGAGATGTACGGAAGGGAGTAAAAAGCTACAAGTCCCTGATATGGGTGCTGAAGGCCAGATTATCTGAGTCAGTGGGGTGGAAGAGAAAGTGATGCTATGGCTTCACAGGTCTGTTCTGCCCTTGGGTCCCATGAATGCAGTGCCTGGCCATTACCTAGTCCAAACTCACCTTCTCTCTCATTTACACAGCAAATTACACCACAGTGAAAAAGCAGCTACCCCTACCACCCAGCCTGTGAGGGCAATAAGTAATTTCACTACAGTACCACCTCCACTTCTCTAAAAAGTAGAAATTGGGCATTTTAACACCTGCACAAGGAAGGACAAGAATAGGACCCCATGCTGCAGACAAGATGACAGGCTTGCTCCTCTCTCCTTCCCAAAGCAGGGACACCTCTGTCAAGATTAGTGCTTCCAGCTACATGGGATGATACCCAGGTGGAACTAAGCTTAATGAATAAGCACTTGGTTTATTTTGTTTTCCTATGTGAGCTCAATTAATTGTTAGCTAGCTTTTGACTTTTAGCACTAATGCAGTAAGTGAAATTGACACAAAAGACTTCTGTGAATTATTTAACAACTATGTCCACACTTTAGGTCAGCTTGCTCTGATTTGTTCATTACCTTGTGTCATGGTTTAAGCTTCTATAAACCCATACAGTTGCTCTCTCACTCACTCCCCACTCTTTCTTCCCTCTGTTCCTGGAGGGATGGGAAGGAGAATCGAAAGAATGCAACTCCCACAGGTTGAGATAAGAACAGTTTAGTAACTAAGGTATAACACAACCCACTACTGCTACCACCGATAATAATAATGACAAGGCAGATACAAGGAAAAGGAGAATACAATAGCTCACCATCAAATATCAAGCCTGACCACCCAGTGCACCCCCACCAGTGCACCTCCCACCATGCACCCTCACCCTTCCGGGTCTCTGCTCTCTGTCCCTACATACTGGACATGACGTGCTGTGGTATGGAATAATTTCTTTGGTTAGTCTGGGTCAGGTGTACTGTCTCTGCTTCCCCCCGGCTTCCCCTCCTCCCTGGCAGAGCATGAAACTCACAAAGTCCTTGGCCAGCCTAAACATCACCAAGCAGTAACTGAAAACACTGGTGTTATCAGCGCTACTCCCAGGCCCAAAAATCAAAAACACAGCATTGTACCAGCTACCAAGAAGGAGAAAAATGACTGCTACTGCTGAACCCAGGACACCTTGAAGAACCAGCCCCATCCTGCTATCAACAGAGCAGTCCAAATTTACAGCTTACAATTAACAGAGTGGTTTTTAATTTACAACTTAGCATTTCAACACACAATTCCCACCTTGAGGCTTACAGGATACACATATACACTCATATTATTTTCCCATACTTAATTCTGAAATAGGATTGTGAACAGCAACATTGAATCATGCCTGCTAGTGTACAAACACAAATTACTATTATAATAATGATTACAAATTTTTTAACTGGTCGACGAGTAACTTAACATGAGCTGGCATCGGTGTGCACTCGCAGCCCAGAAGGCCAACCGTATCCTGGGCTGCATCAAAAGGAGCGTGACCAGCAGGTCGAGGGAGGTGATTCTGCCCCTCTACTCTGCTCTCGTGAAACCTCACTTGGAGTATTGTGCGCAGTTCTGGTGTCCTCAACATAAAAAGGACATGGAACTGTTAGAACAAGTTGAGAGGAGGGCCACGAGGATGATGAGGGGACTGGAGCACCTCCCATATGAAGACAGGCTGAGAAAATTGAGGCTTTTCAGCCTGGAGAAGAGAAGGCTGTGTGGAGACCTCATAGCAGCCTTCCAGTATTTGAAGGGGGCCTATAAGGATGCTGGGGAGGGAGTCTTCATGAGGGACTGTAGTGAGAGGACAAGGGGAAATGGGTTCAAACACAAATGGGGGAAGTTTAGACTGGATATAAAGAATAAGCCCTTTACTGTAAGGGTGGCGTGGCACTGGGATGGGTTGCCCAGGGAAGTTATGAATGCTCCATTCCTGGTGGTGTTCAAGGTGGGGTTGGACATAGCCTTGGATGGCATGGTTTAGTGGGAGGTCACTGTGGGGGTATTCAATTGTTTTCTCAGAACTTGGAGAGGCACTTTTCTCTGGCAGGAGTTGCTTTTTCAGGACTAATCACAAGTAGTTCACCTGATTTTTCTCTAACTATTCTTTTAAGTTAACTACCTGGTCCTGCATGGCTCTGACCAGGTCTTGTAAAGTTTGTATGAACTGAGATTCAGCTGTTTGTTGTTGTTCTCTAGCCTCTACTGCAGCAGCCAAGCTGGCACCCAGTGGGGCACAGATAATTGATTTACCCTTTCTGGGCTGGAGTTTTGCATCCTTTTCCAGGGTGCTTACTCAGTCCCTTGCACTTTGCAAATTATGCCAATTTTTCTTGGACCATTCTACCCCTGGCAGAGAGGGGCGAGCCTTATGTTTCTCTAAAAGACCATACAACACATCTCTGCCCTGAGGGGCAGCTTCACTGCTAATCATTTCTGAATGGGACAGTCCTCTCAGGAAATCAGCACCTTTTTTTTTTTATTTTTTTTTTTTCCTCCCTACAAAACCCACCCCTTAAGTCCCTGAGAGGTACCTGAAGCAAGTGAAATAGATCAACAGGTTGGGGTAGTCATCTCAGGGAGGGAGCACATAGAATCATAGAATCATAGAATAGTTAGGGTTGGAAAGGACCTCAAGATCATCGAGTTCCAACCCCCCTGCCATGGGCAGGGACACCTCCCACTAAACCATGCCATCCAAGGCTATGTCCAACCCCACCTTCAACGCCACCAGGGATGAAGCATCCACAACCTCCCTGGGCAACCCATACCAGGGACTCACCACCCTCACAGTAAAGAATTTCTTCCTCACATCCAATCTAAACTTCCCCTGTTTAAGTTTAAACCCATTACCCCTTGTCCTCTCACCACAGTCTCTAATGAAGAGTCCCTCCCCAGCATCCCTATAGGCCCCCTTCAGGTATTGGAAGGCTGCTATGAGGTCTCCACACAGCCTTCTCTTCCCCAGGCTGAACAGCCCCAATTTTCTTGGCCTATCTTCATACAGGAGGTGCTCCAGTCCCCTGATCATCCTCGTGGCCCTCCTTTGGACTTGTTCCAACAGTTCCCTGTCCTTATGTTGAAGACACCAGAACTGCACACAATACTCCAAGTGAGGTCTCAAAAGAGCAGAGTAAAGGGGCAGGAGCACCTCCCTTGACCTGCTGGTCACACTCCTTTTGATGCAGCCCCGGATACGGTTGGCTTTCTGGGCTGCAAGCGCACACTGCCGGCTCATGTTCATTTTTTCATCAACCCACACCCCCAAGTCCTTCTCCACAGGGCTGCTCTAAATCTCCTCCCCACCCAACCTGTAGCTGTGCCTGGCATTGCTCTGACCCAGGTGGAGGACCTTGCACTTGGCATAGTTAAACTTCATTAGGTTGGCATCAGCCCACCTCACAAGCGTGTCAAGGTCCCTCTGGATGGCATTCCTTCCCTCCAACTTATCAACCGAACCACACAGCTTGGTGTCATCGGCAAACTTGCTGAGGGCGCCCTCAATCCCACTGTCCATGTCACCCACAAAGATGTTGAACAAGACCGGTCCCAACACCGATCCCTGGGGGACACCACTCGTTACTGGTCTCCAGCTGGACATTGAGCCACTGAGCACTACTCTTTGCGCGCGGCCATCCAGCCAGTTCTTTATCCACCGAGTGGTCCACCTATCAAATTGATGTCTCTCCAACTTAGAGAGAAGGATGTCATGGGAGACAGTGTCAAAGGCTTTACACAAGTCCAGGTAGATGACATCAACTGCTCTGCCCCTGTCCATCAGTTCCGTAGCCCCACCATAGAAGGTCACCAGATTGGTCAGGCAGGATTTCCCCTTAGTGAAGCCATGCTGGCTGTCCCCAAGCACCTTGTTGGTTTTCATGTGCCTTAGCATGCTGTGGAATAATTAGGAAATTTGGGATAATTGGGAATTAAATCTATATTAAAAATGCAGCATTGTCCACACATAAGAGAAAATGGACTTTCAGGGCCTCTCAGGGCGAGAGGCAGCCATACCTGGTATGCCAGGAATGTACACTCCACAGCGGTTCCCGTAACAGGCGGAGGATACAGCGAGGTGGAGATTTCACGGGTATGCTCTGTCCTAACTTCAGCAGATAAAACGGGAACTAGGTGGTACAAGAAACTGATAAGCTGCATACTTGCCATCCTGAACCAGCAGCCTGTCATCTTTTGACAAAATACCGTCCTTAGTGTGAACTTTGCTTCATTATAATACTAAAATACACACCCCTCTCCAGTGCGACCCCCCTCCGAAATAAGACCACCTCTCTCTGAGCATGCCCTCTGAATTTTTAGTCTCATATACCTTTAAATCGAGGCGAGAGAAATTTTCACCAATGGTAATAAAGGTATGTATGACTAGAGTCACTCAAGCTCCACCTTGAAGGTAAAAATAATATAAAATAGCCCAAGAGAAAGGGGGATTTTAGGGAAGATACCATCGTGGACGAGTTAAGGAAGATAACATCAACCGACTCCTGAGACCGGTCGACGGGCTGGACCTCTCTTCCCCCCCCCATAGGGACGCCTGTGGGTAAGACTCGCACTGTATCCAGTGCTTTCCTAGGAAAAACTTAGAATCTCTATAGAGTTATTCTTATTTGTCACCTGTATCTTTTAGAGCTAAGCTGTGTCAACTTTATCAAGCGCTTGTATTCATGTAACTATTATATGCACGTGCTTTTGCAGACAGTATTTATCACCGGCAATCCATAAGAACCTGTACCTGTTGCACCAATAAATTTAGTTAATAAGTCATACTTTTTTGATATCTAATTGTCACTATCGGTAAATCCAGACCATTAGAGGCTCGATATAAGTGAACGCGGTCGGATTAGCCTCCGGACCATTAGAGGTTCGATATAAGCGGGTGCGGTCGGGTTGAAACCCAGACCATTAGAGGCTCAATATAAGCGAACGCGGTCGGATTGGCTCCCAGACCAGTAGAGGTTCAATATAAGCGAACGCGGTCGGATTGGCTCCCAGACCAGTAGAGGTTCAATATAAGCGAACGCGGTCGGACCGATAGCAGCATATCCAAAAGTAAAACAAGGGGTTTGTTTTCCCCCCCCACACACTCTTTAACACAACACATGCCTTCCAGGAGAATCCGCTCCAAGGTTTTGCCAGGCACAGAGGTGAGACTGACTGGTCTGTAATTCCCTGGCTCATCCATTTTCCCCTTCTTAAAAATGGGGGTTATATTTCCCTTTTTCCAGTCATCAGGAATTTCACCTGACTGCCATGATTTTTCAAATATGATGGACAGTGGCTTAGCAGCTTCATTTGCCAGCTCCTTCAGGACCTGTGGATGGATTTCATCTGGTCCCATGGACTTGTATACATTCAGGTTCCTAAGGTGGTCCCGAACAAGATCCTCCCCCACAGTGGGCCCAGGGTCCCCCCCCTCACCGTCCCCACGTCTGCCTTCCAAGACTTGGGTAGTGTGGTCAGAGCATTTGCCGGTAAAGACTGAGGCAAAGAAGTCATTAAGAACCTCAGCCTTCTCCAAATCCAGGGTAGCCAGTTCTCCCGATAGCTTCTGGAGAGGGCCCACGGTGTCCCTAACCTGTCTTTTATTGGCAATGTACCTATAAAATCCCTTCCTGTTATCCTTAACATCCCTAGCCAAGTTTAATTCTAAGTGGGCCTTAGCTTTCCTAACCTGGTCCCCAGCTTCCCGGACAACATCCCTGTATTCTTCCCAGGCTGCCTGACCTTGCTTCCACCTTTTATACGCCTCTTTTTTCCTTCGAATTTTGCTCAGCAGCTCCTTATCCATCCAAGGAGGTCTCCTGGCCCTCCTGCTGAACTTCCTTCTAGTTGGGATGCATTGCTCCTGAGCTTGCAGCAGGTGATCCTTGAATATCAACCAACAGTCTTGGGCCCCCCTGCCCTCTAGGGCTGTGTCCCATGGAACCTTACTGAGCAGGTTCCTGAAGAGGCCAAAGTCTGCTCTCTTGAAGTCCAGGGCAGTGAGCTTGCTGCACGCTCTTCTCACTGTCCTGAGGATCTCAAACTCAACCATCTCATGATCGCTGCAATCAAGGCTGCCCTGGAGCGTCACATTCCCAACCAGCCCTTCCCTGTTGGTGAGGACGAGGTCAAGCATGGCACCTCTCCTCGTTGGCTCCTCTATTACTTGCAGAAGGAAGTTGTCTTCCACACAATCGAGGAACCTTCTGGATTGCTTGTGCCAGGCCGTACCATCCCTCCAACAGATATCAGGGTGGTTGAAGTCTCCCATGAGAACAAGGGCCTGCAAGCGTGAGGCTGCTCCTATCTGCCTATGGAGCGCTTCGTCCAGCAAGTCCCCTTGGTCAGGCGGTCTGTAACAGATCCCCACAATAATGTCACCCATCGCTGTTCTCCCTTTAACCCTGACCCACAAACTCTCTGCCAACTGCTCACCTGTCCCCAGACAGAGTTTCATACTCTCTAGCCTATCCCTAACACAAATAGCAACTCCCCCTCCCCGTCTGCCGGGCCTGTGTTTCCTAAAGAGCCGGTAACCTTCCATTCCAACACACCAGTCATAGGTGCCATCCCACCATGTTTCTGTGATGCCTATGATATCATACCCCCGTAGATGTGCACACATCTCTAATTCCTCTTGTTTGTTCCCCATACTACGGGCATTTGTGTAGAGGCATTTGAGCCGAGATCCAATTGAAGCTGTTTCATTGGCTGGAGCAGCTGGAATATCCCTACATTGCTCCGAATGTTTACTATAGGTGCTACCAACCGACTGGGTGTGTTGGGATGGAATGACGCCCCCCTCCCCCAACACATCTAGTTTAAAGCATCCTTGACCAGCCTGGCAAGCCTCCTACCAAATCCACTCTTCCCCTTCTTTATCAGACCAGCTCCACCAGCCCCCAGTAGACCTGGCCTACTATATTGAGTCCCATGGTCAAGTTACCCAAACCCCTGACTATAGCACCACCCTTCTAACCATTTATTAACCTGCCCAATCCTCCTAGCCTTTTCAAGGTCCTGCCCTGTATCCTGGAGAATTGACAAAAAGACAATCTGAGCTCCAGAGCCCCTAACCACCTCTCCCAGATCTCTGTAGTCCTTCTTTGTGGACACTGGGCTACTGCTATCTATATCAGTAGCACCCACATGGATTACCAGGAGTGGGTAATAGTCAGTGGGACCGACTAGAGCAGGCAGCTTCTCAGCCACATCCCTGATCCGAGCCCCTGGTAGGCAACACACCTCCCTTGAGCATGGGTCAGGCCGGCAGATGGGTGCCTCTGTGCCTTTCAGATTAGAGTCCCCGACTACTATGGTCCGCCGCTTTTTCCTGGCTGCACCACCTGTATGCAGGTATTATGAATATGATTATGACTAATGCAATAGTGAAAGTATATAAACCTGTAACAAGCGCTAATCAGTGTACCTCTGGCGACGGTCACACACCCAGCACTGTTGCTTTTGCTTTATTGACTTTGTCCCTCAATAAAACCCTGTTATCTTGTTTAGAGGAGTGAGCTCCTATTTCATAATAACTATCAAGGTTACCTATTGCAAACAAATACCTGGAGCCCAACACAACTGATTCTGTCACAAACTTGCTCTTATCACTGGACCTCTTTGGAAGATTTAACATCAGTAGCCCTGAGATACTTTTGCCTTGCCAGCATCAAATGAGAGGTAACCAGTGCACGAAACGCTCCTTCCTTGAGTGTGGTGGTCTAGAACTTAAGCGAAGGACTGCCCAAAACATTATTCCCAGTCATAGCGAATAGCCACATAAAAAGTCATTAGATAAAGCAGAGACTGACAGGGATAAGGATAGCCATACCTAGACTTGTGACAGCCTCCACTGTAGATGTAAGGCTGATTGTATAGAGGGGAGCTTGCAGTTCAAGACTGCTCCTATCCCCACTGATACAAGCTGCTCTATATAAACTGGTTGCTTTTGAAGGCTACTGCCCTTTCCATCTAGCTGGGATATCCTAAACTCTGAAGTACCACAGCAGATCTGAGCATGCTATATTAGTTGATAAAATACACTTAGATGCTGTGCTTGAATTTTTAAGAAGTCCTTGACTTTATTATAGCCAGTACTAAGTTACTGATAACCTACCATTTAAACATTAATCTGAACTAGTGCTCACCTTACATATACTATGAATATATCATAGAAATCACTCTACCAAATAAAGCCTGGAGTACTAAACTTCTTTCTAAACAATTAAGTTAACCAAGTGCCACGGTTTAAGCCCAGTCAGTAACTCAGAACCATGCAGCCAGTCACTCTCTCACATCCCCATTCTCTCCACCCCCCACAGCTCTCAGATGGGGAGGAGAACCAAAAGAATGTAAATCCCACAGGTTGAGATAAGAACAGTCTAGTAACTAAGGTACCAATACAAAGATGCTGCTACTAGTACTGCTGCTACTAGTACTACTGCCACCAATAACATTAAGGGAAATAAAAAGGAGGGAGACTATATAACTAAAAGGAAAAAAAGGAAAACAAATACAAGTGATGCACAGTACAATTGCTCACCACCCAGCCTGACCCAAGCAGCTATCTGAGCCTTCCAGGTAACTTGCCCCAGATTTATCTACTGGGCATGATGTGCTGCAGTATGGAATACCCCTTTGGCTAGTTTGGGTCAGGTGTCCTGTATCTGCTTCCTCACAGCTTCTTGTGCCCCTCCTCACTGGCAGAGCATTAGACTAAAAGTCCTTGATCAGAATAAACATTATTTAGCAACAACTCAAAACATCAGTGTGTTATCAGCATTGTTCCCAGACTAAAGTCAAAAACACAGCACTGCACCAGCTACTAAGGAGAAAAATAACTGCCGCAGCTGAACCCAGGACACCAGGTCTAACATACATAAAGGTTTACCTGAAGGCTCAATACAAAGCAAGCCAAGAGCATCACTTCTCAGGACAACAGGACTCCTTCTCCCTAGAGATAGAACAAGAGTCTAAGACAACTTTTTCAGGGGCTCAGAACTAAGGATGTTCTACCAAAGCAACACAAGGAGTACAAGACCCCACACCATGCACAGCTTCTCACAAAGAGGAATCAGAAACAACATATGGAGGGCTCCAGCCATTCCGCTGGAAGGGAATCCCTCTGCTGCAGGAGAGCAAGGACATCATGAGACCTTAGTCTCCCACTCTCACAATAGGTATCACAAGATCAGTCATAAGAAATCAGGAGAAAGGCACAACAGATCAAGGACATAAAATACTAAAGAAAATATCGCATTCATAATACCAAGGTGCCCTGGTTGCCTAGAATCTACACATCCCTGGATTATTTCACAGGCTGCTTCAGCTTCTTAACAGGAGCACTTACAAATACATAGTCTAGAGAACTCCCAAACCGAAACAAAAATATTTTGACTTACTGCGATTTCCAGGGGGGGGGGGAAGGAAAGAGGAGGAGAGGGGAGTAATACAAGTACAGGAAGAGGTCGCCAAACCATTTGGATGCAAAAATGACCCAGTTACCAACCCATGCCTAAATCAACTTCCTGAATAAGTAACAATGGAGGCAAATCAAAGAACATACCTACCACGCCTACATGAATAAGCCAGCCAACTGACTACAAATGACAAGCCTTGTGCCAAAGCTCACCCATCCTTCAAATCAATGAGGCCAAACTGAACGTAACTGGAATCTAATATTCCCCAAGCTACAAGATGTTTTGGTTTTGTGGAACAAAGCTCTTAAACCTTAACCCAGAGAGAAGGACAAAGAGGCCCAGAAAGCGACGAGGAAGATGGTGCAAGAAACGGTTACCCTCCCCCCAAGCACCATCGCGGTGGTGGGAAACCCAGTCCGTCGACAGAGAAAATCCCTACCTTGAAGTAGCCACCCTCGTAAAGAGTGTTGGGAGGCCCGAAAATCGCCACCTCCCAGTTGTAGAGGTCAGACTCGTCGACCAGAGTGATGCGGAAACCCTCCACCGGCTCCTCCTGCAATGACTTAAGCTCCAGCATCAGTGCCTTCTGCGAGCTGCTCATCTGCTGCTGGGCCATGGCGCGGCGGCCAACGCCGCCGCTGCCGACCTACAATTTTCCACTCCTCCCCACACTGACAATTGCAACCGCCGCCACTTCCTTTTGTGACGGCAGCCGCTCGCCGCTGACGTCCAGCCGCTGCGCCGCGCCGCGCCACGCCGCGCCACGCCACGCCGCACCCCGATACACGCCACGCCCCTACCGGCGCGCTTAAAGAGGCAGCGTTCCCGGCTATAGCCCCTATGAGGTATGTAGGCGAAAAGTTTCTGGCGCTGTATCAGACCGCTTGGGCCAGGTCCACATCTCCCCTCCAGCGAGGCACGGCCCCACGATGCCTGATGCGGGGGACAAGGGGCGGAAGATTAACCACGTGCTGGGCTGCTAGTGGAAGTGGAACGGAAGGGGCGGTGCTGTGCAGGGGTACGGCGGGGCATGGCTTGCTTATGCTGTTGTGCTGACGGACATTCACGGTCAAAAAAGAGCGTTTTTTGTACAAGGGATGGTTTCTGAAGGGCGACCTTGCATGACCCAGCATCTCCTAAAAATCCTGCAGTAACCCAAAAGCAGGAGTAAGAGGAAGAAGCAGTTACCCCCTTCCCACGGATGTTATTTTGTGTGAATCCATGGATGTGTGAGCTGCTACAGGAAGAAAATGCAGTTTTGATCCTTCTTCCCATTCCCTGACGTAATAGATAAAGCTTTGCTCCGCAAAGCACAACGTGACGGACATTGTGCAGCTTGTGATAAATGTAAACAGATAATTTGCTGACAAATTGTAAATGATTAATTTGCCAGTTAAGCAAAGCATGTAAGTTAAGCTTGATTAGCATTGTGCTATAACAAGACTGTGATTCGTGTTAAAAGTGATAGTTTGTTATAAAACATGGTGAGGAAAACTATGAAGTAAGAAACCGTTAATAATTAACTATACAAAACCCTGAGTTACTATATCAACATTGCTAAGGCAACGTTAATAAAAGTCACTATTTGTAACTCCATTGAATATAAGCAAGTATTTAGAACATGGGATTAAAATACTTCTAGTTTAACTTAGAGAACAAAGTGAGTCTTTGAAGTAGAAATAGCTCTTTTACAATGTTACAAGGCTGTGAAGTGATAATGGCCCTTTTTACAATGCTTATGTTGTAATTCTGTGTTGTGATAATGAGATTTAGTAGTTCCCCTAAAAACAGTGTCTCCTGTAAATCTGATAACTTTGTGTACTCCTCATCCACACATCTAGCTTGCTTATCAATTGTTTGACAACCACACTGCTCTAAATTTTAGCCAACTGTCAGAAACTTGCAGACATGGCTGATATTTAATTAATTGTGATGATTGAGGCATTCAACCTGCTAAAGGTGAAAAGTGCAACCTAAAAAAGACCATTTACTTCATCTTGAAGACCCCTGCCCCCAAGAAGAAGACTACTTATTCCATCTTGAAGACCCCGGCCCACAATTATCGAAAGGCAGTGCGCAAGCGCCAAAAGAGGAGGGAACTTATGATAATGAGTACCTGAACTAATTGTAATATCCCCACTTGTGTAATAAATACCTGCTCGCTTAATCCCCTGGTGTGCGTGTTGGCAGAGCAGAGACTCTCCATGCACCCAGCGCTATTTTGTCTGCTGACCTCTTGCTCACAATAAAACTTTATATTATCACCCTTAATTGGCTCAGGGTGTCATTAACACCTGACACTGTTAAGGGAGAAAAACGTTTGCAGAGGTGGCAAGGTACATCGACCTGTGAACCTGAGCAAGCACCTCAGATGATGTTTGTGAGCTCCTGTTCCTTATCCAGCCATTAAGGAATAATATAATCATTATTCACTGTAATAATAAATAAAATAACAAAGCAGTTATCCAGTAGGATGGAAAGCAGTGTAGTACAACCTCAGATGGTGCAAAACTGGGTTTCATTTCTGGAAATGTTAATGCATGCACTGCCACCAATAGTGATAATGATAAGAGAAATAACAAGGTGAGAGGATATAAAACTAAAAGGGGAAAGAAAACAATAAACACAAGTGATGCACAATGCAATTGCTCACCACCCACGGACGGATACTCAGCCCGATCCAAGCACCGATCTGAGCCTTCCAGGTATCTCCCCCGAGTTTATATCCTGGGCATGATGTGCTGTGGTATGGAATACCCCTTTGGCTAGTTTGAGTCAGGTGTCCTGTCTCTGCTTCCTCCCAGCTTCCCATGCCCCTCCTAAATGGCAGAGCATGAGACTGAGAAAGTCCTTGATTGGAGTGAGACCAGGAGGCACAAAAGCACAAAATGTAATCAGTTCTAAGTAACCTTAAGTTTGATGGCTTTGTAATGGAAAATAACTGAGGTGCTTGAAGATAGTTGACATAGTTTTAGGTCTTTACAACCTTAGTACAAAAAGTGCAAGAGAAACAGAATAGAAAAACAGAACCTGGGGATGGGGAGTATCTGGGACTAGCAGATGTCCAGGATGGGTGCAGTTAAACTAACTCATAAGTAGAAGGACAGGATGATTGCTATGTCTGTAATGTTAATTAAGCTGGTGCTTCAAAGACTGCCAGCAGTTATGAAGATTGCTGGAAGAAGTAAACAAATCTCAAAGACCACCACCACATTTCTATATACATGCAGGAAACTTTCTGGAAATGTAATTCATGTGTAGCCTCTAGCCTCATGAATATGTATGTATGCCCAGTGACTATATAAGGATGGCCTGTGTAGCAATATGGGGATACATGTTAGGAGGACCAAGAGATTTTCCCCGAGGCTGGACAGTCATGAGTGGCAGGGTGTGTGGGATAGTATGGGCAAGTATCTCGGCCACTGGGCCCCTCCAGTGCGTTGCAACTTCACCACTGAACCTATCTGATCTATCCAGCTCCCCACATGTACCTACACAGATCTCAGGTATTAACAAAAGGCGTCCTACTGCTCGAGAGATAATATATAGGAGGTATACACCACAGGCCACACTATGGTTTTACCTACGGGATCACGGAGAAGACATGAGGAAGTGGGATGGAAAACCTACCTCAGCTCTGGAGGAATGGGCGTGTGAATTGAAGAGGAGAACAAAGGCCAAGGATGATCATCCCATGAAAGCTGCAGCTTCAGTCTATGGTGAGCAGGTTCCCAGATGGAGTGGAAGAGCTGATTTTACTCCAGCTCCTGTGATAAAGACTAATCCCTGTCAACAAGACATAAGTGACCAATGTTGTGATGCATATTACAGGGGCCCTACCTCCAGCCAGGTGGAGGTAGGGGACAATCAGATTTACTGGACTGTGTGGATCAGATGGCCTGGCACATCACTCCCACAGAAGTATAACGCTCTAGTAGATACCGGTGCACAGTGTACCCTGATGCCATCAAGCTGTCAATGGGTGGAAGCCATTTCTATTTCTGGAGTGACAGGAGGATCCCAAGAGTTGACTACTGGAGGCTGAAATCAGCCTGACTGGAAGTGGCAAAAGCACCCCGTTATGACTGGTCCAGAGGCTCCATGCATCCTTGGCATAGACTACCTCAGTAGAGGGTACTTCAAAGACTCAAAAGGGTCACGATGGGCTTTTGGTATTGCTGCTTTGGAGACAGAGGAAATTGAGCAGCTCTCCACCTTGCCTGGTCTCTCAGAGGATCCTTCTGTTGTGGGGTTGCTGAAGGTGGAAGAACAGCAAGTGCCAATCGCGACCACAACAGTGCACCAGCGGCAATATCGCACCAACCGAGAATCCCTGATTCCCATCCGTAAGCTGATCTGTAGACTGGAGAGTCAAGGAGTGATCAGTAGGACCCGCTCACCCTTTAATAGCCCCATATGGCCAGTGCCAAAGTCTAATGGAGAGTGGAGAGTAACAGTAGACTATCATGGTCTGAACAAAGTTACACCACTCTTGAGTGCTGCCGTACCGGACATGCTAGAACTTCAGTATGAACTGGAGTCAAAGGCAGCCAAGTGGTATGCCATGATTGATATTGCCAATGCATTTTTCTCACTTCCTCTGGGAGCAGAGTGCAGGCCACAGTTCACTTTTACTTGGAGGGGCGTCCATTACACTTGGAACCGACTGCCCCAGGGGTGGAAACACAGCCCTACCATCTGCCATGGACTGATCCAGACTGCACTGGAACAGGGGCAAGCTCCAGAACACCTGCAAAACATTGATGACATTATTGTGTGGGGTAATACAATGGAAGAAGTTTTTGAGAAAGGGAGGAAAATAATCAAAATCCTTCTGAAGACCAGTTTTGCCATAAAAAGGAGTAAGGTCAAGGGACCTGCACAGGAGATTCAATTTTTGGGAATAAAATGGCAAGATGGACGTCACCAGATCCCCACAGATGTGATCAACAAGATATCTGCAATGTCTCCACCAACTAATAAGAAAGAAACACAAGCTTTCTTGGGTGCTGTGGGGTTCTGGAGAATGCACACCCCAAATTACAGTCTGATTGTAAGCCCTCTCTATCATGTGACCCGGAAGAAGAATGATTTTAAATGGGGCCCTGAGAAACAACAAGCCTTTGAGCAAATTAAACGAGAGATAGTTCATGCAGTAGCCCTCGGACCAATCTGGACCAGGCCTGATGTTAAAAATGTACTCTACACCGCAGCCGGGGAGAATGGTCCTACCTGGAGCCTCTGGCAGAAAACTCCAGGGGAGACTTGAGGTTGACCCCTCGGCTTTTGGAGTCGGGGATACAGAGGATCTGAGGCCAGCTATACCCCAACAGAAAAAGAGATACTTGCTGTCTATGAAGGGGTTAGAGCTGATTCGAAAGTGATTGGCACTGAAGCACACCTCCTCCTAGCACCCCAGCTGCCCGTGCTGGGATGGATGTTCAAAGGCAGGGTCTCCTCTATACATCATGCAACTGATGCTACATGGAGTAAGTGGGCTGCACTAATTACACAACGAGCTTGAATAGGAAGTCGCAGTCATCCAGGAATTCTGGAAGTCATCATGGACCTGCCAGAGGGCAAAGATTTTGGAACGTCACCAGAGGAGGAGGAGGTGATGGGTGCTGAAGAGGCCCCGCCATATAATGAATTGTCAGAAAGTGAAAAGCAATATGCCTTGTTTACTGATGGGTCCTGTTGCATTGTGGGAAAGCATCGTAGATGGAAGGCAGCCGTATGGAGTCCTCGACAACAAGTTGCAGAGACTGCTGAAGGAGAGGGTGAATTGAGTCAGTTTGCCAAGGTGAAATCCATCCAGCTGGCCTTGGACATTGCTGAACGAGATAAGTGGCCAGTACTTTATCTCTATACTGACTCATGGATGGTGGCGAATGCCCTGTGGGGGTGGTTGCAGCAATGGAAGCAGAGCAACTGGCAACGCAGAGGTAAACCCATCTGGGCTGCTGCACTGTGTCAAGATATCGCTGCCTGGGTGCAGACCCTGGTGGTCAAGGTACGCCACGTAGATGCTCATGTACCCAGGAGTCGGGCCACTGAGGAACACCAGAACAAGCAACAAGTGGATCAAGCTGCTAAGATTGAAGTGGCTCAGATGGACTTAGATTGGCAACATAAGGGTGAATTATTTTTGGCCCGGTGGGCCCATGACACTTCAGCCCATCAGGGCAGAGATGCAACATACAGACGGGCTCGTGATCAAGGGGTGGATTTAACAATGGACACTATTGCCCGGGTTATTCAAGACTGTGAAACGTGCTGCAATTAAGCAAGCTAAACAGTTAAAGCCTCTTTGGTATGGAGGACGATGGCTGAAGCACAAATATGGGGAGGCCTGGCAGATTGATTATATCACACTCCCACCCACCTGCCAAGGCAAGCGCCATGTGCTTACCATGGTGGAAGCGAGCACTGGTTGCTGAAAACATACGCCGCGCCCCACACCACTGCCCGGAACACTATCCTGGGCCTTGAGAGACAAACTTTGTGGCGACACAGCACCCCAGAGAGAATTGAGTCAGACAATGGGACTCATTTCCAGAACAACCTGATAGACACTTGGGCATGGCATTGAGTGGGTATATCACATCCCCTACCATGCACCAGCCTCTGGGAAAATTGAACAGTACAATGGGCTATTAAAAACTACACTGAGAGCAATGAGTGGTGGGACTTTCAAACATTGGGATACCCATTTACCAAAGGCCACTTGGCTGGTCAACACCAGAGGATCTGCCAACAGGGGTGGTCCAGCCCAGTCAGAACTTCTACATACTGTGGATGGGGACAAAGTTCCTGTGGTGCACACGAAGAATTTGCTGGGGAAGACAGTCTGGGTTATTCCTGCTTCAGGTAAAGGCAAACCCACGCATGGGATTGCTTTTGCTCAGGGACCTGGATTTACTTGGTGGGTAATGCGGAAAGATGGGGAAGTCCAATGTTTACCTCAAGGGGATTTGATTTTAGGGGAAAACAGACAATGAACTCGGTTGTATGCTGTTGCCTGCTGTGTAACACTTTTATAGCCCACCAACTAGATGTCTTCAAGTCATCAGCGACTGGCCCTCTGACCGTCATCCCAACAAGGAATGAACTTTAGTGAAACCAGACAAGTTCTGCAGTAAAGCAACGATCAGCATCAGCAGGCGGCGATCCAACACTGCACATGGCCTCCCCTGCTCTGAAGGACTGTTACAAGAGATGGAGCTTGACATCGCAGACCGAATGGACTCAGCAGCTTTGTAGGGATTGGTCCATGCACTGAGGGATGATCTCTCTCCCTCTGTGTGTGTGGATGTATATATATATGTTATGGTGTATTGAAAACATGGGATCTGAGTATGACATGAATGGTATGGAATAAGGGGTGGATACTGTCATGGGTTCAGCAGCAGCAGTCATTTTTCTCCTTCATAGTAGCTGGTACAGTGCTGTGTTTTCGACTTTCGCCCTGGAAACAGCGCTGATAACACCGATGTTTATAGTTACGGCTCAGAATGTTTTGGTCTGACCAAGGACTTTCTGAGTCTCATACTCTGCCAGGGAGGAGAGGAAGCCGGAAGGAAGGAGAGACAGGACCCCTGACCCAGACTGACCAAAGAGGTATTCCATACCACAGTACGTCATGGCCAGGATGTAAAAAAACTGGGGCAAGAACCCGGAAGAGTTTTAGTTGACAGCTCGGTCGTCGAGTGGTGAGAAGTTGTATCCTCTTCCCTGGTATTGCTCTTGTCATTATTATTATTGGTGGTAGCAGTAGTGATTTGTGTTATACCTTAGTTACAGGACTGTTCTTATCTCAACCCGTGGGAGTTACATTCTTTCGATTCTTCTCCCCATTCCCCCCCCCCTTCGGAGTGGTGGGGAAGAAGGAGGCGGAAGTGAGTGAGCGGGCTGCGTGATTTACCTCTTAAACCACTACACTGTGTGTGATTTAAGATCATACCTATGTTGGGTGTAAGTCATGATAGTTGCCCCAACGTACACGGACCTCCTCTTGGTTTCTATAGAATACCGGGATACGCTTTGTTACCACACAATAAGAATATACCTGTAGGTAATGCTTTTGGTAAGCTATCAATAGTAGTTTCATTGACAACTGAACACCATGAACTATTATTTACTGTCATATTATGAAACAGAGGACTGTTTGGTCGGACATCAGTAAAATTGTGCTAACGCTTCAGGTCTGACCACAGAGACTCTGACCCACCTTGGCCTGATCATGTCATGGCCGTGGTACATCGCATTCCTTTCCAGCCAAAACACCAACATTGAGGGGCATTCACTGTGCCCACAATATCTATCTCTTCTGGATCTCTCATTATGTTGGGCAGTGTTTGAACCCAATCAGAAATAGTTGCATTGTTTATTACCCCTTGTACTGGCAGGCCAACTAGACATGTATGGAAGGGCTGGTCTGCTGTATGTATCGAAGCACAAAAGGTCATTTGATTCAGTGTCCTGGCTAAGGTCACCCAGACGTTATAGCTGTTCCACGGTGTCAGTGAGGGTGGATGCAGATTTCCGCTTGTTGGAGTTGGAATCCAAAACAGGACGCACACACCAAGTAGGAATCCAGCAGGGTCCTCCATCTGTACCAACGCAGGCATACCCTCTTCCCCAAGTTAGTAGCTCTTGAGGACCATACCATTTTCTCGTAACTAAATTCCTTATCATTACTTTAACTCCACGGCCCACCCTATCTTTGTCTACTAACGAATTGAAATGCTGAAGGATGGGCAGCGTCTGGATGTCATCAGAAGTCTGCAAAAAATTTAACACATACATAACTTCGGCTAATCGTGCCTCAGGTGGCTCACCTGGCATCACCCCTTTTTGTTTTTAAAGAAAACATTTGAGCATACCATGGGCTCATTCTACAATGCCTTGACCTTTTGGAGAATGGGGGATACCAGTAACATGAGAAACTCCCCAAGCTTGCAAAAAAGATGTAGCCCTCATTGACGCATGAGCAGGGTCACTGTCTGTTTTTATCTGCTGTGGAACCCCTAAGGCTGCAAAAGTGTGCTGACAGCGGCGAATAACATCCTGGGCAGATTCACCAGTATGAGCGGTGGCCACAATAGCAGAAGAAAATGTGTCTATGGATACATGCACATACTCCTGTTTGCCAAATTCAGCAACATGTGTCACATCTGTTTGCCAGATATGTAATGCTTGTAAACCCCAGAGATAAGTGCCAAAATAGGCAGGAACATGCTGGCCTTGACAGTCAGGGCAGGCAGCAACGATGGCACGTGCTTCACTATTGGAAATTTTAAACTGTCACTTTAGAGCATGAAAGCCTTGGTGGAAAAATTGATGAGATGCTTGCGCTTGTTGTTTTATATTGGGGACAGGCCCAAGGGCAACCGCAGATACCAGTGTATCTGCCTTTGCATTACCCTCCACTATAAAACCTGGGAGGGTGGTATGACTCTTAACATGCATAATATAATAGCGATGTCTCCGTTTTTGCATTGTTAGCCATAATAATTTTTGAATCCCAAACAACTTTTCATTGGACACTTGTACCAAAACTGCTTTGTCTAATCGTACCACCCCGTCTACGTAAGCAGTTAGTAAGAATGTTAACTGGACCAGTAAAATGTTGAAATACCATTGCTATTGCTCTAAGCTCTACTACTTGGGGTGATTCCAGCTGGAGACCAGTGAGGCGTGGTGTCCCTCAGGGATCAGTGTTGGGACTGGTCTTGATCAACATCCTTGTCGGTGAAATGGACAGTGGGATTGAGTTAGCTCTCAGCAAGTTTGCCAATGACACCAAGCTGTGTAGTTCAGTTGGTACGCTGGAGGGAAGGAATGCCATCCAAAGGGACCTTGATATGCTTGTGAGGTGGGCTGATGCCAACCTGATGAAGTTTAACCATGCCAAGTGCAAGGTCCTCCACCTGGGTCGGAGCAATCCCAGGCACAGCTACAGGTTGGGCAGAGAAGAGTTTCAGAGCAGCCCTGCAGAGAAGGACTTGGGGGTGTTGGTTGATGAGAAACTTAACATGAGCCAGCAGTGTGCGCTTGCAGCCCAGAAAGCCAACCGTATCCTGGGCTGCATCAAAAGGAGTGTCACCAGCAGGTCAAAGGAGGTGCTCCTGCCCCTCTACCCTGCTCTTGTGAGTCCTCACATGGAGTATTGCGTGCAGTTCTGGTGTCCTCAACATAAAAAGGACATAGAACTGTTGGAACAAGTCCAGAGGAGGGCCACGAGGATGATCAGGGGACTGGAGCACCTCCCATAGGAAGATAGGCTGAGAAAGCTGGGGCTTTTCAGCCTGGAGAAGAGAAGGCTGCGTGGAGACCTCATAGCAGCCTTCCAATACCTGAAGGGGGCCTATAGGGATGCTGGGGAGGGACTCTTCATTAGGGACTGTAGTGAGAGGACAAGGGGTAATGGGTTAAAACTTAAACAGGGGAAGTTTAGATTGGATATGAGGAAGAAATTCTTTCCTGTAAGGGTGGTGAGGCACTGGAATGGGTTGCCCAGGGAAGTTGTGAATGCTCCATCCCTGGTGGTGTTAAAGTCCAGGTTGGACAGAGCCTTGTGTGACATGGTTTAGTGGGAGGTGTCCCTGCCCATGGCAGGGGGGTTGGAACTCGATGATCTTAAGGTCCTTTCCAACCCTAACTATTCTATGATTCTATGATTCTATCCTTCTTAATATTCTATTCGGTGCTGCCAGTGAAAGTTTTCTTTTCACACAATAGCAGCTTTTCCAGGTTTCCCTGAGCCATCTGTAAACACCGTTGGCTCTTTCACTGGATGGCTCTCTGATAACAGGGGAGGCCATCCCTCACATCAAGGTCTGGCATGGCATGTGTCCCCACCACTCAATGCCTGCTGGGTTGCAGCCAACAGTGGAGATAAAGGTTCTTCTTGGTGGCAAATACAGAGGCCAACCCAGTCTTGCCCTTGTCTGTGGTAGGAGGCATTTGGCCAACCTCAGTCCTTGCACCTCATTGTCAATGCAGAGTTTCACCAGCTTCATCCAGTAACAAGTCGCCACTATGGCAGAGCACATAGAGATTTACATTTGCAGTATGTACACTACAGGGTGCAGCAGCATGTTGAATATGCTAGTGGCAGTGACGGACCAGTTAAAGAAATTTTCTTCCAGTGGAGTTCACTCACCCTCTTAATTTGTTCTGTTGCCTGCTTTATAGCACTACCATTGTATTAGAATCTTTCTAGCTTTTGCCTTAGTCCTAGGTTCAGCAGCAGCAGTCATTTTTCTCCTTCTCGGTAGCTGGTACAGCACTGTGCTTTTGACTTTCAGCCTGGGAACAACGCTGATAACACCGATGTTTTCAGTTACTGCTTAGAATGTTTTGGTCTGACCAAGGACTTGCTGAGTCTCATGCTCTGCCAGGGAGGAGGGGAAGCCGGGAGGAAGCAGAGACAGGACACCTGACCCAAACTGACCAAGGATTTTATTCCATACCACAGCACGTCATGCACAGGATGTAAAAATGGAGGGCAGAGACCTGGAAGGGTGGGGGTTTTGCTGCTGGGTCAGGCTTGGTATCGGGTGGTGAGCAGTTGTGTTCTCTTTCCTTGTATTGCTCTTGTCATTATTATTATTGGTGGTAGCAGTAGTGGTTTGTGTTATACCTTAGTTACTAAACTGTTCTTATCTCAACCTGTGGGAGTTGCATTCTTTTGATTCTCCTCCCCATCCCCCCGGGACTGGGGGAAGAAAGAGGGGGGAGTGAGTGAATGGACTGCATGAGGGGTTTAAACCACGACGCATTTTCCAGCATCTGCTGCAAATTTGCATGCTCTAACATCTCTTTTACAAGTGACAAATCCATACAATACAAGGTGTAGTTTCTTATTGGCAACTGGCTATTAAGTACCGGTGGTTTTATACACAAAATCACAGCCTCTAATAATAGCTACTTTACAAGCACACATATTCAAGTTGTTACTTTTCAGTTGCCCCCAAGTGATGTTTTGCAATCATTCATTTTTCTCTTCCTCTATCTCATTCTGCTTGGGGTATTCATGGTCAGCTCTTATAGCTGAGGCATCAGGTTCTTCCACTCGTCTGTTCAGCTCATGGCGAGGCTTGACAAACTTCGCAGGCAGCTGCCATGGACCTGTAGACAGGAGGACACAAATATACCCCCTCCCCAAGGTTATCAGTTCTTGAGAAGAAGACAGGTTAAAGTGTTTCCTTAAAGCAGAGGCATTCTGATGAAAAAGTGAAGCAGCTGCAGAAGTAAACTGCACAGTGTTAACAGTCAGGAGTTTGCTGTGTCATTGCCCATTTTTTTGTTTGTTTTTTTTTTGTTGGTATTTTTTTTATTATTTTTTTTTCTCTGCCACCCTGATGCTGCTTGGGTGGCGGCTGGCAAAGCCTGTGGTTGTGCTACCCCTCTCCCTTTTTCAGTTAGCAGTTCTTGTTTCAGCTGATCTATCTGACCCTCCAAATCTTGGATTCACTCAGTTACTTTAAACACACTAAGCAGGCCTCCTCCCCTGCACCCAGTGTGTTGCAGGCCTCTTTAGGCTTTGTTTGCGGAGCCTCTACAAACTGCTCCAATACTTCAATAGATTGAGATTTTTTTTGGTAGGTTTTTTGTTTTGTTGTTTTTATTTTGTTTTGGTTTTTTTTCACTCCATGGCTCCAGTGTCCATCCTGGCCATGCCACCAGTGGAGCACTAGGAGCCGAATCGGAAGGCAGATTCTTTTGAGTATGGTTACTGAACTCTATCAAATACCTTTTTTTTTTTTTTTTTTTTTGTCCCCCGAAGTCTCATGCTGCTTTGCGCAGCTGGGCAGCAGCTGAGAATGCCTGCCTTCTCAGCAGCAGCTACAGCTGCCTGCCTGAGCTGCATGCCAGCTGAGCAGCAGCCATAAATACCTGCCAGCAACCGCACTTTTGCATTAACCCTTTCTTGCCCAAAATGTTAATCTGCTACCCATTAAAAACCTTTATGCGGATCTGATAATGTTGGTCGATGAGAAAATGAACATGAGCCGGCAGTGTGCGCTTGCAGCCCAGAAAGCCAACCGTATCCGGGGCTGCATCAAAAGGAGTGTGACCAGCAGGTCGAGGGAGGTGCTCCTGCCCCTTTACTCTGCTCTCGTGAGACCTCACTTGGAGTATTGTGTGCAGTTCTGGTGTCCTCAACATAAAAAGGACAGGGAACTGTTAGAACAAGTGCAGAGGAGGGCCACAAGGACGATCAGGGGACTGGAGCACCTCTCGTATGAAGATAGGCTGAGAAAATTGGGGCTGTTCAGCCTGGAGAAGAGAAGGCTGCGTGGAGACCTCATAGCAGCCTTCCAATATCTGAAGGGGGCCTATAGGGGTGCTGGGGAGGGAGTCTTCATGAGGGACTGTAGTGATAGGACAAGGGGTAACGGGTTCAAACTTAAACAGGGGAAGTTTAGATTGGATATGAGGAAGAAATTCTTTACTGTAAGGGTGGTGAGGCCCTGGAATGGGCTGCCCAGGGAAGCTGTGAATGCTTCATCCCTGGCGATGTTCAAGGTGGGGTTGGACATAGCCTTGGATGGCATGGTTTAGTGGGAGGTGTCCCTGCCCATGGCAGGGGGATTGCAACTAGATGATCTTAAGGTCCTTTCCAGCCCTAACTATTCTGTGATTCTATGATAACAAAAAATACACAGAACACCGTCTGCCCTCCACACACACACACACGAATGGGATCCCAAAAGCACACTCCACACAACTACAATATTTGAAATAAAAAATCCAGACAATCATTACTCCCACTACACGGTCCCATGTACAGAACGTGGTGCAACGACCCTGTGAA
This sequence comes from Amazona ochrocephala, assembly GCA_039720435.1. Classification (NCBI taxonomy): domain Eukaryota; kingdom Metazoa; phylum Chordata; class Aves; order Psittaciformes; family Psittacidae; genus Amazona; species Amazona ochrocephala. The sequence continues at coordinate 27,388,443 of CM077908.1, forward strand.
GACAATCAGGAAACCAGCTCCAAGCAGCATCATCGCAGTGCAAGTTGGCAGGCTCAATCTCAGAGAGCGTCCCGGCGGAGGCTCTGACACCCCTCACTGCACGAGGCTTGGGCTTTCATACTGACCAAAATGCACACTCATTACAATGCAGGTGGCCAGCCTACATTGGAAGAAGTATCTATAAAGGTCTGCAAGGGTCGGTAGAAACACGGGCATACTAATATTTGCCAACTTCTAGTACATGAGTATTGCAGAGAGACTATATAAAATGAGTTGTATGTGGAGAGCTATTTGGCTGGGAATGGGCATGTGAGCAATCCAGACAATTGCTTGACAATTGTAAGGTAGTAACCCACAGGCACTGAGGACTCGCCTGGGGGTTACTAAAGTTCGTGTACATGCAGAAGTCTTGAGGAAGTTGGCATGGAAAGCTGTGGAGAGCTATTTGACTGTGAATGGGCATGTGAGCAATCCAGACAATTGCTTGACAATTGTAAGGTAGTGACTCACAGGCATTGAGGCCTCGCCTGGGGGTTACTAAAGTTCGTGTACGCGCAGAAGCCTTGGGAAAAGTTAGCACGGAAAACTACTGAGAGAGATACGCAGAGAAGGAATGTTAACTGTAACCTTGAAGCATATGCTGTCATAGTTAACCAATCATTAAGCTGTTACTGAGTGAATCCTATTTGGTATTTAGCCGTGTGAACAATACATGTATCCAATTAGACTTGTGTGTGCTAATGATAGACAAGTAGAGTGCCTATATATACTGAGCTATCTGCGCAATAAACTTTGGCACAAGCCTGATCATATTGGTCTGTGTGCTGTGTCCGGGACTTCTGCGTCAACAAGTGGCGCCCGAACAGGGACCCTCAGATCGGCGTTGGATAAAACCGGCGAGACCGACAGGAAGGAAGGGACAGAAGCCGGTCGATATCGGGTGCTGCCCCGGCACTCGGAAGTCGCTAGCGCAAAAAGTTTGGGAATCTCGCCCTGATCAGGTGAGCGGCTGGGGAGGAGATGGGGTCCACACTGTCCAGGGAAGAGTCAGCAGTGGTGAAACTCCTCCAACACATCCTTTCTGTGAGAGGAGCGAATTATAACGAGCCTGCCTTGAGAGCTTTGCTACACTGGGCAAAGGGAAAAGAGTTGATCCCCTCAGCGGATGCTGCCTTTCAAATCGCAACTTGGGAGAAAATTGGGGCAGTGCTGTGGGAAGAGATAAGTAATGGGTCCAAGGAGGCAAGCAAATACCCCACTGTGTGGAGATTGGTTGTTGACTCTCTGAAAGACATGCAAGCAGAGCGAAAAGCTGCGGCGTCTGCGTTTGCAGCGCTGACTCCGACGGGGGAGTCGGGATCGGCTACTAGCATGCTTTTTACGGGGCCTCTCATACCCGCTGTAACGCCAAGACGTACAGCTGCAGGGGACCGGGGAGTATCGGGTCACTCGGCTCCGACTCAAACCAGCGCAGAGACATCTACACAAGTAGCTGATTCGTTGCCACCGCCACTTTCATCTTCCAGCAAAGACTTGCAGTCTTTGCAGCAGAGATCCACGGCCTCTGCGGCCGCTTCACGGGATCCGTCACCGGTGAGACCATCGCAACTTTTTCCACCTTTACCACCATCAGAGCCGCCATCTCGTTGCGAGCGGATCGACGACCACGACAACGGACTTAAAGAAGTCCAGCTACACGAGTTGTTGGAAAAATTGGAGGCCTTAGAAGTGCGGCTGGACAAAGTGCAAGAAAAGTCGTCGCCTTCTCCGCTTGATGGCCAGCCTAACTTTCCCAGTTTTAACCCCCCCCTCCTCTTGCGCCGCCAGTGCCGTCGGCAGGGATCGGGGTTGGGGCGGGGGGCAGTCTGGGGGGCCTTGGGAATCCATCCGCGAGGTGGAGAGGGGTAATTCGTGATGCATTGGTTGAGGGGCAATTATTGCCTATGGCTTTTCCGGTTGTAGCTGATAATGGGGGATATGTGTGGGAAGCGTTAGATTGGAAAATTTTAAAAGAAGTTAAAAGTGCCGTTTCACTGTATGGCTTGAAGTCGCCGTACTCGCAATCGCTGTTACAGCATATTTTTTCTTCTCATTTGTTCACTCCGTATGATTCTCGAATGGTTGCACAAATGTTACTTTCTCCATCACAACAGTTGCACTTTTATCAAAACTGGCAAACTGCTTGTGATAGAGCTGCCACAATACCGCGACAACAGGGGGACCCATTATGCGGGGTGCAAGCGCAAATGTTAATGGGAGCGGGACCATTTGTGAGGCTTGATTTGCAAGTGCGATTTGCCCATGAAGTCTTGCAATTAAGTCAAGATTTAGCCTTTAAAGCCCTCCTTAGCATACCTGATGATAAGGTTCGGCCTGCATTTACATCTGTGCAGCAGGGACCTACAGAGCCCTACAGCAAATTTATTGATCGCTTGCACGTCGCTATAATGGCGCATCCTGATTTAGATGAAATCATGAAAAGTAAGTTTTTGGATATGCTTGCATTTGATAATGCTAATGAGAAAACGAAAAGGGCACTCAGTCATTTGCCAAGAGGGTCAAATGCGGCACATCTGTTGGAGGCAGCTGAACGTACGCTCGAACAAGAAAAAGTTACTGTAATGGCTGCAACTGTGGGAGCTGCTGTAAAACCAAGGGTACGAAAATGCTTTAATTGCAGGAAACAAGGTCATCTTAGAAGGAATTGTAAGAGTCCACCTAATCCAGATCTGATCGGACAAACTACTGCACGGGCAAGGAAATGGTGCATACATTGTAAGAGAAGTTATTTCAATACCCATGAGTGCAAAAACTCGGGAAACAAGTTGTCGAGCGCGATTCACCCGCGCGTGACGACACAAATGCAGGGTGCTTGGACCGCTGCGCAGCCGCCACAGTCGGCAGCGCAGGAGTGGACCTGGCAACAGCAGTAGACATTACTCTGACTTCCACGGAAGTCGTAGTAATTGATTCTGACCAGAAAGGACCGTTAGGGCATGGATTAAGTGCATTGCTTATTGGTCGGTCATCTGTTTCTAGAAAAGGTATATTTGTGGTGCCAGGACTTATTGATTCGGACTATCACGGCGTCATAAAAATCATGTTATATACCTTGACCCCGCCTCTTACCATACCGGCAAAGTCAAAAATTGCTCAATTAATACCATTTCAAGCCTGTGTGCCAAAAGCCCAGACTCGTGAAAGGGGACAAGGAGGATTTGGATCAACAGGTACCCCGGAGATTATGTTGGCAATCGACATAGCAAAGGGGAAACCTGAGGAAAAGATAATTATCACCCATCAAAACGGACAATCAATAACCCTTTCTATGTTAATTGATACAGGGGCGGATGTTACTATCATCCCGGCTGTCAGATGGCCCGCAAATTGGCCACTATTACCGGCACACACTAGCGTGATCGGGGTGGGGGGAACTCAGCAAACCATGATCAGTACAACTCCAGTTTCTTTTGCTTTTACTGATGGCACCGTGGTGACAACGCGCCCATATGTAATGCACTTACCAGTAGCACTAATCGGTCGAGATGTCCTGTCACAAATGGGAGCACGTCTCATAACTAAAAATTTTTAGCAGCGGCCATGGTAGAGCAGCCTATTTTAAAACTCACATGGACCACCACCACTCCTGTGTGGGTGGGCCAATGTCCGCTAAAGCAGGAACGGCTGCAAATCGTACAGAATTTAGTACAAGAGCAATTGGATGCAGGACATATAACACCATCTACGAGCCCATGGAATACTCCTATTTTTACAGTTCCCAAAAAATCAGGAAAATGGCGTTTGCTCCATGATTTGCGAGCTGTAAATGCCGTAATGCAAGACATGGGAGCCTTACAGCCAGGATTACCCTCTCCTGTAATGCTTCCTGAACATTGGGATTTATTAATTATTGACTTGAAAGACTGTTTTTTTACAATACCATTACACCCTGACGACGCAGAAAAATTCGCTTTTACTGTGCCAGCTATAAACAAGCAGGAGCCTGCAAAACGGTACCAATGGGTAGTTTTGCCTCAGGGTATGAAAAATTCACCAACTCTGTGTCAAACTTTTGTTGCCTGGGCTTTGCAACCCTTTAGACAGACTCATCAATCCCTTTTAGTGTACCATTATATGGATGACATTCTCATAGCAGGAGAAAAACTTGATGTCACTGAAATTTTGCAGGAGCTGCAACACACTCTGGGATCAAAAAATTTACACATAGCCCCAGAAAAAGTACAGCGGCAATGCCCTTGGCAATATTTAGGTTGGACAATTACGGGTAGTACCGTACGTCCCCAAAAAATCAAACTGCACACTGAAATTAACACTCTTACTGATGCACAAAAACTCATGGGAAACATACAATGGGTGAGATCAATTGCAGGAATCACAAATGATGATTTAGCTCCTTTAATGTCTTTGTTAGGCACCTCTGTTAATGCTAATAGCCGCAGACAGTTAACACCTGAACAAAAATTAGCATTAGAAAAGGTGACAGACAAAATTTTAACAGCTACAGTGCAAAGACAAATAACAGGATTGCCTTTGCGCCTGTTAATTGTCAATTCCTCTGCTCAAAGAAAACATTTACTTGGTCTCATTATACAGCAAAACGATAACGACCTTAAAATACTGGAATGGATCTTTTTATCCTTGCAGCCGAAAAACACCATCTGCACCCGCATTGAACTCTTTGCCAACATGATAATAAAAGGCAGAAAAAGAATCATAGATATGGCGGGTGGGGAACCAGATGTTATTTACATTCCAATTGTACAGGATTATCTTAACTGGTTGATGACTACTTCAGAGACATTCCAAATTGCACTTGCTGAATATCCAGGCACACTTAGTAATGCTTATCCTCCAACAAAATTTTTACCTATCTTACAGGACCAGACTTTTGAAGAAATTCCAGTCAGGTCTGAAACCCCAGTAGAAGGGCTTACAGTTTTTACTGATGCTGGGTGAAAATCTAAACGAGCTGCTGCCACTTGGTACACAGACAGCCAGTGGAAACATTATATTTTGCAAGGTCATCTTGGTGATTCTCTACAAACACTGGAGTTAAGAGCAGTATTATGGGTTTTCCAGCAATGGCCAGAAACACCGTTAAACATTGTGTCAGATTCTCTCTATGTTGTTGGGACAGTGCAACGCCTTGAGCGAGCCATGGTTAAAACTGTGAAAAACGCTACCTTGTATATGCTTTTAATGCAGTTGTTACATTTGTTAAACCAGCGGCTAACACCATATTTTATCACACACATTCGTAGCCATCAGTTCCAATATGGTCTGTCTATCGGTAACAGCAATGCAGACCAACTTGTTGCTGCAACATGGACAAATCGTACAATTAATTTGTTTGAACAGGCACGTCTCTCACATGATTTTTTCCATCAATCAGCGAGGGTGTTAGCTCGGCAATTTAACTTGCCTATTACTGACGCTCGAGGCATTGTACAGTCTTGTGCTTCCTGCCAAAAAGTTGGTTTTGGTCTAGGCTTAGGGGTCAATCCTAGAGGATTGGCTGCCTTACAACTATGGCAAATGGATGCCACACACATTGCTGAGTTTGGCCGTTTAAAATATGTGCATGTCAGCATTGACACCTTTTCTCATGCTATGTGGGCCACAGCTCAAACTGGTGAGTCTGCTAAACATGTTATTAAACACATGCATGCTGCTATTGCTGCATTAGGCATTCCTGTGGAGAATTTTATTGATGAATGGCTAGTGGATAAAGGCCACAGCCAGATGAATTTAATGTCTCCTTAGCAGCAGAGCCAGGTCTAAGGTAGAGCAGAGATCGCAGTGAGACCGGTCCTCAAGGTCCCACTGGCTCCCCTGGTGCTGCTGGTAATCAGGTTCCCACTGGTTTCCCTGGTCCTGCTGGTGTTCATGGTCCCGCTGGACCACAAGGTCCCTGTGGATGTTAGGTCCCTGTGGTAACAAAGCACCTTTTCAGACTAACTATGCTAGCTGTAAATTCCAAGCATGCAGAGATAAGATAAGAGTAACATTTTGAAGGTTAACCAATTAGGAGCTCAGCTTTGCAATATGTATGAGGCTCATTATCTAGTGTATTTAACCAGGTGTCTTTGCTAATAAAGTTTGAAGTTTGCTGACAGTCATATGGTGTACGCTTTTCCCATATGGTGTCCACTCTTCCCTTCGCCAACAAAAATGGTGACCCCGACGTGATCCAAAACAAAAATTCGACAGGATTGAAAAGGAGCGGTGAGACGCTGCACCACGGTTGAGCGAAGTAGGGTCGAGTCCTGTCTGCAGCCCAGGACGGTGCAAAGCCGGAAAATAAGGGGCAGGAAGCACCCCCAGGATCGTATAGGCGGTCTGGGTCGTACGCGCCACCGAAGCCTATTGGAAGAGCTGCAAAACAGCGCGCGCTGACGTCTAAAAATGGATAGGCAAGTGGCGTATAATTTATTTACAGGTTTTCTAGAAAAGCGTAATCTCAGGGATATTAATTTAAAAAAGGAGGTTCCAGAGCTGTTAGCTTATGGATATGCAAAAGGACTATTTGTTAATCCTCATACAGTGCATGATTTAAATGAGTGGCGTAAATTTGGGGATGTGTTATGGGAAGCTGTATTAGAGGATGATAAGACAGCAAAGAAATTGGGAAAGGTGTGGCGAACGGTGCATAATGCACTGTTGCAGTATGCAGCCGAGAGAAAAGCGGCAGAGAAAGCGGCTGAAGCACATAGAAAAAATAGGGAGTATGGACAAACGGGACCACCAGAAGGCGAGCCCCTTGCATCTGCTGTGACTAGTATTAGGATTCCTCGTGCGCGGGAGATGCAAGAAGAAGAGAAAGTAGAAGAAGTGGAGCCCATTGCCCCCCCGATTGAGGAGGAGGAACGGGGTAGTAGTCCGGGTATAATGGAAGGAGCTGCTAGCACAGCACTTGATAACACTGAAACCCCAGAACACGTTAATGAGGAGCCTGTGCATTTTCATCAAACTGTTGTTGCTGCTCCTGAGATTCTGATGCCTGATAATTCTGATGCTGACCTGGATAGTCCTTTTGACCCGAGACCTGTTGATCCGGAAAAGAAGCCTGATTTAGATCCCCCAGATCCCCATGATAAATGGACAGTTATAAAGGGAAAAGTAAGATGGGTGGGGGATGCAGATGTATTGTGTGCTTACAGTCTCTCTGTGATATTCATGTACTAAAAGTTAGCAAATGTAACTATGTCTGTGTTTCTATCGACCTTTGCAGACCTTTATAGATACTGTTGGCCACTTCTCCCGATGTAGGCTGGCCACCTGCATTGGAATGAGTGTGCATTTTGGTCAGTATAAAAGCCCAAGCCTCATGCGATGTGAGGGAGGCAGAGCCTCTGCGGGGACGCCCGCTGAGATTGAGCCTGCCACCTTGCACTGTGATGATGCTGCTCGGAGCTAGTTTCCTGATTGTCTTCACAGGGTCATTGCAACTACATTTTGTACGTGTGACCATGTAATGGGAGTAATGATTGTCTGCATTTTGTGTTTCACATGTTGTAGTTGTGTGGAGTGTGTTTGTGGGATCCCATGAATGTGTGTGTATGTGTGTGTCTGTTGAGGGCAGACAGTGTTCTGTGTATTTTTTATTATTAGGTTAATGTAAAGGTTTTTAATGTGTAGCAGATTAACGTTTTAGGCAAGAAAGGGTTAATAGAAAAGTGCTGCTGCCCGCAGAGATTTATGGCTGCTGCTCAGCAGGCTGGCAATTGTAGCTGCTGCTGGGCAGTCCTGCTTAGTGTGTTTAAAGTAACCTAGGGAAGAATCCAAGTTTTACCAACCTCCACCCAAACAGCATCAGGGTGGCAGAGGAAGAGAAAAAATGGTTAATGACACTGCAAACTCGTTGACTGTTAACTGTGCAGTTTGCTTCTGCAGCTGCTTCACATCCTTTTTTATCGGAATGCCTCCGTTTTAAGAAATCACTGTAACTTGTCTTACTTCTCAAGAACTGATAACCTTGGGGAGAGGGTATGTTTGTGTCCTCCTACCTACACATTCCTTTAGAAATCAAAACAGACAATGCACCGGCATATGTGTCACATTCATTTGCACATTTTTGTAATGTGTGGGGAATCCGTAGAGTCACTGGTATTCCACACTCTCCCACAGGTCAAGCCATTGTTGAGCGAGCTCATGCTACCCTGAAATCGCTTTTGCAAAAACAAAAAGAGGGAGAACAGATGCCATTTGAACGTCTTGCAAAAGCTCTGTATGTATTAAATTATCTGCGTTTAACAGGGAACCGAGAATCTCCACCAATTGTAATCCATCATACATCATTACAATCAAAGGTACAAAAGGTTGAGGCAGCAAAAGTTCAGTTTAAAGATTTGCGAACAGGAGAATGGAAAGGCCCAGTAGAGGTAAAAATGACTGGCAGAGGATATGTTTGTGTTTCGACAGGTGAAGGACCACGATGGGTCCCAAGTCGGTGGGTGAGGCCATGGAAAGAACATATGGACCAGTCAGATCAGCCACTTTGATAATCGTCATGTGGATTTTAACTGTTGGGGAAACATGGATTCCGAACCAACCAATGACTAATATTTGGGTTACGTTGGCAAATCTTACAGGTCAAGATTCCCTGTGTATAGCTACATCAACCCCAGAGAATCCATTCACCACTTGTTTGGTGTCTGTGCCCATAGATAATTGGCCTGTTCCAACGGCTCAGCAGGCTGTTGCACAAGGCACGGGAAAGGTAGATGCCTGGGATGGCTGGATACCTTACCTGCCAAAGAGTTCGTTGGAACCACAAGAATTGGAATTATTAGGGTCTGTAAAAATGGACTATTGTCTATATTTCAATTATGTTGGGAGGAATCAGTCACGAGCTTGGTGGGTTAATGCCACCCTGCCGGTGTATGCTAACCATAGCTCTTGGTGTGATTATACCTCCAGCAACATATCTAAAGCTACTAACCAACCTATTAGCTTGCCTAGTGGTCACTTTTTAGTTTGTGGGGATCGTGCCTGGCCAGGGATCCCTTCTCACATAAAAGGAGGACCATGTAGTTTAGCACGACTGACCCTATTAATGCCAAATCAATCACAAATTTTGCAAATCAGACGTAAAAGCAATTATCGTGTAAAAAGAAGTTCACACGCTTTTAGTAGTTTTTGTAATGATCACATAGAATTTTGGAATAGACCCCTCAGTCGGGACTGCTCACACTCTACTTTAAATAGACTAGGTTGTTGGCTTGCAAAACAAACTAATGCTACTTCTGAAGCTTTAAGTAATCTTTTATTAGATGTAGATAGTATAAGGCATGCTACTCTGCAAAATAGAGCAGCAATTGATTTTTTACTACTAGCCCAAGGTCACGGATGTGAAGATTTTGAAGGAATGTGCTGTATGAATCTTTCTGATCATTCTGAATCTATACATAGAAAGTTACAAGTGCTCTTGGATTGGGATTGGTTTCAAAGATTATTACAGGGTTTGGGGTATTGGTGGTTGGCTAGGAGTACTAATCAAACAAGGTTTAACAGTTTTAATGGTATTGATTATTATTGTTTTAATCTTTTGTTGTTTGTGGAAGTGTATTATCGGTATGCTATCTCGTGCTGTGAATCGGGTCTGGATTGCTCAAAAACAAAAAGGGGGATTTGTGGAGAGCTATTTGACTGTGAATGGGCATGTGAGCAATCCAGACAATTGCTTGACAATTGTAAGGTAGTGACCTGCAGGCATTGAGGCCTCACCTGGGGGTTACTAAAGTTCGTGTACGCGCAGAAGCCTTGGGAAAAGTGAGCATGGAAAACTACTGAGAGAGATACGCAGAGAAGGAATGTTAACTGTAACCTTGAAGCATATGCTGTCATAGTTAACCAATCATTAAGCTGTTACTGAGTGAATCCTATTTGGTATTTAGCCGTGTGAACAATACATGTATCCAATTAGACTTGTGTGTGCTAATGATAGACAAGTAGAGTGCCTATATATACTGAGCTATCTGCGCAATAAACTTTGGCACAAGCCTGATCATATTGGTCTGTGTGCTGTGTCCGGGACTTCTGCGTCAACAAGTGGCGCCCGAACAGGGACCCTCAGATCGGCGTTGGATAAAACCGGCGAGACCGACAGGAAGGAAGGGACAGAAGCCGGTCGACATCGGGTGCTGCCCCGGCACTCGGAAGTCGCTAGCGCAAAAAGTTTGGGAATCTCGCCCTGATCAGGTGAGCGGCTGGGGAGGAGATGGGGTCCACACTGTCCAGGGAAGAGTCAGCAGTGGTGAAACTCCTCCAACACATCCTTTCTGTGAGAGGAGCGAATTATAACGAGCCTGCCTTGAGAGCTTTGCTACACTGGGCAAAGGGAAAAGAGTTGATCCCCTCAGCGGATGCTGCCTTTCAAATCGCAACTTGGGAGAAAATTGGGGCAGTGCTGTGGGAAGAGATAAGTAATGGGTCCAAGGAGGCAAGCAAATACCCCACTGTGTGGAGATTGGTTGTTGACTCTCTGAAAGACATGCAAGCAGAGCGAAAAGCTGCGGCGTCTGCGTTTGCAGCGCTGACTCCGACGGGGGAGTCGGGATCGGCTACTAGCATGCTTTTTACGGGGCCTCTCATACCCGCTGTAACGCCAAGACGTACAGCTGCAGGGGACCGGGGAGTATCGGGTCACTCGGCTCCGACTCAAACCAGCGCAGAGACATCTACACAAGTAGCTGATTCGTTGCCACCGCCACTTTCATCTTCCAGCAAAGACTTGCAGTCTTTGCAGCAGAGATCCACGGCCTCTGCGGCCGCTTCACGGGATCCGTCACCGGTGAGACCATCGCAACTTTTTCCACCTTTACCACCATCAGAGCCGCCATCTCGTTGCGAGCGGATCGACGACCACGACAACGGACTTAAAGAAGTCCAGCTACACGAGTTGTTGGAAAAATTGGAGGCCTTAGAAGTGCGGCTGGACAAAGTGCAAGAAAAGTCGTCGCCTTCTCCGCTTGATGGCCAGCCTAACTTTCCCAGTTTTAACCCCCCCCTCCTCTTGCGCCGCCAGTGCCGTCGGCAGGGATCGGGGTTGGGGCGGGGGGCAGTCTGGGGGGCCTTGGGAATCCATCCGCGAGGTGGAGAGGGGTAATTCGTGATGCATTGGTTGAGGGGCAATTATTGCCTATGGCTTTTCCGGTTGTAGCTGATAATGGGGGATATGTGTGGGAAGCGTTAGATTGGAAAATTTTAAAAGAAGTTAAAAGTGCCGTTTCACTGTATGGCTTGAAGTCGCCATACTCGCAATCGCTGTTACAGCATATTTTTTCTTCTCATTTGTTCACTCCGTATGATTCTCGAATGGTTGCACAAATGTTACTTTCTCCATCACAACAGTTGCACTTTTATCAAAACTGGCAAACTGCTTGTGATAGAGCTGCCGCAATACCGCGACAACAGGGGGACCCATTATGCGGGGTGCAAGCGCAAATGTTAATGGGAGCGGGACCATTTGTGAGGCTTGATTTGCAAGTGCGATTTGCCCATGAAGTCTTGCAATTAAGTCAAGATTTAGCCTTTAAAGCCCTCCTTAGCATACCTGATGATAAGGTTCGGCCTGCATTTACATCTGTGCAGCAGGGACCTACAGAGCCCTACAGCAAATTTATTGATCGCTTGCACATCGCTATAATGGCGCATCCTGATTTAGATGAAATCATGAAAAGTAAGTTTTTGGATATGCTTGCATTTGATAATGCTAATGAGAAAACGAAAAGGGCACTCAGTCATTTGCCAAGAGGGTCAAATGCGGCACATCTGTTGGAGGCAGCTGAACGTATGCTCGAACAAGAAAAAGCTACTGTAATGGCTGCAGCTGTGGGAGCTGCCGTAAAACCAAGGGTAGGAAAATGCTTTAATTGCGGGAAACAAGGTCATCTTAGAAGGAATTGTAAGAGTCCACCTAATCCAGATCTGATCGGACAAACTACTGCACGGGCAAGGAAATGGTGCATACATTGTAAGAGAAGTTATTTCAATACCCATGAGTGCAAAAACTCGGGAAACGAGGAGTCGAGCGCGATTCACCCGCGCGTGACGACACAAATGCAGGGTGCTTGGACCGCTGCGCAGCCACCACAGTCGGCAGCGCAGGAGTGGACCTGGCAACAGCAGTAGACATTACTCTGACTTCCACGGAAGTCGTAGTAATTGATTCTGACCAGAAAGGACCGTTAGGGCATGAATTAAATGCATTGCTTATTGGTCGGTCATCTGTTTCTAGAAAAGGTATATTTGTGGTGCCAGGACTTCTTGATTCGGACTATCACGGCGTCATAAAAATCATGTTATATACCTTGACCCCGCCTCTTACCATACCGGCAAAGTCAAAAATTGCTCAATTAATACCATTTCAAGCCTGTGTGCCAAAAGCCCAGACTCGTGAAAGGGGACAAGGAGGATTTAGATCAACAGGTACCCCGGAGATTATGTTGGCAATCGACATAGCAAAGGGGAAACCTGAGGAAAAGATAATTATCACCCATCAAAACGGACAATCAATAACCCTTTCTATGTTAATTGATACAGGGGCGGATGTTACTATCATCCCGGCTGTCAGATGGCCAGCAAATTGGCCACTATTACCGGCACACACTAGCGTGATCGGGGTGGGGGGAACTCAGCAAACCATGATCAGTACAACTCCAGTTTCTTTTGCTTTTACTGATGGCACCGTGGTGACAACGCGCCCATATGTAATGCACTTACCAGTAGCACTAATCGGTCGAGATGTCCTGTCACAAATGGGAGCACGTCTCATAACTAAAAATTTTTAGCAGCGGCCATGGTAGAGCAGCCTATTTTAAAACTCACATGGACCACCACCACTCCTGTGTGGGTGGGCCAATGTCCGCTAAAGCAGGAACGGCTGCAAATCGTACAGAATTTAGTACAAGAGCAATTGGATGCAGGACATATAACACCATCTACGAGCCCATGGAATACTCCTATTTTTACAGTTCCCAAAAAATCAGGAAAATGGCGTTTGCTCCATGATTTGCGAGCTGTAAATGCCGTAATGCAAGACATGGGAGCCTTACAGCCAGGATTACCCTCTCCTGTAATGCTTCCTGAACATTGGGATTTATTAATTATTGACTCGAAAGACTGCTTTTTTACAATACCATTACACCCTGACGACGCAGAAAAATTCGCTTTTACTGTGCCAGCCATAAACAAGCAGGAACCTGCAAAACTGAGCTTGGTGGGTTAATGCCACCCTGCCGGTGTATGCTAACCATAGCTCTTGGTGTGATTATACCTCCAGCAACATATCTAAAGCTACTAACCAACCTATTAGCTTGCCTAGTGGTCACTTTTTAGTTTGTGGGGATCGTGCCTGGCCAGGGATCCCTTCTCACATAAAAGGAGGACCATGTAGTTTAGCACGACTGACCCTATTAATGCCAAATCAATCACAAATTTTGCAAATCAGACGTAAAAGCAATTATCGTGTAAAAAGAAGTTCACACGCCTTTAGTAGTTTTTGTAATGATCACATAGAATTTTGGAATAGAGCAGAGCGATTTTTCGCGAGACTTGTCCCCTCAGTCGGGACTGCTCATGCATTAACTACTTTAAATAGACTAGGTTGTTGGCTTGCAAAACAAACTAATGCTACTTCTGAAGCTTTAAGTAATCTTTTATTAGATGTAGATAGTATAAGGCATGCTACTCTGCAAAATAGAGCAGCAATTGATTTTTTACTACTAGCCCAAGGTCACGGATGTGAAGATTTTGAAGGAATGTGCTGTATGAATCTTTCTGATCATTCTGAATCTATACATAGAAAGTTACAAGTGCTCTTGGATTGGGATTGGTTTCAAAGATTATTACAGGGTTTGGGGTATTGGTGGTTGGCTAGGAGTACTAATCAAACAAGGTTTAACAGTTTTAATGGTATTGATTATTATTGTTTTAATCTTTTGTTGTTTGTGGAAGTGTATTATCGGTATGCTATCTCGTGCTGTGAATCGGGTCTGGATTGCTCAAAAACAAAAAGGGGGATTTGTGGAGAGCTATTTGACTGTGAATGGGCATGTGAGCAATCCAGACAATTGCTTGACAATTGTAAGGTAGTGACCTGCAGGCATTGAGGCCTCACCTGGGGGTTACTAAAGTTCGTGTACGCGCAGAAGCCTTGGGAAAAGTGAGCATGGAAAACTACTGAGAGAGATACGCAGAGAAGGAATGTTAACTGTAACCTTGAAGCATATGCTGTCATAGTTAACCAATCATTAAGCTGTTACTGAGTGAATCCTATTTGGTATTTAGCCGTGTGAACAATACATGTATCCAATTAGACTTGTGTGTGCTAATGATAGACAAGTAGAGTGCCTATATATACTGAGCTATCTGCGCAATAAACTTTGGCACAGTCTGATCATATTGGTCTGTGTGCTGTGTCCGGGACTTCTGCGTCAACAGAAAGCTGCTTAGAAAGATGTGCAGGAGGGGACTAATATCTGCAACCTTGAAACATATGCTGTACTATGTCTTGGGTTCAGCAGCAGCAGTCATTTTTCTCCTTGGTAGCTGGTGCGGCCCTGTGTTTTTGATTTTGGGCCTGGGAACAGCACTGATAACCCCAGTGTTTTCAGTTACTGGTTGGAATGTTTAGGTTGGCCAAGGACTTTGTGAGTCTCATGCTCTGCCAGGGAGGAGGGGAAGCCGGGAGGAAGGAAAGACAGGACACCTGACCCAGACTAACCAAAGAGGTTATTCCATACCACAACACGTCATGTCCAGGATGTAGAAAAATGGAGAGCAGAGACCCAGAAGGGTGGTGAGGTTGCACAGTGGGGGGTGCACCGTGGGGGGTGCACTGCTTGGTCGAGCTGGGTGGTGAGCTATTGTATTCTTTCCTTGTATTTGCCTTGTCATTATTATTAGTAGTAGTGGTGGTGGTAGTAGTGATTTGTGTTATACCTTAGTTACTAAACTGTTCTTATCTCAACCTGTGGGAGTTGCATTCTTTCGATTCTCCTTCCCATCTCTCCAGGAGCAGAGGGAAGAAAGAGTGGGGAGTGAGTGAGAGAGCGACTGTGTGAGTTTATAGACTTAAACCACGACATAATAGTTAACCAATCATTAAGCTGTTACTAACACTTAGCTGAGAGACATTAACCGATTAGATATTAAGCAGGGCACCAAGTAGAATGTAGGCGGAGAGCACTATGCACGTGGACAGAGGGTCTGAACAAATCCTATTGTACATTGAGTCGCGTGAACAATGCAAGTATCCAATTAGAGTTGTGTGTGTTAATGATAGACAAGTAGAATGCCTATATATACTGAGCTATCTGCGCAATAAACTTGGCACAGCCTGATCATATTGGTCTGTATGCTGTGTCCGGGACTTCTGCGTCAACAAGTGGCGCCCGAACAGGGACCCTCAGATCGGCGTTGGAAAAAACGATGAGACCAACGGGAAAGAGGGGGCAGAAGACAGACGAAATCGAGTGCTGCCCCAGCACTCGGGAGTCGCTAGTCCAAAAGGTTTTGGGAATCTTGCTCTGATCAGGTGAGCGGCCGGGGAGGAGATGGGGTTCATACTGGCCAGAGTCAGAAGTGGTAAAGCTCCTCCAACACATTCTCTCTATGAGAGCAGCAAGTTATGATGAGCCTGCCTTGAAAGCTTTGCTGCATTGGGCAAAGGGAAAAGATTTAACCCCCTCAGTGGATGCTGCCTTTCAAATCCCAACTTGGGAGAAAATAGGGGCAACGCTGTGGGAAGAGGTAAGTAAAGGATCCAAGGAGGCAAGTAAATACCCCACTGTGTGGAGACTAATCACTGACTCTTTAAAAAATATGCAAGCAGAAGAACTTTTTTCACCCCCACAGAACAACAAATGGGAGAAAACAGAACCGACGGACGGGTCAGGGGATACGAATTCGTATCCGCTGTTATCACCTTCGCCACCCCTGGCCTCTCTCCCCCCAGAGCCCAATCCTCAACATTGTCAAGGGTGGGACAAATGGACAGGATTGTTAGATGAGAAAGTACAGACACTTCATGATGGACTTACAAATTTACAGCTCTCCGACACGGCGAAGTCAAAGAATGAGATAGTGGATCACAAACCCCCCCCCCACCACCACCCCCTGAACCTCCGCTGATTGCTGCTGCGGCTGCGAAGACTGAGGATGGGGATGAAGGCTATCCTTTTGCCCCGGACCCTGTTAATCCTGAGAAAAAGCCTACTCTCAGATCACCTGAAACCTACAGGAGAAAATGTCTTAATTGCACTTGATAATGCTGAAACTCCAGAACACATTAATGAGGAGCCTGTGCATTTTCATCAGACTCTTGTTGCTGCTCCTGAAGTTCCGACTCCTGATAATTCTGATGCTGACCTGGATAGTCCTTTTGACCCGAGACCTGTTGATCCGGAAAAGAAGCCTGATTTAGATCCCCCAGATCCTCATGATAAATGGGCAGCTATAAAGGGAAAAGTAAGATGGGTAGGGGATGCAGATGTATTGTGTGCTTATAGTCTCTCTGTGATATTCATGTACTAAAAGTTAGCAAATGTAAGTATGCCCGTGTTTCTATAGACCCTTGCAGACCTTTATAGATACTGTTGGCCACTTCTCCCGATGTAGGCTGGCCACCTGCATCGGAATGAGAGTGCATTTTGGTCAGTACAAAAGCCCAAGCCTCATGCGATGTGAGGGAGGCAGAGCCTCTGCGGGGACGCCCGCTGAGATTGAGCCTGCCACCTTGCACTGCGATGATGCTGCTTGGAGCTGGTTTCTTGATTGTCTTCACAGGGTCATTGCAACTACATTTTATATGTATGACCATGTAGTGGGAGTAATGATTGTCTGCATTTTGTGTTTCACATACTGTAGTTGTGTGGAGTGTGTTTGTGGGATCCCATGAATGTGGGTGTATGAGTGTGTCTGTTGAGGGCAGACAGTGTTCTGTGTATTTTTTGTTATTGGATTCATGTAAAAGTTTTTAATGGGTAGCAGATTAACATTTTGGGCAAGAAAGGGTTAATGCAGAGGTGCTGCTGCCAGCAGGAATTTATGGCTGCTGCTCAGCAGGCTGGCAGCTATAGCTGCTGCTGGGCAAGCAGGCGTTTGTAGCTGCTGCCGAGCAGTCCTGCTTAGTGTGTTTAAGGTAACCTAGGGGAGAATCCAAGATTTCAAACACGAACTGCTTACAGAAAAAACAAGATGGGTAACGCACTCCCAGGCTTTACCAACCTCCACCCAAACAGCACCAGGGGGGCAGAGATAGAAAAGAGAAAAAAAAGAAAAAAAAATGGGTAATGACGCGGCAATCTCCTTGACTGTTAACACCGTGCAGTTTGCTTCTGCACCTGCTTCATATTCCTTTCTCGTCAGAATGCCTCTTTAAGGAATCATTTTAACCTGACTTACTTCTCAAGAACTGATAACCTGGGGGAAGGGATATACTTGTGTTCTACCTACAGGTCCATGGAGGCTGCCTGCAAAGTTTCTCAAGCCTTGCCATGAGCTGGACAGGCGAGTGGAAAAACCCAATGCCTTAGCTACAGGAGCTTGAATATATGTGCATGTAAAGTAGCTCTTATTAGAGGCTGTGATTTTCTGTATAAAACCACCTGTACTTACTAGCCAGTTGCTAATAAGAAACTACACCTTGTATTGTTTGTATTTGTCACTTGTTAAAGAGATGTTAGAGCATGCATATTTGCAGCAGCTGCTAGAAAATGCTAAGGCAAAAACTAGAAAGATTCTAATACAATGATAGTGGTATAAAGCAGGTAATGGAACAAATTAAGAGGGTGGGAGAACATCACTGGTGGAAGATTTTCTTTGGCTGGTCCCTCACTGCCAATAGCATCTTCAACATGCTGCCGCACCCTGTAGTGTATATACTGCTAATGTGGATCTGTATGTGCTTTGCCATAGTAGTGACTTGTTACTGCATGAAGCAGGTGAACATCTGCACTGACAACAAGGTGCCACGACTGAGGTTGGCCAAATACCTCCTGCCACAGTCAAGGGCAAGACTGGGTTGGCCTCTGTGTTTGCCACCAAGAAGAACCTTTCACTCCGCTGTTGGCTGCAACCCAGCAGGCGTTGAGTGGTGGGGACACATGCCATGCCAGACCTTGATGTGAGGGATGGCCTCCCCTGTTATCTGAGAACTATACAGGAGAGAAAGGCAGGCCAAGCAGCCTGTGGTTGGCATATGTTGGAGATACGATCTAGTCCAAATCCCCTGCTCAAGTAGGGTCGTCTAAAGCAGGTATCATATATAACAGAAAAACAAAAAACAAGTAGAAGAAAAAAAAACCCAAGGGAAATGTAAGGATTTTCTTCAAACAGTTTGCAAAGCGTAATTTGTACAAAAATTTTTAAATTTGTCTAGTTTTGATTCTCTTTCTACAATACAGCATTTGTGACATCTGACAGATGATTCCTTGTGCAAACCACCAGTTCTATATAAAGACCTACATGATAACGAGCAGAAAGGACCAGAGCCATTGCTGACATGGGGTCGAGGATATGGCTGTGTACAGCTAGCGACAGGACCGTACTGGCTGCCAACGAAATGTATAAAGCCCCAGAACTCAACAACATAAACAACAATGACATAAATCTTTGTAATATCTGTTCTATTATGTGTGACATGACTTCAAATCAGACTAATCTTACTGAAATAGTGCTGCCTGGTGTAGTGTGCTGTTATGTAAATTACACAGGTCAAGCAGTGATAGAGCAGACACAGAAAATTGTAAAAAACATGCTAGTAAAACAAAAAGGGGGAATGATAGGGGAGACCCAAAATACACAAATCAACAAAATATTGTTTGTCTTAAATTCTTTAACATTATCCAGTTCTGATTTAAACATGGGTATAAATGTCCCTCCAATGATTAGTCATTCTTCTGCACTAACCCATGTAGGCCCAGATACGATAAATGAGTTTGGAAACGTTCAGTGTTTTGTCAAATATATTGTGAGTTATGTTATAGAAAGGCTTTTTGGAACATTGGTGCACTTGCTTGTATTTTGGTAATTACAGATCACGAATATTTGGGAATGCAAAGATATTATGCAGCTGAGGAAGATTTGTATAATGAAGTTATAGAATGTAACAAAGGATGTAATGTGACTGCATATGAATGCTCCCGACCATTATTAGTGCCAAATATATGGGAAGTTCTCCCTGAACAGTGGGAAAAGACTAAAGCAAAGTGTGCAAAACAATTCCAGTGGAAGGTTTGTTATGCTGTTTTTAATGGTAATACATATGTGACTATGTTAACTCAAGTAGAAGTAGATTCTTTAAAAAAGATAGTTTTGCAGAATTGTAAGGTTTTAGATATATTAACAGCTCAAGTAGACAGAGTATGTACTTTAATTAATGAATCTTGTTGTAGTTATGTTGATCAGTCTGGAAAGATCTTGAAAGATTTAAAGAAATTTGGAAGCATGCGAAAGTGCTTCACAATGTCTATCAGAATGATAAAATTTTTTGGTTAGATGCCCTTCTTACATCTTGGGTCTTTAATGGTTGGCTCACATCCCTGATTAAAGGTATTGGAATGGTTTTAGTGATAGTCTTGACCATAGTTATGATTGTACCTTGTATTTTGCAATGTATTCATGGTATGATTGAAAATCCAGAAAAACAGCTTTGGCTTATTCAAGAAAAGTAAAGGGGGAGATGTGGATGATTTTTTGTTAGAGAATGGACATACGCCTGCTCTGAATGAAAGCAAGTATGTGCAGCTGGCCATGTAGCAGGGGTAACTCCTGGTTACCTCTGTGCAGCCGACCGTGGAAAAGAAGCAACTCCCGGACAGTTAATGAAACAAGAATGAAGGCCTGGAAGATAAGAAGGAGCTAAGATAAGGATGTTACTAAATTGGACTGTAAATCTTGCTTGCTTACCAAAACCACACTTTAGGTTCTCACGAGTGCAAAAGTTACAAATACTCTCAGAATGGGACTGGTTTCAAAAGTTGTTACAGGGTTGGGGTATTAGTGGCTGGCTAGGAGTACTAATCAAACAAGGTTTAACAGTTTTAATGGTATTGATTATTACTGTTTTAATCTTTTGTTGT
Organism: Amazona ochrocephala; assembly: GCA_039720435.1. Classification (NCBI taxonomy): domain Eukaryota; kingdom Metazoa; phylum Chordata; class Aves; order Psittaciformes; family Psittacidae; genus Amazona; species Amazona ochrocephala. The sequence continues at coordinate 27,408,548 of CM077908.1, forward strand.
TTGTGGAAGTGTATTATTGGTATGCTATCTCGTGCTGTGAATCAGGCCTGGATTGCTCAAAAACAAAAAGGGGGATTTGTGGAGAGCTATTTGGCTGTGAACGGGCATGTGAGCAATCCAGACAACTGCTTGACAATTGTAAGGTAGTAACCCACAGGCATTGAGGCCTAGGGGTTACTAAAGTTTGTGTACATGCAGAAGTCTTGAGGAAGTTGGCACGGAAAGCTGCTGAGAATGATGTGCAGGAGGGAACTGAGAACTGTAACCTTGAAACATATGCTGTAATAGTTAATCAATCATTAAGCTGTTACTAACACTTAGTTGAGAGACATTAACCGATTAGATATTAAGCAGGACACCAAGTAGAATGTAGGTGGAGAGCACTATGCACGTGGACAGAGGGTCTGAACAAATCCTATTGTACATTGAGTCGCGTGAACAATGCATGTATCCAATTAGAGTTGTGTGTGTTAATGATAGACAAGTAGAATGCCTATATATACTGAGCTATCTGCGCAATAAACTTGGCACAACTTGATCATATTGGTCGTTTATGCTGTGTCCGGGACTTCTGCGTCAACAGTTTTATATCACCGTTTGCCTGATATCTTTTGATAAGAGCATATGAGAGACCTTCCCACTGCAGGTTTTCATTCTGCACATACACCACAGGGAAAGCACACAGTACATCTGCATCCCCCACCCATCTCGCTTCTCCCTTTACAGTTGCCCATTTATCATGAGTATCTGGGGATATAAATCAGGCTCCTTTTCCGGATCAACAGGGTCCAGGTCAAAAGGATCCTCTTCTTCTCTCCTTGCAGCTGTGGCAGCAACTGGCGGAGGTTTGGGGGGGGGGGGGCACTGGGCTCCACTATCTCATTTTTTGACTTTAGCATTTCTGAAATATTTCTCCATATGTCTAACAAGTTTTTCACGGTGTCATTGCCTTTTGTGGCTGCGTCCCACAATTTAACTCTTGCGCCATCCCACAGAGACCTCAAATACGGTGGACTCATCACTCTCTGGATAACAGGTTTTCAACCATTTTGACATTAATGTTAAGTCTGTCTCTTTAAAGGTTGCTCCCATCTTCTCAAGAAGGACTGAAAACATCCGTAAAATGGAGGCTTCTTCCTTAGTAATATTTCCCCCCAGGGTTTTGCGTCGTATTGTAGTTCGCGACAAAGCATCGTCCAGGGACAACGTTACATTGAGGGAAACTTTGTCCCCTTCGTTTGGAGAACTTTTGTTCTGAGATCCTTCTGCACTATATGTGCCCACGTCTTGATCATTGGGGAAGCCGACAGCTCTGCCTTATCTTTCTGCTCTTTAAATGATTTTAAAGTCTCAAAGAGCAACCGCCATGCTATCAGCAGCCTCTGAGCCTGTTTCTCCCCCCTGGTTGCATGATCAAACAGGATATCCCCCAGGCATTCCCACACGGAGACACTAAAGGCTGTTACAGTATTGGCCTCATACCCGTCTCCTACTCCATAATAGCATTTTTTGGAGGAGTAGTTCATCTACATCCACTCCCCGCTTTTGTAACATTATTGTCCACATGGTCAGTGCAACCAACTCCTCTTTACTTAATGAGGCTCCCATGTTCCCAGCTGCTCACCTATACAGGTGTCTCAAATCAGGCCGGCCACGCAGAACCCCACTGCTCTCAATGCTACGCTGGGCTCCATCTCCACGGCTATCCTCCGCCGTTCTTTTTTCCTCTCTTAAGTTCCAGTTCGAGTTCCAATTCGATCACGCCCTGTGCAACCACGTCAGTGTCACCAGATGTCGCGGTTGAGATGGACAAATGACATGTGACATACTTCTTTGTTGATTAAGTAGAAGGCTCTCTTTTACTATTACAAACCCTTACTTATATACAGTTTCTAGCATACATGCATCTTTTAGCCATTGGTTACATCAGTTAGCATCAGCACATTATTGGATGACTCTTTACCACATTACTGAAGTCTGTTATCTTGCCAAGCTCTTGTTCTGCAGTTCGTTACTCCCTTTGCCTTGCTCACTCCTCCAGATGCCTTCTGCTTTTCCATCCAGATGCCTTCTGCTTTCCCATCCGGATACCTTCGGTGCCTCATTCTTCATAGATAAGCTTTGATGTCTTCAAGGCTGAGTTTTAACTTCATGCCCTCAGTCAGGGAATCCACGGACCTGCTGTAGCCTCCCGCACATCAAATTGATGTCTCTCCAATTTAGAGACAAGGATGTCGTGTGGGACTGTGTCGAATGCTTTGCACAAGTCCAGGTAGATGACATCAACTGATTTTCCCCTATCCATCAGTTCCATAGCCCCATCATAGAAGGCCACCAGATTGGTCAGGCAGGATTTCCCCTTAGCAAAGCCATGCTGGCTGTCCCCAACCACCTTGTTGTTTTTCATGTGCCTTAGCATGCTTTCCAGAACAATCTGCTCCAAGATTTTGCCAGGCACAGAGGTGAGACTGACTGTTCTGTAGTTCCCTGGGTCTTCTATTTTCCCCTTCTTGAAAATAGGGGTTATATTTACCTCTTTCCGGTCGTCGGGAACTTCACCTGCCTGCCATGATTTTTCAAATATGATGGACGGTGGCTTAGCAACTTCATTTGCCAGCTCCTTCAGGACCCGCGGATGGATCTCATCAGGTCCGTGGACTTGTGCACATTCAGGTTACACTGATTTGTATGCCGTTTTCAAAGGGGCCACCAAATGGATAGGCCACTGGGCAGCCAACGACTGGCAGGTGAACAGAGTTCCAGTCTGGCAAACCGATAGTTGGAAACAGTTGTTAGAGATAGGAGAAAAGAGAGCATTGTATGTTGGTTGGGTTAAAGGGCATAATCAAATTCAATCACTGCTCAATTTAATCCACAGGTAGACAGCCTCACACAGCTGCAGAAGATTGAGTTCATAAACTATAACCAGGAATGGGAACACCTGCTCAAATGGTTACAATTTAAGCGGGTCCACACAGGATGATCATACTTATACCAAGAAGGCATTGCCCAAGGATGTCCTATATATAGGTTAAACTATGTGCACTAGTAGTAACTTCCTGTTCACAGTGCAGGCCATCCGAGCAAGGCACCTCCCTTACACATTTGGGATAAGAAAACATTGTGGCATTCCTGGAAAATTGATTATATTGGCCCATTGCAGCCATCAGTTGGAAAGAAATTTGTTCTAGTGGGAGAAGAAGTCATTTCTGGTCTCACTATGACAACTGAATTTGCGTCTGTGACTGTAGAAAACACAGTGAGAGGTCTTAAAGAGTGGTTCAGTACACTCCCCCTTCCAGAAGAAATCCAAAGTGACAATGGGACACACTTTACAGCTACTGCAGTACAAGAATGGATCAAAGAGGAAGGGATCTGGTGGGTATTCCACAGCCCATACTATCCTCAAGACAATGGCATCATTGAACGAACCAATGGCTTGTTAAAAAGATTTTCTAAAACCCATGAACCTGGGTGGCACCTGAAGCTGTCTAGTGCCATCTACCAGCTGAACAACAGATGGAGTGGAGATGGCTGCCCAAAAATGAAAGCCTTCTGCACACCCACTAACACAGTTACTCCAAAGGTCCACACTAAACCTGGGAAATACCCTACTGGGTTTTATGCTGGACGACCTGTATCAGTAAAAATGCCCCAAATTGGAATAGTACCAATGGTACTAGTCACCCCTAAAAACCTCTACACTTGGGAAGCTAGTGATTGCTTGGGAAAAATACATCAAATCTGTACTTGCTGGATTTTACCCTCATTTTAATCAACTCCGCTGGTTGCATTTTCAGACAAGCATATCTTATCTTTTTGTCTTACAGGAACCCGAATGAACTGCACACAGACATGAGCCGCACATGAACAGAAGGATTATCCTATGCTGGCCTTGAATACATACAGGGAATATTGTCTTCAGCTGTAATATTGTTCTTACTATGCATGGTTGTCTGGAACCCTAAATTTTAAGAATGACATACCGATTTGTGTTATTATCTCTTGCCTTGACAACAGAATTCCAAGTGTTTGGATTACATCCAAAAATAAGTCCAACCTGAACCTTGATGTTGTGGTTGTACATGAAGATGAATTATATCTCATGAGTGAGTGGGAATGGAAAAAAATGATGGAACATGAATTAATATCACTCATGACATTTTTGAAATATTGGCACTCCAAGCAATGCCTGGAGAAAAAAAAAAAAAAAAATAGGGTGCCAAGCAGTCAATGGGTTTACTCACGAAAGAAACACTGACATTAAAATATATTATGCTGACTTTACTAAACTAAGTAACAATGAGAAATCGTGCCAGCAGGCATTCGAATCAGATTTTTGGTACAATTTTACTTGTACATGACTGTCGTGGTTTAAGCCCAGCCAGCAACCCAGAACCACATAGCCTCTCACTCACTCCACCTGCCTTTCTACCCCCCCCCCCAATCCCAGAGGGATGGGGAGGAGAATTGAAAGAATGTAACTCCCATGGGCTGAGATAAGAGCAGTCCAGTAACTAAGGAATAACACAAACCACTACTGCTACCACCAATAATAAAAATGATGAAGGCCAACCGTATCCTGGGCTGCATCAACAGGAGTGTGACCAGCAGGTCAAGGGAGGTGCTCCTGCCCCTTTACTCTGCTCTCGTGAGACCTCACTTGGAGTATTGTGTGCAGTTCTGGTGTCCTCAACATAAAAAGGACATGGAACTGTTAGAACAAGTGCAGAGGAGGGCCACGAGGATGATCAGGGGACTGGAGCACCTCTCGTATGAAGATAGGCTGAGAAAATTGGGGCTGTTGAGCCTGGAGAAGAGAAGGCCGTGTGGAGACCTCATAGCAGCCTTCCAATACCTGAAGGGGGCCTATAGGGATGCTGGGGAGGGACTCTTCATTAGGGACTGTGGTGAGAGGACAAGGGGTAATGGGTTTAAACTTAAACAGGGGAGGTTTAGATTGGATATGAGGAAGAAATTCTTTACTGTGAGGGTGGTGGGGCCCTGGAATGGGTTGCCCAGGGAGGTTGTGGATGCTTCATCCCTGGCGGCGTTCAAGGTGGGGTTGGACATAGCCTTGGATGGCATGGTTTAGTGGGAGGTGTCCCTGCCCATGGCAGGGGGGTTGGAACTAGATGATCTTGAGGTCCTTTCCAACCCTTACTATTCTATGATTCTATGATAAGGGAAATAACAAGGGAAGAGAATACAGCCGCTTACCACCCGCCAACTGATACCTAGCCCTACCCAAGCAGCAATGTAGCCCTTCTGGGTAACTCCCCCCAGTTTATATACTGGGCATGAAGTGCTGTGGTATGGAATACCTTTTTGGTTAGTTTGGGTCAGGTGTCCTGTCTCTACTTCCTCCCGGCTTCCCCTCCTCCCTAGCAGAGCATGAGACTCAGAAAGTCCTTGGTCAGGTTAAGCATTACTAAGCAACAGCTAAAAACATTGGTGTTATCAGCGTTGTTCCCAGGCTGAAAGTCAAAAACACAGCACTGCACCAGCTACTATGAAGGAGAAAAATGACTGCTATTGCTGAACCCAGGACAACGATCCACTCTTGTATTTTGCTCATGGGGAAAACCGGGTGTATCATTTGATTTTCTGATTGTAGAACACAAATTGTGGAATTTGTGTATGATGGGATGGCCAGGGATAGAGGAATATGTACTTCTAAATGTACCGATACCTAGGCTAAATTTGTCTGCAGTAGCACTGTACAACAACATCACCTTTTATAGGACAGAGTGGACCATCACAAATGACAGTAAAAATCAACATATTTCATCTCTAAAAGAGAATTAAGAGAGACATCATTTAGATAGGATGCCAAATTCAAAACAATACTGAATGCATGACAGCAGTTTTGCACATTGCAGTAAGCTATGTCAAGGGAGAGGGTGTTGTAAACTATGCTGAAGGGAAAAACAACATGCATACCTGCTCTTTTAAGCATGAGTGCTGGCATACCTTTAAAATATCTCATCCAATGCTTATAATGTGCCTTTGGATAGATCCCAGCTCTCGATTGATCTTGGGCTTTCAATTAGAAATTGTTGAAGATCCATAGCTAACAACTCAGCCTCCTATCAAACTGTCTCCTCACATCTATAACATTGGCCCTTACTTAATAAAAAATGTAGGTCGACAGCAAATGCTGTTTAATCCATCATGGTCCCTCAAATAATTCAAATTGTCAATGCAAATTAACATTTCTGTAATCCAACCATCTTGTTAACCATTTTTGAGAACTTCTTATGCAGGATGGACAACATGGTTGCATAAACAAACCCACTTTTTTTAAAAGCGAGCAAAACTGGTATTTTGGGAACAGAATTGGGAGTTCTAAATAGTATAGACTCTGAGGTATTAATGAACAAACTAACCACGATAAGCAGTGATTTGAACAAATTGAGACATCCTCTACGATCTTCCCTTTTGGCTCTGGGAACTAACCAATGGCTTCTATCAGGTATATTACCTCAGTGGGAAAAAAATAACGAAAAAGGCCATCAGTTGATTATAGACATACTTGTCCAAAACAATGCTTCTTTAGCTCTCAGTTGTATTCAAGCTCAACTATGAATGCAATCAATGTCAGCTGCAATCATAAGAGAAGGTGAAGAAGGTACCTTACCCACTGAGATTCAAAAAGTAATCTGGGATAATGCAATTGAATTTTAAAAGAAATTCCAAGCCTGGTTGTATTTAGGCAGTTTCACTTATGACCCTATCAACAGCACAGCCACAGCTTTTGTTTTGACTATATACAATACTTTGGTATGTACCATATACCAAATCATTGCATTAGGATTAAACCATAATGGGACTATATCCCCTGGAGCACAGAGTATGGGCCTGGAAGGATGGAAATAAATGGCAAACTACTGATGCTGATGCATGCATTGTGCTAGGGCAACAGGGATTCATTTGCAAAAGTAATACCATGAGAGCTCAAGACATTTGTCTTGACACTGAACAGAACATCTGCCATTTCAAAATACATCCTAATGAAAACCCAGAGACTGTACTCGTATACATTGGAAAAGGATGTGCCTGCATGGGAACTTCTTGTGACTTTATACGTGTGGATAACCTTACTGCAGATGCAAGTAATCAGTCTAATATATGTGTTTGTAATTTTGTTGAAATTATAGGATGTGATTTTACACATTTAGCTCCTTTTAACATCTTATCAGTTGTTACAATCTAACTACACACTGATCCAAGACCTGCTGCCTACCCCCATTGGAATGTATTTCCTTGATAAGAAAACTGCTACAACATGAAGACCTAAGACGATTGCTGAAGCAAGCTCAAGGAAATGGACAAAAAACTTTGAATACCATCCATTATGATGTGGAGGAAATACACCATGTTTTGGAATGAGTCAAGAAAATGGAGTACATCGATGGTGGGGCACTCTCTTCAGATAGTCACCAACAGCTACAGGAACTCTAAATCGAATACTTCATCCTGTTGCCATTTTATTGACATTACCTCTTCTTTTTTTATCCTGGTGATCACAATAGATGTAAAAATCTGGAGTATGATGAAGCAATTATCCTACTTGCCATCTCTATTTAACATGTATATTAACACCTAGATGTCCTCATGTGAATCTTAAGTGACTATAGTCAACGGGGTGGATTATGTGGGAAAATCTCTTGGGAGGAAATCAGAGAAAACTGGTGTCTAATGGAAGCTGTAGCATTATAGAGACCTTTTAAGGGTAAAATACAGTTGCCACTTTCAGGACGGTTGGCATGCTATAATCTACTCTACAATGGTTCCCTAGTCAACACAACCTGCTATCTTAGAGGAGCAATGGAAGGTGGAGCAGGGTGGAGGCACTGTAGCCAGGCCCTATTGTACTCCTTGCAGGATTGGGAACTTGATGGTACCATACAGCTGATAAGTCACATAGCAGCTGTCAAATGGAAAATATAAGAGATGTCCATTGCTGAGCCAGCAACTGTGGTGAAATCACTTTCCTTAAGTGAATTTAGTTCATTATAATCTTATTATAATACTAACACACACTTTCATCCCAAAGCTACCTGCCTCCAATGTACAACCACCTGTGGAATAATTAGGAAATTTGGGATAATTGGGAATTAAATCTATATTAAAAATGCAGCATTGTCCACACATAAGAGAAAATGGACTTTCAGGGCCTCTCAGGGCGAGATGCAGCCATACCTGGTATGCCAGGAACGTGCACTCCACAGCGGTTCCCGTAACAGGCGGAGGATACAGTGAGGTGGAGATTTCACGGGTATGCTCTGTCCTAACTTCAGCAGATAAAACGGGAACTAGGTGGTACAAGAAACTGATAAGCTGCATACTTGCCACCCTGAGCCAGCGGCCTGTCATCTTTTTGACAAAATACCGTCCTAGTGTGAACTTTGCTTCATTATAATACTAAAATACACACCCCTCTCCAGTGCGACCCCCCTCCGAAATAAGACCACCTCTCTCTGAGCATGCTCTCTGAATTTTTAGTCTCATATACCTTTAAATCGAGGCAAGAGAAATTTTCACCAATGGTAATAAAGGTATGTATGACTAGAGTCACTCAAGCTCCACCTTGAAGGTAAAAATAATATAAAATAGCCCAAGAGAAAGGGGGATTTTAGGGAAGATACCATCATGGACGAGTTAAGGAAGATAACATCAACCGACTCCTGGGACCGGTCGACGGGCTGGACCTCTCTTCCCCCCCCATAGGGACGCCTGTGGGTAAGACTCGCACTATATCCAGTGCTTTCCTAGGAAAAACTTAGAATCTCTATAGAGTTATTCTTATTTGTCACCTGTATCTTTTAGAGCTAAGCTGTGTCAACTTTATCAAGCGCTTGTATTCATGTAACTATTATATGCACGTGCTTTTGCAGACAGTATTTATCACCAGCAATCCATAAGAACCTGTGTCTATTGTGTCAATAAACTAATTTTCTCACTGAATACAACCCCATTTCTCGTTGTGGTGCACTATCGGTGAATCCGGATCAGTAAGGTTCAAAATAGCGAACGCGACCGGACTGATAGTTGCAGCTGATTGGACTGGACAGTGTGGTACACTATCGGTGAATCCGGATCAGTAAGGTTCGAAATAGCGAACGCGGCCGGATTGGTGGTTGCATATTAGAGCCATTTCCTGTCCTTCCTCTAATAAAGCAAGGGGTTTATTTCCACTATCAGTGAATCCGGATCAGTAAGGTTCGAAATAGCGAATGTGGCTGGACTGGTGGTTATATATTGGAGAACAAAACAAGGGGTTTGTGCAAATAAACAAGAGACTTACTCCCCCCACCCCTTTTAACGTAACAGAAAATTGGCGTAGTCGGCAGGATTGCCATGGATAAACTGCTGCAAAAATATGATTGTGCCCCTTCCCCAGCTGGGAAGGAGTGGGCCCAAAAGTTTTGGAAGGATGAAGAGAAAGTGGTAGAACGTATTGAGCAGTGTTGGGCTTTACAGAAGCTTAAAGAGGGAAAAGGTAAAAAGGTGATGTGTGCAGTGTTAGGTGCTTGTTTATCTTGTGCACAAGAGGAAGCTAAAAATGCCCCTGCTCCTAACCTGGGGGATGCAGATGGATTGCATACTTTCCTGGTGGTATATGTGCCAGATCGAGACCCGAGGTGGGAAGGTCTCTCACCCCATATATAACTTGCTTTATATAGTCTCTCTGTAATATTTATGTACTAGAGGTTTGTATATATAAGTATGTCCGTGTTTCTACCGACCCTTGCAGACCTTTATAGATACTACTCACCACTTCTTCTGATGTAGGCTGGCCACCTGCATCAGAATGAGTGTGCATTTTGGTCAGTACAAAAGCCCAAGCCTCAGTGCAATGTGGGGGAGGCAGAGCCTGCACGGGGACGCCCGCTGAGATTCAGCCTGCCACCCTGCACTGCGATGATGCTGCTCGGAGCTGGTTTCCTGATTGTCTTCACAGGGTCGTTGTATCACATTCTGTACGTGGGACCGTGTAGTGGAAGTAATGATTGTCTGCATTTTGTATTACACATATTGTAGTTATGTGGAGTGTGTTTATGGGATCCCATGAATGTGTGTGTATGTGTGTGTCTGTTGAGGGCAGACAGTGTTCTGTGTATTTTTTGTTATTGGGTTCATGTAAAAGTTTTCAACAGGTAGCAGATTAACATTTTGGGCAAGAAAGGGTTAATAGAAAAGTGGTGCTGCTCAGCAGGCTGGCAGCTGTAGCTGCTGCCGAGCAGTCCAGTCCGGCTTAGTGTGTTTAAGGTAACCTAGGGGGTGAATCCAAGACTTGAAACATGAACTGCTAACTGAAAAAGCGAGAGGGGTAGTGCAACCACAAGCTTTACTAACCTCCACCCAAACAGCATTAGGGTGGCAGAGAAAGAGAAAAAATGGTTAATGACACAGCAAACTCGTTGACTGTTAACTGTGCAGTTTGCTTCTGCAGCTGTTTCACATTCCTTTTATCGGAATGCCTCTGCTTTAAGGAATCACTTTAACCTGTCTTACTTCTCAAGAACTGATAACCTTGAGGAGAGGGTATGTTTGTGTCCTCCTACCTACAGGTCCATGGCGGCTGCCTGCAAAGTTTGCCAAGCCTCGCCATGAGCTGGACAGATGAGTGGAAGAACCCAGTGCTCAGCTATAGGAGCTGACCGTGAATACCCCAAGCAGAATGAGGCAAAACATCACTTGGGGGCAACTGAAAAGTAACAGCTTAAATATGTGTGCTCGCGGAGTAACTGTTAATAGAGGCTGTGGTTTTGTGTGTAGAACCGCCTATGCTTGCTAGCCAGTTGCTGGTAGGAAGCTACACCTTGTATTATATGGATTTCTCACTTGTGAAACGGATATTAGAACGTGCAGGTTGGCAGCGACTGCTGGAAAGTGTTGGGGCAAAGGCTAGAGAGATTCTGGTGCAATGATAGTGTTATAAAAAGCATGCAAGGAGGGTGGGAGAACTCCACTGGTAAGAAATTTCTTTGGCTGGTCCCTCATTGCCACTGGCATTTTCAACATGCTACTACACCTGGTAATATACATACTGCTAATGTAAATCTGTATGTGCTTTGCCATAATAATGATTTCTCAGTGGATAAAGCAGGTGAAATTCTGCACTGACAATGAGGTTAAATCTGTTACAAACAACCATACCCTTACCTCCTTCTAAAATTACCAATATTTGGCAATACCCATGTCGTGGTTTAAACTTCATAGACCCATACAGCTGCTCTCTCACTCACTCGCCACTCTTTCTTCCCTCCGCTCCTGGAGGGATGGGAAGGAGAATCGAAAGAATGCAACTCCCACAGGTTGAGATAAGAACAGTTTAGTGGCTAAAGTATAACACAAATCACTGCTGCTACCACCAATAATAATAATGACAAGAGAAAATACAAGGGAAAAGAATACAATTTCTCACCATCCAATATCAAGCCCGACCATGCAGTGCACCCCCACCACCCTTCCGGGTCTCTGCTCTCTGTTTTTTCATCCTGGACATGACTTGCTGTGGTATGGAATAATCTCTTTGGTTAGTCTGAGTCAGGTGCCCTGTCTCTCCTTCCTCCCGGCTTCCCCCCTTCCCTAGCAGAGCATGAGACTCAGCAAGTCCTTGGCCAGCCTAAACATCACCAAGCAGTAACTGAAAACACTGGTGTTATCAGTGCTGTTCCCAGGCCCCAAATCAAAAACACAGTGCTGCACCAGCTACCAAGAAGGAGAAAAAAAAAAAAATGACTGCTGCTGCTGAACTCATGACAACCCGTTGCCTGCAGCAACACTTACAGGGGTTGACGGGGTGGTAATGGAATTGGAAAAGAGGGATATCATTAAATAAATTCAGTCACCTTATAATTCCCTAGTGAGGCCTATAAAGAAACCCACCGGACAATGGCATTTCATAGTAGATTATCAACAGTTAAACACCAATACTACACCTCTAACTGCAGCAGTCTCAAATACTGCCGAAATTGATGTTAAGGATATGTTTTTCATGATTTTCCTCCTTGTGAGGACAACCAGTGCTGGTAAAAATGCCTCAAGTACCCATGGTACTAATTACTCCTAAAAATCCCTGTGCACGGGAAACCAAAGACTGTTCAGGAAAGGTACACTAGATTAGCACCCAGTGAATTTTCACCTTTCTTTTAACCCCGTCGGTCAAAAGGCCGAGCATGTTTTCTCTTTTATGTTCACAGGAATTCTAGATGAACTGCACATGGACAAATGGACTGGCCCACACTGGACTGGAGTGCATCCAAGGAATCTTGTCACTCATCCTAGCCGTAATAGCAATAGTATTGTTTACATTCATGATCATTTGCCAACCTAAGTTTTAGAAAAATGGTGAACTGCAGAATTGAATCAATATTATGTTTCTACAGACCTGCAGTGGCTCTGGTCTGAGACTCATGCAAAACACACCGGGAGCATGGGATTAAACACGGGAAATGTAGAATTAGATTCTAACAAAGACTTAAATCCGTCAACAGTGATGATACATGGGACAAGAAATAAAAGTAGGACGTAGAGTTATAATCTAAGTTAGGTTAAAAACTGACAGATAAGTAGAAGGGCTATTAGAGCTTATTACCACATCACAGACTTGCAACACATTGTTCTCTAAGTTAGGCTGAAAGTATTTTAACTCATGTTTTCCAAACACTTTTCTTTTACCCAAAGAAGTAATGGATGGTGACTTTTTATTAATATTGCCTTAGCTATGTGGATATAATAACTCAGTTTCTCATATAGTTACTTTCTGCCAATATTAATGGTTTCTCGTTTCATGAATTTTCACACCATATTTTGTAACAAACTATCACTTATCTATTTCCTTTTTTAACACGAATCATAGTCTATTCTATAACAGAAAGTTAGGCAACACTTAAACAGTATCTGTTTTTAAATTAAACTGTTACGGATCTAAATCAGATTTACACAGAGTAAATTGGCATATATTTGACTCTAACTATTCATTAATGAGTATTTTTTCCCTTAACTTCTGAGACAAGGGGGGTACAAAATTACAAAATGAAATATATAAACCTTTAGAATCAATTTTAAGTAATGTTAAGTTTGATGACTTCGTAACAGTAGTAATGGAAAATTACTGAGATGCATGATATACAGAGAAAAAATATAGAGTACAGCTAGAGAACATACTGAGAATTCTTATACAAGATGAACCGTTAAGCTGGTATAAGCATCTACTGGCATGCTTCAAACCCTGCCAGCAGTGATGAACATTGTTGGAAGAAGTAAACGACCCCCAAAGACCAGCACCACATTTTTGTATGCATGCGGGGAACTTTCTGGAAGATGATGTAATCCATACGTAGCCTCATGAATATGCATGTGTGCTCGGTAGCTATATAAGGACAACTTGTGTAGCAATACGGGGACACACGTTAGGAGGAGCTATCCCGTGTCTCCGGGCGCCACAATAAAGAATACCTGCTTGTCAACTTAAAACTTCGTTGGCAAGTTTGTTCCTGGAGTTTTCTCCAAATCACTTCTGATGTCTTATCTCTGCAGCAGCGGTACAGAGAATGCCAGGAAATTCTGAGACTTTATCAAAAGTACCTAGCTGACCAGCGGGAAAAAATACTATTCTCCCTTTCTGAACTTACTGCTACCAATAAAAAGGAGCAGAAGGTAAGCACTTTTCTCCCATCTCCTTTTTTAATGAAGCCCTTGAAGCATCTTTTCTATTTTACTAGAACTGTAACTAGAACAATGCACTAAAGTGCATTCCCATGCATTATGAATGTTGAATGCTGTTTTGTGATTGGCTTTCCACGAGAGTCCTGGGTTCAGCAGTAGCAGTCATTTTTCTCCTTCTTAGTAGCTGGTGCAGTGCTGTGTTTTTGACTTTCAGCCTGGGAACAACGCTGATAACACCAATGTTTTTAGTTGTTGCTAAGTAATGTTTATTCAGACCAAGGACTTTCTGAGTCTCATGCTCTGCCAGGGAGGAGGGGAAGCTGAGAAGAAGCAGAGACAGAACATCTGATCCAAACTAACCAAAGAGGTATTCCATACCACAGCACTTCATGCCCACTATATAAACTGGGGGGAGTTACCCAGAAGGGCTACATTGCTGCTCGGGGCAGGCTGGGTATCAGTTGGTAGGTGGTTAGCGGTTGTATTCTCTTCCCTTGTATTTCCCTTATCATTATTATTATTGATGGTAGCAGTAGTGGTTTTGTGTTATACCTTAGTTACTGGACTGTTCTTATCTCAGCCCATGGGAGTTACATTCTTTCAATTCTCCTCCCCATCCCTCCGGGAGAGGGGGGAGGAAGAGCAGGTGGAGTGAGCGAGCGGCTGTGTGGTTCTGGGTTGCTGGCGGGGCTTAAAACACGACAGCTCTTTGTGGCACCCAGTGTGGGGCACAAAGGGTTGAGATAATGACAGATCTGACCAGAGTGTGTCTAATCGTATTTGTGATATACATTCATTGTTTCGGCTTAATAGTCACTCGTCACAATGCTGATTTATTGGCTCTCAAAGTTGTTGCTCTTGATCTTGGAGTTTCAGCATGTCGTATCTTACTTACAACCTGTATTTGCTGTTTTAGTGCTTATCAGTTGGGGGGCCTGGGCTAAGGTTCTTCTTTTGCTGTACTTCATGGTAATGACTTGTAATACAATACACTCATTGATCATGAAACTGGGCTGGCTTGCATTCCCAGTGTGGTCATCACCTCTATACTTTGGGAGGCATATAATGGAATTTTTTAGCAATTGCCACATCTTTTTTTTCCTCCTCAGGTGGTCAACCTGTGAAGGAGACATTCCATTAGGTTCCCAGCTCCCCCACCAGACTATTTACAGCATCATTTGAGAGTTCCAAAGTTTTTAAATGGCCTTTGGGTACCCTTGAGAGATGCCTGCTGATCGTGATGGGGATCACCATGCTGGCACAAATGCAGTGTGTTTTACCCAGAACCATTTCATCTGATCTTGAAAGTTAAGCAGAGTCGGATCTAGGGTTAGACTATGATATAGTAGAACCAAGAGATTTTCCCCGAGGCTGGACAGTAATGAGTGGCAGGGTGTGTGGGATAATATGGGCAAGTATTTAGGACAGTTGGCCCCTCCAGTGCTTTGGAACTTCATCACTGAACAAGGGCAAAATCCATAAAAATTAGTAGAACACTTAAATGAGGTGTGCTGTCATCCTGGTCATACCAGAGTGGGTACTTCAAAGACCCAAAAGGGTACTGATGGGCTTTTGGTATTGCTGCTTTGGAGACAGAGGAAATTAAGCAGCTGTCCACCTTGCCTGGTCTCTCAGTGCATCCTTCTTTTGTAGGGTTGCTGAAGGTCAAAGAACAACTAGCGCCAATCACAACCACAACAGTGCACCGGCAGCAATATTGCACCAATCAAGACTCTCTGATTCCCATCCATAGGCTGATCTGTAGACTGGAGAGTCAAGGAGTGATCAGTAGGACCTGCTCACCCTTTAATAGCCCCATATGGCCAGTGCCAAAGTCTAATGGAGAGTGGAGAGTAACAGTAGACTATCATGGCCTGAATGAAGTCACACCACCCTTGAGTGCTGCCGTACCAGACATGCTAGAACTTCATTATGAACTGGAGTCAAAGACAGCCAAGTGGTATGCCATGACTGATATTGCCAATGCATTTTTCTCAATTCCTCTGGGAGCAGAGTGCAGGCCACAGTTTGCTTTTACTTGGAAGGGCGTCCATTACACTTGGAACCAATTGCCCCAGGCGTGGAAACACAGCCCTACCATCTGCCATGGACTGATCCAGACTGCACTGGAACAGGGGCAAGCTCCAGAACACCTTCAATACATTGATGACATTATCGTGTGGGGTGATACAGTGGAAGATGTTTTTTGAGAAAGGGAGGAAAATAATCCAAATCCTGCTAAAAGCTGGTTTTGCCATTGTCAAACAAACCAAAGGCATATTCCATACCACAGCATGTCATGGCCAGTATATAAACTGGGGGTAGTTACCCAGAAGGCTCAGATCGCTGCTCAAGTCGGGCTGTGTATCGGTCGGAAGGTGATGAGCAGTTGTATTCTCTTCCCTTGTTATTTCCCTTATCATTGTTATGAGTGGTGGTAGCAGTAGTGGTTTTGTGTTATACCTTAGTTATTGGACTGTTCTTATCTCAGCCCGTGGGAGTTACATTCTTTCGATTCTCCTCCCCATCCCTCCAGGAGCAGGGGGAAGGAAGGGGGCAGGGAGAAGTGAGGGAGCAGCTGCGTGGTTCTGAGTTTCCAGCTGGGCTTAAACCCCATCTTTGTTTAATACAAGAATTGCAGGAAAACAAAGAAACCCCCAATTTTGGGGTAAATAAATTCTATTAACTTAATTGACCATATTGTAATGGAGTAGGAAACATAGGAACCCACGCTTTTGCTAAGGAAGATGTCAAGATCTTCTTCTGTATTCTCTCCTGTTTCTTAAACAGTAAAATAATTGCAGTCACCATGGATACAACCTTTCAAATATTCACTGTGGCTTTTGATGATTGAAAAGGACATTACAGATGATGTATTTGGTCAGTAAGAACTTTCTTAAGTCTGCAAGACAGCACATATGATTTGAGCTGTGATTCGTAGAACTGTCCAAGAATTGGCCAACAAAGTTTGACAAGCAGATGATCCTTATTGCAGCACTGGGAGACATGGGGGATATCTCCTCCTAACGTGTCTCGTCCAAGCATCAGACTGCGATTATATTGTTCCTTAACACACATATTCATTACATTTCTGTTGGAGAATGGTTAACAGCACAAGGTAATGGGTCACTGGTGGAGCTCTGCGAACAATCGCCTGTGCGAGTGTGATAACATCTGTTCTAGCTTGTTGCTATGGTACATCAAGAAACCATTACCAGAAGATGCAACCATGGTAATAATGAGCTAGAGAACCAATAATGGACAAGGACAGTTTCTCCTTGAGCCTTGGGGAAAGTACCTAGGAAGATGGTATCAGGTAGAAGAATGAAGAGAAGACTGATAAGCAGACCCCCACTGGGAAGGACTTGGCAAGATTGTATTGTATGGTAACCAATCATGTTATAGCACATTGCAACATGCATCCAATCAATGTATACGACGTGTATTGTAATCAGAGTAAAACATATATAAAGCGATGATTTTTGCTAATAAAGTAGAAGCTTGCTTTATCAACCATATTGGTTCGTCTGCTTGCTTCCCCCACGGTCGCAAGTGGCGCCCGAACAGGGACCCCCAATCCCTGTTTCCACCGGACCGTGGGATCGGAAAGGCACTGACAGCAGCGGTCGGGGGGCAAAAGACTGGACATGCTGGACATGTGCCGTCCGTGCCTGAGCTCGGGAGAAAAAATAGAGGAAGCTCGCCACGCCGATATTCTTGCTACCCAAAGGAAGGCTGCAATCAGTAAGTCGCGCGCAATGGAGAAAGAGGTAGCATTATCGTTATTACAACGTTTTTTAGAAAAACGGGGAGTAAGTCCTAAGGATATTAGTTCAAAGGAATTACTGGGTCTGGTCGACCTAGAAATATCAAAGGGGTTTTTTAAACAGTCAGATTTATCGTTTGAGGTTACTGAATGGAGAGCGTATGGTGATTGTCTGTGGGACATGGTAATAGATGATGATAAATCTGCGAAAAAATTAATGAAAACTTGGCGGGAAGTTACTAACTGTTTAAAGAAATATAAGGAAGAAAAACGTATAGCTGCTGTAGCACAAGAAAAATTAGATGATGTTAAAACAAATTCCCATGCTGACGATGACAGGGGAAATACCCTGCAACCAGCCAGCGACCTGCACCCAGCGACCAGAGGGAGCCTCGGTTTGGACTTGGCAACCGCAGTAGAAATCATTTTAACCAATAATCATCCTCGAAAAATTCCTACCGGCGTCAAGGGTCCACTTATTATTAAAAACTAACCTCATGGAACTCTATTATTAGGACGTTCTTCGGCTAGCATAAAAGGACTGTTTGTATTACCAGGACTGATTGATAGTGACTATACCGGAGAAATACAAATAATAGTTCAAACGCATTTTCCACCAATGATTGTGAAAAAGGGAAGCAAAATTGCTCAATTAATACCCTTGTCACAACTAACAATACCTATGACTGCAGAAACTACTCCTTTTTGGGGTGATTCTGGATTTGGATCAACAGGAGACATAGCTTTGCTAACTATGTCAATGAATCAACGACCAGTTGTTTCTGTGACAATTATACATGAAGGTGAACGATTGCAATTACTGGCTCTGTTAGACACTGGAGCGGATATCACCATTCTCTCTAGCACACAGTGGCCACCTCACTGGCCATTGCGAGCTATGATGAGAGGCGTGGAAGGCGTTGGTGGCATGGCCTCAGTCCAACGCAGTCTAAACAGAGTTCAGATTGTTTTAGATCAACGAACTGTGTTCACCCATGTCACAGTATTGTCGTTACCTTCGGGTGTAAATATGTTGATTGGTCGGGATGTTTTGAATCATTTGGGACTAATCCTTACCGACAAACCTTTTTAATTACGGTCACTGCAAAATGGACTTTCCCGATCCAACTCACATGGACTGTTCAAGATCCTGTGTGGATCGAGCAGTAGCCGTTGAAAAAGGAAAGTCTAGAGCAGGCTCATCTATTAGTTATGGAACAGTTACAACAAGGACATGTACAACCATCAACAAGTCCGTGGAATACTCCAATTTTTGTCATCAAAAAGAAATCAGGAAAGTTTCGCTTGCTGCATGATTTACGAGCTGTAAACACTCAGATGCAAGCAATGGGAACACTTCAACCTGGCTTGCCCAACCCAGCAATGTTACCACAAGATTGGCATTTGTTAATAATTGACTTGAAAGACTGCTTTTTCACTATTAAGTTACACCCTAAAGACACTCAACATTTTGCTTTTACCCTACCTGCAATAAATCGAGACGCCCCAGCTCAGCGTTTTGAATGGACAGTTTTACCACAAGGCATGAAAAATAGCCCAACGCTGTGCCAACTATTTGTCGACAATGCTTTGTTACCAATTCGCCAACAATGGCCTCACACAATCATATATCACTATATGGATGATATCCTGTTAGCACAAGAATCTGCCTTCACAAGTCAGCAAGAACAACATCTGACAACTACACTGTCAAAAAAAGGCCTAATAATTGCACCAGAAAAGATTCAACAATCACGAGAAATACCCTTTTTTGTACAATATAAAGATCCAGCCACGGGTATTTGGAAAGGCCCAGCAGAAGTTAAATATTTAGGGTGAGGATATATGTGTGTACTTACACCTGCAGGTCCCCAATGGATACCATCGAAATGGACCAAACCTGCTCCTGCTCCTGACGGCGCTCACTCTACAGACAACTTTGAATCAACATCTCCCCAAGGAACTGATTGATGGTCATAATATGGGGAATGTTTGGACAAAGTGGGCTCACGAAGCGGGGGTAGACGACTTTTGTTTATCTCTGCATCAAGTGGGTAATCCATTTAAAACCTGTTTGATAGGAAGCCCTGTTGTTAATCTTTCTGATTTCACTGATAAATGGGTAAAGTTGACAATCCCTTTGAATGCCACCATTATCAGAGAAGCCACTAATTTTACCTCTTGGAGTTTTATGTCTACTTTGAATGCGTTATTAATTAGAAACTTAACAAAAGTAATTTTACCTCCACAAGAGTTAAGTTTATTAAGTTCAGAATCGGCAGAGGGATGTGTTAAATTTAGCCCTGTGTCCAACGGAAAAGGACCAATTGAAACTATTGTATCACCTTTAGATGTGAAATACAATAACCAGTCATATTGTTCAATGCAAGAGGTCAAATATCCAGAAACCAGGGCCAAGGCACTACCTCCAGGATATTTTTTGATATGTGGAGATAGGGCCTGGCCAGGTATTCCATGCAAACCTTTCGGTGGACCATGTTACATAGGGAAATTAACCTTGTTAACCCCAAAGAAACATCAACTGTTGCAGATCTCTCAGATTAATTAGGGACAACATCTATTAAAAAGAGCGATACAAGTCTTAAATGAGAATTGCTCTGACGAAGCAACCATATGGGATACATCAGCAACAGTTGCATCTGTTTTATTTTTATCGTCTCTAAGCTCAATACACAATGCTTCAGTGATTAAAGCCCTAACTTGTTGGGCAGGAAAACAAATCAATATAACTTCTAAAATTTTGTATGATCTTGCTACAGAAGCTGATAGTATAAGGAAAGCTACCTTGCAGAATCGTGCCGCTATTGATTTTTTATTACTTGCTCATGGCCATGGTTGTGAAGAGTTTGAAGGGATGTGTTGTTTTAACCTTACTGATAAATCCCAATCCATACATGACAAGATCAGACAACTTAACAATAACATGAAAAAACTACAAGAATGGCAAAGTCCACAAGACACATTATTAAATGGATGGGGTCTGTCAGGATGGTTAAGAAAATTGGTTTAGCAAAGAATTATTATCTTGATTATGCTTATAATAGGATTATTGATTATTGGGTGCATTATATCTTGTGTTAAATCTATGGCCACGAAGGCCATGAACAATATATTGTTGGCGCAAAAAGAAAAAGGGGGAATTGTTGGAGAATGGTTAACAGCACAAGGTAACGGGTCACTGGTGGAGCTCTGCGAACAATCGCCTGTGTGAGTGTGATAACATCTGTTCTAGCTTGTTGCTATGGTACATCAAGAAACCATTACCAGAAGATGCAACCATGGTAATAATGAGCTAAAGAACCAATAATGGACAAGGACAGTTTCTCCTTGAGCCTTGGGGAAAGTACCTAGGAAGATAGGTAGAAGAATGAAGAGAAGACTGATAAGCAGACCCCCACTGGGAAGGACTTGGCAAGATTGTATTGTATGGTAACCAATCATGTTATAGCACATTGCAACATGCATCCAATCAATGTATACGACGTGTATTGTAATCAGAGTAAAACATATATAAAGCGATGATTTTTGCTAATAAAGTAGAAGCTTGCTTTATAAACCATATTGGTTCGTCTGCTTGCTTCCCCCACGGTCGCACATTTCCAGTAAATGTCATACATATTCATTAGATTTCCGAGAACCGCTTTTCCATAATTCCACACCCATTTCTGCATGCACACAAGAACGTGGTAGTGGTCTTTGGGAACCCTGGTAGTCGTTTCTTCAGAGGGTGCAGCAAGCTCACTGCCCTGGACTTCAAGAGAGCAGACTTTGGCCTCTTCAGGAACCTGCTTAGTAAGGTTCCATGGGATACAGCCCTAGAGGGCAGGGGGGCCCAAGACTGTTGGTTGATATTCAAGGATCACCTGCTGCAAGCTCAGGAGTGATTCATCCCAACTAGAAGGAAGTTCAGCAGGAGGGCCAGGAGACCTCCTTGGATGGAAAAGGACCTGCTAAGCAAAATTCGAAGGAAAAAAGAGGCTTATAAAAGGTGGAAGCAAGGTCAGGCGGCCTGGGAAGAATACAGGGATGTTGTCCGGGAAGCTAGGGACCAGGTTAGGAAAGCTAAGGCCCACTTAGAATTAAACTTGGCTAGGGATGTTAAGGATAACAGGAAGGGATTTTATAGGTACATTGCCAATAAAAGACAGGTTAGGGACACCGTGGGCCCTCTCCAGAAGCTATCGGGAGAACTGGCTACCCTGGATTTGGAGAAGGCTGAGGTTCTTAATGACTTCTTTGCCTCAGTCTTTACCGGCAAATGCTCTGACCACACCACCCAAGTCTTGGAAGGCAGACGCGGGGACGGTGAGGGGGGGGACCCTGGGCCCACTGTGGGGGAGGATCTTGTTCGGGACCACCTTAGGAACCTGAATGTATACAAGTCCATGGGACCGGATGAAATCCATCCACGGGTCCTGAAGGAGCTGGCAAATGAAGTTGCTAAGCCACTGTCCATCATATTTGAAAAATCATGGCAGTCAGGTGAAGTTCCCGATGACTGGAAAAAGGGAAATATAACCCCCATTTTTAAGAAGGGGAAAATGGATGACCCAGGGAATTACAGACCAGTCAGTCTCACCTCTGTGCCTGGCAAAATCTTGGAGCGGATTCTCCTGGAAGGCATGCTAAGGCACATGAAAACCAACAAGGTGCTTGGGGACAGCCAGCATGGCTTCACTAAGGGGAAATCCTGCCTGACCAATCTGGTGACCTTCTATGGTGGGGCTACGGAACTGATGGACAGGGGCAGAGCAGTTGATGTCATCTACCTGGACTTGTGTAAAGCCTTTGACACTGTCTCACATGACATCCTTCTCTCTAAGTTGGAGAGACATCAATTTGATAGGTGGACCACTCGGTGGATAAAGAACTGGCTGGATGGCCGCACGCAAAGAGTAGTGCTCAGTGGCTCAGTGTCCAGCTGGAGACCAGTAACGAGTGGTGTCCCTCAGGGATCGGTGTTGGGACCGGTCTTGTTCAACATCTTTGTGGGTGACATGGACAGTGGGATTGAGGGCGCCCTCAGCAAGTTTGCCGATGACACCAAGCTGTGTGGTTCGGTTGTCACGTTGGAGGGAAGGAATGCCATCCAGAGGGACCTTGACACGCTTGTGAGGTGGGCTGATGCCAACCTAATGAAGTTTAACCATGCTAAATGCAAAGTCCTCCACCTGGGTCGGAGCAATGCCAGGCACAGCTACAGGTTGGGCGGGGAGGAGATTCAGAGCAGCCCTGCAGAGAAGGACTTGGGGGTGTGGGTTGATGAAAAAATGAACATGAGCCGGCAGTGTGCGCTTGCAGCCCAGAAGGCCAACCGTATCCTGGGCTGCATCAACAGGAGTGTGACCAGCAGGTCGAGGGAGGTGCTCCTGCCCCTTTACTCTGCTCTCGTGAGACCTCACTTGGAGTATTGTGTGCAGTTCTGGTGTCCTCAACATAAAATGACATGGAACTGTTAGAACAAGTGCAGAGGAGGGCCACGAGGATGATCAGGGGACTGGAGCACCTCTCGTATGAAGATAGGCTGAGAAAATTGGGGCTGTTCAGCCTGGAGAAGAGAAGGCTGCGTGGAGACCTCATAGCAGCCTTCCAATACCTGAAGGGGGCCTATAGGGATGCTGGGGAGGGACTCTTCATTAGGGACTGTGGTGAGAGGACAAGGGGTAATGGGTTTAAACTTAAACAGGGGAAGTTTAGATTGGATATGAGGAAGAAATTCTTTACTGTGAGGGTGGTGGGGCCCTGGAATGGGTTGCCCAGGGAGGTTGTGGATGCTTCATCCCTGGCGGCGTTCAAGGTGGGGTTGGACATAGCCTTGGATGGCATGGTTTAGTGGGAGGTGTCCCTGCCCATGGCAGGGGGGTTGGAACTCTATGATCTTGAGGTCCTTTCCAACCCTAACTATTCTATGATTCTATGATTCTATGATTCCTCTGCATCGCTTCGTCCTTTGGCTGAACTTTTGGTTTGGAAAGTCTCGTTGTCATGCCAGGAACCACTAGTTCGGTTCTAGCTGGCTATTGTAAAACATTTACCTAAGATACTTTTTCACTGTCATCTACCACAAAGCTCTTACCCATTGCTATTGTTGGAAAGCTACCAATCTCAGCGTTACTTAGCCACAAAGCAGAACTGATTTTACTTATTTACGAAGGATTATACTTCATTTTGTATTTCTTTGTTTCAATTCCCCCCTTTTTCTGTCCTCTTGTAAGTTCTTTTGCAAGATCCTTTAAATTATTCCTTTGCCATTTAAAGTTTTTCTGAAATATTTTCCTGTTTCTACCTGGTGCTTAATTTTATTTATTTTCCATTCTTTGTAATTCATCATTAACTGTTTACAATACAAATCATAGAATCATAGAATATTTAGGGTTGGAAAGGACCTTAAGATCATCTAGTTCCAACCCCCCTGCCATGGGCAGGGACACCTCCCACTAAACCATGCCATCCAAGGCTATGTCCAACCCGCCTTGAACGCTGCCAGGGATGAAGCATTCACAACTTCCCTGGGCAACCCATTCCAGGGCCTCACCGCCCTTATAATAAAGAATTTCTTCCTCATATCCAATCTAAACTATTTCCCCATAGATTGGTCCAAGATGTATTTTGGGGAATGGGAACTCCAATTAAAGGGATTTCAAACCCCTCTCCTGATTTTAGGCAGTTGAGTACAAACCCAACATTCACTCCTGTTAATGAAACTGGTTACATTTTATATCAGTGACACATAATAATTATTATTCCATGCACCTATGTTCATAGTCATGTTAGTTCAAATTATGATTGACATAGTTTCATACGTGTAGGTTCTGAAGACTCGATGCGCCGTATCTTCTCTGATTTTGGTGCCTTCTTGATTTTTGAGTAGTGTATCCAGGCGGGCTGTTCCTTTATCTTAATTGCAGTGAAAGTAGTTAGTAAAACTTGATATGGTCTATTCTATTTTTCTTCCAGAGGGTCACCTAAAAAATTCTTAATATATACCCAATCTCCTGATTTAAAAGGATGGATAGGATAATCTAAACCCCTTTCTCTGGTTCCTAGTACTCTCTTATTTATCTCTTCCAGCTGTTTTCCTAAGTTTATCAAAAACTGTCGGAGATAGCCTTTTCCTACTTCCTGAAGATCTTCCCCTTTAAACTGGGATTTATATGGTCTTCTGTATAGAATCTCAAATGGGCTAACTCCTTCCTTTGACTGAGGTTTTGTTCTGATTTTCAATAAGGCCAGTGATAAAGCCTGTTACCAGTACAAATTAATCTCTTGACAGATCTTATCAATTTGCTGTTTGATTAGAGGATTCATTTTTTCTACTTGTCAACTGGCCTGAGTCCTGTATGGAACATGTAACTGCCAATCAACTTCCAATTTCTTGCTGATTTCTTGCAATAATTTTGCACTGAAAATTGAGCTTTGGTCAGAAGAGATAGCCACTGGCACCCCAAAACAAGGTATTATTTCATTTAATAATATTTTAGTTACCTGTCTCGCCTTACCCTACAAGGGAATGCTTCTGGCCAGCCTGAAAAAGCATCTGTCAATACCAACAAAAATCTATAATCTCCTTTCCTAGGTAATTCAGTGTCATGTTTTAAGCCCAGCTGTAACTCAGAAAAACCACACAGTCTCTGGAGTCTACCCTCCCCTTCCTTCCCCCCCCCCCATGCTCCCGGAGGGATGGGGAGGAGAATCAAAAGAATGCAACTCCCCCGGGTTGAGATAAGAACAGTCCTGTAACTAAGGTATAACACAAATCACTACTGCTACCACCAATAATAATAATGACAAGGGAAATACAAGGGAAGAGAATACAACTGCTCACCACCCGACAACCGAGCTGTGAACTAACTCTTCCGGGTTCCTGCCCCCAGTTTTTACATCCTGGGCATGACGTGATGTGGCATGGAATAACTCTTTGGCTAGTTTGGGTCAGGTGTCCTGTCTCTGCTTCCTCCCAGCTTCCCGTCCTCCCTGGCAGAGCATGAGACTCAGAAAGTCCTTGGTCAGACTAAACATTACTGCAACAACTAAAAACATCAGTGTTATCAATGCTGTTCCCATGCCGAAAGTCAAAAACACAGCACTGCCCCAGCTACTAAGAAGGAGAAAAATGACTGCCACTGCTGAACCCAGGACATTCAGAAAAATCTATCTGCCATTGCTGTCCCAGATTATTTCCTTTTCCAATTCTCCCAATTTGATTCTTGTTTTCAGCCTTAGGATTATTTTTCAAACACAATTGATATTGTGTTGTTATCAGTTTTGATCAAGGTAAATAAATTTCTCCCTATAATTTTTATAGGTCTAAATATTTATACAATGAGTCAGTTTCCCAATGGGTTTTATTATGTTCTTCCCTCCTGGATGACCCTCTTAAAACAGAGGGGGCCATATCTCACATCAAGGTCTGGCATGGCATATGTTCCCACCGCTCAACACCTACTGGGTTGCAGCCAACAGCAGAGCTAAAGGCTCTACTTGGTGGCAAACAGAGACCAACCCAGGCTTGCCCTTGACTATGGTAGGAGGCATTTTGTCAATCTTAATCCTTGCACCTAATTGTGAATGCAGAGTTTTATCTGCCTCTTAATTTCCAAATACTGTTGGGCTATTTTTAAATCCTTGAGGTAACATTGTCCAAGCTAACTGAGCTTTTCTTCCTGTGTCGGGGTTTTTCCATAAAGAAATTTTAAACTATTTTTGGTCACTGTTCAATTTGGATAGCAAGGTATATGGATTAGATATTACTGGATGAATATCCTCCACAATTTTCTTGATTGCCCTTAAATCCTGACCATGTTTTAAGCTCAGCCGGCAACCCAGAACCAAGCAGCCACTTGCTCACTCCCCCCCACCATCCTTCCCCTGCTCCCAGAGGGATGGGGAGGAGAATCAAAAGAATATAACTCCCATGGATTGAGATAAGAACAGTCCAGTAACTAAGCTATAACACCAAACCACTACTGCTACCACCAATAATAATGATAAGGGAAATAACAAGGGAAGAGAATACAATTGCTCACCACCCACCAACCGATACCCAGCCTGCCCCGAGCAGTGATCTATCCCTTCTGGGTAACTGCCCCCAGTTTATATAGTGGGCATGACATATTGCAGTATGGAATACTTCTTTGGTTAGTTTGGGTCTGGTGTCCTGTCTCTGCTTCCTCCCAGCTTCCTCTCCTCCCTGGCAGAGCATGGGACTGAGGAAGTCCATGCTCAGAGTAAAAATTACTTAGCAGCAACTAAAAACATTGGTGTTATCAGCGCTGTTCCCAGGCTGAAAGTCAGAACCATAGCACTGCACCAGCTGCTAAGGAGAAAAATGACTGCTACTGCTGAACCCAGGACAGTATCCACCCCTTATTCCATACCATTCATGTCATGTTCAGTTCCCACATTTTCAATATACCATCACTCTTGTCTCATATATATATGTACATCCACACACACAAAGAGAGAGATATTATTCCTTAGTGCATGGACCAATCCCTATAAAGCTGCTGAGTTCACCCGGTCCATGATGTCAGGCTCCATCTCTTGTAACAGTCTTTCAGAGCAGGAGAGACGGTGTGCACTGTTGGATTGTTGCCTGCTGATGACACTGCGGAACTCATCTGGTCACTGCTGAGCTTGTCTGGTTTTGTCAAAGTTCATTTTTTTTGGAATGATGGTCGGAGAGAAGTCAGGGACAGCCACTGGTTACCTGAAGGCATCTAGATGGTGGGCTATAAAAGTTCGACATAGCAGGCAGAAGGATAAAATTGAGTTCATTGGCTGGTTTCCCCTAAAATCAAATTCCCTTGAGGTAAACATTGGACTTCCTCATCTTCCTGCATTACCCATCAAGCATATCCGGGTCCCTGAGCAAAAGCGATCCCACGAGCGGGTTTGCCTTTATCTGAAGCAGGAATAACCCAGACTGTCTTCCCCAGCAAATTCTGTATGTGCACCACAGGAACTTTATCCCCTTCTACAGTATATAAAATTTCTGACTGGGCTGGGCCAGCCCTGTTGGCAGATCCTCTGGTGTTGACCAACCAGGTGGCTTTTGGTAAATGTGTATCCCAATGCTGAAAGTCCCACCACCCATTGCTCTCAGTGTAGTTTTTAATAGCCCATTGTACCGTTCAATTTTCCCAGAGGCTGGTGCATGGTAGGGGATGTGATATACCCACTCAATGCCATGCTCTTTGGCCCAAGTGTCTAACAGGCTGTTCCAGAAATGAGTCCCATTGTCTGACTCAATTCTCTCTGGGGTGCTGGGTCGCCACAAAATCTATTTCTCAAGGCCCAGGATAGTGTTCTGGACAGTGGCGTGGGGCAAGGCGTATGTTTCCAGCCATCTGGTGGTTGCTTCCAGCATGGTAAACACATGGCGCTTGCCTTGGCGGGTTGGTGGGACTGCGAGAGAATCAATCTGCCAGGCCTCCCCATATTTGTATTTCAGCCATTGTCCTCCATACCAAAGAGGCTTTAAATGTTTGGCTTGTTTAATTGCAGCACATGTTTCACAGTCATGAATAACCTGGGCAATAGTGTCCATTGTTAAGTCCACCCCTTGATCACGAGCCCATCTGTATGTTGCATCTCTGCCCTGATGGGCTGAAGTGTCATGGGCCCACCGGGCCAAAAATAATTCACCCTTATGTTGCCAATCTAAGCCCATCTGAGCCACTTCAATCTTAGCAGCTTGATCCACTTGTTGCTTGTTCTGGTGTTCCTCAGTGGCCCAGCCCTTGGGTACATGAGCATCTATGTGGCGCACCTTCACCACTAGATTGTACACCAGGGCAGTGATATCTTCTCACAGTGCAGCAGCCCAGATGGCTTTACCTCTGCATTGCCGGTTGCTCTGCTTCTATTGCTGCAACCACCCCCACAGGGCACTTGCCACCATCCATGAGTCATATAGAGATAAAGTACTGGCCACTTTTCTTGTTCAGCAACGTTCAAGGCCAGCTGGGTGCTTTCACCTCAGCAAACTGACTCAATTCACCCTCTCTTTCAGCAGTTTCTGCAACTTGTTGTCGAGGACTCCATAAGGCTGCCTTCCATCTCCAATGCTTCCAAAGCACTGGAGGGACCCACTGGACGAGATGCTTGCAATACTGTCCCACACACACTACCACTCATGACTGTCTAGTCTTGGGGAAAATCTCCTGGTGGTCCTCCTATATCATCGTTTAACCCTAGACAAGACTCTAGCCGGACCCTGCTTAGCTTCCACGTTTGGACAAGATAGGGCGTTCTCAGGGTGGTCACACCATAGGCAAAACGTAGAGAGCATATGCAGCAACAAGTTGGTTCCCAGCAATAGGAGCAGGGTGCTTTCAAGGCCACTGGAAGGTGTGGAGAGCTATTTGGCTGTGAACAGGCATGTGAGCAATCCAGACAATTGCTTGACAATTGTAAGGTAGTGACCCGCAGGCATTGAGGCCTCGCCTGAGGGTTACTAAAGTTCGTGTATGTGCAGAAGCCTTGGGAAAAGTTAGCACGGAAAACTACTGAGAGAGATAGGCAGAGAAGGAATGTTAACTGTAACTTTGAAACATATGCTGTCATAGTTAACCAATCATTAAACTGTTGCTAGCACTAGGCTAAGTGAAGTTAACCAACCAAGTGTTATCGAATGTTCTACTGTTCTGAAACTTTCCTATAAAAGGCATGATTGCGCACATTAAATTGTTCAGCGTGGATCACATTGATCTGTGTTTCGTTGTTCCTAAACCCCCGCGAAGAGTGGCGCCTGAACAGGGACCCCTCAGCTCTGCCTCCTGAGAGCTGCTTCGGTGGTGAAGATCAGTGCAGACCTGACGGGTGGGAGGCCGACCGAAAAGCAGCCGGCAGCAGCCCTGCCGAGTAGAGAGAGCACGCGCGTGCCGCAGGAGAAAAAAGAAAAAAAAAAAGAAAGGGAGTCTCCGCGTAAAAGAGTCCACTTCAATAAAGGCAAGTGGCGGTCGGGGAGGAATGCGGGCGGCTCAAACTAAGGAAGAGGCAGCTGTCGTTAATCTCCTCCAGTGCATCCTCTCAAGGAGAGGGATTAAATATGAAGAAGATGTACTTAAAGGGCTACTCCAGTGGAGTAAAGAAAAGGGGCTATTTAGTGGGATTGGAACAGCATTTGAAATATCCACATGGGAGGCGATAGGCGTCCAGCTTTGGGACACTATAACTGATGGGGGGAAGGCAGCACGTGAGGCCCAAAAATACTCCATGCTGCGGAAACCTGTCCGAGAGACTTTGTGGGATATGAAATCAGAGAGAGCTGCAGCTGCTTCGGCAGTGAAAGCCTTATCTCCGGCAATGCCATCCGCAACCCCCAGCGCCCCCCCACCCGGATCCCCGCTTGAGCCTCCTGCCCCCTTCCCCCCCACCACCCTTCCTGCCTCCCAATTACTCGCAGAGCCCCTGACGAAGGGTTCCAAGAACCCCGATCGGAGTCCCTTCGATCACTGTACTGGAGGGAGAACTTACCCGAAAATTGCACAAACGATTAAGAGGGGTTTTGAAGCCATGCCCAGTAAAGAGAGATCAAAATCTGATATTGCTACTGATCCTGACGATATCGAACCTCCCTGTGAGGTGAAGGCATCCACAGATTTTAGGCCTGGTGTGCCAGAATATCCCCTTACCTCCACCCCAAACCGTTCCCCCATTGACTCTAATGTCTCTACCCCAGAAGAAGCAGAAAAACCGAAAGAACTAAATGACTCAACAAAAGAATTATTGCAGGAGGCAAGCAGATATCCCACTGTGTGGAGATTAATCACTGACTCCTTAAAAAATATGCAAGCAGAAGAGCTTTTCCACCCCCATGGAACAAATGCAAAAAAAAACAGATCCGATGGATGGGCCAGGGGATACAAATTTGTATCTTCCTGTTGACGCAGAAGTCCCGGACACAGCACACAGACCAATATGATCAGGCTGTGCCAAAGTTTATTGCGCAGATAGCTCAGTATATATAGGCACTCTACTTGTCTATCATTAACACACACAAGTCTAATTGGATACATGTATTGTTCACACGGCTAAATACCAAACAGGATTCACTCAGTAACAGCTTAATGATTGGTTAACTATGACAGCATATGCTTCAAGGTTACAGTTAACATTCCTTCTCTGCGTATCTCTCTCAGTAGTTTTCCGTGCTAACTTTTCCCAAGGCTTCTGCACGTACACGAACTTTAGTAACCCTCATGCGAGGCCTCAGTGCCTGCGGGTCACTACCTTACAATTGTCAAGCAATTGTCTGGATTGCTCACATGCCCGTTCACAGCCAAATAGCTCTCCACAAATCCCCCTTTTTGTTTTTGAGCAATCCAGACCCGATTCACAGCACGAAATAGCATACTGGCAATACACTTTCATAAACAACAAAAGATTTAAACAATAATGATCAATACCATTAAAACTGTTAAACCTTGTTTGATTAGTACTCCTAGCCAACCACTAATACCCCAACCTTGTAACAGCTTTTGAAACCAATTACAATCCAAGAGCACTTGTAACTTTTGCACTTGTGAGAACCTAAAGTGTGGTTTTGGTAAGCAAGCGAGATTTGCAGTCCAATTCAGCAACCTTCTTATCTTAGCTCCTTCTTATCTTCCAGGCCTGCATTCTTGTTTCATTAACTGTCCGGGAGTTGCTTCTTTTCCACGGTCGGCTGCACAGAGGTAACCAGGAGTTACCCCTGCTACATGGCCAGCTGCACATACTTGCTTTCATTCAGAGCAGGCATATGTCCATTCTTTAACAAGAAATCACCCACATCTCCCCCTTTTCTTTTCTTGAATGAGCCAAAGCTGTTTTACCAGGTTTTCAATCATACCACGAATACATTGCAAAATACAAGGTACAATCATAACTATGGTCAAGATTACTACCAAAATCATTCCAATACCTTTAACCAGAGATGTGAGCCAACCATTAAAGTCCCAAGATGTAAGAAGGGCATCTAACCAAGGAATTTTATCGTTCTGATAGACATCGTTAAGTACTTTTGCATGCTTCCAAATTTCTTTAACATCTTTCAAGGTCTTTCCAGACTGATCAAGATAACTACAACAAGATTCATTAATTAAAGTACATACTCTGTCTACTTGAGCTGTTAATATATCTAAAGCCTTACAATTCTACAAAACTATATTTTTAAAGAATTTACTTCTACTTGTATTAACATAGTCACATACGTATTGCCATTAAAAACAGCATAACAAACTTACACTGGAATCATTTTGCACACTTTGCTTTAGTCTTGCAGTCACATTACATCCTTTGTTACATTCTATAACTTGATATGGTTCTGGTCCTTTCCACTCATTATCATGTCGGTCTTTATATAGAACTGGTGGTTTGGGCAAGGAATCATCTGTTAGATGTCACAAATGCTGTATTGCAGAAAGAGAATCAAAACTAGACAAATTCAAAAGCTTTTGTACAAATTACGCTTTGCAAACTGTTTGAAGAAAATCCTTACATTTCCCTCTTTTTTTTTTTTTTGTTTTTGTTTTTGTTTTTATTTTATATATATTACCTGTTTCAGACGACCCTACTTGAGCAGAGGATTTGGACTAGATCGTATCTCCAACATATGCCAACCACAGGCTGCTTGGCCTGCCTTTCTCTCCTGTATAGTTCTCTGATAACAGGAGAGGCCATCCCTCACATCAAGGTCTGGCATGGCATGTGTCCCCACCACTCAACGCCTGCTGGGTTGCAGCCAGCAGCGGAGCTAAAGGTTCTTCTTGGTGGCAAACACAGAGGCCAACCCAGTCTTGCCCTTGACTGTGGTAGGAGGTATTTGGCCAACGTCAGTTGTGGCACCTTGTTGTCAGTGCAGAAGTTCACCTGCTTCATTCAGTAACAAGTCACTACTATGGCAAAGCACATACAGATTTACGTTAGCAGTATATATATACTACAGGGCGCAGCAGCATGTTGAAGATGCTAGTGGCAGTGAGGGATCAGCCAAAGAAATTTCTTACCAGTGGAGTTCTCTCATTCAAAGGCTGGATTGCTCACATGTCCGTTAACTGAAAGGAATGCTTCCACAATACCCTCTTCTTGTTTCTGAGCAATCCAGATTTGATTTAGCATTCTGTTTACAAATTTCTTCAGTATAGTAAATACAATGGTGCAAGCAAACAAAATTAGTAATATAATGCCTAAAACCTTCAAAGCAATAATTATCCAATTTTGAATCCAAGTCCCTATTCCCCATTCTGAAAAAATGTTGCGGAGCCAGTCATCTAAAGGATTCACATCTTGTTGGATTTTTTGTGAGTGTCCTTTTAGATAGGTCAATTGTTTGTGAACGCTCTTACTGTGATCAGACAGATTCACACAACACATACCTTCAAAGTCCTCACAGCCATGACCCTGTGCCAACAGCAAAAAGTCGATGGCTGTGCAGTTTTGCAGGAGGGAGTGTCTTAAGCTATTTTGATCCATTAATAATTCTTCGAGAACGGCAGTAGTTACATTAGCCTGCTTTTCTGCCCAACAAGCTAGCTGGGCTATTGTTCTTAGGGCATTTCCTGCAGCCGCTCCAGGGACAAATAGTGACAGAGCTACTAGAGCAGCTCTGCTCAGTAGTTGAACATTGTTATTACAATCAGGGGTGAGTCCTATTGATCACTTAGATCTAGAGTGGAGAATATGACTAAGATTACTCAATTCTGTAAACTTTGGTGCAAAAATAGTCAGTGAACCTAAATAGCATGGCCCTCCAACAATGTCTTTCGGTATTCCTTGCCATGCCCTATCCCCACAGATTAAAAAGACATCTGGTGGTAGGGCCTTGGCAGATTTGCTATTCCAAAGGAGGGGCACTGACCCAGGCCGGTGAGTAGATCCGTATGCCTTAAAGGCTGTTGCCTTCCCAGCCGTATCATTTATCCCACAATATTCATTAGCGTACCAATAGGTGCTATCTTTGGGTGAAATATCTGGTGAGTTGACTGAATATGGGCAGCCTGCATATTTGCATCCAAACATTATGCAGGTTTGTGTCCAGTTTTGTGAGCTATTCCCAATTGCTTGCGATGCCATTAAATTTAATTCTTGTGGATCCCAAGGGAGTGTCCTATTCAATCCAGATATCAATTCTGCTGAGCAATTTGCAACATTTGTCGACTTACTGCAATTGTTGGTTGAAAATGCCTTAAAGCTGTTCTTATTATACCCAGGTATTCCTATTAGACATGTTTGAAATGGATCTGTGGCTGATGCCATAGCAAGACAAAATTCCGACACCCCATTCTCACTGGCCCATGTTACCCACAAATTTTTTCTAGGATTAATTTCGTGTAACAGAGATACAGAATTATATACAAAGAGCAAAATTAACAGCTTAACCACTAACAGGTTCTTAATCATCACTGACATCTTCTGCTGTAGAGGAAAGGCTTTCTGCTGAGTTTCGCCAGGCCGTATCCACCGAGCCGGTATCCACCGAATGCCTTGATCTGTAAGCAAACATATAACCTCTTCCTGTTAGCTTAACTTCTGCGGGTTTTGCCTTATCATCTTCTAGCCGCTGCTGCAAATTTGCATGCGCTAAGATCTCTTTTACAAGTGACAAATCCATACAATACAAGGCGTAGTTTCTTATTAGCAACTGGCTAGTAAGTACAGGTGGTTTTATACACAAAATCACAGCCTCTAATAAGAGCTACTTTACATGCACACACATTCAAGCTCCTGTAGCTAAGGCATTGGGTTTTTCCGCTTGTCCATCCAGCTCATGACAAGGCTTGAGAAACTTTGCAGGCAGCCTCCATGGACCTGTAGGTAGAACACAAATATATCCCTTCCCCCATGCCATCAGTTCTCGAGAAGTAAGTCAAGCTAAAAATGATTCCTTAAAGCAAAGGCATTCTGATGAAACAGGAATGTGAAGCAGGTGCAGAAGCAAACTGCACCGTATCTCTGCCACCCTGGTGCTGTTTGGGTGGAGGTTGGTAAAGCTTGGATTCTCCCCTAGGTTACCTTAAACACACCAAGCAGTACTGCTCGGCAGGAGCTACAAATGCCTGCCTGCCCAGCAGCAGCTACAGCTGCCAGCCTGCTGAGCAGCAGCCATAAATCTTTGCAGGCAGCACCACTTTTCTATTAACCCTTTCTTGCCCAAAATGTTAATCTGCTACCCATTAAAAACTTTTACATTAACCCAATAACAAAAAATACACAGAACAGTGTCTGCCCTCAACAGACACACACATACACACACATTCATGGGATCCCACAAACACACTCCACACAACTACAATATGTGAAACACAAAATGCAGACAATCATTACTCCCACTACGTGGTCACACGTACAAAATGTAGTTGCAATGACCCTGTGAAGACAATCAGGAAACCAGCTCCAAGCAGCATCATCGCAGTACAAGGTGGCAGGCTCAATCTCAGCGGGCGTCCCCGCAGAGGCTCTGCCTCCCTCACATTGCATGAGGCTTGGGCTTTTGTACTGATCAAAATGCACACTCATTCCAATGCAGGTGGCCAGCCTACATCGGGAGAAGTGGCCAACAGTATCTATAAAGGTCTGCAAGGGTCGATAGAAACACAGACGTAGTTACATTTGCTCACTTTTAGTACATGAATATCACAGAGAGACTATAAGCACACAATACATCTGCATCCCCCACCCATCTTACTTTTCCCTTTATAACTGCCCATTTATCATGGGGATCTGGGGGATCTAAATCAGGCTTCTTTTCCGGATGAACAGGTCTCGGGTCAAAAGGACTATCCAGGTCAGTATCAGAATTATCAGGCATCAGAATCTCAGGAGCAGCAAGAGCAGTCTGATGAAAATGCACAGGCTCCTCATTAACGTGTTCTGGAGTTTCAGTGTTATCAAGTGCAATTAAAACATTTTTCTCCTGTAGGTTTCAGGTGATCTGAGAGTAGGCTTTTTCTCGGGATTAACAGGGTCTGGGGCAAAAGGATTGCCTTCATCGCCATCCTCAGCCTCCGCAGCCGCGGCAGCAACTGGCGGAGGTTCGGAGGGGTGGGGGGGTGGGGGTGGGGGGGTTTGGGCTCCACTATCTCATTCTTTGACTTAGCCATGTCAGAGAGCTGTAAATTTGTAAGTCCGTCATGAAGTGTCTGTACTTTCTCATCTAACAATCCTGTCCATTTGTCCCACCCTTGACGATCTTGAGGATCGGGCTCTGGGGGGAGGGAGGCCAGGGGCGGCGAAAGTGATAAAGGAAGATGCAAATTCGTATCCCCTGGCCCATCCATCGGTTATTTTTTAAAGAGTCAGTAATTAGTCTCCACACAGTGGGGTATTAACTTGCCTCCTTGGATCCCTTACTTACCTCTTCCCACAGCGTTGCTCCTATTTTTTCCCAAGTTGCGATTTGAAAGGCAGCATCCACTGAGGGGATTAAATCCTTTCCCTTTGCTCCATACAGCAAAGCCTTCAAGGCAGGCTCATCATAACTCGCTGCTCTCATAGAGAGAATGTGTTGGAGGAGCTTCACCACTTCTGACTCTTCCTTGGTCAGTGTGGACCCCCTCTCCTCCCCGGCCGCTCACCTGATCAGGGCGAGATTCCCAAACTTTTTGCGCTAGCGACTTCCGAGTGCCGGGGCAGCACCCGATATCGACCGGCTTCTGCCCCCTCCTTCTTGTCGGTCTCGTCGGTTTTATCCAACGCCGATCTGAGGGTCCCTGTTCGGGCGCCACTTGTTGACGCAGAAGTCCCGGACACAGCACACAGACCAATATGATCAGGCTGTGCCAAAGTTTATTGCGCAGATAGCTCAGTATATATAGGCACTCTACTTGTCTATCATTAACACACACAAGTCTAATTGGATACATGTATTGTTCACACGGCTAAATACCAAACAGGATTCACTCAGTAACAGCTTAATGATTGGTTAACTATGACAGCATATGCTTCAAGGTTACAGTTAACATTCCTTCTCTGCGTATCTCTCTCAGTAGTTTTCCGTGCTAACTTTTCCCAAGGCTTCTGCACGTACACGAACTTTAGTAACCCTCATGCGAGGCCTCAGTGCCTGCGGGTCACTACCTTACAATTGTCAAGCAATTGTCTGGATTGCTCACATGCCCGTTCACAGCCAAATAGCTCTCCACATCTTCCTTTATCACTTTCGCCGCCCCTGGCCTCCCCCCCGCCCCAGAGCCTGATCCTCAAGATCGTCAAGGTTGGGACAAATGGACAGGATTGTTAGATGAGAAAGTACAGACACTTCATGACGGACTTACAAATTTACAGCTCTCCGACACGGCTAAGTCAAAGAATGAGATAGTGGAGCCCAAACCCCCCCACCACCACCCCCACCCCCCACCCCTCCGAACCTCCGCCAGTTGCTGCCGCGGCTGCGGAGGCTGAGGACGGCGATGAAGGCAATCCTTTTGCCCCAGACCCTGTTAATCCCGAGAAAAAGCCTACTCTCAGATCACCTGAAACCTACAGGAGAAAAATGTTTTAATTGCACTTGATAACACTGAAACTCCAGAACACATTAATGAGGAGCCTGTGCATTTTCATCAGACTGCTGTTGCTGCTCCTGAGATTCTGATGCCTGATAATTCTGATGCTGACCTGGATAGTCCTTTTGACCCGAGACCTGTTGATCCGGAAAAGAAGCCTGATTTAGATCCCCCAGATCCCCATGATAAAGGGGCAGTTATAAAGGGAAAAGTAAGATGGGTGGGGGATGCAGATGTATTGTGTGCTTATAGTCTGTCTGTGATATTCATGTACTAAAAGTTAGCAAATGTAACTACGTCTGTGTTTCTATCGACCCTTGCAGACCTTTATAGATACTGTTGGCCACTTCTCCCGATGTAGGCTGGCCACCTGCATTGGAATGAGTGTGCATTTTGGTCAGTATAAAAGCCCAAGCCTCACGCAATGTGAGGGAGGCAGAGCCTCTGCGGGGACGCCCGCTGAGATTGAGCCTGCCACCCTGCACTGCGATGCTGCTGCTTGGAGCTGGTTTCCTGATTGTCTTCACAGGGTCATTGCAACTACATTTTGTACGTGTGACCATGTAGTGGGAGTAATGATTGTCTGCATTTTGTGTTTCACATATTGTAGTTGTGTGGAGTGTGTTTGTGGGATCCCATGAATGTGTGTGTATGTGTGTGTCTGTTGAGGGCAGACAGTGTTCTGTGTATATTTTGTTATTGGGTTAATGTAAAAGTTTTTAATGGGTAGCAGATTAACATTTTGGGCAAGAAAGGGTTAATGCAGAGGTGCTGCTGCCGGCAGGAATTTATGGCTGCTGCTCAGCAGGCTGGCAGCTGTAGCTGCTGCTGGGCAGGCAGGCATTTGTAGCTGCTGCCGAGCAGTACTGCTTAGTGTGTTTAAGGTAACCTAGGGGAGAATCCAAGCTTTACCAACCTCCACCCAAACAGCACCAGGGGGGCAGAGATACGGTGCAGTTTGCTTCTGCACCTGCTTCATATTCCTGTTTCATCAGAATGCCTTTGCTTTAAGGAATCATTTTTAGCTTGACTTACTTCTCGAGAACTGATGGCATGGGGGAAGGGATATATTTGTGTTCTACCTACAGGTCCATGGAGGCTGCCTGCAAAGTTTCTCAAGCCTTGTCATGAGCTGGATGGACGAGCGGAAAAACCCAATGCCTTAGCTACAGGAGCTTGAATGTGTGTGCATGTAAAGTAGCTCTTGTTAGAGGCTGTGATTTTGCGTATAAAACCACCTGTACTTACTAGCCAGTTGCTAATAAGAAACTACACCTTATATTGTATGGATTTGTCACTTGTAAAACAGATGTTAGAGTATGTAAATTTGCAGCAGCTGCTAGAAAATGCTAAGGCAAAAACTAGAAAGATTCTAATACAATGATAGTGGTATAAAGCAGGTAATGGAATGAATTAAGAGGGTGGAAGAACATCACTGGTGGGAAAACTTTCTTTGGCTGGTCCCTCACTGCCACTAGCATCTTCAACATGCTGCTGCGCCCTGTAGTATATATACTGCTAACGTAAATCTGTATGTATGTGCTTTGCCATAGTAGTGACTTGTTACTGCATGAAGCAGGTGAACATCTGCACTGACAACAAGGTGCCACGACTGACGTTGGCCAAATACCTCCTACCGCAGTCAAGGGCAAGACTGGGTTGGCCTCTGTGTTTGCCACCAAGAAGAACCTTTAGCTCCGCTGCTGGCTGCAACCCAGCAGGCGTTGAGTGGTGGGGACACATGCCATGCCAGACCTTGATGTGAGGGATGGCCTCTCCTGTTATCAGAGAACTATACAGGAGAGAAAGGCAGGCCAAGCAGCCTGTGGTTGGCATATATTGGAGATATGATCTAGTCCAAATCCTCTGTTCAAATAGGGTCATCTAAAGAAGGTATTATATATAAAAACACCCAAAGGAAATGTAAGGATTTTCTTCAAACAGTTTGCAAAGCGTAATTTGTACAAAAGCTTTTGAATTTGTCTAGTTTTGATTCTCTTTCTGCAATACAGCATTTGTGACATCTAACAGATGATCCCTTGCCAAAACCACCAGTTCTATATAAAGACCTACATGATAACGAGTGGAAAGGACCAGAACCATATCAAGTTATAGAATGTAACAAAGGATGTAATGTGACTGCAAGACTAAAGCAAAGTGTGCAAAATGATTCCAGTGGAAGTTTGTTATGCTGTTTTCAATGGTAATACATATGTGACTAAGTTAACACAAGTAGAAGTAAATTCTTTAAAAAAGATAGTTTTGTAGAATTGTGAGGCTTTAGATATATTAACAGCTCAAGTAGACAGAGTATGTACTTTAATTAATGAATCTTGTTGTAGTTATCTTGATCAGTCTGGAAAGACCTTGAAAGATGTTAAAGAAATTTGGAAGCATGAGAAAGTACTTCATGATGTCTATCAGAATGATAAAATATCTTGGTTAGATGCCCTTCTTACATCTTGGGACTTTAATGGTTGGCTCACATCTCTGATTAAAGGTATTGGAATGATTTTGGTAGTAATCTTGACCACAGTTATGATTGTACTTTGTATTTTGCAATGTATTCGTGGTATGATTGAAAACCCAGTAAAACAGCTTTGGCTCATTCAAGAAAAGAAAAGGGGGAGATGTGGATGATTTCTTGTTAGAGAATGGACATATATCTGCTCTGAATGAAAGCAAGTATGTGCAGCTGGCCATGTAGCAGTGGTAACTCCTGGTTACCTCTGTGCAGCCGACCGTGGAAAAGAAGCAACTCCCGGACAGTTAATGAAACAAGAATGAAGGCCTGGAAGATAAGAAGGAGCTAAGATAAGAAGGTTGCTGAACTGGACTGTAAATTTCTCTTGCTTACAAAAAACACACTTTAGGTTCTCACGAGTGCAAAAGTTACAAGTACTCTCAGAATGGGATTGGTTTCAAAAGTTGTTACAGGGTTGGGGTATTCGTAGTTGGCTAGGAGTAGTAATCAAACAAGGTTTAACAGTTTCAACGGTATTGATTATTATTGTTTTAATCTTTTGCTGTTTGTGGAAGTGTATTGCCAGTATGCTATTTCGTGCTGTGAATCGGGTCTGGATTGCTCAAAAACAAAAAGGGGGATTTGTGGAGAGCTATTTGGCTGTGAACAGGCATGTGAGCAATCCAGACAATTGCTTGACAATTGTAAGGTAGTGACCCGCAGGCATTGAGGCCTCGCCTGAGGGTTACTAAAGTTCGTGTATGTGCAGAAGCCTTGGGAAAAGTTAGCACGGAAAACTACTGAGAGAGATAGGCAGAGAAGGAATGTTAACTGTAACCTTGAAACATATGCTGTCATAGTTAACCAATCATTAAACTGTTGCTAGCACTCGGCTAAGTGAAGTTAACCAACCAAGTGTTATCGAATGTTCTACTGTTCTGAAACTTTCCTATAAAAGGCATGATTGCGCACATTAAATTGTTCAGCGTGGATCACATTGATCTGTGTTTCGTTGTTCCTAAACCCCTGCGAAGGGAAGGATATTCAGGATCTTTAACTCTTCCAGAATCTACTCCCACTGTAAATAGTCTAGTGGGGGAGCAGAAGGCATGAGGGAATGCCTCCTTCATAGGTTGGCCACCCGAGGAGGAAAACAAAGATGTGTAATTGCTAAAAAATTCCATTATGTGCCTCCCAAAGTACAGAGGTGATGACCACACTGGGAATGCAAGCCAGCCCAGTTTCACGATCAAAGTGTCTATTGTATTACAAATCATTACCATGAAGTACAGCAAAACAAGAACCTTAGCCCAGGCCCCCCAACTGATAGACACTAAAATAGCAAAAACCAGCTATAAGTAAGATACGACATGCTGAAACTCAAGTGTCCTGTATCTGCTTCCTCCTGACTTCCCCTCCTCCCTGCCAGAGCATGAGACTCAGAAAGTCCTTCGTCAGAGTGAACATTACTTAGCAACAACTAAAACTATCAGTGATATCAGCGTTGTTCCCAGGCTGAAAGTCAAAACACAGCACTGCACCAGCTACTAAGACTGAGAAAAATGACTGCTACTGCTGAACCAAGGACAAACCTATCATAGAATCATAGAATAGTAAGGGTTGGAAAGGACCTCAAGATCATCGAGTTCCAACCCCCCTGCCATGGGCAGGGACACCTCCCACTAAACCATGCCATCCAAGGCTATGTCTAACCCCACCTTCAACGCCGCCAGGGATGAAGCATCCACAACCTCCCTGGGCAACCCATTCCAGGGCCCCACCACCCTCACAGTAAAGAATTTCTTCCTCATATCCAATCTAAACTTCCCCTGTTTAAGTTTAAACCCATTACCCCTTGTCCTCTCACCACAGTCCCTAATGAAGAGTCCCTCCCCAGCATCCCTATAGGCCCCCTTCAGGTATTGGAAGGCTGCTATGAGGTCTCATAACTCTTTCCATCGGGCTTCTTTACAGGTAAGATAGGGGTGTTATATTCTGATTCATAGTCAATTAGCAATTCATATTTCAAAAATTTATCATTGATTTCTTTGATTCCCTTCCTAGCTTCTAATTTCACAAGGGATATTGTTTTACCTGAACTGGGTGTGCCCCCTTTTTTATCACCACTTTAAGAGGCAAAGCATTTTTTTTGCCTTACCTGGAACTTCAGTTGCCCATACTCCCAGATATACCTGATTAAAGACTTCTTCTATTTCAGGGAGGTCCTCCTTTTTGCTTTTCTGTTGAATTAAAGGTAATTTCAGGACTTCAATTAATTGTTAATTCCATTTCTCCTTTTTTAAACATTATGGTTGCTTTAAAATTTTCAAGTATATCTTGCCCCATAAGGATTTTTTTTGAATTAGGCATATATAAAAAACTATTTGCTTTTCCAAGTTGTACTTTAAGGGTTTCAGAAAGAACGCTTTTTTTTCGGTGGCCAGTAGCTCCCACAACTGTAACGTATTCTTTTCCCAATGGAGTCAAACTCTGATTTAACACCAAATAGGTTGTTCCCGTATCCACTAAAAATTACACCTCATTTTCTGTGGTCTCTGGCTTTAATTTAACCAGTGGATCTGCTAGGGTAGATTCCCCAGGTAATCGTCAATCTAGCTCCAAGACAGTCACTGGAGCTATCTGGGGATCATTTAACTTGGGGCTTTCCTGTTTCCAGTATTTAATCTCTTTCACAATATGCACACTGGTCCTGTCTTATAGGGAACGGATTCATTTTCCACCCCTACCTAGCATTTCTCCTCTACCTCTGCTTGTATTTATCCAATAAATTCTTAATCTCCTCGGGACTATAGCCTGTCAGTTTGTCTGTTCTTACTTGTCCATTTCCCATGGTAATCAATGTTTAAACACAGGAGCTGCACAGGCTCCTTCTTTTTTCACATCTGCTTCGTCGTCGGTATTTGATTCAGACTCGCTGGTTCCCCAAATATCTCCATCCCATGCCTTCAGGTCCCAATCAGGATCAGATACAAGGACAGGGACTTGTGGCCCCACTGCCTTTGTGCCTTATTTTTTATCGCTACATTTTTTTTAGCAACGTGAGCAGCATATTTTTCTTCTAGAGTGGTACTTTTTTTTTTTTTCCCAAGTCACTCACCCTGCTCTGCAGCGGGCTACAAATGCCTGCCTCTGCAATAGCACTTCTGCTATAACCCTTTCTTAACTCTGAACTTAACTTGTTGCTCCAACTCTGTGTTCTCATTTACCATACCTTTATAAGCAAACAGCAAACAGCCTACCATGCATCCAGCATGACTCAGTAGCTCCTTCAAGTGGGTATGGGGGTTTGTACAAACTCACCTCAATACTTTAGCACTCCCATGGGGTCCTTGGCTCTCCATGGTTCAGGTCCTACATTAGTGCAAGTTTCTATTTTATCCCACAATGTGCTACACAGTTCCTGTGTCCACCCTGCTCGTTCCCCAGGAGGAGCCACAGCTCAAGGCTCTTTCTTATGAAACATAGCCATCATACATTACACAAAAACTTCAACGAGACCCCAAGAACAAAAATACACACAGAACAGCGTCTCTTGGTACAGCTATGCACCCCACTGACCAAGCCCTGCCCTCAACACACACACGTATACAAGGGATCCCACAGGCACACTCCACACAACTACAATAAAAAAAAATCCAATTAGACAAACAACTATTAATGATGCAATTGCAACATAGAGTACAACATTAACCATATCATATCACAAATGCCAAAAATTGCTACTGTGACAATCCGCAAAACTCAGTAAAATGCCGGAAAGAACGTACAGATCCAAATGCATACCACTCAGGCGCTAGCAGCCAGGTATACGCCTTCCTACAAGAACCCCATATCTCAATTTACGGAAAGTTCCAAACAAAAGTTAACCCATCAAAAAACAAACGAGACCTCTATGTCTCACCAAACAAATTACTGGGCAGGACGTCTCCTGCGACTTATGGAACAATTTACAGAACCAAAACAAAATAATATTTACAAAAGAATACCTTCTTAAAGATGGTCCTTGTCTGCACCCACAGTGATCCAAATGAGTCGAGGGGTCCCTCCAGGAAAATTCACAGGGATCCTAGGGAGCCCCATCCTCAGCAGGTCCTGCAGCCAAGCAGAGAGGATCCCTTCCGGGGTTCCAAATTGATTTGTAGAACTCTCCAAGAACTGTCCAACAAAGTTTAAGTTGACAAGCAGGTATTCTTTATTGCAGCACTGGGAGACATGGGGGATATCTCCTCCTAACGTGTCTTGTCCAAGCATCAAACAGACTGTGATTATATTGTTGCTTAACATACATATTCATTACATTTCCAATAAATGTCATACATATTCATTAGATTTCCAAGAACCGCTTTTCCGTAATTCCACACACATTTCCGCATGCACACAAGAACATGGTAGTGGTCTTTGGGACCCCTGGTGGTCATTTCTTCATCATCTTCCTCTTTATCACTTCGTCCTTTGGCTGAACTTTAGGTTTGGAAAGACCCGTTGTCATGCCAGCAACCACTAGTTCGGTTCTAGCTGGTTATTGTAAAGCATTTACCTAAGCTACTTTTAAGACATAGTTATATATGCAGTTAAAAAACAGAAAATGTTGACTATACGTGTTAAATTAAGTGATAAAATGTTTCTCAGATATATGTGCCCAAAGACTTGAAAACATGGTTGCTTGAGATTTTTTCTGATAGCTAAGTACTTGATTTGCATCGCTGCTGACAGTGTTGTCTGAAAAGCGGATTTGTGCCCGGCATGCCGTAAATCAATTCCACACGCTCGGGAAATATATTGTTTATTCAGTCCTGGGTGCTTGGTGGACTGTTCCACAGATCAAACACACCAATGCTGGCTTTCGTTGTTGCATTTACATGTAAAAGTTACAAGGTACAAATACAATCCCAGATACAATGATTGGTTGTAATCTATATATAATTGCAATCTTTGCTGTGTCATTCTTTCTAGCTACTGCACATACTCAGGGGAAGGGTCTTCACCTGGGCCGGGGTCTTTTTGACCTGTGGGTGTGACTTTTAGTATTATAATGTAGACAGTTCACTTTAGGATACCTTAAAAGTTAGTTCATTTCCCAAGTTACACCGAAATTTAAACCTTAGAAGTTATAAACACAGAAGGTGATTTAATGATCTGTAAAGTTGTTTGGAAACCTTTTGGGGCTGTTAACAAGTATATGTGGGGTCTGCAAGTACATGAACAATGGAGGTCTGTGAAGAGAGGCTGTGTTGCAAGATAAGAAACTTGCAGAATCAGTTAAGACCAGACCAGCAAGCAGAGAGACAAAGAAGATAACTGCACATGCTCATAACTCAGTTCATGGCAAAGTCACCCAAAACTGTGGGGCACCAGAACCTAAAAGACCACCAGAGATCCTCGAAAGACCCCAGCCTCAATTAATCGTGCATGTTTAATCACTATGTTAATATGCCTGGAAATGTATGATCCTCTTGGGAAATATAAAGAATATGTAAGTGAAGGAAGCATATAAATAGAAACACTGCAAGGCCTGGGTATGCACAACAGATGAAAGGATCCCC
Organism: Amazona ochrocephala; assembly: GCA_039720435.1. Classification (NCBI taxonomy): domain Eukaryota; kingdom Metazoa; phylum Chordata; class Aves; order Psittaciformes; family Psittacidae; genus Amazona; species Amazona ochrocephala. The sequence continues at coordinate 27,453,530 of CM077908.1, forward strand.
TGTGCATCCAGCATTGTAATAAAAAATGCCTGCTTTCTAGAACTACAAATTTGAGTCTTAGAGAGTTCTTTTAGATGGACTTTCGGTAACACAAGTTAGGTACTCAAATGCTCAATTTGCCAAGCTGTCAAATAACTCCTCTTACCTGTATAATTTAGAATAAATGTGCAACACCGATTGGTGGGAACAGAGGTCAATCGTTCATGCTGTACAAACTATGCTGCCATCCGAATGGGAGCAAGAATCACAAAAGATGGACACCAATGGACGTTCAGATGAGAAAGCAAAAAGTGACAGCAATGCGGAAGGCACAGTTGCAAACCTTACTGTCCACAGAAGAGATCCAGCAGCATCTTCGTTCCTTCCTCTTGGGGGGTGGGAACAGAGGACAATCACTCGTGCTCTACAAATTCGGCTGCCAGTTGAATGGGAGCAAGCCTCACAAATGTTGGACTCCAATGGAATTACAGATGAGAAAACAAAGGTAGACAGCAGTGCGGATGGCACCGTTGCAAACCTTACTGTCCGCAGAAGAGATCCAGCAGCATCTTAAATTCCTGCCTCTTGGTCTGTGGGAACAGAGGCCAATCGCTCGTGCTCTACAAACTCGGCTGCCAGCCAAATGGGAGCAAGCCTCACAGCAGGTTAAAAAATGGTTAGAAGGGTGGTGCTATAGTCAGGGGTTTGGGTACCTTGACCATGGGACTCAATATAGTAGGCCAGGTCTACTGGGGGCTGGTGGAGCTGGTCTGACAAAGAAGGGGAAGAGTGGATTTGGTAGGAGGCTTGCCAGGCTGGTCAAGGATGCTTTAAACAAGATGTGTTGGGGGAGGGGGGCATCATTCCATCCCAACACACCCAGTCGGTTGGTAGCACCTATAGTAAACATTCGGAGCAATGTAGGGATATTCCAGCTGCTCCAGCCAATGACCCGACTTCAATTGGATCTCGGCTCAAATGCCTCTACACAAATGCCTGTAGTATGGGGAACAAACAAGAGGAATTAGAGATGTGTGCACATCTACGGGGGTATGATATCATAGGCATCACAGAAACATGGTGGGATGGCACCTATGACTGGTGTGTTGGAATGGAAGGTTACCGGCTCTTTAGGAAAGACAGGCCCGGCAGACGGGGAGGGGGAGTTGCTATTTATGTTAGGGATTGGCTAGAGAGTATGGAACTCTGTCTGGGGACAGGTGAGCAGTCGACAGAGAGTTTGTGGGTCAGGGTTAAAGAGAGAACAGCGATGGGTGACATTATTGTGGGGATCTGTTACAGACCGCCTGACCAGGGGGACTTGCTGGACGAAGCGCTCCATAGGCAGATAGGAGCAGCCTCACGCTCGCAGGCCCTTGTTCTCATGGGAGACTTCAACCATCCTGATATCTGTTGGAGGGATGGTACGGCCCGGCACAAGCAATCCAGAAGGTTCCTCGATTGCGTGGAAGACAACTTCCTTCTGCAAGTAATAGAGGAGCCAACGAGGAGAGGTGCCATGCTTGACCTCGTCCTCACCAACAGGGAAGGGCTGGTTGGGAATGTGACGCTCCAGGGCAGCCTTGATTGCAGCGATCATGAGATGGTTGAGTTTGAGATCCTCAGGACAGTGAGAAGAGCGTGCAGCAAGCTCACTGCCCTGGACTTCAAGAGAGCAGACTTTGGACTCTTCAGGAACCAGCTCAGTAAGGTTCCATGGGATACAGCCCTAGAGGGCAGGGGGGCCCAAGACTGTTGGTTGATATTCAAGGATCACCTGCTGCAAGCTCAGGAGCGATGCATCCCAACTAGAAGGAAGTGCTGCAGGAGGGCCAGGAGACCTCCTTGGATGAATAAGGAGCTGCTGAGCAAAATTCGAAGGAAAAAAGAGGCTTATAAAAGGTGGAAGCAAGGTCAGGCGGCCTGGGAAGAATACAGGGATGTTGTCCGGGTAGCTAGGGACCAGGTTAGGAAAGCTAAGGCCCACTTAGAATTAAACTTGGCTAGGGATGTTAAGGATAACAGGAAGGGATTTTATAGGTACATTGCCAATAAAAGACAGGTTAGGGACACCGTGGGCCCTCTCCAGAAGCTATCGGGAGAACTGGCTACCCTGGATTTGGAGAAGGCTGAGGTTCTTAATGACTTCTTTGCCTCAGTCTTTACCGGCAAATGCTCTGACCACACCACCCAAGTCTTGGAAGGCAGACGCGGGGACGGTGGGGGGGGGACCCTGGGCCCACTGTGGGGGAGGATCTTGTTCGGGACCACCTTAGGAACCTGAATGTATACAAGTCCATGGGACCGGATGAAATCCATCCACAGGTCCTGAAGGAGCTGGCAAATGAAGCTGCTAAGCCACTGTCCATCATATTTGAAAAATCATGGCAGTCAGGTGAAGTTCCCGATGACTGGAAAAAGGGAAATATAACCCCCATTTTTAAGAAGGGGAAAATGGATGACACAGGGAATTACAGACCAGTCAGTCTCACCTCTGTGCCTGGCAAAATCTTGGAGCGGATTATCCTGGAAGGCATGCTAAGGCACATGAAAACCAACAAGGTGCTTGGTGACAGACAGCATGGCTTCACTAAGGGGAAATCCTGCCTGACCAATCTGGTGACCTTCTATGGTGGGGCTACGGAACTGATGGACAGGGGCAGAGCAGTTGATGTCATCTACCTGGACTTGTGTAAAGCCTTTGACACTGTCTCCCATGACATCCTTCTCTCTAAGTTGGAGAGACATCAATTTGATAGGTGGACCACTCGGTGGATAAAGAACTGGCTGGATGGCCGCACGCAAAGAGTAGTGCTCAGTGGCTCAGTGTCCAGCTGGAGACCAGTAACGAGTGGTGTCCCTCAGGGATCGGTGTTGGGACCGGTCTTGTTCAACATCTTTGTGGGTGACATGGACAGTGGGATTGAGGGCGCCCTCAGCAAGTTTGCCGATGACACCAAGCTGTGTGGTTCGGTTGTCACGTTGGAGGGAAGGAATGCCATCCAGAGGGACCTTGACACGCTTGTGAGGTGGGCTGATGCCAACCTAATGAAGTTTAACCATGCTAAATGCAAAGTCCTCCACCTGGGTCGGAGCAATGCCAGGCACAGCTACAGGTTGGGCGGGGAGGAGATTCAGAGCAGCCCTGCAGAGAAGGACTTGGGGGTGTGGGTTGATGAAAAAATGAACATGAGCCGGCAGTGTGCGCTTGCAGCCCAGAAGGCCAACCGTATCCTGGGCTGCATCAACAGGAGTGTGACCAGCAGGTCGAGGGAGGTGCTCCTGCCCCTTTACTCTGCTCTCGTGAGACCTCACTTGGAGTATTGTGTGCAGTTCTGGTGTCCTCAACATAAAATGACATGGAACTGTTAGAACAAGTGCAGAGGAGGGCCACGAGGATGATCAGGGAACTGGAGCACCTCTCGTATGAAGATAGGCTGAGAAAATTGGGGCTGTTGAGCCTGGAGAAGAGAAGGCCATGTGGAGACCTCATAGCAGCCTTCCAATACCTGAAGGGGGCCTATAGGGATGCTGGGGAGGGACTCTTCATTAGGGACTGTGGTGAGAGGACAAGGGGTAATGGGTTTAAACTTAAACAGGGGAAGTTTAGATTGGATGTGAGGAAGAAATTCTTTACTGTGAGGGTGGTGGGGCCCTGGAATGGGTTGCCCAGGGAGGTTGTGAATGCTTCATCCCTGGTGGCGTTGAAGGTGGGGTTGGACATAGCCTTGGATGGCATGGTTTAGTGGGAGGTGTCCCTGCCCATGGCAGGGGGGTTGGAACTTGATGATCTTGAGGTCCTTTCCAACCCTAACTATTCTATGATTCTATAATCCCACATAAAGCAGTTTATCCTCAAACCAAGGCTTGGAAGAACAGAGAGTTCGGTTGAAACAAGAACTGCTAACTGGAAAAACAAGAGGGGTAGTGCGATCACAAGCTTTACCAGCCGCCACCCAAGCAGCATCAGGGTGGCAAAGAAAGAAGACAAAAAAAAAAAAGAGGTAATGACACAGCAAACTCCTTGACTGTTAACACCGTGCAGTTGCCCTGGGTTCAGCAGTAGCAGTCATTTTTCTCCTTCTTAGTACCTGGTGCAGCACTGACTTTTGGCCTGGGAACAGCGCTGATAACACTGATGTTTTCGATTACTGCTTTGTAATGTTTTGGTCTGACCAAGGACTTTCTGAGTCTCATGCTCTGCCAAGGAGGAGGGGAAGCTGGGAGGAAGCAGAGACAGGACACCTGACCCAAACTGACCAAAGAGGTATTCCATACCTCAGCACGTCATTCCCAGGATGGAAAAATGGAGGGCAGAGACCCAGAAGAGGGGGGTTTTCTGCTGGGTCGGGCTGGGTATCGGTGGTGAGCAGTTGCATTCTCTTCCCTTGTATTTTCCCTTGTCATTATTATTTTTGGTGGTAGCAGTAGTTATTTGTGTTTTACCTTAGTTTCTGAACTGTTCTTATCTCAACCTGTGGGAGTTGCATTCTTTCGATTCTTCTCCCCATTCCCCCCCTCCCCGGAGTGGGGGGGAAGAAAGAGGGGGGAGTGAGCAAACTGCGTGATTTACGGCTCTAACCACGCCAGCAGTTTACTTCTGCAGCTGCTTCGCCTTCCTTTTCATCAGAATGCCTCTGCTTTAAGAAATCACTTTAACCTGTCTTCTTCTCAAGAACTGATAACCTGGGGGAGGGGGTATATTTGTGTCCTCCTACCAACAGGTCCATGGCACCTGCCTGCAAAGTTTGTCAAGCCTTGCCATGAGCAGGTCAGACAAGTGAAAGAAGCCAATGCCTCAGCTATAAGAGCTGACCGTGAATACCCAGAGCAGAATGAGATAGAGGAAGAGAAAAACAAATGATTACAAAACATCACTTGGGAGCAACTGAAAAGTAACAGCTTGAATATGTGTGCTTGTGAAGTAGCTATTATTAGAGGCTGTGATTTTGTGTATAAAACCACCTGTATTTACTAGCCAGTTGCTAATAAGAAACTACACCTTATATTGTATGGATTTTTCACTTGTGAAAGAGATGTTAGAGCATGCAAATTTGCAGCAGCTGCTAGAAAATGCTAAGGCAAAAGCAAGAAAGACTCTAATACAATGATAGTGTTATAAAGCAGGCAATGGAACGAATTAAGAGGGTGAGAGAACTCCACTGGTAGGAAATTTCTTTGGCTGGTCCCTCGCTGCCATCAGCATCTTCAACGTGCTGCTGCATCCTGTAATAGTTACTCTGCTAATGTAAATCTGTATGTACTTTGCCATAGTAGCGACTTGTTACTGAATGAGGCAGGTGAAGCTGCATTGACAACGAGGTGCAAGGACTGAGATTGGCCAAATGCCTCCTATCACAGTCAAGGGTAAGACTGGTTTGGCCTCTATGTTTGCCACCAAGAACCTTTAGCTCCGCTGTTGGCTGCAACCCAGCAGGCGTTGAGTGGTGGGGACACATGCCATGCCAGACCTTGATGTGAGGGATGGCCTCCCCTGTTATCAGAAAGCCATCCAGTGGAAGAACCAACGGTGTTTACCGATGGCTCAGGGAAAACCAGAAAAGCTGTTAATGTGTGGAAAGAAAACTTTCACTGGCAGTACAAAATAGAATATCAAGAAGGATTACCAGAAGTAGTAGAGCTTAGAGCAATAGCAATGGTTTTCCCACATTTTCCTGATCCGGTTAACATTGTTACTGACTCTACTTACATAGACAGGTTGGTACAACGATTAGACAAAGCAGTTTTGGACAAGTGTCCAATGAAAAGTTGTTTGGGATCCTAAAATTAGTATGGTTTGTGGAGAGCTAATTGGCTGTGAACGGGCATATGAGCAATCCAGACAATTGGTTGACAATTGTAAGGTGGTGACCCGCAGGCATTGAGGCCTCGCCTGAGGGTTACTAAAGTTCGTGTACGTGCAGAAGCCTTGGGAAAGTTAGCATGGAAAGCTACTGAGAGAGATATGCAAAGGAGGAATGATAACTGTAACCTTGAAACATACGCTGTAATAGTTAACCAATCATTAAGCTGTTACTGAGTGAATTCTATTCTGTATTTAGTCGCGTGAACAATGCATGCATCCAATTAGACTTGTGTGTGTTAATGATAGACAAGTAGAATGCCTATATATACTGAGCAATCTGCACAATAAACTCAGCATATAGAATCATAGAATAGTTAGGGTTGGAAAGGACCTCAAGATCATCGAGTTCCAATATCCTGATCATATTGGTCGTGTGTGCTCTGTCCGGGACTTCTGCGTCAACAGTGGCTCACAATACAAAAACAGAGACATCGCTATTATATTATGCATGTTGAGAGTCACACCACCCTCCCAGGCTTTAAAGTAGAAGGTAATGCAAAGGCAGAGTCCCTGGTATCTGCAGTTGCCCTTGGACCTGTTCCCAATATAAAACAACAAGCGCCAAGCATCTCATCAATTTTTCCACCAAGGCTCTTGTGCTCTAAAGCAACAGTTTAACATTTCCAATAGTGAAGCACTTGCCATCGTTGCTGCCTGCCCTGACTGTCAAGGCCAGCATGTTCCTACCTATTTTGGCACTAATCTTTGGGATTTACAAGAATTACAGATCTGGCCAACAGATGTTACACGTTGCTGAATTTGGCAGACAGAAGTATGTGCATGTATCCATAGACACATTTTCTTCTGCTATTATCCATAACTCTCTCCGCAAGCCTTTCTTCATGTATCTGGATATTGTCATCTAAGGAATGACATGACACATCTTCTTCCTTGCATTTTGCCAATACAGGCTTGCAGTGAAGCAGCATGCACAGAGGAACTGGCTCTGGAATCGACAGAGCTCAAAGCATGTGCGATATTTTCCAGCTTCCTGATGGGTTCCACGTAATGCAAATAGAGTTTAACTTTTTAACTAGATCATTAGAAGTGTTGGAAAGAAGTTATTGGTCATGTCACTTATCTGGTTGCTTCATCACTGTAATTGCTATTAATCAATTGCATCTTGGATCTGTTTTGCTCAGCTGACAGGTTCCAATGTGTCTTGTTGCTGAAGTGAAAAAAAGATACTTTTTTCCCCTCATCTTCTTTTCGCGCTTTGTACTGCACATTTGTCATGGTTTAAGACCAGCCAGTAATTCAGAACCATGCAGCCATTCACTCACTCCCCCCATTCTTCTCCCCCACTCCCGGAGGGAAGGGGAGGAGAATCGAAAGAATGCAACTCCCACGGGTTGAGATAAGAAGGGTCCAGCAACTAAGGTATAACACAAAACCACTACTGCTACCACCAGCAATAATAATGATAAGGGGAAATAACAAGGGGAGAGAATACAATTGCTCACCACCCACAGATCAATACAAGGCCTGACTCAAGCAGCGATCTGGGCCTTCCGGGTAACTACCCCCCGTTTATATACTGGGCATGACATGCTGTGGTATGGAATGTCTCTTTGGCTAGTTCGGGTCAGGTGTCCTGTCTCTGCTTCCTCCTGACTTCCCTTCCTCCCTAGCAGAGCATGAGACTGAGAAAGTCCTTGGTCAGAGTAAACATTACTTAGCAACAACTAAAAACATTGGTGTGCTACAAGCACTGTTCTCAGAGTAAAGTCAAAAACACAGCACTGCACAAGCTACTAAGATGGAGAAAAATGACTGCTATAGCTGAACCCAGGACATGATGGCAATGAAGAATCCTGCTTTATGTCATATAAATATGCTTGCCCAGCTAATATTTTTCCAGTTGTTTTTCTTTCCATTTTCCTGATTATCATCAAAGTATGAATTAAAATTAAATTGATAGGTTACAGAAGAAAGTATTAAGATCAAGGGTCATGAGTATTTGCTCTTGCCCTGAACCTGAAAGGAAATCTTTCATAAAGAAGTTCTTCCTGAAAGGCCAGTGGGAAGCCAACAGGAGCATTAAGATGGAAGATAGGATAACTATAAGAAGTTATGTTTCAAAAGAAGGATGTAGAAAGAAATTCATAATGTTAGAAATATGAAAGCCATCCCACACACACACCCAAAGAACTGCATTTAGGACTTAGGGGTGTAATCATTGGCACCAAGACAGACATGAGTGGCTGGAAGGGACAGGGCAGGAGTGGCAGGAACATCATTCTTTATTTAGGTGAATTCTTTATAAAAAAGCTGTCGTTCCACAACAAGAAAACATATTATAGATGGTCTACAGTGATATCATAAGGCTGATAAGTCAAGCATTTGAAAATCATGAAGTGGAAAAAAAATGTGGCTGCCCAGCCCATTATTGTGGTGTTAATTAAGTCCCTTGGGCTGGGTGTCTTCAAGACACGTGGGAGAGAGTTCTAATCTGGGATGAGTGGCAATGACAAACAGCAGTAACAAACCTCCAGTGTGCTGTCAGTGGTTTATAGTGCATCTACAGTGACTTGGGGATAGGAAGCCAACCAAAACTTTAATCTCTGATAAAAACAGAAAATAAAGCAAAGAAGGAAAATAAGTGTGTTTCCTTAAATGTGCTTACACAGACACAATTGCTTCATTTAACTACTAATGAATACAGGATACATAGAGCTGGTACTTTTATTAATAAATCCATGTACAGTAGCACTATAATCCACAATTTCACGCTCAGGGTGAAGATAGTCCAGCACAACTATGAGTCACGCACAGTTTAAAATAATGGGAGAGGCTATATTTTGTTTTTAAAAATACATGAGAGGTCTGAGAAGCAGGAAGCCAAAAGATTTATTTCATTCTGATTTTAGTTTTGTGCTTCAAGTAGGCAAATTTCTCACCCTTTATTAATCAGGCACATAATTTTGTGGCAGTAGAAAACAGGGTCAGCCTGACACTGACAGAACTATTCAGACAGGATTTGTCCCTTTCCTCATCCTCATGAATGTCATACAAACTAGTTTGGTGTAGAAGTGGAGGGAAATTGTCTTTAAAAAAAAACACATTTCAGCAAAGCTAGTTTTGAGTTTGTAATCTGATCTGAACACCCAGTAAATTATTTCTTTATACTTTCTTTTAGTGGAGAATATGACCCCAACTGTAAAGATCCAGAGTTCAGCGTAAGGCTTCATATTTGAATATTTGCTTAAAGAACAGCACAGTGAAACATCCAACAAATTCTGCTGAGATCAACCTGAACTGTCAGACTTGTCCATGATTTAAATCCCTTCCATCCTCACCCACTTTGGATGAGTTTCCTTTGATCAAAACAAGTAAGTAATCCCTAGTGTGTCAGTGCTGCAATTAATCATAGAATCATAGAATAGTTAGGGTCGGAAAGGACCTTAAGATCATCTAGTTCCAACCCCCCAGCCATGGGCAGGGACACTTCCCACTAAACCGAGCCAACCAAGGCTATGTCCAACCTGGCCTTGAACACCGCCAACAATGGAGCATTCACAACTTCCCTGCGCAACCCCTGTGTCCAATTCGCAGATGATGCAAATCTATCACAGAGCTGCTTCAGGGAATTTAATTCAAGCTATTTCAGCTGTCTACTTAAAGCCTTGATGAAATCGTACAGTCAAGGACAGCACAGTAGCATTTGACATGTTTTATACTTATGTTGTGGTTTAAGGCCAGCCGGCAACCCAGAAACCATGCAGCCGCTAGCTCGCTCCCTCCCCTTTCTCACCCCACTCCCGGAGGGATGGGGAGGAGAATCAAAAGAATGTAACTCCCACAGGTTGAGATAAGAACAGTCCAGTAACTAAGGTATAACACAAAACCACTGCTGCTACCACCAATAATAATAATGATAAGGGAAATAACGAGGGAAGAGAATACAACTACTCACCACCTGCCAACCGATACCCAGCCCGACCTGAGCAGTGATCTAGCCCTTCTGGGTAACTGCCCCCAGTTTATATACTGGGCATGATGTGCTGTGGTATGGAACACCTCTTTGGCTAGTTCAGGTGAGGTGTCCTGCCCCTACTTCCTCCCGGCTTCCCTCCTCCCTTACAGAGCAGACAGAGAAAGTCCTTGGTCAGACTAAACATTACTTAGCAACAACTAAAAACATCGGTGTTATCAGTGCTGTTCCCAGGCTGAAAGTCAAAAATACAGCACTGCACCAGCTACTAAGAAGGAGAAAAATGACTGCTGTGCCCTGAACCCAGGACAACTTAATATACCCAATACTTCTACTTACCATTACTTTATTGCTGAGGAGCGCTGGCCAAAACCAGCACAGAACACAGCTAAACACTGGGGAGCAAGATTTATTTGATATCAGGGAGATGAGAGATATTTTCTTGCCGTGGTTGAGACAGACAAAAACACAAACACGCAAAATCAGGCTCATTTTCCGGATCAACAGGCCCAGGGGCAAAAGGACTATCCAGATCAGCATCAGAATTATCAGGCGTCAGAACTTCAGGAGCAGCAACAGCAGTCTGATGAAAGTGCACAGGCGCCTCATAAATGTGTTCTGGAGTTAATTAAAACATTTTCTCCCGCAGGTTTCAGGTGATCTGAAAGTAGGCACTTTCTCAGCTTTAACAGGGTCTGGGTCAAAAGGATCGTCTTCATCCATCCTTGCAACCACGGCAGCAACTGGCAGAGGTTCGGGGGGGGGGGGTGGGGGGGGCACCGGGCTCCACTATCTCATTTTTTGACTTTAGCATTTCTAAAATAGTTCTCCAAATGTGTAACAATTTTTTCGCAGTGTTATTGCCTTTTGTGGCAGCGTCCCACAGTTTAACTCCTGCACCATCCTACAAAGAGACCTCAAATAGGTGGACTCATCAATCTCTGGAAAATGTGTTTTCAACCATTTTGACATTAACTTTATGTCTGTCTCTTTAAAAGTTGCTCCTGCTGGGAGAACTTTAAGATAGCAGAGGAATGTCCCCAGGAGAGCTTTGAATTAGCAGAGGAACATTACATTGGGGGAAACTTCATCTCCTTCATTTGGAGAACTTTTGTTCTCAGATCCTTCTTCACTATAGGTGCCCACTCCTTGATCGTTAGGGGGAGCCGATGGCTCTGCTTTATCTTACTGCCCTTTCAGTGATTTTGAAGTGTCAAAGAGCAACAGCCATGTTGTCAGCAACGTCTGAGCCTGTTTCTCCCCTCTGTGCACATGATCAAAGGGGATATCTCCCAGGCGTTTCCACACCGAGACACTAAATGCTGTCACTGTATTGGCCTCATATCACTGTCTTTTACTCCACAATAGCATTTTTCGGAGGAGTAGTTCATCTACAGCCAATCCCTGCTTTTGTAATATTAATATCCACATGGTCAATATGACCGAGTCCTCTTTACTTAATGAGGCTCCCATGTTCCCAGCGGCTCACCTTTCCAGGTGTCTGTTCTTGGCCAGCCTAAGCAATTACACTGCTCTCTGCTACGCTGGGCTCCGTCTCCACTGCGATCTGCCACCGTCAGTTCAAGTTTCAATTCGATCACGTCCTGCGCGATCACGTCGGGGCCACCAGATGTCGCAGTTGAGACGAACTAAAAACACAAACATCCTTATTCGGTGACTAAGTAGAAATTCCCCTTTACTATTATAAACCCTTACTTATATACAGTTTCTAACATACATGTGTCTTTTAGCCATTGGTTACATCAGTTAGCAACAGCACATTCTTGGATGACCCTTTGCCGCATTACTAAAGTCTGTTATCTTGCCAAGCTCTTGTTCTGCAATTAGTTACTCCCCTTGACTTGCTCGCTCCTCCGGATGCCTTCTGCTTTCTCATCCGGATGCCTTCTGCTGCCTCATTCTTCAAGGATAAGCTTTGATAGCCTCAAGGCTAAGTTCTAACTTCATGCCGTCAGTCACATAGTCCCCCACAATTCCCCCTTTTTGTTTTTCAACAAAAAAGACTGTATTCATCATCTGCTGCAGGGCTCTTTGCAGACAGGAGAACAAACACGGTACCACAAGCATAATGCAGACAAGAACAAACAACATCACAAGTCTGCCTTTTATCAGAGTTACAACCCAGTCTTCCAGTCCCCATGAGCTCAACCACTCTCCTATTCCAAAAAATCCACCATCTTCCTGCAATTTCTGAGTTTGGTCCATCAATTTCTGAATGCTAGCATGAATGGATTGAGAATGATCTGATAAGTTCATGCAACACATTCCAGCAAATTCTTGTCAATAATAATTGTCTTTTTGTAATAAACCAACTGATTGATTACGGTACTTGACCTTGTTTGCATCTTAATTTCACTGTTGGGATCGCGAACTGAAACAGGGTCCGGCACTTGGGTTTTCTCCAATCAGACCTTGACATCGTGTTTTGGTGAATCACATACTGAAGCACAACAGTGACCACAGTTGTGTCTTCAGAGCTTTCAGGAACAAGAGAATGCTCGCATTTGGGGAAAAAATGAGATGAGAAAGAGAAGATAGCTAAAAAAGTTGTCTTCATTAGCAAGTAGAAAAATTTCAATGATAATGCCTGTCTGGAGATTTCAGCCTTCTAGCCATTGTTACTTGTGGGGCATTATTCAGGAGCCACTGAGGTTTTAACAGGTTCTCTCCCACGCAGATCAATTCTGTAAGGACCATAGGTACAGGACGGTCTCTTCTTCCTCCCAAACCAAGGCACTTTCTCTGAGGCAACCACAGTGAACATTTACACAGGGAAGTAATGCTAGGCAAACGTCTGCATTCCTATACTTTTTAATCCAGCATTTTTTGAAACAGTGCTTCAGCATCAAGAGGATGACTCCTATTGCATTAATCAGGCTGTTTCTCTGTGGGTATAAAATTGATATCAATGAAGATTTATTACTTTCCTTCATACAGGCACCAGTCCCATCTTCTCCAATTCCTCTATTTAATCTCCCCACCTGCCCTGGGTTCAGCAGTAGCAGCCATTATTCTCCTTCATAGTAGTTGGTAAAGTTCTGTGTTTTTGACTTTCAGCCTGGGAACAATGCTGATAAACACCGATGTTTTTAGTTGTTGCTAAGTAATGTTTAGTCTGACCAAGGACTTTCTGAGTCTCATGCTCTGCCAGGGAGGAGGGGAAGCCGTGAGGAAGCAGAGACAGGACACCTGAACCAAGCTAGTGAGACAAGGAGGCACTAAAGCACAAAATGTAATCAGTTCTAAGTGACATTAAGTTTGATGGCTTTGTAATGGAAAATAACTGAAGTGCTTGAATGTAGCTGACATAGTTTTAGGTCCTTAGGACCTTAGTACAAAAAGTGTAAGAAAAACAATAGGAAAACAGGACCTGGGGATGGGGAGTATCTGGGAGTAGCAGATGTCCAGGATGAGCACAGTTAAACTACCTGATATGTAGGAGGTCAGGATGATTGCTATGTCTCTAATGTTAATTAAGCTAGTGCTTCAAAGACGGCCAGCAGTGATGAAGATTGTTGGAAGAAGTAAACGACTCTCAAAGATCACCATCACATTTTTGTATGTATGTGGGAAACTTTCTGGAAAATTATGTAATTCATGTGTAGCCTCATGAATATGTATGTATGCCCAAGTGACTATATAAGGATGGCCTGTGTGGCAATACGGTGATGCACGTTAGGAGGAGCTATCCCCCGTGTCTCCTGGCGCCGCAATAAAGAATATCTGCTTGTCAAGTTAAAGCTTTGTTGGTGAGTTTGTTCCTGGAGTTTTCTCCGAATCACTAGCCAAAGAGTTATTCCATACCACAGCACGTCATGCCCAGTATATAAACCAGGGGCAGTTACCAGGAAGGGCTAGATCCCTGCTCGGGTCGAACTGGGTATCAGTCGGCAGGTGATGAGCAGTTGTATTCTCTTCCCTTGTTATTTCCCTTATTATTATTATTGGTGGCAGCAGTAGTGGCTTTGTGTTATACCTTAGTTACTGGACTGTTCTTATCTCAGCCCATGGGAGTTACATTCTTTTGATTCTCCTCCCCATCCCTCCAGGAGCAGGGAGAGGAAGGGAGGGAGTGAGCGAGAGGCTGCGTGGTTCTGAGTTGCCGGCTGGGCTTAAACCGCGACAGTTCTTTGTGGTGCCCAACGTGGGGCCCAAAGGGTTGAGATAATGACAGATCTGACCGGAGTGTGTCTAATCGTATTTGTGATAAGCATTCATTGTTTTGGATTAATAGTCACTCGTCACAATTCTGATTTATTGGCTCTCAAAGTTGTTGCACTTGATCTCAGAGTTTCAGCATGTCGTACCTTACTTACAGCCAGTATTTGCTGATTCATTATTACTAATATAATAGTATTTATAATCTGAGGTTTTGAAACAGGAATAACCCAGACTGTCTTCCTCAGCAATGGTAGAGGATGCATTGAGAGTCTTGAATGGGTGTTGAAAGTAGATCAGGCTGCTTTGAAAAAAAAACAAACCAGCTTTCCTATGCAATAGCATTTGTTTAAAATATAAGAGGGTTCTGATAGGGTTATACTTAAGGAAATTGGTCTGTTCAGTTTATTATAAAGATCAAACAGAGACTTTATTACAGCACATAAGTGTTTTCAGCAAGGAAAAATGGCATATATTAAAGGTCTCTTTAATCTAGCTGAGAGAGGACAGCTGAATTCCAATGGCTGGAATAAAAAGCCAAATAAATTGAAATTGGAAATTAAGCATTTAATTTAATTCTGTTCCCTTTGTGGGGAAGAATAAGGTTAGATAACAATGACAGCAAACAATTGCCACGACCAAGGGTGTGTAATGGAAGTGATCCCGAACGAAAGCCTTTGTGAGTGACATAGTTCTTCAGGGCCAGGGACTGTGGGGAAAATACAAAGAGCGGATGTGAAGCAGTGACTGCAACAGGAAGACAAAAAAGTGAGATAGCACTGACATCGGTTTAGGCTCTTTCTGTGGAAGATATAGCAGGTCATCAGACACCAACAAGCCATAGGATGGGCATTTGCTTTATTTTGAATTCAGGTAGTAGTACAAATTGGACTGTAGCAGGGGAGGAAGAAGAGGGTGTCACATGGAAGGGACCTCAGATACAGATGTGTGTGCCTCAGCTGTGTTGTGTGCTGTAGGACAAGTAGAGGCATGCATATTCCTGGTGGCAGTAACCGGAAGAATTTGGAATAAAGGCTGGAGCAAGAAAAGTGATCCGCAAAAGAAGGAAGGTACCAATCTCCATTCAGAGTAGGTACTGAAGAATGGTGCCAAAAAAGAGTCACTGTGCAGCTCTGAGCATACATATGATAGTGTGTTAACATTATTTTCCCCCACCACTGCTGAGTAACAGATCACACTAATTCAGAATTACCTGGTGATTTAAACAGTGATTTAAAATGTTTAGGTCTGTTCAAAGAGAGGGTGCTAACATCCCTTAGTACATGAATCATCCCATTGAATAATAATGTTATTCTGTGGCAGTGATAAGAGTTTATTAAACTGATTGCCTCTCCCAGCTCAGTTCAGCATCTTGCTGAATGTATAAGTCTCATGGACTGAAATGGAAAAGATGTGTGCTGAAGTGTGAGGGTATCCTCAAGTACTTCACTGTGCTGTGGCTTTACCTAGGACTTATTTCACATCCTTAATGCTGTGGACAGAACTTAGCCCTTCTTTCTTCATCATTTCCTTCTCCTTCCTTCATATTTGCTGATGTCTAGAAAATGCGTGGTCACTTCATTTTCTCCTCTGATTTGCCTGTTATTCATTTATTCATTTATTTCATTACTTTCTAGACATAAACAACAAAAACAGGTAATACGGAAAGAAGCTTAAGGTCCAATTTTTTTCGACTGAAAACCACAAGTGAATTATTCTCAACAGTACATTCTAAAGGTTGAAATCTATAATTTAGCCTGTCATTTTAAGTGTACATCACTTGAATTGCTGCCAGCTTTCCAGAGGTGACTTGAAAAAGACAAATATTTTTTCATATGCTTCCACTGAATTGGAGGCTTTGCTGCTGAAACGACTTCAATAATCCTGGCTGTATTTATTTCCTAAAGCCTCACTCATTGTCAAAATGTTATCAGCCATCCCCAGCTTTCTCTCCAGACCAGAATCTAATTCCAATTATTTAAAAAAAAAATCCCTTTCTGGAAATGAATCTTCTGTAGTACTCTCTATTTTTCACAGAAGAATTCTTAAATGGAATGTATTTGCCACATAACTGTTGCACTTAAGTGAAACTACTCTTGTGGGTTGGGAGAAGCCATGGCACAGGGCTTCAGCATGCTTGCTAGGGAGCTGGAAGCACGTGCTTCATGGAAAGCTGCAGCAACACTCTGGGATCTTGGGCACAGGATGCAATTTCACCATCAAGGATTGCACTGGAAGGAGTATTGGATGGGAAACAACTCATTCGTGACCTCTTCCCTTAGTTGCAATTACAAATGACGTATTCGGTTTCAAGAACATATCACCTCCCTCTGAAAAGCACCCAGGGAGATGGACCAATCTCGCTTGCTTTACCCCATCAGCAGCAGGAGAACTCAGTGCCTGCAGAAGTTGCAATAGGTTCATCATCTGCTATGTTCTTCCATGTTTTTGGACTCAGTTATTTGTCATACCAACAGCTGGGAATCAGGCTGTGCTCCCTAGAGAAAAACACCTAGAAGGAGAATTTTGTGCCTTAGGAGGAGGCAATGGAAGAGGAGCCAGAAAGGGAATCTCATCTTCAAGTCTGACCATTCAGGGGAGTGCTTTAGACAGAGCTAAAAATCTCTTATTTTGGAAGGAGTGTCTACACAGTGATTTATACAGGATAACTGTAGGGACATAAATCCACACCTTTCCCTGGTTTGCCGGGGCTTGCTTGGAAGTAAAAGTTTTGCCCTTAACTCCAACAGGACTGGCACTTCCCCTTAAAATACCCAAAGGACAAGGAAAAGCTCAAGGCATCACTGAATGTATTTAATTTATTTCTAGGTTATATACTATGACGGATGCTTTCTGAAGTTGCAGTAACTGTTGTAGAACACATCTAGGTGCAAAACCCTTATGTGTTTAGTACTGAGTGAGGGTTTGTAACTGTTAGCTTGATTGTCACCTTAAAGCAGATGGCTGGTGCTTTTATGTGCCTTGAGTCCTGAAGGTCTAACAGAACCAAGATATCTCTGAGACACACTGGGAAATCCCAGGTTTGCTGATAGCTGGATGGCATCAAGTCAGGTTTCCATATCTTATGTGATAAACTTTCAGTGACTTTCTGGATCGTGTGCACCTACAGGTTGAACCTTCCCTGCTTGCAATGGGAAAATGGTAGCGAAGAAGTCAGAGACACTGAGGCATTGAGTTGGCACATTTATACCTTCGGGGGGTTTAAGGAGTTCCTGCCTGTTTTTACAGGGAGTTTTTCAGCCTACTTTGAACTACCTTAAAGCAATAAATTTCCCTTTTCAGCGGCTTGGTTTAATGGAAAGATTTACTGTATTTTCATTTTTCTGCTGAAAAGTGATAATGAAGCCATGTTCAGAATTCAGTGTCAAAGGGAAGGTCTATTTAGGAGAATTAAAGGGTCTAATAACATTCATGCCACCTGGATTGCTTTACAGGTGGGAAACATGGGTAGTCCTTCATGGACCACAGTTTGGCACAAGTAGGACATATTTTTATTAAAATTGTGCCAATGAGAAAAATAACTTGCTGAAATTAAAATTTCATAGCATACCAAAGGAGTCTAAATAATTTTTTTTAACACTTCAGCATTGCTACATCAAAGGCTCTTCTGCCTGTGAAGAGCAACAGAGTCCTGCTAATATTGCTGGCATGCCTGGTCCCAGGGAGGTTCATGATCTTTCTCCACTGACACAAGAGACTCAATAGCGCTTCAACTACTCCTGTTAAATGATGGAAATCAATAAACAGTTACGCATGTGCTTATTTTTAAGCATGTGAGCTGTTTACTGGCTTAAGTGCAACTGCTTAAATGCTCAACATAAAGTACATAAGGGTTTTCTGGAGAGGAGATACGGTGGCAAAGAATAACCTCACAATTGTGCACCTGGATTTTCTCATTGAGGAATCCATTACGTTGCTGATTGTTTTTAGTACTTTCCCTCCCAAAAGTTTGTTCTAGAAATGATCCATTTTATGAACTGCTGTTTTCAGGTTTGAACCATTTAATACTGCACATAATGCTGGATAAGGAATTTTAGCTCGCAGAAACCTCTGCAACAGCAGCAAACAGAGTGTATCATAGAATCATAGAATAGTTAGGGTTGGAAAGGACCTTAAGATCATCTAGTTCCAACCCCCCTGCCATGGGCAGGGACACCTCCCACTAAACCATGCCATCCAAGGCTATGTCCAACCCAGTCTTGAACACCGCCAGGGATGGAGCATTCACAACTTCCCTGGGCAACCCATTCCAGTGCCTCACAACCCTTACCGTAAAGAATTTCTTCCTCATATCCAATCTAAACTTCCCCTGTTTAAGTTTGAACCCTTTACCCCTTGTCCTCTCACTACAGTCCCTCATGAAGAGTCCCTCCCCAGCATCCTAATAAGCCCCCTTCAGATATTGGAAGGCTGCTATGAGGTCTCCACACAGCCTTCTCTTCTCCAGGCTGAACAACCCCAGCTTTCTCAGCCTATCTTCATACGGGAGGTGCTCCAGTCCCCTGATCATCCTCGTGGCCCTCCTTTGGACTTGTTCCAACAGTTCTATGTCCTTCTTATGTTGAGGACACCAGAACTGCACACAATACTCCAAGTGAGGTCTCACAAGAGCAGAGTAGAGGGGCAGGATCACCTCCCTCGACCTGCTGGTCACGCTCCTCTTGATGCAGCCCAGGATACGGTTGGCTTTATAATAAGCTGTCAGAGAAAAGATCAAGTAGCATTCCCTAATTCATCAAACCAACACCAATGCTCCAGCTAATAGTAGACAGATTTTTGCTGGTTTTGTCTATGAAAAGGTACATTTATCAAAATAAGCAAAAAATGTGAGGTATGGAATGCAGTTCATGGGAGGGCAGGGATTTATTGGTTGATTGGTAAATTGAAACACATGGAAAACTGCTACATGTAGGAACATGCTACTGTCTTACTCATTTTTTATTGGTTAATCTCTATGTCCTGGGTTCAGCAGTAGCAGTCATTTTTCTCCTTCTTGGTAGCTGGTGCAGCGCTGTGGTTTTGATTTTGGGCCTGGGAATAGTGCTGATAACACCAGTGTTTTCAGTTACTGCTTGGTGATGTTTAGGCTGGCCAAGGACTTTCTGAGTCTCATGCTCTGCCAGGGAGGAGGGGAAGCCGGGAGGAAGGAGAGACAGGACACCTGACCCAGACTAACCAAAGAGGTTATTCCATACCACAGCACATCATGTCCAGGATGTAGAAACAGAGAGGAGAGACCCGGAAGGGTGAGGGTGTACGGTGGGGGGCAGTGGTGGGGGTGCACTGTGTGGTCGGGCTTGATATTGGATGGTGAGAAATTGTATTCTTTTCCCTTGTATTTTCTCTTATTATTATTGGTGGTAGCAGTAGTGATTTGTGTTATACCTTAGTTGCTAAACTGTTCTTATCTCAACCTGTGGGAGTTGCATTCTTTCGATTCTCCTTCCCATCCCTCCAGGAGCGGAGGGAAGAGACAGTGGGGAGTGAGTGAGTGAGCAAAACTGTGTGTGGCTGAGAAGCTTAAACCACAACACTCTAATAAGAACCAGCTGGTAATAAAGGACAGCATTCATGGGAACCCACCCTTTGTTGAAAGTGAACTTGGTGTCAGTACTAGAAGCACTTGAGCACAAAGGAAACAGATGTAATTGGCTTCTGGAGGTCAGGTGAACAGATCTCTGTGAACAGCGAACAGGTAAAGATCTCAGTGAACAGAGGCGAGATTTTGGCTGCAGAGTATGACAGGCTAAAATAGCCATTATTTCTCTGTCTGCAAGTGTGTGTATCTCAGGAGGGGGGTCAATTGCACAGACCTCCCTGTTTTGGGTAGGAATTGGGGCTTTACAGTCCCCAGAAAACAGGGTGCTTCACCTGCAACATAAATGTACCAAATCAGGTGGAAAATGCTCTTTGTGGAAGGAAATCTGCAGGCCAAACCCTACTCTCAGGAAAAATAGAATTTATCAATTTTTGGTAGGAAAAATGGTGATGACACCCACATTTGCCCATATGATGTCTACAGCCCTGGAGAGAAGGAGCTGGAGTTTCAGCACAGGTTTCAAGTTAAACAGGTGCTTCAATAGTTTCTTGCACAGTAACAACTATTTCTTCACTCAGAACATAAAATTTGTCTTGTGAAAGCTTTAAACTAATTTATAAATAGGACAGAGGGGAGATTTTTTTCCCTTTTATTCTCTGAAAGCAGCAGTATACATTGCATAAAAAATGTTAACATAGCAGTTTAGAAATTTAAGACTCAAAATTGCAATATCATGGATTTTATCAACACAGACTTTAATGGGGCATTTAAACCAAGCTCTAGCTCTCTTGCACAGAAAGGATCCTTTAAGAAGAACCTCAAATGTAGGGATCTGCTCCTGAATTTGGATTTCTCTGTTCTTTTTGTAACAAGACACCAAGCAAACGATTCACATAAGTAATGTGGGCAACAAGTGAGTTTTCAGGTAGAGCCTTTTTTTTCAAAATTATCAGTCAAATATACATCAGCCTGAGGATTGCCTGTGAGAAGTTCAGCAGCAACGATTTTAAATCCAAACACTGCAGGTGACATTTGAGCAGTCCTGGTAGCGGCTCTGCCCCGAGGTTGGCTCAGTGTAATCTTCTGAATCAGGATTCTGTTGTGAATATTTGTGGTTTGGAGTTCAAGCTTCATTCTCTTCAAACATTCTCACTCTTTCCTGCCTGCAGGCTTCTTTGCAGGAATACCATTTGCAAGCAAATTCAAGAGAGTTTCAAATGCAACCTAGGGGAAATCCAGATCTGATCAGCAATACACTTCTATGCTTACAGCAGAAATCCTGCAA
Source organism: Amazona ochrocephala (assembly GCA_039720435.1). Classification (NCBI taxonomy): domain Eukaryota; kingdom Metazoa; phylum Chordata; class Aves; order Psittaciformes; family Psittacidae; genus Amazona; species Amazona ochrocephala. The sequence goes on from CM077908.1 coordinate 27,474,333, forward strand.
TAAGACCCTTATTCTTGGTTTAATTCTCATATGCACTGCAGCAATGTCTAAAAAACCCCAGGTCCCTCAAAAGCAGGCTTTCATGGTGCAAAGAACCATGTCAGAAGGGAAAAGACTATCTCATCCCTCCCGAGATCTTTCCAGCCTGCAGAGGAAAGAACAGTTGCATTGTTCCATGCACTGCAAGGTGAGGTCTAGCCAAGGTGTACTAGGTAAGGGCAGGTATAGAGAAGGTTCCTGGGCAAAGCTTGCTTGATAAACCCAGTGCAGAAACATGGCCAAGAAATGTAAAGGGTGATTTTCTCTGGGTCTGTATGCTGAGGTATTATTGAAACACCTGAAATGAAGGACAGATATGCTATGAATTGTATTTGAAAGGTTTTAATTCCTGCAGGAAGGATACTAAGGAAGGGTTTTTTGGAAAAGAGTTTGCTGCTGTTATTTTAAAGTCAGTTTAATGCCTTAATGCCTTTCAAGAAGCAGTGGTTACCAAAAAGAAAAAACAAAACCAAAAAACAAACCAGAACCTAAAGGCTGGGAAAGAGTTATTAACGCAAAATTCAGTAACATCCCCCCGCTTTCTCTGAGGTATTGCTTGAGTGACTGCAGCATTTACAAAAGCGATTTACAAAATGGGGGCTGCAAAAGCAGGTGGCATTTTTCATTATTCTCTATTTTGCTCCTGACTCAGCCCTGTAAGGCAGGTCAGGAGGAGTGGGAGTACGTAACTAGCCTTAAGCAGCTAAAGAGTATTTTATGTTTAGAGGACACAATAAAAATGGTTTAGTGGCTGCATATTTTCCTAAAGGCTTCTATTGAAGACACAGATATTCAGCTAACTTGGACTAGACTCCATATGCTCACCCTAGAACTAATGTGTTTTTTGGATTTTGACTCCTGGACCAACCCTCACTTACAGCATCCAGATTTCCATCCTTCTCTTTGCTCTTGAGTAAAATGGCCAGCCTGTCTTTTTCTTTTCTAGGCATCTGTACTCTCCAGAATTGCCAGATATTATACCCCGCGCCCATAATCTATTTTTTCATCCAGTGCTTTAGTCATCCTCTCACCTATTTTATCATCTATTCATCTTTCTCAGAGAGGAGTCCTTCCAAACAAATTTGAAGTAAAGCCAAAATAACTCTTGATGTTGGTAGGAGGGAAATACAGACCAATGGTGGGGGGAAAAAATGTTAAATTTGCACACATTTTACTTATCAACTCCTGCTGTGATGTTACTGTTAAAACTCTCCTTGTAAACTTTGAGGACCTCTTCTGCTGGTAACTTTTGCATTAAAAATACTATTTTTCATGTCTGGTAGTCTTTCTGTTCCAAATGCTTTCCAGGCTTCCTTCTTTCCTTCCTAGTAAATAGCTGATGGACTTGAGCTTTCTGAGCACCTACTCATTAAATCTCAGGGACTTTTTGTTCACTTCTGCTTTTCCTAATGCAACCACTCCAGATATAGCCCTATTCAAACAGCATTAAAAAGGGATAATGTAACACAATTTTTCTGGTGGAGAATTCTCCTGGCATAAGACATTTACCAAGCAGTTGCAATTGCTTGTAGAGACTTTTCAGCTGAAATTGCTTGTAGGGCTTCCTGGCTCTAATCAAGTCCTGAGACAGGTTTGGTTCATGATGTGAACAGCCACTCTAATGCTCTGCTGGTCTTCAGTATGGTCCAGCTGGGACCAGAGCTGAACCTTAAGCAGTTTTGCATGTGTTGGGCTATAGCAAGAGCCAGAAGATTCAGTGGTGTAACCAGTTCCCCATCTCCCTTCCCCATATGAAAGAGAACTTGGCTGAGCAAAGGGGACATAGCCCTCACTGTAACACTGTGGTTTAGATAATAATAATAATGTTGGACTACCTAGGAAAATTAACACGTATTAGGAGTCTATCTTGAACCTACCTTTATGCCAAAGGTTAATGAGGAGAGGGCAGGGAGGGACATGGGCACCCAATCCTCCATGATTAATTTGACAAATGTCCTTATGGCTTCTGTGCAGTTCCTTGTGGAGATACAGCTCTTGGATGCATTCAAAATTGCCTTCTTTTCACTGCTGGCCAGGATTTTCCTGCTTTGTTGTTATTGTTTGACTTTTCTGCTGCTTTTGATAGTGTTGCGCCTGAGATTTTTGTCCTGCGGCAGATGACTGGCCTTGTGTCTGAGCACAGGACTCCTCTGAGCACTCACGTGCTGACAGTGACAATAAAGCACTGCATCTTGAGGGATCTATCCTCTGAAGCTCTCAAAAGGGTTTTAAAAGTTTTATTTTCTTTTTTAATTCTCCCAGTGCTGTGCCCAGTATGTAAGCCCTACGCAGAGCTCCTAGGGCTTTCTCTTACACCTATTTGTTCCCAGCGCAGATGGGCAGCAGCAGCGTAAGGCAGGAAGTGAAAGAAGTTCGTACCCCGCGAAAGACACCAAGGAACCTGGCCCAGACATGTAGTTTAATGAATGACTGACATACTGCCCAGGAATGTGGCCTCTTCCACCTGATCCCCAAACCATGGTCAGGGCTACCCCAATTCGGCTCTGGTTTCCCATGCCATGGGAAGGAGAGAGTGGGCATATCAGCTTTCAGATCCACCTACATCAGCTTCAGCAACCGTGCCAAACTATATTATATAGTTTTAAAAACCACCATTTTAGAAAGGATAAGATCCCCGCTTCACTCCCTGTCATGGGTTCAGCAGCAGCAGTCATTTTTCTCCTTCTTGGTAGCTGGTGCAGCGCTGTGGTTTTGATTTTGGGCCTGGGAACAGCACTGATAACACCAGTGTTTTCAGTTACTGCTTGGTGATGTTTAGGCTGGCCAAGGACTTTGTGAGTCTCATGCTCTGCCAGGGAGGAGGGGAAGCCAGGAGGAAGGAGCGACAGGACACCTGACCCAGACTAACCAAAGAGATTATTCCATACCACAGCACGTCATGTCCAGGATGTAGAACGGGGAGCAGAGACCCGGAAGGGTGGTGAGGGTGCACAGTGGGGGGTGCACTGGTGGGGGTGCACGGCTTGCACTGGGTGGTCGGGCTTGATATTGGATGGTGAGCTATTGTATTCTCCTTTTCCTTGTATCTGCCTTGTCATTATTATTATTGGTGGTAGCAGTAGTGATTTGTGTTATACCTTAGTTACTAAACTGTTCTTATCTCAACCTGTGGGAGTTGCATTTTTTCGATTCTCCTTCCCATCCCTCCAGGAGCGGAGGGAAGAGACAGTGGGGAGTGAGTGAGAGAGCGGCTGTATGGGTTTATGAAGCTTAAACCACGACACTCCCTGTCATGGTTTAAGCCCAGCCAGTAACCCAGAACCACGCAGCCGCTCGCTCACTCCCCCCCCTTCTTCCTCCCCCCGCTCCTGGAGGGATGGGGAGGAGAATCAAAAGAATGTAACTCCCATGGGTTGAGATAAGAACAGTCCGGTAACTGAGGTATAATGCAAAGCTACTACTGCTACCACCAATAATAATAATGATCAGGGAAATAACAAGGGGAGACAATACAATTGCTCACCACTCGCCGACCGATACCCAGCCCAACCCGAGCAGCAATCTGGGCCTTCTGGGTAACTCCCCCCAGCTTATATACTGGGCAAGATGTGCTGTGGTATGGAATACCCCTTTGACTAGTTTGGATCAGGTGTTCTGTCTCTGCTTCCTCCTGACTTCCCCTCCTCCCTGGCAGAGCATGAGACTCAGAAAGTCCTCGATCAGGTAAACATTACTTAGCAACAACTAAAAACATAGGTGTTATCAGCGTTGTTCCCAGGCTGAAAGTCAAAAACACAGCACTGCACCTGCTACTAAGAAGGAGAAAAATGGCTGCTGTGTCCTGAACCCAGGACACTCCCACCTGCTGTTGCTCTCCAAGATGGGTTACCTGAACTCCAGGTATCTTCTGCACCAATAAATACGATATGTGTAAAGGATGCTGCTATTCCTTGCCTATCTCCTAATTTTCTGCCAATTTTGTCTGTAGTTGATTTTCCTTCCAATACTTTCTGTCCTGAAGTGCAGCACTAACTATATAATCCCAGTAAGTGTCCAGCTGGAAGGAAAGAGGATTTGGAGAAATTAATTCTTTGTACTTACTGAAGACATAAAGATACAGCCTTACTCATTTGGAAACGCGTATTTTGCAAAGTTAATTGCTGTACTGTGGCTGGGTAGTCAGGACGGCCAGAAAACAGCCACATGAAAGAAAGAAAGAGAGTTTAAGCAGCAAGTGACCACTTTATTACAGAGAGCTCCTGTTTTTATATCCTTTTGCACTGCGTGGTACAATCTCATTGGTCAAGCATAGCATAGTACAAACTTATTGGCTAAGCATAGCATCATACAAACTTATTGGCTAAGCATAGCATCATACAAACTTATTGGCTTACAGTTTGCTATTCTATTTATGATTGGTTGTTAACACACTTCAAAAGAATTTTTACTGAAGTCCATTGTCTTGCCAAGTTCTTCCTTTGTAGTTAGTTACTCCCCTTATCTGACTCACTCCTCCAGATGCCTTCTATTTTCCCACTCGGATGCCTGCGGTGCCTCATTTCTCATGGATACACTTTAACATCTTCGAGACTGAGTTCTAATGTCATGCCTTCAGTCAGGGAATCCACAGGCCTGCCGTAGCCCCCCACCACACTGTACTACTCACAACTTGCAAAAATCCAGCAACAGGATAGATCCCCACCCTGTTTTCAGTGCTTGAGAGCTTAACTCTTCACTCCTTGTCCATAGACAATGTTTCTGTGGTACTTCAGTATGAAAAGAGAAATGGCAAAAATGAGATGCACTTCTGTGTGCAGGCAATTAAATTATTTTTATTACAGAAAACAAATTTTATGCAGTCCATTGCCAAGTTTCCCAATTGCACAAAACCCCCATTATCTCCCAGGGGTGATGAGATGTAGATTACTGATATTCTGAAAGTGTCCAAGGACCCTGGGATGTCTCAGGTGTCTGTTTTTACCCCAACTATTCTGAAGCATCTTATAACTAGAACATGCTATAATAAGCATATAACGTGAGCCTGCTTTGTTGTTTTCTCCTGTGATAGCAAATTCACTTGTACAGCCCTGACATCAATTACCATTTGTAAATTGAAATTATTAATAAAAGTTTATATTTTTTTTCTTTTTAAGCTGCCCACTTTTTGTAACCAGCTCAGTTTCTGTTTATCACTGGGGGCTTTGGTCTGTGAAATTATGGTTTAAGCCATCCCTAGCCCCTCTCAACTAAGGTAGTTACAGCAAATTAAAAAAAAAAACAAACAAATGAAGGGTTTGCAGGTAGTCCAGACAATTCATGATAAAGCAGCCGCTGACTCATTATTTATAGATTGTCCATGTAAATAGATGAGAATATCTAATTTTCACTTGTATTCAGAGGCCTGCAATTTATTCTAACTGAATTTAAATCCCTTGGAAAAACATCACAAGCGTGCACATAGAAACCACTTGCTGTCTATGGCAGGAAAAAATCTTCATGGATGTCTCCCTGAATTAGTTCCAGAACAATATATTGAGGTGAAATGATTGAACGATTCATTTTCACTGCAATAAAGGTGGATGAATAAAAAAGGTCAGATATGAAACAGAGATTAAGTTAACATTGAAGACTAGTAGAAGAATGGGACTAAAATGTAGAAGAGATATATTTCCCTGTTAGAGGTTTCGAGTGTGAATTTGGTTAAATTGCAGTGCAGGAAATCCTATCCTCTTGGAGTTTTGCCATTGGAGTCAGTGAAATTCATCTGCATCTCTCATTAGCACAGCCTCTACTTTGGAGATTATTTGGTTGTAAGAATCTCAAATGGGTTCCGCACCTAGACTGAAAAGACACTGGTCTTTCAAAAGGGGTCCTCCAGAAGGAGCGCGAACATGAAGCCAGCAGTGACAGCCAGCAGATTTTCAACAGCTACACTTTAATTTGCTCATTTCGGATGGAATAAAAAATTCTGTGAGCTGGTATAAAAATTCACAGGCGTGTCATATGGATGGCTGATTTCTTCTTCCAAGAAGAATGTTGCTGGGAATCACAGCCCCTGCTATATGTCGTTCTTCTCTTGAGTGATGCGTTGGGAGGACGGCTGCTTCAGGAAAGTGGGTACAAATGCCAATTCCTACCAGAAATTTGCCACCCAGCTGAGATCTCTTACAGCAGTAGTGGCTTTTCTATATCCTATATTGGTCAATAATTTCTGCTCATCAGCTTGGTCGTTTCTTTGCGGCTAGGAAAAGTTGTAGCTCTTTATCAAAGGCAGCTCTCAGCCCTGCCAGATGAGGTCTGTTTTTCATTGGCAGGGCTTGCAGAAAGCAAGGAAGTGCCTGAGCCATTCCCAGTCCTCCTAGGCAAATTCTTTGCCACCTCAGATGCTAATTCCTAGAAACTCTATTGTCAAAAGTGATAATCCTGAGAGCTCTGCTGAGCTGTGGATCTTGGAGAGGGTTAGAAACATTTTCTGCTGCAGTCATTTGGAACGGCTCTGTGTTACTGCAATCTCCATTACAACGCAATAGCAGGAAACATTTCAGTGGCCTCTACAGTACTTGGCATATTATTTCACTTTAATGCTCATATTGTTTGAGCATTAATAAAACTGGAACCTATGATATAATTAAATCCATTCTTCCTACAGGGAAGATGACTGTCGCGGCAAGAGCAGCAGACTCACATGTCGCCTGGAGAAGCGAGCATATTCCCCTTGCCAAGGCACAGCAAACGTGCTTGGTTTTATATCCTTCTGCATAAAAACCAGCTCCAGTTGAGAGCTGGAGACCTCTTATACTTCTGGATCCAGAGCTGCAAGATTTTATTGCTTGAGCTGTAAGATTATCCTCTTAGACCAAAGGCTAAACCATTCTCACTATGCGCAACCTGAGCCTCTCATGGGATAAAAGACCAAATAACTGATAGTGCCATGGCTCATTTGAACCAGCTGAACCAAGTATCTGAAGCGCATATTTATATTTGAGATGCAGGATTGGGGAGACTTGCCCCTGTGCATCTTTCAGTCACTGCAACAGTGAATGAGGCACTGCTATGGCTTACCTCTACCTGCACCAGGGTTGCTCGCATAGCTGCAGCTCTGGTTCTGAACACACGCTAACAGCTGACAAGTGTGATACCCATCCCTGTATCCCCTGTCAGGGTCACAGGTCCAATACAGCTTCCAGTTAAACTCACGTATATCGGGGAAGTAACCAAGCAGATGATGTAATATTTCTCCAGACAGTCTGTATCACAAAGTCCTTTGTGTATCCAGTCCTCTTTGCTGTACCCTCAGTAATTTTTAGAGTTTTTGTAGTGACCAAGGAAATGTGTTTCCTGTAATGTAATAAAAATTTTCCATTGCCCATGCTTGGCATTCACTCTGTTACCGTAGGTCGGTCGGAGAAACTCTCTAAGACTCAATTTGGAGTTTTAGAAAGTATCATTCTTTATTGCAGTGCTGGGTGCACGCGCAAATCATTAGGCAAAGGTGAGTATGCCCATTACTTGCTGGCAGCAGCTATATATTTAGCATACGCATGCATATTCATAGCTTTCCCAGGAACTAATTGTAATATTTGCATCCTAATTGCGCATGCACTTTCTTGCTGAGTGGATGTCTCTGGTGGTCACTGGTAGTCTTCCTCACTGTGTTTACTGAATGACCTCAGTGCTTGTGCATACTTGCAAGGTCCTAGTGCTGAGTTAGCAGTTGGTATGTCCTCGCTTCTGTTCTGTTCCAGTCTCACTCCATGCCGGGCACCATTCTGCTATCTTGAAGGCTGGCATCCTTGGTCTTATTTACTGTCTCCTTAGTTGTTATCAGTCCCGTGACGTTCCTTCCCCCATCAGCCGAACATTCCTTTCTCTCTACATGTTAGTAAGTTAGAAGAGTTTGGTCTATTCTACTATGCTAAAGGCACACACACTATTGTTTGTTAGTTTAAATTTTAAGCTTACAGCTCCTGTGGAATAGTCCAGATGTAACTAAATCTCTGATAAACTTTTAATATTCCCTCTTCACACTTGGTTGGATCAATACTAAGAAAGAGATAAACACCTTTTCCAGTTTTGCAATCTACAAATTAGTAGAAATCAGAAAATTCCTGATTCAAGGAATACCACAGGGCGTTAATCATTAAAGTGATATTTAAAAAATATTGATGAAATTAAAACCATAAAGAACATGCTGCATTTAGTAAACTATTTGAGATACTCATGGAAAGTTCCTAGGAACACTTTTTTTTCCTGTTCAAGAAGCTATTAGTGAACTGGTAAACCACAAAGATTCACATCAGGAATTGTGAAATATCGCTATGAAATAACATTCTAATGCAAGTTTCAGATTTAATCCCATACAGTAAGTGTATCTGTGTGACTTCATGATATAGCATTAAACACTAAAGCATTCTTTCTGTAGTCACCAACTTATACAAAGCTTTCAGAAGAGTAATTTTCCTCCTGCTATGCTGTCACTTTGAAAAATGTGTCTGCACAGTGCACTTTCCAATCTAATTGCTCTTAGGGAAGGGCAAAAAAAGAGAGATTATAACAACTATTAAAATTCTTCTACTAATGAAATTTAACAAAAAAAAGGGTGAAAAATTGCTTTGTGTATGTTATACATATTTAGTTCCTGCTTCAGATTTTGTAGTGCAGATACAAACTTTCCCATTTCCCTGGAAAATTTCAGAACTCAGGTGAGGAGAACAGGGAAGAGAGTGATCAGATGATAAGCTGCTCAAGGTAATTTTAAAGCCAAGTATCTGTTAGATATGTTTTCAGTTCACACGCCTTGTTTTCCTATTTCTCAGTCTACTCCATACCAGCAGAGACATTATACAGATAGGAGCAACTCTCAATTTGGGGACAAGTGAGAGACATCTAAACTGGGCTGCTCTTTCTGCTTCTGCAAACCACCTTCCCAGCATCAGCCAATTGGAAGGGTTTTCCTCCCTTTCTGCACCTATCACAGGGAGCTAAGGCGGCTCTGCCTCATTTCTTCCCCTTCACACACACAGGCAAAATGGAAACTCTTGATCCAGTACTGGGTTCAAATCAGTTTACACCAAGAGGTGCGACACTGTTTAAAACCTCCTCCATTGGTTTTCCATTGACTTGGGACTTCATGCTGAAGTTCTGGTCAAAAAAACCACCCCACTTAATTCAAGTTTCCTGTTGACTTCTACCCCCTTCCCTGGCTTTCAGGATGCAGCCATTTCACAATATACAATCCCAAACCTTTGCTTAAAAGCCAACAGCTGCCTTTGCTGGCTACTGAGCTAGCCAGAATCAAAGAATCATAGAATAGTTAGGGTTGGAAAGGACCTTAAGATCATCTAGTTCCAACCCCCCTGCCATGGAGAAGTTAAATTCTCTTCTGAGCATGGTTTTAGGAATGGCAGATATTTTAGATGGCTGTCATCATCATGTCCAATGACTTGTAAGAAGCTTTTTCTTTGGTAGAAGCCAGTTAGAAACTTGCAGTGCAGCACAATGTGGATTTTCAAAAAGCCTATGAGATAGAAAAAGTACATTTGTCCTGTTCTTGATGGGGAAACCAAGAGGAATCCAGGCATTTCTCCTGACTTCACTGTGAACTACATGCAGTGAAAGGTTACAAAATTGGAAGTGGGGGGAAAGATCAGAGGTTAAGGAGCTCATATTTCTATATAACATGACCTTATCTTAGTGGCAACTCAATTCTCATGATCTGCAGCTGTGTTCTCACAAAGATAAGTCTTCTAAAGACACACAAGAGTGTTTTAGCAAGGAAAACAGGAGACTGCACTCACAGCAGTTTCTTTGAAAGGTTCACCTGCCTGTGAGTTACAAGATACTGTACTTAAAATGTCAAATCAAGCAATCTGTTCTGAAAGGAAATTTACCAAAGCAATCACAGACCTTGATTTCCTCTAGACCCATGAAAATTGCTTGGCCACCCAGTGCGGGGGATATGGAACAACGCAACACTGATCAATGTGATCAAACGCTGAACACTTTATTGTGCACAAGTGCTTCTTTTTATAAGAAAGTTTCAGAACACTATAACACTCTATCATACTTGATTGGTTAGTTCAGCTTAACTACGTATTAGCAACGGCTTACTGATTGGTCATATTTTTAAAATGTCTATAAATGTCCATAGTGCCAGGCAAGCAAAATTTTTCCTTGTTCTGCAACTTGCGTTTTGCTTTAAAGGTGAACAGTTCTTGCTGATCTTGCTTTGTGACATCCTGTCCAGACTTTCTTGCAAGCTGACTTCTTCATGCTTCCTCTTTTTGTTAGCACACACTCGTCCTCTGTTTCCTCCACAAACCACAACATTTCACAAAGCCCTTTGCTCATAGCACGAGCTCAGCTAAATCAAAGGCTGGATTGCTCACATCTTTGTTAACTGAAAGAAATGCTTCCACAACCCAGAGCCTTAATGTTGAAGTCCCAGGTCAAGGAAAGCTCAAGCAATTAGCCTGGTGTGCTAATGACATGCCTGTTACATCAAGTAGCTGAATAGCACCCTGATTGCCTATAATATGATTATGCACATTTTGGGTTGCTTTGAAAACACCTGATGCCTTGGAAAAATAGAATCTCATTTCTCTGGCATTTCTGGAAGACCTCTGTTTCCTGAGAAGCCAAGGGCATATTTCAGCTCCTTATGTTTCCATAAGTATGTTACATTCACTCACTGACCTACCTTTAATGAGTAAAAGATGGCATTTTTGAGAAGGATATTAAAATACAGTAGCATGAACATGTCATCCCATCACGAAGCTGTCATAATGGAAAAGGCCAGTTTTAATACATGTCCCATAAAAAAACAAACAAACCAAACCAAACCAAAAAACAAACCCACAAGGATGTGAAAGAATATTGCTCCAGGTTGGATATCCTTAACAATCTGGTTACTGAATACACAAGATAGATAAATTCTGGTAATCAGAAAAATGTTCCCTTTCCTCCCCCTTTAAAAAGAAGTTATATTTTGAACAGATATTTCTGAAAAGTTCAAATATATTTTAATTTTCTTTTCCTTCCTGTGTGACATAATTCTTCCTTCTGGTTGGTACTAAAATGGGTGACAGGAGCAGGATTAGACTAAAATTTCTGGATATTCAGCATCCTAATGATGACCTTTGCAGGGTCTCCCATAGTTGTACCACTCTGCCATGTGTGATTTACAGCCGCATGAAAAAATAAGAAAGGAAAAGAGATCTGTTCTCATCAAGACATGCAGCCAAAACATACCAAGCAAGCACACAGCAAAAAAAAAAGGTTACTGTGAGGGAATGTCCAAAAGACACCTAAGCACTCATCGGTCTATGGTCAGAAGCTTATTTATTGGTGATATGTTGGATTAATGTCACATGTAAAACAGACCAGAAATCTGAGCACAAACAACAGCATGAGATACTCAGTATTTTTGCAGGACGTGGGGACAAAGAAGCCAGTGACACAGTCGAGACTAGAGCAGCACAAATGTGAGGTGAAAAACGGGATGGAAAGAAAAAATACCAGACCTAAATCAATATTTGGTTTGGGAGGTGATCTGGCTTCTTTTAATCTAGAGCTGTTTGTATATTCTGACCAGCGGGACCGTCACTCTCTTCAGCTGTGGTACAAAGCAGGCCTTGTAGTGTCTGGGGCAAAATCACAGCAGTTACCTGTACCTACTGAGTGCTGACTCTGGAAACAGGTCAGGGTCCTCCAGTTTGGGGCATTTCAGCTTTTTTCCTGGCATTATGTCCCTGACAGTCTAATCTCAGACAGGACTACTTATTGATATTAAAAATGAAAATCCCCTCTTTAGAAAGAGGAAAGGGAAATCTAGAGGTGATTAATACCGTGGGTCTTGCATGCAATGACTACCTGTGTTTCACAAATGCACCAAGGAGATTTAAAGTTGATACTTTTTGGTTTCCCAAGGAGAGGAGTGGGAGCTTGGGAAAGCTCCTGACCATCTTCATATTCAGGGTTTCTTTTTGTTTTCTAATAAAGGCCCTGTCCTTAGCCTTTTGAATGGTCCCTTGACACCAGTCCAGGAGATTTTTTTTTTAATTAGGACAGCCTAAAATGATTTGAATTTGGATCCAGTACTGACAATGGAGCTCCTTGGTTTAAAAGGTGTTTTAACCTAAAAGGAAGTGAAAATCTTATATAAATTCACTTCTGCAATTTGAAAGTTTTTCACGTAAAAAACTTTCCTTCCATTTCTCCCTTCATTTCTGCTGCTCCTGGAGATTATCAACAGAGTTTGTCAGAAAGAAGGTGGGGGAGAAATCCACCAGCAAAAAAAAAAAAAAGGCATATAAAAACTTTTAAAACATTTTGCATTAGACATTCAGCTGATATTAAAAGATGTTTATGTTAACATTTACACCCTGTACTCCACCTTTCACATATGACACAAGCAACTGATACACCTCTGGCTTCTCTAAGGCACTGTGTCAGCTCCAAAGCAGTGGGGTGAGGGTTTGTGTGTTACATTCACCCTGGGAAAAGTCCCACCACTCCATCAGTAAGGGCTCCCCAGAAAAGGTTTCCCAAGCCACCCAAATTCTGAGGGAGGACCAAAACAGCAGAGGCAAAAGGAGATTCAGCCAAACCTCAGTATTTTCTCTAATAAGAAGAATGAGTATCGGTAAATATTTACTGAATGTATTTCACTTATCTAATGCACAAATTAATTCCATATATGTAACTTGGAGAGAATTTACATATTCTGTTTTCCCTCTTTTAATTTGGAGTCCATCACTAATGTGTTACAGAAGGATTATTCGAAATTCAGACCAGCAAAAACTGAACAAAAGGGTTCAGCTATAATTTGTCTAATGCAACATGTCTTATAATTATTTTGTCCTTCACTGCTAATGACTTTCTGACTCTCTTTATCCACTTGGAAAAAACGTTTTGAGACATAAATATATTCCTTTTGTTGACAGTGGAAGAAACGCTGTTTCCTTTGGTCACAGCAAAGAGCAAACACTTCGATAGTCTTGGAAAATGAAAATTTTTATTTTTATTGAGCAGTGAAGGAAACACTGTGTAACCCTTGTCAATACATTATATGCCATGTGACATGTCCCCTTTAGCCCCACAGTTCCTGATACAAAATTCTCAGAGCACATCTGTTACAACAGGGGGGACTTTCATCACTCTCCTTCCCCTCTGGGTGACTATGTCCAAGACAGTCTTCCTTGGCTCATGGCAGGAATAAAGGGTTCTTATAAAAAAGATTTTTTTTAAAGCTGTTCCCAAGGTCAAGGACAGCACATTGGCAGCAGTTTTGTGTCCTGCTCTAGATGGCACAACATCAATAGAAAGGACATTTATTTGAGAACTTTTCTGCAGGTTGCAGTTAACGTGCTGAAGTTGAGGATGGTCAGTCAGCTGGTTGTGTGCAAGGCACAGCCATCACCAGGTGTTGACGCAGAAGTCCCGGACACAGCACACAGACCAATATGATCAGGCTTGTGCCAAAGTTTATTGCGCAGATAGCTCAGTGTATATAGGCACTCTACTTGTCTATCATTAACACACGCAAGTCTAATTGGATACATGTATTGTTCACACGGCTAAATACAGAATAGGATTCACTCAGTAACAGCTTAATGATTGGTTAACTACGACAGCATATGCTTCAAGGTTACAGTTAACATTCCTTCTCTGTGTATCTCTCTCAGTAGTTTTCCGTGCTAACTTTTCCCAAGGCTTCTGCACGTACACGAACTTTAGTAACCCTCAGGCGAGGCCTCAATGCCTGCGGGTCACTACCTTACAATTGTCAAGCAATTGTCTGGATTGCTCACATGCCCATTCACAGTCAAATAGCTCTCCACAAATCCCTCTTTTTGTTTTTGAGCAATCCAGACCCGATTCACAGCACGAGATAGCATACCGATAATACACTTCCACAAACAACAAAAGATTAAAACAATAATGATCAATACCATTAAAACTGTTAAACCTTGTTTGATTAGTACTCCTAGCCAACCACTAATACCCCAACCCTGTAATAATCTTTGAAACCAATCCCAATCCAAGAGCACTTGTAACTTTAGTACTCCATCTTTTAGCATTTGAATGCTTCTATGTATAGATTCAGAATGATCAGAAAGATTCATACAGCACATTCCTTCAAAATCTTCACATCCGTGACCTTGGGCTAGTAGTAAAAAATCAATTGCTGCTCTATTTTGCAGAGTAGCATGCCTTATACTATCTACATCTAATAAAAGATTACTTAAAGCTTCAGAAGTAGCATTAGCTTGTTTTGCAAGCCAACAACCTAGTCTATTTAAAGTAGTTAATGCATGAGCAGTCCCGACTGAGGGGACAAGTCTCGCGAAAAATCGCTCTGCTCTATTCCAAAATTCTATGTGATCATTACAAAAACTACTAAAGGCGTGTGAACTTCTTTTTACACGATAATTGCTTTTACGTCTGATTTGCAAAATTTGTGATTGATTTGGCATTAATAGGGTCAGTCGTGCTAAACTACATGGTCCTCCTTTTATGTGAGAAGGGATCCCTGGCCAGGCACAATCCCCACAAACTAAAAAGTGACCACTAGGCAAGCTAATAGGTTGGTTAGTAGCTTTAGATATGTTGCTGGAGGTATAATCACACCAAGAGCTATGGTTAGCATACACCGGCAGGGTGGCATTAACCCACCAAGCTCGTGACTGATTCCTCCCAACATAATTGAAATATAGACAATAGTCCATTTTTACAGACCCTAATAATTCCAATTCTTGTGGTTCCAACGAACTCTTTGGCAGGTAAGGTATCCAGCCATCCCAGGCATCTACCTTTCCCGTGCCTTGTGCAACAGCCTGCTGAGCCGTTGGAACAGGCCAATTATCTATGGGCACAGACACCAAACAAGTGGTGAATGGATTCTCTGGGGTTGATGTAGCTATACACAGGGAATCTTGACCTGTAAGATTTGCCAACGTAACCCAAATATTAGTCATTGGTTGGTTCGGAATCCATGTTTCCCCAACAGTTAAAATCCACATGACGATTATCAAAGTGGCTGATCTGACTGGTCCATATGTT
Source organism: Amazona ochrocephala (assembly GCA_039720435.1). Classification (NCBI taxonomy): domain Eukaryota; kingdom Metazoa; phylum Chordata; class Aves; order Psittaciformes; family Psittacidae; genus Amazona; species Amazona ochrocephala. The sequence continues at coordinate 27,489,396 of CM077908.1, forward strand.
CTTTCCATGGCCTCACCCACCGACTTGGGACCCATCGTGGTCCTTCACCTGTCGAAACACAAACATATCCTCTGCCAGTCATTTTTACCTCTACTGGGCCTTTCCATTCTCCTGTTCGCAAATCTTTAAACTGAACTTTTGCTGCCTCAACCTTTTGTACCTTTGATTGTAATGATGTATGATGGATTACAATTGGTGGAGATTCTCGGTTCCCTGTTAAACGCAGATAATTTAATACATACAGAGCTTTTGCAAGACATTCAAATGGCATCTGTTCTCCCTCTTTTTGTTTTTGCAAAAGCGATTTCAGGGTAGCATGAGCTCGCTCAACAATGGCTTGACCTGTGGGAGAGTGTGGAATACCAGTGACTCTACGGATTCCCCACAGATTACAAAAATGTGCAAATGAATGTGACACATATGCCGGTGCATTGTCTGTTTTGATTTCTAAAGGAATGCCTAATGCAGCAATAGCAGCATGCATGTGTTTAATAACATGTTTAGCAGACTCACCAGTTTGAGCTGTGGCCCACATAGCATGAGAAAAGGTGTCAATGCTGACATGCACATATTTTAAACGGCCAAACTCAGCAATGTGTGTGGCATCCATTTGCCATAGTTGTAAGGCAGCCAATCCTCTAGGATTGACCCCTAAGCCTAGACCAAAACCAACTTTTTGGCAGGAAGCACAAGACTGTACAATGCCTCGAGCGTCAGTAATAGGCAAGTTAAATTGCCGAGCTAACACCCTCGCTGATTGATGGAAAAAATCATGTGAGAGACGTGCCTGTTCAAACAAATTAATTGTACGATTTGTCCATGTTGCAGCAACAAGTTGGTCTGCATTGCTGTTACCGATAGACAGACCATATTGGAACTGATGGCTACGAATGTGTGTGATAAAATATGGTGTTAGCCGCTGGTTTAACAAATGTAACAACTGCATTAAAAGCATATACAAGGTAGCGTTTTTCACAGTTTTAACCATGGCTCGCTCAAGGCGTTGCACTGTCCCAACAACATAGAGAGAATCTGACACAATGTTTAACGGTGTTTCTGGCCATTGCTGGAAAACCCATAATACTGCTCTTAACTCCAGTGTTTGTAGAGAATCACCAAGATGACCTTGCAAAATATAATGTTTCCACTGGCTGTCTGTGTACCAAGTGGCAGCAGCTCGTTTAGATTTTCGCCCAGCATCAGTAAAAACTGTAAGCCCTTCTACTGGGGTTTCAGACCTGACTGGAATTTCTTCAAAAGTCTGGTCCTGTAAGATAGGTAAAAATTTTGTTGGAGGATAAGCATTACTAAGTGTGCCTGGATATTCAGCAAGTGCAATTTGGAATGTCTCTGAAGTAGTCATCAACCAGTTAAGATAATCCTGTACAATTGGAATGTAAATAACATCTGGTTCCCCACCCGCCATATCTATGATTCTTTTTCTGCCTTTTATTATCATGTTGGCAAAGAGTTCAATGCGGGTGCAGATGGTGTTTTTCGGCTGCAAGGATAAAAAGATCCATTCCAGTATTTTAAGGTCGTTATCGTTTTGCTGTATAATGAGACCAAGTAAATGTTTTCTTTGAGCAGAGGAATTGACAATTAACAGGCGCAAAGGCAATCCTGTTATTTGTCTTTGCACTGTAGCTGTTAAAATTTTGTCTGTCACCTTTTCTAATGCTAATTTTTGTTCAGGTGTTAACTGTCTGCGGCTATTAGCATTAACAGAGGTGCCTAACAAAGACATTAAAGGAGCTAAATCATCATTTGTGATTCCTGCAATTGATCTCACCCATTGTATGTTTCCCATGAGTTTTTGTGCATCAGTAAGAGTGTTAATTTCAGTGTGCAGTTTGATTTTTTGGGGACGTACGGTACTACCCGTAATTGTCCAACCTAAATATTGCCAAGGGCATTGCCGCTGTACTTTTTCTGGGGCTATGTGTAAATTTTTTGATCCCAGAGTGTGTTGCAGCTCCTGCAAAATTTCAGTGACATCAAGTTTTTCTCCTGCTATGAGAATGTCATCCATATAATGGTACACTAAAAGGGATTGATGAGTCTGTCTAAAGGGTTGCAAAGCCCAGGCAACAAAAGTTTGACACAGAGTTGGTGAATTTTTCATACCCTGAGGCAAAACTACCCATTGGTACCGTTTTGCAGGCTCCTGCTTGTTTATAGCTGGCACAGTAAAAGCGAATTTTTCTGCGTCGTCAGGGTGTAATGGTATTGTAAAAAAACAGTCTTTCGAGTCAATAATTAATAAATCCCAATGTTCAGGAAGCATTACAGGAGAGGGTAATCCTGGCTGTAAGGCTCCCATGTCTTGCATTACGGCATTTACAGCTCGCAAATCATGGAGCAAACGCCATTTTCCTGATTTTTTGGGAACTGTAAAAATAGGAGTATTCCATGGGCTCGTAGATGGTGTTATATGTCCTGCATCCAATTGCTCTTGTACTAAATTCTGTACGATTTGCAGCCGTTCCTGCTTTAGCGGACATTGGCCCACCCACACAGGAGTGGTGGTGGTCCATGTGAGTTTTAAAATAGGCTGCTCTACCATGGCCGCTGCTAAAAATTTTTAGTTATGAGACGTGCTCCCATTTGTGACAGGACATCTCGACCGATTAGTGCTACTGGTAAGTGCATTACATATGGGCGCGTTGTCACCACGGTGCCATCAGTAAAAGCAAAAGAAACTGGAGTTGTACTGATCATGGTTTGCTGAGTTCCCCCCACCCCGATCACGCTAGTGTGTGCCGGTAATAGTGGCCAATTTGCTGGCCATCTGACAGCCGGGATGATAGTAACATCCGCCCCTGTATCAATTAACATAGAAAGGGTTATTGATTGTCCGTTTTGATGGGTGATAATTATCTTTTCCTCAGGTTTCCCCTTTGCTATGTCGATTGCCAACATAATCTCCAGGGTACCTGTTGATCCAAATCCTCCTTGTCCCCTTTCACGAGTCTGGGCTTTTGGCACACAGGCTTGAAATGGTATTAATTGAGCAATTTTTGACTTTGCCGGTATGGTAAGAGGCGGGGTCAAGGTATATAACATGATTTTTATGACGCCGTGATAGTCCGAATCAATAAGTCCTGGCACCACAAATATACCTTTTCTAGAAACAGATGACCGACCAATAAGCAATGCACTTAATCCATGCCCTAACGGTCCTTTCTGGTCAGAATCAATTACTACGACTTCCGTGGAAGTCAGAGTAATGTCTACTGCTGTTGCCAGGTCCACTCCTGCGCTGCCGACTGTGGCGGCTGCGCAGCGGTCCAAGCACCCTGCATTTGTGTCGTCACGCGCGGGTGAATCGCGCTCGACAACTTGTTTCCCGAGTTTTTGCACTCATGGGTATTGAAATAACTTCTCTTACAATGTATGCACCATTTCCTTGCCCGTGCAGTAGTTTGTCCGATCAGATCTGGATTAGGTGGACTCTTACAATTCCTTCTAAGATGACCTTGTTTCCTGCAATTAAAGCATTTTCGTACCCTTGGTTTTACAGCAGCTCCCACAGTTGCAGCCATTACAGTAACTTTTTCTTGTTCGAGCGTACGTTCAGCTGCCTCCAACAGATGTGCCGCATTTGACCCTCTTGGCAAATGACTGAGTGCCCTTTTCGTTTTCTCATTAGCATTATCAAATGCAAGCATATCCAAAAACTTACTTTTCATGATTTCATCTAAATCAGGATGCGCCATTATAGCGACGTGCAAGCGATCAATAAATTTGCTGTAGGGCTCTGTAGGTCCCTGCTGCACAGATGTAAATGCAGGCCGAACCTTATCATCAGGTATGCTAAGGAGGGCTTTAAAGGCTAAATCTTGACTTAATTGCAAGACTTCATGGGCAAATCGCACTTGCAAATCAAGCCTCACAAATGGTCCCGCTCCCATTAACATTTGCGCTTGCACCCCGCATAATGGGTCCCCCTGTTGTCGCGGTATTGCGGCAGCTCTATCACAAGCAGTTTGCCAGTTTTGATAAAAGTGCAACTGTTGTGATGGAGAAAGTAACATTTGTGCAACCATTCGAGAATCATACGGAGTGAACAAATGAGAAGAAAAAATATGCTGTAACAGCGATTGCGAGTACGGCGACTTCAAGCCATACAGTGAAACGGCACTTTTAACTTCTTTTAAAATTTTCCAATCTAACGCTTCCCACACATATCCCCCATTATCAGCTACAACCGGAAAAGCCATAGGCAATAATTGCCCCTCAACCAATGCATCACGAATTACCCCTCTCCACCTCGCGGATGGATTCCCAAGGCCCCCCAGACTGCCCCCCGCCCCAACCCCGATCCCTGCCGACGGCACTGGCGGCGCAAGAGGAGGGGGGGGTTAAAACTGGGAAAGTTAGGCTGGCCATCAAGCGGAGAAGGCGACGACTTTTCTTGCACTTTGTCCAGCCGCACTTCTAAGGCCTCCAATTTTTCCAACAACTCGTGTAGCTGGACTTCTTTAAGTCCGTTGTCGTGGTCGTCGATCCGCTCGCAACGAGATGGCGGCTCTGATGGTGGTAAAGGTGGAAAAAGTTGCGATGGTCTCACCGGTGACGGATCCCGTGAAGCGGCCGCAGAGGCCGTGGATCTCTGCTGCAAAGTCTTTGCTGGAAGATGAAAGTGGCGGTGGCAACGAATCAGCTACTTGTGTAGATGTCTCTGCGCTGGTTTGAGTCGGAGCCGAGTGACCCGATACTCCCCGGTCCCCTGCAGCTGTACGTCTTGGCGTTACAGCGGGTATGAGAGGCCCCGTAAAAAGCATGCTAGTAGCCGATCCCGACTCCCCCGTCGGAGTCAGCGCTGCAAACGCAGACGCCGCAGCTTTTCGCTCTGCTTGCATGTCTTTCAGAGAGTCAACAACCAATCTCCACACAGTGGGGTATTTGCTTGCCTCCTTGGACCCATTACTTATCTCTTCCCACAGCACTGCCCCAATTTTCTCCCAAGTTGCGATTTGAAAGGCAGCATCCGCTGAGGGGATCAACTCTTTTCCCTTTGCCCAGTGTAGCAAAGCTCTCAAGGCAGGCTCGTTATAATTCGCTCCTCTCACAGAAAGGATGTGTTGGAGGAGTTTCACCACTGCTGACTCTTCCCTGGACAGTGTGGACCCCATCTCCTCCCCAGCCGCTCACCTGATCAGGGCGAGATTCCCAAACTTTTTGCGCTAGCGACTTCCGAGTGCCGGGGCAGCACCCGATATCGACCGGCTTCTGTCCCTTCCTTCCTGTCGGTCTCGCCGGTTTTATCCAACGCCGATCTGAGGGTCCCTGTTCGGGCGCCACTTGTTGACGCAGAAGTCCCGGACACAGCACACAGACCAATATGATCAGGCTTGTGCCAAAGTTTATTGCGCAGATAGCTCAGTATATATAGGCACTCTACTTGTCTATCATTAGCACACACAAGTCTAATTGGATACATGTATTGTTCACACGGCTAAATACCAAATAGGATTCACTCAGTAACAGCTTAATGATTGGTTAACTATGACAGCATATGCTTCAAGGTTACAGTTAACATTCCTTCTCTGCGTATCTCTCTCAGTAGTTTTCCATGCTCACTTTTCCCAAGGCTTCTGCACGTACACGAACTTTAGTAACCCCCAGGTGAGGCCTCAATGCCTGCAGGTCACTACCTTACAATTGTCAAGCAATTGTCTGGATTGCTCACATGCCCATTCACAGTCAAATAGCTCTCCACAAATCCCCCTTTTTGTTTTTGAGCAATCCAGACCCGATTCACAGCACGAGATAGCATACCGATAATACACTTCCACAAACAACAAAAGATTAAAACAATAATAATCAATACCATTAAAACTGTTAAACCTTGTTTGATTAGTACTCCTAGCCAACCACCAATACCCCAAACCCTGTAATAATCTTTGAAACCAATCCCAATCCAAGAGCACTTGTAACTTTCTATGTATAGATTCAGAATGATCAGAAAGATTCATACAGCACATTCCTTCAAAATCTTCACATCCGTGACCTTGGGCTAGTAGTAAAAAATCAATTGCTGCTCTATTTTGCAGAGTAGCATGCCTTATACTATCTACATCTAATAAAAGATTACTTAAAGCTTCAGAAGTAGCATTAGTTTGTTTTGCAAGCCAACAACCTAGTCTATTTAAAGTAGAGTGTGAGCAGTCCCGACTGAGGGGTCTATTCCAAAATTCTATGTGATCATTACAAAAACTACTAAAAGCGTGTGAACTTCTTTTTACACGATAATTGCTTTTACGTCTGATTTGCAAAATTTGTGATCGATTTGGCATTAATAGGGTCAGTCGTGCTAAACTACATGGTCCTCCTTTTATGTGAGAAGGGATCCCTGGCCAGGCACGATCCCCACAAACTAAAAAGTGACCACTAGGCAAGCTAATAGGTTGGTTAGTAGCTTTAGATATGTTGCTGGAGGTATAATCACACCAAGAGCTATGGTTAGCATACACCGGCAGGGTGGCATTAACCCACCAAGCTCGTGACTGATTCCTCCCAACATAATTGAAATATAGACAATAGTCCATTTTTACAGACCCTAATAATTCCAATTCTTGTGGTTCCAACGAACTCTTTGGCAGGTAAGGTATCCAGCCATCCCAGGCATCTACCTTTCCCGTGCCTTGTGCAACAGCCTGCTGAGCCGTTGGAACAGGCCAATTATCTATGGGCACAGACACCAAACAAGTGGTGAATGGATTCTCTGGGGTTGATGTAGCTATACACAGGGAATCTTGACCTGTAAGATTTGCCAACGTAACCCAAATATTAGTCATTGGTTGGTTCGGAATCCATGTTTCCCCAACAGTTAAAATCCACATGACGATTATCAAAGTGGCTGATCTGACTGGTCCATATGTTCTTTCCATGGCCTCACCCACCGACTTGGGACCCATCGTGGTCCTTCACCTGTCGAAACACAAACATATCCTCTGCCAGTCATTTTTACCTCTACTGGGCCTTTCCATTCTCCTGTTCGCAAATCTTTAAACTGAACTTTTGCTGCCTCAACCTTTTGTACCTTTGATTGTAATGATGTATGATGGATTACAATTGGTGGAGATTCTCGGTTCCCTGTTAAACGCAGATAATTTAATACATACAGAGCTTTTGCAAGACGTTCAAATGGCATCTGTTCTCCCTCTTTTTGTTTTTGCAAAAGCGATTTCAGGGTAGCATGAGCTCGCTCAACAATGGCTTGACCTGTGGGAGAGTGTGGAATACCAGTGACTCTACGGATTCCCCACACATTACAAAAATGTGCAAATGAATGTGACACATATGCCGGTGCATTGTCTGTTTTGATTTCTAAAGGAATGCCTAATGCAGCAATAGCAGCATGCATGTGTTTAATAACATGTTTAGCAGACTCACCAGTTTGAGCTGTGGCCCACATAGCATGAGAAAAGGTGTCAATGCTGACATGCACATATTTTAAACGGCCAAACTCAGCAATGTGTGTGGCATCCATTTGCCATAGTTGTAAGGCAGCCAATCCTCTAGGATTGACCCCTAAGCCTAGACCAAAACCAACTTTTTGGCAGGAAGCACAAGACTGTACAATGCCTCGAGCGTCAGTAATAGGCAAGTTAAATTGCCGAGCTAACACCCTCGCTGATTGATGGAAAAAATCATGTGAGAGACGTGCCTGTTCAAACAAATTAATTGTACGATTTGTCCATGTTGCAGCAACAAGTTGGTCTGCATTGCTGTTACCGATAGACAGACCATATTGGAACTGATGGCTACGAATGTGTGTGATAAAATATGGTGTTAGCCGCTGGTTTAACAAATGTAACAACTGCATTAAAAGCATATACAAGGTAGCGTTTTTCACAGTTTTAACCATGGCTCGCTCAAGGCGTTGCACTGTCCCAACAACATAGAGAGAATCTGACACAATGTTTAACGGTGTTTCTGGCCATTGCTGGAAAACCCATAATACTGCTCTTAACTCCAGTGTTTGTAGAGAATCACCAAGATGACCTTGCAAAATATAATGTTTCCACTGGCTGTCTGTGTACCAAGTGGCAGCAGCTCGTTTAGATTTTCGCCCAGCATCAGTAAAAACTGTAAGCCCTTCTACTGGGGTTTCAGACCTGACTGGAATTTCTTCAAAAGTCTGGTCCTGTAAGATAGGTAAAAATTTTGTTGGAGGATAAGCATTACTAAGTGTGCCTGGATATTCAGCAAGTGCAATTTGGAATGTCTCTGAAGTAGTCATCAACCAGTTAAGATAATCCTGTACAATTGGAATGTAAATAACATCTGGTTCCCCACCCGCCATATCTATGATTCTTTTTCTGCCTTTTATTATCATGTTGGCAAAGAGTTCAATGCGGGTGCAGATGGTGTTTTTCGGCTGCAAGGATAAAAAGATCCATTCCAGTATTTTAAGGTCGTTATCGTTTTGCTGTATAATGAGACCAAGTAAATGTTTTCTTTGAGCAGAGGAATTGACAATTAACAGGCGCAAAGGCAATCCTGTTATTTGTCTTTGCACTGTAGCTGTTAAAATTTTGTCTGTCACCTTTTCTAATGCTAATTTTTGTTCAGGTGTTAACTGTCTGCGGCTATTAGCATTAACAGAGGTGCCTAACAAAGACATTAAAGGAGCTAAATCATCATTTGTGATTCCTGCAATTGATCTCACCCATTGTATGTTTCCCATGAGTTTTTGTGCATCAGTAAGAGTGTTAATTTCAGTGTGCAGTTTGATTTTTTGGGGACGTACGGTACTACCCGTAATTGTCCAACCTAAATATTGCCAAGGGCATTGCCGCTGTACTTTTTCTGGGGCTATGTGTAAATTTTTTGATCCCAGAGTGTGTTGCAGCTCCTGCAAAATTTCAGTGACATCAAGTTTTTCTCCTGCTATGAGAATGTCATCCATATAATGGTACACTAAAAGGGATTGATGAGTCTGTCTAAAGGGTTGCAAAGCCCAGGCAACAAAAGTTTGACACAGAGTTGGTGAATTTTTCATACCCTGAGGCAAAACTACCCATTGGTACCGTTTTGCAGGCTCCTGCTTGTTTATAGCTGGCACAGTAAAAGCGAATTTTTCTGCGTCGTCAGGGTGTAATGGTATTGTAAAAAAACAGTCTTTCGAGTCAATAATTAATAAATCCCAATGTTCAGGAAGCATTACAGGAGAGGGTAATCCTGGCTGTAAGGCTCCCATGTCTTGCATTACGGCATTTACAGCTCGCAAATCATGGAGCAAACGCCATTTTCCTGATTTTTTGGGAACTGTAAAAATAGGAGTATTCCATGGGCTCGTAGATGGTGTTATATGTCCTGCATCCAATTGCTCTTGTACTAAATTCTGTACGATTTGCAGCCGTTCCTGCTTTAGCGGACATTGGCCCACCCACACAGGAGTGGTGGTGGTCCATGTGAGTTTTAAAATAGGCTGCTCTACCATGGCCGCTGCTAAAAATTTTTAGTTATGAGACGTGCTCCCATTTGTGACAGGACATCTCGACCGATTAGTGCTACTGGTAAGTGCATTACATATGGGCGCGTTGTCACCACGGTGCCATCAGTAAAAGCAAAAGAAACTGGAGTTGTACTGATCATGGTTTGCTGAGTTCCCCCCACCCCGATCACGCTAGTGTGTGCCGGTAATAGTGGCCAATTTGCGGGCCATCTGACAGCCGGGATGATAGTAACATCCGCCCCTGTATCAATTAACATAGAAAGGGTTATTGATTGTCCGTTTTGATGGGTGATAATTATCTTTTCCTCAGGTTTCCCCTTTGCTATGTCGATTGCCAACATAATCTCCGGGGTACCTGTTGATCCAAATCCTCCTTGTCCCCTTTCACGAGTCTGGGCTTTTGGCACACAGGCTTGAAATGGTATTAATTGAGCAATTTTTGACTTTGCCGGTATGGTAAGAGGCGGGGTCAAGGTATATAACATGATTTTTATGACGCCGTGATAGTCCGAATCAATAAGTCCTGGCACCACAAATATACCTTTTCTAGAAACAGATGACCGACCAATAAGCAATGCACTTAATCCATGCCCTAACGGTCCTTTCTGGTCAGAATCAATTACTACGACTTCCGTGGAAGTCAGAGTAATGTCTACTGCTGTTGCCAGGTCCACTCCTGCGCTGCCGACTGTGGCGGCTGCGCAGCGGTCCAAGCACCCTCCATTTGTGTCGTCACGCGCGGGTGAATCGCGCTCGACTCCTCGTTTCCCGAGTTTTTGCACTCATGGGTATTGAAATAACTTCTCTTACAATGTATGCACCATTTCCTTGCCCGTGCAGTAGTTTGTCCGATCAGATCTGGATTAGGTGGACTCTTACAATTCCTTCTAAGATGACCTTGTTTCCCGCAATTAAAGCATTTTCGTACCCTTGGTTTTACAGCAGCTCCCACAGTTGCAGCCATTACAGTAACTTTTTCTTGTTCGAGCATACGTTCAGCTGCCTCCAACAGATGTGCCGCATTTGACCCTCTTGGCAAATGACTGAGTGCCCTTTTCGTTTTCTCATTAGCATTATCAAATGCAAGCATATCCAAAAACTTACTTTTCATGATTTCATCTAAATCAGGATGCGCCATTATAGCGATGTGCAAGCGATCAATAAATTTGCTGTAGGGCTCTGTAGGTCCCTGCTGCACAGATGTAAATGCAGGCCGAACCTTATCATCAGGTATGCTAAGGAGGGCTTTAAAGGCTAAATCTTGACTTAATTGCAAGACTTCATGGGCAAATCGCACTTGCAAATCAAGCCTCACAAATGGTCCCGCTCCCATTAACATTTGCGCTTGCACCCCGCATAATGGGTCCCCCTGTTGTCGCGGTATTGCGGCAGCTCTATCACAAGCAGTTTGCCAGTTTTGATAAAAGTGCAACTGTTGTGATGGAGAAAGTAACATTTGTGCAACCATTCGAGAATCATACGGAGTGAACAAATGAGAAGAAAAAATATGCTGTAACAGCGATTGCGAGTACGGCGACTTCAAGCCATACAGTGAAACGGCACTTTTAACTTCTTTTAAAATTTTCCAATCTAACGCTTCCCACACATATCCCCCATTATCAGCTACAACCGGAAAAGCCATAGGCAATAATTGCCCCTCAACCAATGCATCACGAATTACCCCTCTCCACCTCGCGGATGGATTCCCAAGGCCCCCCAGACTGCCCCCCGCCCCAACCCCGATCCCTGCCGACGGCACTGGCGGCGCAAGAGGAGGGGGGGTTAAAACTGGGAAAGTTAGGCTGGCCATCAAGCGGAGAAGGCGACGACTTTTCTTGCACTTTGTCCAGCCGCACTTCTAAGGCCTCCAATTTTTCCAACAACTCGTGTAGCTGGACTTCTTTAAGTCCGTTGTCGTGGTCGTCGATCCGCTCGCAACGAGATGGCGGCTCTGATGGTGGTAAAGGTGGAAAAAGTTGCGATGGTCTCACCGGTGACGGATCCCGTGAAGCGGCCGCAGAGGCCGTGGATCTCTGCTGGAAAGACTGCAAGTCTTTGCTGGAAGATGAAAGTGGCGGTGGCAACGAATCAGCTACTTGTGTAGATGTCTCTGCGCTGGTTTGAGTCGGAGCCGAGTGACCCGATACTCCCCGGTCCCCTGCAGCTGTACGTCTTGGCGTTACAGCGGGTATGAGAGGCCCCGTAAAAAGCATGCTAGTAGCCGATCCCGACTCCCCCGTCGGAGTCAGCGCTGCAAACGCAGACGCCGCAGCTTTTCGCTCTGCTTGCATGTCTTTCAGAGAGTCAACAACCAATCTCCACACAGTGGGGTATTTGCTTGCCTCCTTGGACCCATTACTTATCTCTTCCCACAGCACTGCCCCAATTTTCTCCCAAGTTGCGATTTGAAAGGCAGCATCCGCTGAGGGGATCAACTCTTTTCCCTTTGCCCAGTGTAGCAAAGCTCTCAAGGCAGGCTCGTTATAATTCGCTCCTCTCACAGAAAGGATGTGTTGGAGGAGTTTCACCACTGCTGACTCTTCCCTGGACAGTGTGGACCCCATCTCCTCCCCAGCCGCTCACCTGATCAGGGCGAGATTCCCAAACTTTTTGCGCTAGCGACTTCCGAGTGCCGGGGCAGCACCCGATATCGACCGGCTTCTGTCCCTTCCTTCCTGTCGGTCTCGCCGGTTTTATCCAACGCCGATCTGAGGGTCCCTGTTCGGGCGCCACTTGTTGACGCAGAAGTCCCGGACACAGCACACAGACCAATATGATCAGGCTTGTGCCAAAGTTTATTGCGCAGATAGCTCAGTATATATAGGCACTCTACTTGTCTATCATTAGCACACACAAGTCTAATTGGATACATGTATTGTTCACACGGCTAAATACCAAATAGGATTCACTCAGTAACAGCTTAATGATTGGTTAACTATGACAGCATATGCTTCAAGGTTACAGTTAACATTCCTTCTCTGCGTATCTCTCTCAGTAGTTTTCCGTGCTAACTTTTCCCAAGGCTTCTGCGCGTACACGAACTTTAGTAACCCCCAGGTGAGGCCTCAATGCCTGTGAGTCACTACCTTACAATTGTCAAGCAATTGTCTGGATTGCTCACATGCCCATTCACAGTCAAATAGCTCTCCACAGCTTTCCATGCCAACTTCCTCAAGACTTCTGCATGTACACGAACTTTAGTAACCCCCAGGCGAGTCCTCAGTGCCTGTGGGTTACTACCTTACAATTGTCAAGCAATTGTCTGGATTGCTCACATGCCCATTCCCAGCCAAATAGCTCTCCACATACAACTCATTTTATATAGTCTCTCTGCAATACTCATGTACTAGAAGTTGGCAAATATTAGTATGCCCGTGTTTCTACCGACCCTTGCAGACCTTTATAGATACTTCTTCCAATGTAGGCTGGCCACCTGCATTGTAATGAGTGTGCATTTTGGTCAGTATGAAAGCCCAAGCCTCGTGCAGTGAGGGGTGTCAGAGCCTCCGCCGGGACGCTCTCTGAGATTGAGCCTGCCAACTTGCACTGCGATGATGCTGCTTGGAGCTGGTTTCCTGATTGTCTTCACAGGGTCGTTGCACCACGTTCTGTACATGGGACCGTGTAGTGGGAGTAATGATTGTCTGGATTTTTTATTTCAAATATTGTAGTTGTGTGGAGTGTGCTTTTGGGATCCCATTCGTGTGTGTGTGTGTGGAGGGCAGACGGTGTTCTGTGTATTTTTTGTTATCATAGAATCACAGAATAGTTAGGGCTGGAAAGGACCTTAAGATCATCTAGTTGCAATCCCCCTGCCATGGGCAGGGACACCTCCCACTAAACCATGCCATCCAAGGCTATGTCCAACCCCACCTTGAACATCGCCAGGGATGAAGCATTCACAGCTTCCCTGGGCAGCCCATTCCAGGGCCTCACCACCCTTACAGTAAAGAATTTCTTCCTCATATCCAATCTAAACTTCCCCTGTTTAAGTTTGAACCCGTTACCCCTTGTCCTCTCACTACAGTCCCTAATGAAGAGTCCCTCCCCAGCACCCCTATAGGCCCCCTTCAGATATTGGAAGGCTGCTATGAGGTCTCCACGCAGCCTTCTCTTCTCCAGGCTGAACAGCCCCAATTTTCTCAGCCTATCTTCCTATGGGAGGTGCTCCAGTCCCCTGATCGTCCTTGTGGCCCTCCTCTGCACTTGTTCTAACAGTTCCCTGTCCTTTTTATGTTGAGGACACCAGAACTGCACACAATACTCCAAGTGAGGTCTCACGAGAGCAGAGTAAAGGGGCAGGAGCACCTCCCTCGACCTGCTGGTCACACTCCTTTTGATGCAGCCCCGGATACGGTTGGCTTTCTGGGCTGCAAGCGCACACTGCCGGCTCATGTTCATTTTCTCATCGACCAACATTATCAGATCCGCATAAAGGTTTTTAATGGGTAGCAGATTAACATTTTGGGCAAGAAAGGGTTAATGCAAAAGTGCGGTTGCTGGCAGGTATTTATGGCTGCTGCTCAGCTGGCATGCAGCTCAGGCAGGCAGCTGTAGCTGCTGCTGAGAAGGCAGGCATTCTCAGCTGCTGCCCAGCTGCGCAAAGCAGCATGAGACTTCGGGGGACAAAAAAAAAAAAAAAAAAAAAGGTATTTGATAGAGTTCAGTAACCATACTCAAAAGAATCTGCCTTCCGATTCGGCTCCTAGTGCTCCACTGGTGGCATGGCCAGGATGGACACTGGAGCCATGGAGTGAAAAAAAACCAAAACAAAATAAAAACAACAAAACAAAAAACCTACCAAAAAAAATCTCAATCTATTGAAGTATTGGAGCAGTTTGTAGAGGCTCCGCAAACAAAGCCTAAAGAGGCCTGCAACACACTGGGTGCAGGGGAGGAGGCCTGCTTAGTGTGTTTAAAGTAACTGAGTGAATCCAAGATTTGGAGGGTCAGATAGATCAGCTGAAACAAGAACTGCTAACTGAAAAAGGGAGAGGGGTAGCACAACCACAGGCTTTGCCAGCCGCCACCCAAGCAGCATCAGGGTGGCAGAGAAAAAAAAATAATAAAAAAAATACCAACAAAAAAAAAACAAACAAAAAAATGGGCAATGACACAGCAAACTCCTGACTGTTAACACTGTGCAGTTTACTTCTGCAGCTGCTTCACTTTTTCATCAGAATGCCTCTGCTTTAAGGAAACACTTTAACCTGTCTTCTTCTCAAGAACTGATAACCTTGGGGAGGGGGTATATTTGTGTCCTCCTGTCTACAGGTCCATGGCAGCTGCCTGCGAAGTTTGTCAAGCCTCGCCATGAGCTGAACAGACGAGTGGAAGAACCTGATGCCTCAGCTATAAGAGCTGACCATGAATACCCCAAGCAGAATGAGATAGAGGAAGAGAAAAATGAATGATTGCAAAACATCACTTGGGGGCAACTGAAAAGTAACAACTTGAATATGTGTGCTTGTAAAGTAGCTATTATTAGAGGCTGTGATTTTGTGTATAAAACCACCGGTACTTAATAGCCAGTTGCCAATAAGAAACTACACCTTGTATTGTATGGATTTGTCACTTGTAAAAGAGATGTTAGAGCATGCAAATTTGCAGCAGATGCTGGAAAATGCGTCGTGGTTTAAACCCCTCATGCAGTCCATTCACTCACTCCCCCCTCTTTCTTCCCCCAGTCCCGGGGGGATGGGGAGGAGAATCAAAAGAATGCAACTCCCACAGGTTGAGATAAGAACAGTTTAGTAACTAAGGTATAACACAAACCACTACTGCTACCACCAATAATAATAATGACAAGAGCAATACAAGGAAAGAGAACACAACTGCTCACCACCCGATACCAAGCCTGACCCAGCAGCAAAACCCCCACCCTTCCAGGTCTCTGCCCTCCATTTTTACATCCTGTGCATGACGTGCTGTGGTATGGAATAAAATCCTTGGTCAGTTTGGGTCAGGTGTCCTGTCTCTGCTTCCTCCCGGCTTCCCCTCCTCCCTGGCAGAGCATGAGACTCAGCAAGTCCTTGGTCAGACCAAAACATTCTAAGCAGTAACTGAAAACATCGGTGTTATCAGCGTTGTTCCCAGGCTGAAAGTCAAAAGCACAGTGCTGTACCAGCTACCGAGAAGGAGAAAAATGACTGCTGCTGCTGAACCTAGGACTAAGGCAAAAGCTAGAAAGATTCTAATACAATGGTAGTGCTATAAAGCAGGCAACAGAACAAATTAAGAGGGTGAGTGAACTCCACTGGAAGAAAATTTCTTTAACTGGTCCGTCACTGCCACTAGCATATTCAACATGCTGCTGCACCCTGTAGTGTACATACTGCAAATGTAAATCTCTATGTGCTCTGCCATAGTGGCGACTTGTTACTGGATGAAGCTGGTGAAACTCTGCATTGACAATGAGGTGCAAGGACTGAGGTTGGCCAAATGCCTCCTACCACAGACAAGGGCAAGACTGGGTTGGCCTCTGTATTTGCCACCAAGAAGAACCTTTATCTCCACTGTTGGCTGCAACCCAGCAGGCATTGAGTGGTGGGGACACATGCCATGCCAGACCTTGATGTGAGGGATGGCCTCCCCTGTTATCAGAGAGCCATCCAGTGAAAGAGCCAACGGTGTTTACAGATGGCTCAGGGAAACCTGGAAAAGCTGCTATTGTGTGAAAAGAAAACTTTCACTGGCAGCACCGAATAGAATATTAAGAAGGATAGAATCATAGAATCATAGAATAGTTAGGGTTGGAAAGGACCTTAAGATCATCGAGTTCCAACCCCCCTGCCATGGGCAGGGACACCTCCCACTAAACCATGTCACACAAGGCTCTGTCCAACCTGGACTTTAACACCACCAGGGATGGAGCATTCACAACCTCCCTGGGCAACCCATTCCAGTGCCTCACCACCCTTACAGGAAAGAATTTCTTCCTCATATCCAATCTAAACTTCCCCTGTTTAAGTTTTAACCCATTACCCCTTGTCCTCTCACTACAGTCCCTAATGAAGAGTCCCTCCCCAGCATCCCTATAGGCCCCCTTCAGGTATTGGAAGGCTGCTATGAGGTCTCCACGCAGCCTTCTCTTCTCCAGGCTGAAAAGCCCCAGCTTTCTCAGCCTATCTTCCTATGGGAGGTGCTCCAGTCCCCTGATCATCCTCGTGGCCCTCCTCTGGACTTGTTCCAACAGTTCTATGTCCTTTTTATGTTGAGGACACCAGAACTGCACGCAATACTCCATGTGAGGACTCACAAGAGCAGGGTAGAGGGGCAGGAGCACCTCCTTTGACCTGCTGGTGACACTCCTTTTGATGCAGCCCAGGATACGGTTGGCTTTCTGGGCTGCAAGCGCACACTGCTGGCTCATGTTAAGTTTCTCATCAACCAACACCCCCAAGTCCTTCTCTGCAGGGCTGCTCTGAAACTCTTCTCTGCCCAACCTGTAGCTGTGCCTGGGATTGCTCCGACCCAGGTGGAGGACCTTGCACTTGGCATGGTTAAACTTCATCAGGTTGGCATCAGCCCACCTCACAAGCATATCAAGGTCCCTCTGGATGGCATTCCTTCCCTCCAGCGTACCAACTGAACTACACAGCTTGGTGTCATTGGCAAACTTGCTGAGAGCTAACTCAATCCCACTGTCCATTTCACCGACAAGGATGTTGATCAAGACCAGTCCCAACACTGATCCCTGAGGGTGAAGAAGATAAGGCATATGGAAGAGGACTCTAAAATGGATATTTTTAACTAAATTCTAAAATTCTAGTGGCTCCCCGGCGCTCTGGGCCCGGGGATTCTCGAAGTTGGGTTGCTTGGGAATGCAGCCCAAAGCAGGTGGTAAACTCCATCTAAGGCTAATACGTGCCGACGAGCGCCGACTTCCGGGGATGTGTGCATTTTTCAGACCAAAATCAACCTGGGACCTCCCGGCTAGCTCAGTCGGTAGAGCATGGGACTCTTAATCCCATGCCTGACCTGAGCGGTGATCTAGCCCTTCCGGGTAACTGCCCCCAGTTTATATACTGGGCTTGACGTGCTGTGGTATGGAATACCTCTTTGGCTAGTTTGGGTCAGGTGTCCTGTCTCTGCTTCCTCCCAGGCTTCCCATCCTCCCTGGCAGAGCATGAGACTCAGAAAGTCCTTGGTCAGAGTAAACATTACTGAGAAACAACTAAAAACATCGGTGTTATAAGTGCTGTTCCCAGGCTAAAAGTCAAAAACACAGCATTGCACCAGCTACTAAGGAGAAGAAAAATGACTGCTACTGCTGAACCCAGGATGGGGGGGAGGGGAGGATAAAAATAAAATAAAAACTAATGAGATTTTAAATGCCCCGCAATTCCATAGACTTGCCAACCTGGCCATGCACCTGTCTCCCCCGAGGGCATTGCCTCTCCTTCCCCGAGATGCATAACATGCTCACGACACAGCCAAAACCTCTCCAAGTGATTTACAGAACAGAACTTCATAGCTCACAAAGAGTTATAAAGCAGGTATGTTTATTATGGCACTGGGTGCGAGGGGGATCTTTCCTCCTAACTCGCACACTGAGAGTTCAACAAGCTAGATATTTATTACACACAAGCATACATATTCATCAGATTTCACAAGCATAGGAGGAGATTATTACAATTAGTTCCAAGAACTCAATACCATTCCCCTCCCCTCTACGACTGTGCACTGCCATCTGGTGGTCTCGGGCCGGGATCTTCTGGATGAAGTAAGAGGTCTTCCTCACCTTGTTTGTTGAGGACAGTCTCTCTTCCAGTGTCCAAATTCCTTGCATTTTAGACACTGATTAGGTTCTATATTGGGAGAAAAATTTGCTCTTTCCCTTTTGCTGAACATTTCTCCTCTGTCTTTAACTGCTATTCCTCTTCCTCTGTCCTGTCCTCTGCTCCCGCTGCAGGTCCCAGTGTGCCCTAAAGCAGCTACTGTAGCAGTTGCTGTGGTTCTTCCCAGCTTTTTCTCTTTCATCTGCTTCCGATTTCTATAAACTTTCCATGCCTCATCTACTAATTTTTCTATATTTCGGCTGTCAGGTCCTGGTAATTTCTGAATTTTTCTTCTAATATCTTCTGTTGTCTCTCCTAGAAATAAGTTAGCGATTTGTAATTTCCCTTCGGTAGAAGAAGGGTCTAAGGTAGTATATTTTTGCATTGCTTCTCTTAATTTGTCTAGGAATTCGGTCGGTGTTTCTTTTGGTCCTTATTTTATTTCAAATAGAACCAACCTGTTGACGCAGAAGTCCTGGACACAGCACACAGACCAATATGATCAGACTGTGCCAAAGTTTATTGCGCAGATAGCTCAGTATATATAGGCACTCTACTTGTCTATCATTAACACACGCAAGTCTAATTGGATACATATATTGTTCACACGGCTAAATACAGAATAGGATTCACTCAGTAACAGCTTAATGATTGGTTAACTATGACAGCATATGCTTCAAGGTTACAGTTAACATTCCTCCTCTGCGTATCTCTCTCAGTAGTTTTCCGTGCTAACTTTTCCCAAGGCTTCTGCACGTACATGAACTTTAGTAACCCTCAGGCGAGGCCTCAATGCCTGCGGGTCACTACCTTACAATTGTCAAGCAATTGTCTGGATTGCTCACATGTCCATTCACAGTCAAATAGCTCTCCACGCCAACCAATTTACGGCTTTTGGTATCGCATTTTCTAGCCCAAATTTAATCAGATTCTGATACTTCTTTAAAGCAGCATAATCTGCCGGATCACCATAGTCCCAGACTGGTATAGTCAAAGGAACATGTTCTTCCATTCTTCTTGCTAATGCATCAGTGATTATTTGGGCATTAACCTGAGCACAGGCTGTTTTTACCACCAGTTGCTTTTCAGTCTCAGTTAATGCATCTAATATTAAGTCTATATCTCTCCAATCAGGATCCTGACTTTTGACAATCAATTCAAATTGTTTTGCCACTCCTATTGGATCATTTCTATAGTTCTTCACAATCTGTTTCCAAGCATCTAAGTCTCACATTGAAAAATTTACTCTTATTCTGGTTCGTCCCTCCGGTCCCATTGCTTCCCTTAAAGGTGCCTGTGTCACAGGTCCTGTTTTACTATGGACATGAGCAGCAATTGGGGTATCTTTAAATTCTTTTCTGCTATTATCATTACTGTTCATTCCTTCCTCCTCATCAGAATCAGGAGTGCTTGCAGCAGGGGTTACCGAATTTATTGGAACTTGCGAGTTTTGTGTCGCAAATCTCGGGGAGGCATAATCTTCTATCCTATCTTCCTCCCTTTTTCTCAATTTCAGACACATTTCACCTATGTCACATCCTGAATAACATCTTTCTAATTTGGGTTTTAGCCTTTTTCTCTCCTTTTCTAAGGCTAGAATCAGAGGATCAGGTGGTGCTCTATTTATTCCACATTCTTTCTGCCACTCTGGATGACTTTTCAATGTGAAAACCATATCTGCATACATTACTTCATCCCATTTTCCTTGATGCCTTAAAAATAACATTAATTGCAGCAACCTATTATAATTCAAAGTCCCATTTTTGGGCCATCTTTCCTGATCGTCTAAGGTATATAATGGCCACCATTGGTTACAATATTTAATTAAAGTCTTTTTATTTACCGAGCCCCTGGGGGATCCTCCTAATTCTTTCCAGTGAGAGAGAATACACCCCAAAGGGCTCTTTTCTACTGTTTCTCCGCTCTATTTCCCATTATTTTCTTACACATCTGATACACACACACACTCACATAGGATCCCACAGGCACACTCCACAGTTACAACACTTGAGACAGAGACTAAAATTCTGTCAAACAACAATTAATAGCACAGTTATAACAGTCTGCCACTAATACCAAAATCACAAGACCAAAATCATCACTATAACAAGCCACATAATAGACATATTCCACATATTTTCCCACAATTTTGAAGAAAAAGACAAAAAAATACACCAAGGACACAAATACTAATTAGCAGCATGATAAAAATAAAAACAGCACGCCATTCATTAATTACTCAAGCACAGCATCAAATACCAGTTTTCAGAAATTGGGTCAGATGCCAGAATAATACAACCACATTCCCACGTATGACATCTCCTATGCCTTACGGAACAATTCGGAATGTATACCTGTATACCAAATGGATGCTAGCAGCTGGGCGGGCATACACCTTTACCTCCGAGACTTTCCTATCCTGATTTATGGAAGGCTTTCTTATTCCTGCATACGCCTTACGGAATATTAACCATGTTCCTGTGTTGGACGTCTCCTACGCCTTATGGAAGGCTAACCTGCATTCCTGCATAGCACACCTCCTATGCCTTACAGAATGCCACAAAATAAAATAATCAAAAGAATACCTTTACAGTGATGGTGATGGTCCTTGACTGCTCCCGCAGCAAACTGAGTTGAGAGGTCCCTCCGGGGAAATATGTCTCGGGGGCCCTAGGGAGCCCTGTCCCCAGTGGGTCATGCAGCTGAGCAGAGAGTCTCCTATCTGGGTCACCAAATTGATACGGAGAAAACTCCAGGAAAAAACTTGCCAACAAAGTTCGGTAGGGGAGGCTGGCAGTCAGGAAAGGAAGGAGGGAAGGAAGGGAGGGGAGGAGGGAAGGAAGGGAGGGGAGGAGGGAAGGAAGGGAGGGGAGGAGGGACGGACGGAAGGAAGGAAGGAAGGAAGGAAGGAAGGAAGGAAGGAAGGAAGGAAGGAGGGAAGGAGGGAAGGAGGGAAGGAGGGAAGGAGGGAAGGAGGGAAGGAGGGAAGGAGGGAAGGAGGGAAGGAGGGAAGGAGGGAAGGAGGGAAGGAGGGAAGGAAGGAAGGAAGGAAGGAAGGAAGATAGTCATGTCAGAAAGGCAGATGTGAGGAACCCTTTTGTTCTCTGCGTACCAAGTATAAGAATCATTATTGCAATAGATCTGCTATAGAGTCCTACCATGTGAAGAAGATAAGGCATATGGAAGAGGACTCTAAAATGGATATTTTTAACTAAATTCTAAAAATGCTATGAACATTTTCAATTACTGTAAAATCAATTTGTGAGGTCTACTTTTCTTGCTCATTTTCGAAATAATATTCGAGCAGGGATGTTTCACAGATGTATTTTTAGTTTAATTCTTTTGCAAAACAACATTTTTTTCTATTTCATTTTTTTTTTTCATTATGAAGGAAATTTGCCTTCTGGAGACCATCTAAATGTCTCTTAAGAAAAACCAAACCCAAACAAACAAACAATTAGCCCCAGAAGAACTGAACCCATATTATAACACATTAACATAGCAGCCCACCTCAGTGCGCAAACAAACCAGTTTTACCACACTATTATGCATACAGGAGAATTATGTATTTCCAAAGTGTTTAATAACCAGGCTCTGTACTGGTATATACATAGAACAATTATAAAACTCATTTTTCTGTTATAAATTTATAAGGCTGAATTGCTTCAAGGTCTGTATTATGTGCTTACCGGTTTTTAAAATGAGGGAAGTTTAATTTGCCACAGACATGTATGGTTTAATTTATAGCCTTAATCAAGCAGCAAGGCCGTGACAGAGATGGATATTTATTCTTACTGCACCCAAATACCAGCATCTATAAACAAAACAACATGACTGATATTAATTATCAGTATTTAAACTGAAGCGTTCATCTGAAAACTTGAAGTACAAATGAAGGCAGTTCCTAAACAAACTTACCGAGAGATACAGGGTGAAAAGTAAGAATATAATGCATGAAGTATATATCCTCTTGAGCCTATTTCTTCTTACTTTTCACATGCTTCCTTGAGAAAAAAACAAAACAAAACAAAACAAACATCAAAAAATTCACCCCTTGCCTTTTTTTCCCCCATGTAAAATCCCAGCACCCAATTTAAATTTTTATCATCAACTGTCGCAGGGACACCTCCCACTAGAACAGGTTGCTCAAGGCCCTGTCTGACCTGGCCTTGAACACTGCCAGGTATGAAGCATTCACAACGTCCTTGGGCAGCCTGTTCCATTGCCTCACCACTCTCACAATAAAAAATTTCTTCCTTATATCTATCCTTAATTTCCCCTGCTTAAGCAAATGAAATCTCTACCTTGTTTAAAGTTGGTCAACCTACTTTAAACGTAAGGAGCATGTATTGCTGAGGTGACTGTCTCGCGAGGGGAGGCCTGCAGCGCCTGATCGGGGGGGGGGGGGGGGAGGCTCGGCGACTACGAGCTTCACCTCGGAGCAGCAACTTGCCCCGAGGGAGCTTCAAGTCCTCGACAAGGCCTGCCCGGGAGCCTGCAGCTCCGCGGAGGCGAGCGGCTGACTCAGAGGGGGCGGCGTCAGGAGGACCGGCGGCAGACCTGACTGGTTAAAAATCTGCCCCAGGGAGCGTGGCGAACAGGGCGGGCTCGAAGCAGTTTGCGCGGGCAGGCGAGCAGGGTGGTGAGCAGGATGGTGAACACTCGCCGTACGGGCAAGGCTCGGTCTGGGAGCTCTGCTCTGGCTGCGCCGGTGGTGGCCAGTGTAGGCACCCAGACGGAGCCGACGGGAAGGGAGGCTGTAGTGCAGAGCTCGGGGTATCCTAAGGGAAGGGTGAGCAATGGGCAGGGCTACACTCTGCGTTCCCTGGTGGAGGTCCTCCTGCAGCAGGTGGCTGAGCTGCAGGAAGCTGTTACCAGGCTGAAAGGTGTCAGGGAAGCTGAGGGGGAGCAGCACTGCTTGCTCCGGGACCAAACTGTTCCGGGGCCTCGAGTGTCTACTGTTGACCGTGCAGGAAAGGAGGCTGCTAACCCAGGAAGCTGGGAAAAGGTAACAGAAAAAAACAACAAAAAAAGGAGGAAGAGGGTAATTAAAAGCAAGGGGCTTCCTCCTACATCTGTTGTCCCCACCCAGAACCACTTTGCTGTCCTGCAGGAGGCTGATGAGCAACAGCGCTCTGCTATCCTGCAGGGGGCTGATGAGCAAGAGCGCTCTGCTATCCTGCGGGGGGCTGATGAGCAACAGCGCTCCCACCAGGCGCAACCAGCTAGTGCACTGGTAAAGAAGGTCACTACTGGTGCTGCCAGGAAAAAGCAGCGGGTCGTAGTAGTCGGGGACTCTAATCTGAAAGGCACAGAGGCACCCATCTGCCAGCCTGACCCAGGCTCAAGGGAGGTGTGTTGCCTACCAGGGGCTCGGATCAGGGATGTGGCTGAGAAGCTGCCTGCTCTAGTCGGTCCCACTGACTATTACCCACTCCTGGTAATCCATGTGGGTGCTACTGATATAGATAGCAGTAGCCCGGAGACTATAAAGAAGGACTACAGAGCACTGGGAGAGGTGGTTAGGGGCTCTGGAGCTCAGATCGTCTTTTCGTCAATTCTCCAGGATACAGGGCAGGACCTTGAAAAGGCTAGGAGGATTGGGCAGGTTAATAAATGGTTAGAAGGGTGGTGCTATAGTCAGGGGTTTGGGTACCTTGACCATGGGACTCAATATAGTAGGCCAGGTCTACTGGGGGCTGGTGGAGCTGGTCTGACAAAGAAGGGGAAGAGTGGATTTGGTAGGAGGCTTGCCAGGCTGGTCAAGGATGCTTTAAACTAGATGTG
This sequence comes from Amazona ochrocephala, assembly GCA_039720435.1. Classification (NCBI taxonomy): domain Eukaryota; kingdom Metazoa; phylum Chordata; class Aves; order Psittaciformes; family Psittacidae; genus Amazona; species Amazona ochrocephala. Next base: position 27,513,432 of record CM077908.1, read on the forward strand.
TTGGGGGAGGGGGGCATCATTCCATCCCAACACACCCAGTCGGTTGGTAGCACCTATAGTAAACATTTGGAGCAATGTAGGGATATTCCAGCTGCTCCAGCCAATGAGCCAGCTTCAATTAGATCTCGGCTCAAATGCCTCTACACAAATGCCCGTAGTATGGGGAACAAACAAGAGGAATTAGAGATGTGTGCACATCTACGGGGGTATGATATCATAGGCATCACAGAAACATGGTGGGATGGCACCTATGACTGGTGTGTTGGAATGGAAGGTTACTGGCTCTTTAGGAAAGACAGGCCCGGCAGAAGGGGAGGGGGAGTTGCTATTTATGTTAGGGATAGGCTGGAGAGTATGGAACTCTGTCTGGGGACAGGTGAGCAGTCGACAGAGAGTTTGTGGGTCAGGGTTAAAGGGAGAACAGCGATGGGTGACATTATTGTGGGGATCTGTTACAGACCGCCTGACCAAGGGGACTTGCTGGACGAAGCGCTCCATAGGCAGATAGGAGCAGCCTCACGCTTGCAGGCCCTTGTTCTCATGGGAGACTTCAACCACCCTGATATCTGTTGGAGGGATGGTACGGCCTGGCACAAGCAATCCAGAAGGTTCCTCGATTGTGTGGAAGACAACTTCCTTCTGCAAGTAATAGAGGAGCCGACAAGGAGAGGTGCCATGCTTGACCTCGTCCTCACCAACAGGGAAGGGCTGGTTGGGAATGTGATGCTCCAGGGCAGCCTTGATTGCAGCAATCATGAGATGGTTGAGTTTGAGATCCTCAGGACAGTGAGGAGAGCGTGCAGCAAGCTCACTGCCCTGGACTTCAAGAGAGCAGATTTTGGCCTCTTCAGGAACCAGCTCAGTAAGGTTCCATGGGATACAGCCCTAGAGGGCAGGGGGGCCCAAGACTGTTGGTTGATATTCAAGGATCACCTGCTGCAAGCTCAGGAGCAATGCATCCCAACTAGAAGGAAGTGCTGCAGGAGGGCCAGGAGACCTCCTTGGATGGATAAGGAGCTGCTGAGCAAAATTCGAAGGAAAAAAGAGGCTTATAAAAGGTGGAAGCAAGGTCAGGCGACCTGGGAAGAATACAGGGATGTTGTCCGGGAAGCTAGGGACCAGGTTAGGAAAGCTAAGGCCCACTTAGAATTAAACTTGGCTAGGGATGTTAAGGATAACAGGAAGGGATTTTATAGGTACATTGCCAATAAGAGACAGGTTAGGGACACCGTGGGCCCTCTCCAGAAGCTGTCGGGAGAACTGGCTACCCTGGATTTGGAGAAGGCTGAGGTTCTTAATGACTTCTTTGCCTCAGCCTTTACAGGCAAATGCTCTGAGCACACCACCCAAGTCTTGGAAGGCAGACGCGGGGACGGTGAGGGGGGGGACCCTGGGCCCACTGTGGGGGAGGATCTGGTTCGGGACCACCTTAGGAACCTGAATGTATACAAGTCAATGGGACCGGATGAAATCCATCCACAGGTCCTGAAGGAGCTGGCAAATGAAGCTGCTAAGCTACTGTCCATCATATTTGAAAAATCATGGCAGTCAGGTGAAGTTCCCGATGACTGGAAAAAGGGAAATATAACCCCCATTTTTAAGAAGGGAAAAATGGATGGCCCAGGGAATTACAGACCAGTCAGTCTCACCTCTGTGCCTGGCAAAATCTTGGAGCGGATTCTCCTGGAAGGCATGCTAAGGCACATGAAAACCAACAAGGTGCTTGGTGACAGCCAGCATGGCTTCACTAAGGGGAAATCCTGCCTGACCAATCTGGTGACCTTCTATGGTGGGGCCACGGAACTGATGGACAGGGGCAGAGCAGTTGATGTCATCTACCTGGACTTGTGTAAAGCCTTTGACACTGTCTCCCATGACATCCTTCTCTCTAAGTTGGAGAGACATCAATTTGATAGGTGGACCACTCGGTGGATAAAGAACTGGCTGGATGGCCGCACGCAAAGAGTAGTGCTCAGTGGCTCAGTGTCCAGCTGGAGACCAGTAACGAGTGGTGTCCCTCAGGGATCAGTGATAGGACTGGTCTTGTTCAACATCTTTGTGGGTGACATGGACAGTGGGATTGAGGGCGCCCTCAGCAAGTTTGCCGATGACACCAAGCTGTGTGGTTCGGTTGATAAGTTGGAGGGAAGGAATGCCATCCAGAGGGACCTTGACACGCTTGTGAGGTGGGCTGATGCCAACCTGATGAAGTTTAACCATGACAAGTGCAAGGTCCTCCACCTGGGTCGGAGCAATGCCAGGCACAGCTACAGATTGGGCGGGGAGGACATTCAGAGCAGCCCTGTGGAGAAGGACTTGGGGGTGTGGGTTGATGAAAAAATGAACATGAGCCGGCAGTGTGCGCTTGCAGCCCAGAAGGCCAACCGTATCCTGGGCTGCATCAAAAGGAGTGTGACCAGCAGGTCAAGGGAGGTGCTCCTGCCCCTTTACTCTGCTCTCGTGAGACCTCAGAGTACTGCGTGCAGTTCTGGTGTCCTCAACATAAAAAGGACATGGAACTGTTAGAACAAGTGCAGAGGAGGGCCACGAGGATGATCAGGGGTCTGGAGCACCTCCCGTATGAAGATAGGCTGAGAAAATTGGGACTGTTCAGCCTGGAGAAGAGAAGGCTGTGTGGAGACCTCATAGCAGCCTTCCAATACCTGAAGGGGGCCTATAGGGATGCTGGGGAGGGACTCTTCATTAGGGACTGTGGTGAGAGGACAAGGGGTAACGGGTTTAAACTTAAACAGGGGAGGTTTAGATTGGATCTGAGGAAGAAATTCTTTACTGTGAGGGTGGTGGGGCCCTGGAATGGGTTGCCCAGGGAAGTTGTGAATGCTTCATCCCTGGCAGCGTTCAAGGTGGGGTTGGACATAGCCTTGGATGGCATGGTTTAGTGGGAGGTGTCCCTGCCCATGGCAGGGGGGTTGGAACTCAATGATCTTGAGGCCCTTTCCAACCCTTACTATTCTATGATTCTATGATTCTATTTCTGTAAGGAAACCTTGGGAAAACATCCTTATGTAGAATCATAGAATAGTTTGGGTTGGAAGGGACCTTCAAAGGTCATCTAGTCCAACCACCTGCATTAGGCATTGAAATGCCTAATGTAACCTTAGGCATTAAAATTAGTTCTATCTTAAAGTGGTTTGCAACTTCCTCCTCCTGAAAATGCAAGTGAGACATAAACATTATTGATGTTTCCCCATCTGCAGCTACTTCTTGAGACTAGCTGCAAAGATAACAAAAAAGCATTGTCATTCAAGCCAAAAAACATTAGAGACAGAAAGAAGTAAGTCTCCTGTGATCATTGCTCCCAAATGCATCTTTCTGTACTGTGATGCTCACGCTTAGACAATAGACTTCCCAGACTTGTAAAGAATATAGGCAAATAATTATGAGTATAAACACTTGAGGACTATATCACAGTTATTTTATATACCATCCTATTTATACCTGATGTAGACAACAGCAGAGGGGTTAAAAAAAAAACAACTAAGGCATGCAGAAGAAGAATGTTAATGGTGGTATAACAACAAAGCCTTTTTACTCTGCAAAAGGATGACAAGGTAGGTAGCCCAGCTGGAGTGCCTCAATACCAATGCATACAGCATAGGTGACAAGTAGGAGCTGGAAGCCACTGTGCAGCTAGAAAGCTACAATCATATCATTATCATTGACACACAGTGGGACAAATCGTATGACTGGAGCTCTGCAATCCATGGCTACAAACTGTTCAGAAGGGAGGAAAAAATTCTTTACTGTGAGGGTGGTGGGGCCCTGGAATGGGTTGCCCAGGGAGGTTGTGAATGCTTCATCCCTGGCGGTGTTCAAGGTGGGGTTGGACATAGCCTTGGATGGCATGGTTTAGTGGGAGGTGTCCCTGCCCATGGCAGGGGGGTTGGAGCTCTATGATCTTGAGGTCCTTTCCAACCCTTACTATTCTATGATTCTATGACATGCAAGGAAGGGAGGGGCGGGGGGGCTTTGCTCTCTATGTAAAATAATGAATTGACTGCACAGAGCTGTCTTTGTAAAATAGTTGGAGAGCTTATAGGTAAAACTTAGGGGCCAAGTCAACAAAGGAAACCTCATGGCTGGTGTTTGCTACAGGCTGCCAGACCAAGGGGAGTCTGTTGATGAAGCATTCTTACTTCAACTATGGGAAGCATCATGCTCACAACATCTGATTCTGCTGTGGGACTTCAATCACCTTGACACCTGCTGGAAAAGCAGCACAGCAAGCTGTAAGCAGTCTAGGAGATGCTTGGGGTGTGTCAAGGACAACTTCCTAATCAAGGTCTCTTCAAGGGATGCAAAGAAGAATAACAAGAAGGGCTTCTACAGGTACATTGGTCATAAAAGGAAGACAAAAGAAATTGTACCACACACACACACCCCCCACCTCAATAAATAGGACAGAAATCTGGTGACAACTGACATGGAGAAGGCAGAGATACTCAACAATTTTTTTGCCTCAGTTTTCCCTGGCTCTTCCCACATCTCTTAAGTCCCTGCCTCCCTCAAGGCAGGCACTGAGAGAATTAAGTCCCACCCATCACAGGAGAAGATCAGGTTTGAGACCACCCGAGGAACCTGAATGTACACCAAGTCCATAGGATGTGACAAGATGCATCCCAGGGTCCTGAGGGAATTGACTGATGTAGTTGACAATCCACTCCCCATCATATTTGAAAAGTCATGGTAGTCAGGTGAAGTCCCAAGTGACTAGAGAAAAGGGAAACATCACACCCATTTTTAAAAAATGTGAAAAGGAGAGCCTTGGGAACTACAGACCAGTCAGCTGCACTTCTGTGCCCAGTAAAAATGATAGAACAGATACTCCTGGAAGTTATGATGAAGCATGTAGAACATGGGGAGGTGATTAGGGGCAACCAACATGGCTTCACCAAGGGTGAATCATGTCAGACTAATCTGGTGGCCTTCTACAATGAAGTGACTGCTTTGGTGTATGAGGGAAGAGCTATGGATGTCATCTACCTGGGCTTCTGTAAGGCCTTTGACACAATCCCCTACAACATCCTTGTCACTAAATTGGAGAGAGATGGGTTTGATGGATGGACTCTTAGATGGATAAGGAACTGGCTGAACACATCCAAAGAGTTGTAGTCAACAGCTCAATGTCCAAATGGAAACCACCACCAAGTGGTGTCCCTCAAGGGTCCATACTTCTATGATCATGACTCAATTTTGTTCTAACAGACAATGTAGCAAGTTTGAAATAAATAGGGTAAAACTAGAAACTTCCCTGTGGTTTCAAATTTCTAGTTGGCTTTACCTTTCTACAGGAAGCCATTTCTGGTTCAGGGGTAAACTTATTTGAGAATGCACAAAATGTGGCTGGCATTGTGTCTATGAACTGTCCTGAAATCTGCAACACTGAATATCCCAGTGCAGAGACACTTCAGTGATTCTATAGGAGTCAACTTGGACAGAGACAGAGCCCAGTTAAGAAGTTCTGCTTTGACACTGCCCCCAAGGTACTCCTACAAAATCGTATTATCCAATATGGGTAATTTCTCGAGCCTGTCATGGTCCCTCTGTGTTGCGGGGGATCTCACAGACAACACAATACTGATCAATGTGATCAAACATTGCCACTTTATTAAACACAAGCACCATCTCTTATAGGAAAGTCACAGGGTACTGAAACATTCAATAGCATCTGATTGGATAGCACCTCTTAGCCAGCTGTTAGCAATAGCTTAATCATTGGTTGCAGCTGAATTAGCAGGTTTGCTTTGTGGTAATCAAAGGTTGGATTGCTCACATGTCCATTCTCAACAAGAAACATTTCCACAATTCCCCCTTTTTGTTTTTGAGCAATCCAAACACATTGCATAGCTTTAGACAATCACATTTTTAAGTTGCCCTTCCAATGCAAATGCAGCAGCAGACTTTACCAACACAAGCAATGCTGTTTTCCTTCTGAGGCTTACACACATATTTAAATAAGTAGTTGTTCCAATATCAGTCCATGCTCCCATAAGAAACAATGTGATAACCAGGATATTACTTAAATCTTTGTACAGGTGTTTTCTACAATGCAGTTGCAATACAGAAAGGCACCAAGTTATTCAAGTAAATTGACCTGTCTTCTACTTAACACCTTTTCTTGCACCTTCACAACCCAATCAGTAACTTTAATACATTGTTCTCAAACAAATGTATTCCAGTACAACAGAACTTTTCTGTGCTTGAAAGAATATGCAAGCTGATTCCTGTGAGTATATAGACACAAGTCTCCAATTCACAAAGATAAATCTACATAACAATGTCTCATACCAGATAGTTGATGCCTCTAGCACCTAAACCAGTCATAGAATTCAACCTTTGTAGGATTTTTATAAAATATAGGAAGTTTTATCATGACAGAATCCCAAATTAGCAAGGTTATCAGTAAATAACACGATTTGAGCAAATGGTATCATATTAAATAAAAGCTAAAGCAACTGAAATAGTTACTACATTTCATCATATGACATTCATCTTGGGACCAAGAGTGGGCAAGGAGTAGGGGGACAAGTCAAGATCAGTAACATGCCAACAAACCCTGCTTGTAGTATGTTGCTCACAGTTGTAGAAATACAAAACAAATTAAAGAAACCCAGTCATGCACAAGTAAAATAAGAGAACACAAAATCAGAGAGGAGTCAGTCACACTTTTAAACCTGGTTAAAGCAGCATTAATTGACTGAAGCCTGAGTACTTCAGCATTACTTCTAAACAGTTTTAGCAAAACTGCCATGTCAGGAGTTTCATCATCTATCCACTTTTCCATTTGTTCAACCATGAGTTCTCTTCTAGACTTTAATAAGAACACTGCAGGAAGCTTACAGAAACAGTAGTATCTTGTTGAATAAGACAATATAGCTTCAATAGTTCACCCTATACCATACATGGTTTCACTTTTTACATGTTTTACAGTGCTTTAGCACATTCAGGAGCAGTGGGAATAGCTTGACAGCAAACTGCCCTCATCTACAGAGTACCTGCAGCACTCCCCTGACAAAAGGCTGCTCAACTGCAGCTACTCCACATTTGCTTTGGGTTGACTCACTTAAATCTCATTTCAATTCCTTATTTTTGTCTCCCTGTAAATCTACCCAAGATGTTTTTGCCCAATTTACAATTGACAGCATAAATAAACTAACATTTTTTCATCTGTGGAAGTTTTCCTGCTGCAGTTTGACCAATTAATTCCTTTCAGTTAGCTTCCTGAGAAAAATATAGGTCTTTTGTTTTCCTTGTAATTAAATACTTCAGGCCTCAATTTCAGAATCCAGGAAATCATCAAATCATTTATGACAAAAAGGATTAGAGCACATGTGGCTTGGTCAAGAATGTCACACCCCAAAAGGTAATGAGACAATTTTGAATACAGACCAACTAATCCTCTAACAACCCCAAGCATGCTTTCAGTGCAGTTATAAGCTACTGCTACAGTACGTTACACACCTGCCTGTTACCATTCATTTTAATCAAATACTGAAAGTTGTCCCAACATTCTAACAATTTACAAAGATATATACACATCAGAAACCCAAATATATTATTAAACTAAAGTAATACAAAATACTAGTTCACGGCAATGCTAAACAAAGGTGTAAAATCTATTGCACAACCTAAAAGGTCATTACTTGGAAAATCCTGAGCTAATATGCTATTACCAAACAATTCAGACACTCCCCCCCCCTTTTTTTTTCTCTTTCCATCCTTTCCTTTGTCTTGCGGTGGGTTGTGAAAGGCACTCTTTGTAGTTCTAACTAGTTTCCGAGGCCTCGGGGCAGCAAGACGGTGCTCAAAGGGATTCGCAGCAGCGACGGCAGGCAGCGCTAAAGGCTCAGGCGGAGGCATAAATGGCATTGCCGGAGATAAGGTTTTAGCCGCCAAAGCAGCTGCAGCTCTCTCCGATTGCATATCCCGCAAAGTCTCTCGGATAAGCTTCCATAGCGTAGAATATTTTTGGGCCTCACGCGCTGCCTTCCCCCCATCAGTTATAGTGTCCCAGAGCTGGACGCCTATCGCCTCCCATGTGAATATTTCAAATGCTGTTCCAATCCCGCTAAATAGCCCCTTTTCTTTACTCCACTGGAGTAGCCCTGTAAGTACATCTTCTTCATATTTAACCCCTCACCTTGAAAGAATGTCCCGACTGCCACTTGCCTTTATTGAAAGGGACCCTTTTACGCAGAGACGCTTTTCTTCTGCAGCACGCGCGTGCTTCCTCTACTCGGCAGGGCTACTGCTGGCTGCTTTTCGGTCAGCTTCCCACCCATCATGTCGGCGCTGATCTTCACCACGGAAGCAGCTCTCGGGAGGCAGATCTGAGGGTCCCTATTCGGGCACCATTTGTTGCGAGGAATCTGACAGACAATACTAATCAATGTAATCAAACATTACCACTTTATTAAGTGCAAGCGCCATCTTTTATAGGAAAGTCACAGGGTACTGGAACATTCAATAGCATCTGATTGGATAGCACCTCTTAGCCAGCTGTTAGCAATAGCTTAATTATTGGTTGCAGCTGAATTAGCAGGTTTGCTTTGTGGTAATCAAAGGTTGGATTGCTCACATGTCCATTCTCAACAAGAAACACTTCCACACCTCTGGATGGAAAGTCCCTTCCCTCTAGCAAATCAACTGCATCATTCAACTTGATGTCATCTGCAAATTTGCTGAGGGTGCACTCAATCCCACTATCTATGCCATGGATGAAGATATTAAATGGTATTGATCCCAGTACAGACCCTTGAGGAACACCACTTGTTACTGTTTTCCTTTTGGACACTGAGCTATTGACTGGATGCGGCCATCCAGCCAGTTCCTTATCCAAGCCAAGATCTGAAAGTAATGAGCAAGAGAGATTACATTTCGTGGTAGATTCACCTTGGCTGTCTGCCAGACTCTCTCACTCCCCCCTCCTCAACAGGATGGGGAGACAAAATAAGAGAAAAGCTCAGACAAACTCAACTTGGGGAAAATTATTTTATTGCCAATTGAATAGGATGGTGAGAAACAAAGACAAAAATTAAAACACCTTCCCCATGCTCCCCCTTCTTCCCAGGCTCAACATCACTCTCTTCATTCCTGACTATTCTACCTCCTCCCATGCTGAGCAGCGCAGGGGGAGATGGGGAATATAGGGTTCAATTCAGTTCTTTGCCTCTGCTGCTCCTTCCTCCTCACACTTTTCTCTTGCTCTAGCGTGGGTCCTCTCCGTAGGCCACAGTCCTTCAGGAAAAGACTGCTCCTGCATTGGTCCTCCATGTGCCACAATCCCTGGCAGGAAAACCTGCTCCTTCATGGGCTCCTCTCCACAGGCTGCAGCTCCCGCCAGAAGCCTGCTCCAGCATGGGCTCTCCACAAGTTTGTGACTATGGCATTTTTCTCTTCTCAAGCAACCGTTACATGTGCTGAGGCTCTGTTTTCCAGGAAGTGGCAGGACATCTTCCTGACAATGGGAAGTAGTGAATAAATACCTCTTTTTGCTTTGCTTGTGCGTGTGGCTTTTGCTTTCCCTATTTTACTGTCATTATCTTGATCTAGAAATCTTCTTGTCTTCCTTCTATTTCTCTCCCCATTCCACGGAAGAGAGGAGTGAGCAAGAGGCTGGGTGGGTGTTTGGCTTCTGGCTGAGATCAACCCACCGCACCCCTTTTTGGCACTCAACATGGGGCACGAGATAACAACAGTTTGGATCTGAACGTGCTATAGCTTGTAGTTGTGAATTGGCAGGCTTCTGTGCTGGTCACAGAGCTTGTTTGCTTTACTGTATCATAGAGTTTAGGGCTTGTTAGTGGCTGCTTTCGGCTCTTGTTGTTTGCTATGCTGCTTATTTCTCTGTTTCACTGTGCCTGGGGAACATTTTGATAAAAGCAATGTACTTGGGCTGGCATATGGCCCTGGTAATTGATGTCATTCTTGTGCTGGGTGGGCTACCTTGTCGGGAGAATGAGGAATTACATCGCAGTGTTCTCTGAGATTGATGCAGCTGGCTCTGTCACACAGGCTCCCAAAGTACCTGTAGATCCTTATGTAATCTGTTTGATTCTGTTATCTGACAAACATCATTGGCTTTTTGATGGGTATGTGGAACCTGGTTTTATCCTGGCACAAGAGGAAACAACTTGTTGGTGAAGCTACAGAGAAACAGAATAGTTTGGATTGGAAAGCATATTTTAAAAGCGATCTAGTCCAACCCCCCTGCAATGGTGGTTGACAGGTCCTGAGGCAGTCGATCCCTGATTGGCAGGGTGTGTGGGAGGATTTGGGCAGGTGCCTACGGTAGCTATCACCTCTGATAGCCTGGGATCTTACATCTGGACAGGCATGTGTGGAGAGCTATTTGACTGTGAATGGGCATGTGAGCAATCCAGACAATTTCTTGACAATTGTAAGGTAGTGACCCGCAGGCATTGAGGCCTCGCCTGAGGGTTACTAAAGTTCGTGTACGTGCAGAAGCCTTGGGAAAAGTTAGCACGGAAAACTACTGAGAGAGATACGCAGAGGAGGAATGTTAACTGTAACCTTGAAGCATATGCTGTCATAGTTAACCAATCATTAAGCTGTTACTGAGTGAATCCTATTCGGTATTTAGTCGCGTGAACAATGCATGTATCCAATTAGACTTGTGTGTGTTAATGATAGACAAGTAGAGTGCCTATATATACTGAGCTATCTGCGCAATAAACTTTGGCACAAGCCTGATCATATTGGTCTGTGTGCTGTGTCCGGGACTTCTGCGTCAACAGGCATGCAATATCGCTGAATTGGTGCGTCACTTGACAGAAGGGTGCCTTATCTACCCCAAAGAGACCCAGGAGCAACTAGCACTGTATTGGGGCATGGCCTGTGCCTATTGAGTTTCTGTTCTGTACCATCAGAGGAGCATGGGAAGGAGGGCCTCTGTATCTGAAGACCCAATGGTTGCGACAGGGACCCAACCCGCAACTACTGTAATTATTGCAGAAACTACATGGTCCCTAAACATGAGTGAACTTTGAGATCAGAGAATCATAGAATCATAGAATGGTTTGGGTTGGAAGGGACCTTAAAAATCATCTAGTTCCGACCCCCCTGCCACTGACAGGAACACCTTATACTAGACCAGGTCACTCGAAGTCCTGTCCAACCTGGCCTTGAACACTTCCAGGGATGGGGCATCCAGAACTCCTCTGGGCAACCTGTTCCAATGTCTCACCACCCTCAAAGTGAAGAATTTCTTCCTAATATCTGATCCGAATCTACACTCTTTTGGATTAAAGCCATTCTTGTCTTCCTTTTGTCCCCGATGTACCTATAGAAGTTTTTGTTGTTGCCCTTGATGTCCTTGGCCAGTTTGAGTTTCATCAGGGCTTTAGCTTTCCTAACTTGATCCCTGGCTGTTCGGACTATTTCTCTATGTTCTTCTCAGGCTACATGTCCTTGTTTCCACCCTCCGTAGGCCTCCTTTTTATGCTGGAGTTTGTCCAGGAGCTCCTTGTTCATCCATGCAGGCCTCCTGGCGTTCTTGCCTACCTTCCTCTTTGTCAGGATGCATCACTCCTGAGCTTGGAGGAGGTGATCCTTGAATATTAACCAGCTTTCTTGGGCCCCTCTTCCTTCCAAGGCTTTATCCCATGGCACTCCACCAAGCAGATCCCTCAAGAAGCCAAAGTCCGCTCTCCTGAAGTCCAGGGTAGCGAGCTTGCTGCACACTCTCCTCACTGACCTAAGGATCTAACACTCCACAATTTTGTGGTCACTGCAGCCAAGGCTGCCCTCAAGATTCACATTCCTCACCAGCCCCTCCCTGTTAGTGAGGACAAGGTCCAGCATAGCCCCTTCTCCTCAGTGGTTCTTCTATCGCTTGGAGAAGGAATTTATCTTCAACATGTTCCAGGAACCTCCTGAATAGTTTATGCCCTGCTGCGTTGTCCCTTTAACAGATATTGTGGTGTTTGAAGTCCCCCATGAGGACCAGGGCTTGTGAACTGAAGGCCGCATCTATCTATCTATAGAGGGCCTCATCCACTCATTCTTCCTGATCAGGTGGCCTGTAACAGACTCCCACTACAATGTCCCCTGTCCCTGCCCTCCCTTTCATCCTCACCCATAAGCTCTTGGTGGGCTTCTCATCCATCCCCAGGCAGAGTTGTGTGCACTCCAGCTGGTCATTGACAGAGGGTGACACCCCCTCCTCATCTCCCTTGCATGTATCCTTCCATTCCAACATTCCCATCATAGGAGGCATCTCACCATGTCTCCGTGATACCAATAAGGTCATAGCCCTTTAGGCGTGTGCACGTCTCTGACTCCTCTTGCTTGTTCCCCGTTGTCATGGGTTCAGCAGCAGCACGACCCATGTGGCGGAAATTTACACGGAATGCACCCCCATCATATGCCCACTCATTGGCAACAGTAACCTGGAATGACATAATACCACCAACAGTGGATGAAATGATTCATAAACTCCGAGAGTTTGAAGACAATCTCACCCCTTCCATCATCTCAGCTGTGGAAAAACTGTCTCAGGAGTTCAAACAATTGAGAGACGATCTATCCAGATCCTCACGTGTACCAACACACGTCTCAGCTATTAACAAAACGCATCCTACTGTTCGAGAGAGAAGATATAGAAGGTATACACCACGAGCCTCCCTATGGTTTTACCTGCGGGATCACAGAGAAGATATGATGAAGTGGGATGGAAAGGCTACTTCAGTTTTGGAGGAACGGGGACAAGAACTGAAGAGGAGAACAAAGGTTAAGGCTGATCACCCCATGAAGGCTGCAGCTTCAGTCTCTGGTGAGCAGGTTCCCAGATGGAGTGGAAGAGCTGATTTTACTTCAGCTCCTGTGATAAGGAATAATTCCTGTCAACAAGACGTGAGTGACCAATGTGATGACTGTTAGAGGGGCCCCGCCTCCAGCCAGGTGGAGGTAGGGGATAATCGGATTTACTGGACTGTGTGGATCAAATGGCCTGGCACATCAGTCTCACAGAAGTATAAGGCTCTAGTAGATACCGGTGCACAGTGTACCCTGATGCCATCAAGCTGTCAAGGGGTGGAACCCGTTTATATTTCTGAAGTGACAGGAGGATCCCAAGAGTTGACTCTACTGGAGGCTGAAATCAGCCTGACTGGAAGGGAACGGCAAAAACATCCAATTGTGACTGGTCCAAAGGCTCCATGCATCCTTGGCATAGATTACCTCAGGAGAGGGTACTTCAAAGACCCAAAAGGGTACTGATGGGCTTTTGGTATTGCTGCTTTGGAGAAGGAGGAAATTGAGCAGCTGTCCACCTTGCCTGATCTCTCAGAGGATCCTTCTGTTGTGGGGTTGCTGAAGGTCGAAGAACAACAAGTGCCAATCGCGACCACAACAGTGCACCGGCGGCAATATCGCACCAACTGAGACTCCCTGATTCCCATCCATAAGCTGATCCGTAGATTGCAGAGTAAAGGAGTGATCAGTAGGACCAACTCACCCTTTAATAGACCCATTTGGCCAGTGCAAAAGTCTAATGGAGAGTGGAGACTAACAGTAAACTATTGCAGCCTGAATGAAGTCACGTCAGCCTTGAGTGCTGCCATACCGGACATGCTAGGACTTCAGTATGAACTGGAGTCAAAGGCAGCCAAGTGGTATGCCACGACTGATATTGCCAATTCATTTTTCTCCATTCCTTTGGCAGCAGAGTGCAGGCCACATTTTGCTTTTACTTGGAGGGGCATCCGGTACACTTGGAACCGACTGCCCATGGGGTGAACACAGCCCTACCATCTGCCATGGACTGATCCAGACTGCACTGGAACAGGGAAAAGCTCCAGAACACCTGCAATACATTGATGACATTATTGTGTGAGGTGATACAGCAGAAGAAATCTTTGAGAAAGTGAGGAAAATAATCCAAATCCTGCTGAAAGACAGTTTTACCATAAAATGGAGTAAGGTCAAGGGACCTGCACAGGAGACTCAATTTTGGGGAATAAAATGGCAAGATGGACGTCGCCAGATCCCCACAGATGAGATCAACAAGATAACAGCAATGTCTCCACCAACTGATCAGAAAGAAACACAAGCTTTCTGGAGTGTTGTGTGGTTCTCGGTTTGGGTTGTGATGGTACACATCCCAAATTATAGTTTGATTGTAAGCCCTCTCTATTATGTGACCTGGAAGAAGAATGATTTTAAATGGGGCCCTGGGCAACAACAAGTCTTTGACCAAATTAAACGAGAGGTAGTTCATGCAGTAGCCCTCGGACCAGTGTGGACTGGGCCAGATGTTAAAAATGTACTGTACACCGGAGTTGGGGAGAATGGTCCTACCTGGAGCCTCTGGCAGAAAGCTCCAGGGGAGACTCGAGGTCGACTCCTTGGCTTTTGGAGTTAGGGATACAGAGGATCTGAGGCCAGCTATATCCCAACTGAAAAAGAGATACTGGCAGCCTATGAAGGGGTTCGAGCTGCTTCGGAAGTGATTTGCACTGAAGCACAGCTCCTCCTGGTACCCCGATTGCCCGTGCTGGGATGGATGTTCTGAGGCAGGGTCTCTGTGGAGAGCTATTTGTCTGTGAACAGGCATGTGAGCAATCCAGACAATTGCTTGACAATTGTAAGGTAGTGACCCGCAGGCATTGAGGCCTCGCCTGAGGGTTACTAAAGTTCGTGTATGTGCAGAAGCCTTGGGAAAAGTTAGCACGGAAAACTACTGAGAGAGATACGCAGAGAAGGAATGTTAACTGTAACCTTGAAACATATGCTGTAATAGTTAACCAATCATTAAACTGTTGCTAGCACTAGGCTAAGTGAAGTTAACCAACCAAGTGTTATCGAATGTTCTACTGTTCTGAAACTTTCCTATAAAAGGCATGATTGCGCACATTAAATTGTTCAGCGTGGATCACATTGATCTGTGTTTCGTTGTTCCCAAACCCCCACAAGTGGCGCCTGAACAGGGACCCCTCAGCTCTGCCTCCTGAGAGCTGCTTCGGCGGTGAAGATCAGCGCAGACCTGACGGGTGGGAGGCCGACCGAAAAGCAGCCGGCAGCAGACCTGCCGAGTAGAGAGAGCACGCGCGTGCCGCAGGAGAAAAAGAAAAAAGAAAAAAAAAAAAGAAAAAAGAAGAAGAAAGAGAGTCTCCGCATAAAAGAGTCCACTTCGATAAAGGCAAGTGGCGGTCGGGGAGGAATGGGGGCGGCTCAAACTAAGGAAGAGACAGCTGTCCTTAATTTCCTCCAATGCATCCTCTCAAGGAGAGGGATTAAATATGAAGATGTGCTTAAAGGGTTACTCCAGTGGAGTAAAGAAAAGGGGCTATTTAGTGGGATTGGAACAGCATTTGAAATATCCACATGGGAGGCGATAGGCGTACAGCTCTGGGACACTATAACTGATGGGGGGAAGGCAGCGCGTGAGGCTCAAAAATACTCCACGCTGTGGAAACTTGTCCGAGAGACTTTGCGGGATATGAAATCAGAAAGAGCTGCAGCTGCTTCGGCAGTTAAAGCCTTATCTCTGGCAATGCCATCCGCAACCCCCAGTGCCCCCCCACCCGGATCCCTGCTTGGGCCTCCCGCCCCCCTCCCCCCTCCCACCCTCCCTGCCTCCCAATTACTCGCAGAGCCCCTGACGAAGGGTTCCAAGAACCCCGATCGGAGTCCCTTCGATCACTGTACTGGAGGGAGAATTTACCCGAAAATTGCAAAAACGATTAAGAGGGGTTTTCAAGCAATGCCCAGTAAAGAGAGATCAAAATCTGATATTGCTACTAATCCTGACGATATCGAACCTCCCTGTGAGGTGAAGGCATCCACAGATTACAGGCCTGGTGTGCCAGAATATTCCCTTACCTCCACCCCAAACCGTTCCCCCATTGACTCTAATGTCTCTACCCCAGAAGAAGCAGAAAAACCAAAAGAACTAAATGACTCAACAAAAGAATTATTGCAGGAGGCAAGCAGATATCCCACTGTGTGGAGATTAATCACTGACTCCTTAAAAAATATGCAAGCAGAAGAGCTTTTCCACCCCCATGGAACAAATGCGAAAAAACCAGAACCGATGGATGGGCCAGGGGATACAAATTTGTATCTTCCTTTATCACTTTCGCTGCCCCTGGCCTTCCCTCCCCCCAGAGCCTGATCCTCAAGATCGTCAAGGTTGGGACAAATGGACAGGATTGTTAGATGAGAAAGTACAGACACTTCATGACGGACTTACAAATTTACAGCTGTCCGACACGGCTAAGTCAAAGAATGAGATAGTGGAGCCCAACCCCCCCCCCCCCCCCGCCACCCCCCCACCCCTCCGAACCTCCGCCAGTTGCTGCCGCGGCTGCGGAGGCTGAGGACAGCGATGAAGGCAATCCTTTTGCCCCAGACCCTGTTAATCCTGAGAAAAAGCCTACTCTCAGATCACCTGAAACCTACAGGAGAAAAATGTTTTAATTGCACTTGATAACACTGAAACTTCAGAACACGTTAATGAGGAGCCTGTGCATTTTCATCAGACTGTTGTTGCTGCTCCTGAGATTCTGATGCCTGATAATTCTGATGCTGACCTGGATAGTCCTTTTGACCCGAGACCTGTTGATCTGGAAAAGAAGCCTGATTTAGATCCCCCAGATCCTCATGATAAATGGGCAGTTATAAAGGGAAAAGTAAGATGGGTGGGGGATGCAGATGTATTGTGTGCTTATAGTCTCCCTGTGATATTCATGTACTAAAAGTTAGCAAATGTAACTACGTCTGTGTTTCTATCGACCCTTGCAGACCTTTATAGATACTGCTGGCCACTTCTCCCGATGTAGGCTGGCCACCTGCATTGGAATGAGTGTGCATTTTGGTCAGTATAAAAGTCCAAGCCTCATGCAATGTGAGGGAGGCAGAGCCTCTGCGGGGACGCCCGCTGAGATTGAGCCTGCCACCTTGCACTGCGATGATGCTGCTCGGAGCTGGTTTCCTGATTGTCTTCACAGGGTCATTGCACTACATTTTGTACGTGGGACCATGTAGTGGGAGTAATGATTGTCTGCATTTTGTGTTTCACATAATGTAGTTGTGTGGAGTGTGTTTGTGGGATCCCATGAATGTGTGTGTATGTGTGTGTCTGTTGAGGGCAGACAGTGTTCTGTGTATTTTTTGTTATTGGGTTAATGTAAAAGTTTTTAATGGGTAGCAGATTAACATTTTGGGCAAGAAAGGGTTAATGCAGAGGTGCTGCTGCCGGCAGGAATTTATGGCTGCTGCTCAGCAGGCTGGCAGCTGTAGCTGCTGCTGGGCAGGCAGGCATTTGTAGCTCCTGCCGAGCAGTACTGCTTAGTGTGTTTAAGGTAACCTAGGGGAGAATCCAAGCTTTACCAACCTCCACCCAAACAGCACCAGGGTGGCAGAGAAACGGTGCAGTTTGCTTCTGCACCTGCTTCACATTCCTGTTTTATCAGAATGCCTTTGCTTTAAGGAATCATTTTTAGCTTGACTTACTTCTCGAGAACTGATGGCATGGGGGAAGGGATATATTTGTGTTCTACCTACAGGTCCATGGAGGCTGCCTGCAAAGTTTCTCAAGCCTTGTCATGACCTGGATGGACGAGCGGAAAAACCCAGTGCCTTAGCTACTGGAGCTTGAATGTGTGTGCATGTAAAGTAGCTCTTATTAGAGGCTGTGATTTTGTGTATAACACCACCTGTACTTACTAGCCAGTTGCTAATAAGAAACTACGCCTTGTATTGTATGGATTTGTCACTTGTAAAAGAGATGTTAGCGCATGCAAATTTGCAGCAGCTGCCAGAAGATGATAAGGCAAAACCCGCAGAAGTTAAGCTAACAGGAAGAGGTTATATGTTTGCTTACAGATCAAGGCATTCGGTGGATACCGGCTCGTTGGATACGGCCCTGGCGAAACTCAGCAGAAAGCATCTCGTCTACAGCAGAAGATGTCAGTGATGATTAAGAACCTGTTAGTGGTTAAGCTGTTAATTTTGCTCTTTGTATATAATTCTGTATCTCTGTTACACGAAATTAATCCTAGAAAAAATTTGTGGGTAACATGGGCCAGTGAGAGTGGGGTGTCGGAATTTTGTCTTGCTATGGCATCAGCCACAGATCCATTTCAAACATGTCTAATAGGAATACCTGGGTATAATGAGAACAGCTTTAAGGCATTTTCGACCAACAACTGCAGTAAGTCAAAAAATGTTGCGGACTGCTCAGCAGAATTGATATCTGGGTTGATTAGGACACTCCCTTGGGATCCACAAGAATTAAATTTAATGGCATTGCAAGCAATTGGGAATAGCTCACAAAACTGGACACAAACCTGCATAATGTTTGGATGCAAATATGCAGGCTGCCCATATTCAGTCAACTCACCAGATGTTTCGCCCAAAGATAGCACCTATTGGTACGCTAATGAATATTGTGGGATAAATGATACGGCTGGGAAGGCAACAGCCTTTAAGGCATACGGATCTACTCACCGGCCTGGGTCAGTGCCCCTCCTTTGGAATAGCAAATCTGCCAAGGCCCTACCACCAGATGTCTTTTTAATCTGTGGGGATAGGGCATGGCAAGGAATACCGAAAGACATTGTTGGAGGGCCATGCTATTTAGGTTCACTGACTATTTTTGCACCAAAGTTTACAGAATTGAGTAATCTTAGTCATATTCTCCACTCTAGATCTAAGTGATCAATAGGACTCACCCCTGATTGTAATGACAATGTTCAATTACTGAGCAGAGCTGCTCTAGTAGCTCTGTCGCTATTTGTCCCTGGAGCGGCTGCAGGAAATGCCCTAAGAACAGCAGCCCAGCTAGCTTGTTGGGCAGAAAAGCAGGCTAATGTAACTACTGCCGTTCTCGAAGAATTATTAATGGATCAAAATAGCTTAAGACACTCCCTCCTGCAGAACCGCACAGCCATCGACTTTTTGCTGTTGGCACAGGGTCATGGCTGTGAGGACTTTGAAGGTATGTGTTGTGTGAATCTGTCTGATCACAGTAAGAGCGTTCACAAACAATTGACCTATCTAAAAGGACACTCACAAAAAATCCAACAAGATGTGAATCCTTTAGATGATTGGCTCCGCAACATTTTTTCAGAATGGGGAATAGGGACTTGGATTCAAAATTGGATAATTATTGCTTTGAAGGTTTTAGGCATTATATTACTAATTTTGCTTGCATGCACCATTGTATTTACTATACTGAAGAAATTTGTAAACAGAATGCTAAATCAAATCTGGATTGCTCAAAAAAAAGAAGAGGGTATTGTGGAAGCATTCCTTTCAGTTAACGGACATGTGAGCAATCCAGCCTTTGAATGAGAGAACTCCACTGGTAAGAAATTTCTTTGGCTGATCCCTCACTGCCACTAGCATCTTCAACATGCTGCTGCACCCTGTAGTATATATACTGCTAACGTAAATCTGTATGTGCTTTGCCATAGTAGTGACTTGTTACTGAATGGAGCAGGTGAACCTCTGCACTGACAACAACGTGCCACAACTGAGGTTGGCCAAATACCTCCTACCACAGTCAAGGGTAAGACTGGGTTGGCCTCTGTGTTTGCCACCAAGAAGAACCTTTAGCTCCGCTGCTGGCTGCATCCCAGCAGGCATTGAGTGGTGGGGACACATGCCATGCCAGACCTTGATGTGAGGGATGGCCTCCCCTGTTATCAGAGAACTATACAGGAGAGAAAGGCAGGCCAAGCAGCCTGTGGTTGGCATATGTTGGAGATACGATCTAGTCCAAATCCTCTGCTCAAATAGGGTCGTCTAAAGCAGGTATTATATATAAAAACACCCAAGGGAAATGTAAGGATTTTCTTCAAACAGTTTGCAAAGCGTAATTTGTACAAAAGCTTTTGAATTTGTCTAGTTTTGATTCTCTTTCTGCAATACAGCATTTGTGACATCTAACAGATGATTCCTTGCCCAAACCACCAGTTCTATATAAAGACCTACATGATAATGAGTGGAAAGGACCAGAACCATATCAAGTTATAGAATGTAACAAAGGATGTAATGTGACTGCAAGACTAAAGCAAAGTGTGCAAAATGATTCCAGTGTAAGTTTGTTATGCTGTTTTTAATGGCAATACGTATGTGACTATGTTAATACAAGTAGAAGTAAATTCTTTAAAAATATAGTTTTGTAGAATTGCAAGGCTTTAGATATATTAACAGCTCAAGTAGACATAGTATGTACTTTAATTAATGAATCTTGTTGTAGTTATCTTGATCAGTCTGGAAAGACCTTGAAAGATGTTAAAGAAATTTGGAAGCATGAGAAAGTACTTCATGATGTCTATCAGAACGATAAAACTCCTTGGTTAGATGCCCTTCTTACATCTTGGGACTTTAATGGTTGTCTCACATCTCTGATTAAAGGTATTGGAATGATTTTGGTAGTAATCTTGACCATAGTTATGATTGTACCTTGTATTTTGCAATGTATTCGTGGTATGATTGAAAACCTGGTAAAACAGCTTTGGCTCATTCAAGAAAACAAAAAGGGGGAGATGTGGGTGATTTCTTGTTAGAGAATGGACATATGCCTGCTCTGAATGAAAGCAAGTATGTGCAGCTGGCCATGTAGCAGGGGTAACTCCTGGTTACCTCTGTGCAGCCGACCGTGGAAAAGAAGCAACTCCCGGACAGTTAATGAAACAAGAATGCAGGCCTGGAAGATAAGAAGGAGCTAGGATAAGAAGGTTGCTGAGCTGGACTGTAAATTTCTCTTGCTTACAAAAAACACACTTTAGGTTCTCACGAGTGCAAAAGTTACAAGTACTCTCAGAATGGGATTGGTTTCAAAAGTTGTTACAGGGTTGGGGTATTAGTAGTTGGCTAGGAGTAGTAATCAAACAAGGTTTAACAGTTTCAACGGTATTGATTATTATTGTTTTAATCTTTTGCTGTTTGTGGAAGTGTCTTGCCAGTATGCTATTTCGTGCTGTGAATCGGGTCTGGATTGCTCAAAAACAAAAAGGGGGATTTGTGGAGAGCTATTTGTCTGTGAACGGGCATGTGAGCAATCCAGACAATTGCTTGACAATTGTAAGGTAGTGACCCGCAGGCATTGAGGCCTCGCCTGAGGGTTACTAAAGTTCGTGTATGTGCAGAAGCCTTGGGAAAAGTTAGCACGGAAAACTACTGAGAGAGATACGCAGAGAAGGAATGTTAACTGTAACCTTGAAACATATGCTGTAATAGTTAACCAATCAGTAAACTGTTGCTAGCACTCGGCTAAGTGAAGTTAACCAACCAAGTGTTATCGAATGTTCTACTGTTCTGAAACTTTCCTATAAAAGGCATGATTGCGCACATTAAATTGTTCAGCGTGGATCACATTGATCTGTGTTTCGTTGTTCCCAAACCCCCGCAAGTGGCGCCCGAACAGGGACCCCTCAGCTCTGCCTCCTGAGAGCTGCTTCAGCGGTGAAGATCAGCACAGACCTGACGGGTGGGAGGCCGACCGAAAAGCAGCCGGCAGCAGACCTGCCGAGTAGAGGGAGCACGGCCGTGCCGCAGGAGAAAAAGAAAAAAGAAAAAAAAAAAAAGAAGAAGAAAGAGAGTCTCCGCATAAAAGAGTCCACTTCGATAAAGGCAAGTGGCGGTCGGGGAGGAATGGGGGCGGCTCAAACTAAGGAAGAGACAGCTGTCCTTAATTTCCTCCAATGCATCCTCTCAAGGAGAGGGATTAAATATGAAGAAGATGTGCTTAAAGGGTTACTCCAGTGGAGTAAAGAAAAGGGGCTATTTAGTGGGATTGGAACAGCATTTGAAATATCCACATGGGAGGCGATAGGCGTACAGCTCTGGGACACTATAACTGATGGGGGGAAGGCAGCGCGTGAGGCTCAAAAATATTCCACGCTATGGAAACTTGTCCGAGAGACTTTGCGGGATATGAAATCAGAAAGAGCTGCAGCTGCTTCGGCAGTTAAAGCCTTATCTCTGGCAATGCCATCCGCAACCCCGCTTGAGCTTCCCACCCCCCCTCCTCCTCCCACCCTCCCTGCCTCCCAATTACTCGCAGAGCACCCAATGAAGAGTTCCAAGAACCCCGATCGGAGTCCCTTCGATCATTATACCGGAGGGAGAACTTACCCGAAAATTGCAAAGACGATTAAGAGGGGTTTTCAAGCCATGCCCAGTAAAGAGAGATCAAAATCTGATATTGCTACTGATCCTGACGATATCGAACCTCCCTGTGAGGTGAAGGCATCCACAGATTTTAGGCCTGGTGTGCCAGAATATTCCCTTACCTCCACCCCAAACCGTTCCCCCATTGACTCTAATGTCTCTACCCCAGAAGAAGCAGAAAAACCAAAAGAACTAAATGACTCAACAAAAGAATTATTGCAGGAGGCAAGCAGATATCCCACTGTGTGGAGATTAATCACTGACTCCTTAAAAAATATGCAAGCAGAAGAGCTTTTCCACCCCCATGGAACAAATGGGAAAAAACAGAACCGATGGATGGGCCAGGGGATACAAATTTGTATCTTCCTTTATCACTTTCACCACCCCTGGCCTCCCTCCCCCCCAGAGCCTGATCCTCAAGATCGTCAAGGTAATTGGGAGGCAGGGAGGGTGGGAGGAGGAGGGGGGGTGGGAGGCTCAAGCGGGGGTGCGGATGGCATTGCCGGAGATAAGGCTTTAACTGCCGAAGCAGCTGCAGCTCTCTCTGATTCCATATCCCACAAAGTCTCTCGGACAAGTTTCCATAGCGTGGAATATTTTTGGGCCTCACGCGCTGCCTTCCCCCCATCAGTTATAGTGTCCCAGAGCTGGACGCCTATTGCCTCCCATGTGGATATTTCAAATGCTGTTCCAATCCCACTAAATAGCCCCTTTTCTTTACTCCACTGGAGTAGCCCTTTAAGTACATCTTCTTCATATTTAATCCCTCTCCTTGAGAGGATGCATTGGAGGAAATTAAGGACAGCTGCCTCTTCCTTAGTTTGAGCCGCCCCCATTCCTCCCCGACCGTCACTTGCCTTTTGCGAAGTGGACACTTTTTCGCGGAGACACCCTTTTTCTCCTGCGGCACGCGCGTGCTCCCTCTACTCGGCAAGGCTCCTGCCGGCTGCTTTTCGGTCGGCCTCCCACCCGTCAGGTCTGCGCTGATCTTCACCACTGAAGCAGCTCTCAGGAGGCAGAGCTGGGGGTCCCTGTTCGGGCGCCACTCGCGGGGGTTTAAGGAACAACGTAATACTGATCAATGTGATCAACACTGAACAATTTATTGTGCGCAATCTTGCCTTTTATAGGGAAGTTTCAGAACAGTAGAACATTCGATAACACTTGATTGGTTAATTTCACTTAGCCAAGGGCTAGCAACAGTTTAATGATTGGTTAACTATTACAGCATATGTTTCAAGGTTACAGTTCTCAGTTCCCTCCTGCACATCTCTCTCAGTAGCTTTCTGTGCTAACTTTCTCAAGGCTTCTGCACGTACATGAACTTTAGTAACCCCCAGGCGAAGCCTCAGTGCCTGTGGGTCACTACCCCACAATTGTCAAGCAGTTGTCTGGATTGCTCACATGCCCGTTCACAGCCAAATAGCTCTCCACAGCTAGATTGGGTCAAGTGTCCTGTGTCTGCTTCCTCCTGACTTCCCCTCCTCCCTAGCAGAGCATGAGACTGAAAAAGTCCTTGGTCAGAGTAAACATTACTTAGCAACAACTAAAAACATCAGTGTTATCAGTGTTGCTCCCAGGGTGAAAGTCAAAAACACAGCACTGCACCAGCTACTAAGGAGAAAAATGACTGCTATAGCTGAACCCAGGGCACCCCAACTCCTTTTGCCCTCCATCCTCCCCCACGTCCCCTCCTTTTTTCCGCATTCCACTCCCACATCTCCTGCTTTTTTTCCTCCTTCCCCCCATGTCGCTTCCTTTTTTCCTCCATCCGCCCCGAAGTTGCCTCCTATTTTACTCCTTCCCCAATGTCCCTCTTTTTGCCTCCTCCCCACCATCTATACCTTTTTACCTCCTTCCCCACCCATGTCCCCACCGTTTTTCCTCCTTCCCGCCCGTCTCCTCCTATTTTCCTCCTTACTGCCACATCATCTTTTTACCTTCTTCCCCACATCCCCTCCATTTTTCCTCATTCCCCCAAGTCTCCTCCTGTTTTTCCTCCTTCCTACGCCATGTTCCATCCTTATTACCTCCTTCCCCCACATGCCCTCCTTTTTTACTTCCTTCCCCCCCATGTCCACTCCTCTTAATATTCTTCCTCTGTCCCCTCAGTTTTTTCCTCCTTCCCCCCCATGTGCCCTTCTTTTTTATCTTTCCCCCTCACATCCCCTCCTTTTTTCCTCATCCCCCCATCATCTCCTTTTTTCTTCCTCCTCCTCCAAGTATCCTCCTTTTTACCTCCTTCCCACCCATGTCTCCTCCTTTTTTCCTCCTCCCTCCCCAAAATCTTCATTTTTCCTCCTTACCCCCACCTCTCCTGCTTTTTTATTCCTTCCCCCATCTCCTCATTTCTTCTTCATTCCCCCACCTCTCCTCCTTTTTTCCTCCTTCCCCTCCCAGTCTCTTATTTTCCTCCTCCCCTCATTTTTTCCTCCTACCTCCCCCACATCCCCTTTTTTCTCCTTCCCCATCTCTTTTTTTTTCTTCTCCCCCATCTCCTCCTTTTTCCATCCTTCCCCTCTCCGTCTCCTCCTTTTTCCCCTCCTTCCCTCCCATATCTCCTCTTCTTTGACTTCTTCCCCCACTTTCTCTCCTTTTTTCTCATTCCCACTTCCCATGTCTCCTCTTTTCCTCATCCCCTCCATCTCCACCTTTTTTCCTCCTTCCCGTTTCCCATGTCTCCTCTTTTCTTCATCCCCCCCATCTCCACCTTTTTTCCTCCTTCCTGTTTCCCATGTCTCCTCTTTTCTTCGTTCCCCCCATCTCCACCTTTTTTCCTCCTTCCCGTTTCCCATGTCTCCTCTTTTCTTCATCCCCCCCATCTCCACCTTTTTTCCTCCTTCCTGTTTCCCATGTCTCCTCTTTTCTTCATTCCCCCCATATCCACCTTTTTTCCTCCTTCCCACCCTGGTCACCTCCTTTTTTCCTCCTCCGACCCATTTCCTACTTTTTTCCTCCTTCCCTCCCACATCTCCTTATTCCTCCTCCCCCACCCGTCATCTTCTTTTTACCTCCTTCTCCACATCCCCACTTTTTTTCTTATTCCCCCTACTTATTTCCTCCTTCCACTACCACCTCACCCACCATATCCTGGGTTCAGCTGTAACAGTTAGTTTTCTCCTTCTTAGGAGCTGGTGCAGTGCTGTGTTTTTGACTTTAGTCTGAAAATGGTGCTGATAACACACCCATGTTTTTAGTTGTTGCTAAAAATCAAGGGCTTTTCAGTCTCATGCTCTGCCAGTGAGGAGTGGCACGGGAGGCCAGGAGGTAGCAGAGACAGGACACCTGACCCAAAATAACCAAAGGGTTAATTAATTAAAGTAATTAATTAAGTTAATTAGTTAAGTAATTAAACCCAAAATACCAAAGCACGTCATGCCCAGTATAGAAAATGGGGGGAGTTACACAGAAGGCCAGATCGCTGCTTGGGTCGGCCTGGGTATCAGTCGGTGAGTGGTGAGCACCCTTGTTATTTCCCTTATCATTATTATTATTGGTGGTAGTAGCAGTAGTTTTATATTATACTTTATTTATTGGACTCTTCTCATCTCAACCTGTGGGAGTGACATTCTTTTGATTCTCCTCCCCATCCTTTTGGGATCAGGGGAGGGAAGAAGCGGGGGTGCCAGCGAGCAGCTGCATGGTTCTGAGTTATTGGCTGGGCTTAAACTATGACATCCCGTCTCCTGTCTCCTCCTTTTTCCCAGCATCCCAACCCGTCTCCTTCTTTTATGATCCCCTCCCACATCTCCTCCATTTTTCACCCTTCCCCCTCTACGTGCCCTCCCTTTTATCTCCTTCACCCCCCCAGGTGTCCTTTTTTCTTCCTTCCCCCCGCCACCTCTCCTCCTTTTTTCCTCCTCCCCTGCCACATACCCTCCTTTTTCCCTCCTTCCCACCATGACATCTCCTCGTTTTTAATTCCTACCCCTTCCACATCTCCTCCTTTTTAACTCCTTTGCCTGTCTCCTCTTTTATTTCCCTTCCCTCCATCTCCTCCTTTTTTCCTCCTTTGCCCATCTCCTAGGGGAGAATCCAAGATTTCAAACATGAACTGCTAACAGAAAACGCAAGAGGAGTAGCGCATTCCCAAGCTTTACCAACCTCCACCCAAACTGCACCAGGGTGGCAGAGACAGAAAAAAAAAAAAAAATTAAAAAAAAAAAAAAATGGGTAATGACGCAGCAAACTCCTCGACTGTTAACACCATGCAGTTTGCTTCTGCACCTGCTTCACATTCCTGTTTCATCAGAATGCCTTTGCTTTAAGGAATCATTTTTAACCTGATTTACTTCTCAATAATGATAACATGGGGGAAGGGATACATTTGTGTTCTACCTACAGGTCCATGGAGGCTGCCTGCAAAGTTTCTCAAGCCTTGTCATGACCTGGATGGACGAGCGGAAAAACCCAATGCCTTAGCTACAGGAGCTTGAATGTGTGTGCATGTAAAGTAGCTCTTATTAGAGGCTGTGATTTTGTGTATAACACCACCTGTACTTACTAGCCAGTTGCTAATAAGAAACTAAGCCTTGTATTGTTTGTATTTGTCACTTGTAAAAGAGATGTTAGCGCATGCAAATTTGCAGCAGCTGCTTGAAGATGATAAGGCAAAACCCGCAGAAGTTAAGCTAACAGGAAGAGGTTATATGTTTGCTTACAGATCAAGGCATTCGGTGGATACCGGCTCGTTGGATACGGCCCTGGCGAAACTCAGCAGAAAGCATCTCGTCTACAGCAGAAGATGTCAGTGATGATTAAGAACCTGTTAGTGGTTAAGCTGTTAATTTTGCTCTTTGTATATAATTCTGTATCTCTGTTACATGAAATTAATCCTAGAAAAAATTTGTGGGTAACATGGGCCAGTGAGAATGGGGTGTCGGAATTTTGTCTTACTATGGCATCAGCCACAGATCCATTTCAAACATGTCTAATAGGAATACCTGGGTATAATGAGAACAGCTTTAAGGCATTTTCGACCAACAACTGCAGTAAGTCAAAAAATGTTGCGGACTGCTCAGCAGAATTGATATCTGGGTTGATTAGGACACTCCCTTGGGATCCACAAGAATTAAATTTAATGGCATTGCAAGCAATTGGGAATAGCTCACAAAACTGGACACAAACCTGCATAATGTTTGAATGTAAATATGCAGGCTGCCCATATCCGATAAACTCACCAGATGTTTCGCCCAAAGATAGCGCCTATTGGTGCGCTGATGAATATTGTGGGATAAATGATACGGCTGGGAAGGCAACAGCCTTTAAGGCATACGGATCTACTCACCAGCCTGGGTCAGTGCCCCTCCTTTGGAATAGCAAATCTGCCAAGGCCCTACCACCAGATGTCTTTTTAATCTGTGGGGATAGAGCATGGCAAGGAATACCAAAAGACATTGTTGGAGGACCATGCTATTTGGGCTCACTGACTATTTTTGCACCAAAGTTTACAGAATTGCATAATCTTAGTCATATTCTCCGCTCTAGATCTAAGCGATCAATAGGACTCACCCCTGATTGTCATGACAATGTTCAATTACTGAGCAAAGCTGCTCGAGTAGCTCTGTCACTATTTGTCCCTGGAGCGGCTGCAGGAAATGCCCTAAGAACAGCAGCCCAGCTAGCTTGTTGGGCAGAAAAGCAGGCTAATGTAACTACTGCCATTCTCGAAGAATTATTAATGGATCAAAATAGCTTAAGACACTCCCTCCTGCAGAACTGCACAGCCATCGACTTTTGCTGTTGGCACAGGGTCATGGCTGTGAGGACTTTGAAGGTATGTGTTGTATGAATCTGTCTGATCACAGTACGAGCCTTCACAAACAATTGACCTATCTAAAAGGACACTCACAAAAAATCCAACAAGATGTGAATCCTTTAGATGACTGGCTCCGCAACATTTTTTCAGAATGGGGAATAGGGACTTGGATTCAAAATTGGATAATTATTGCTTTGAAGGTTTTAGGCATTATATTACTAATTTTGCTTGCATGCACCATTGTATTTACTATACTGAAGAAATTTGTAAACAGAATGCTAAATCAAATCTGGATTGCTCAAAAACAAGAAGAGGGTATTGTGGAAGCATTCCTTTCAGTTAACGGACATGTGAGCAATCCAGCCTTTGAATGAGAAAACTCCACTGGTAAGAAATTTCTTTGGCTGATCCCTCACTGCCAATAGCATCTTCAACATGCTGCTGCACCCTGTAGTGTACATATTGCTAATGTAAATCTGTATGTGCTTTGCCATAGTAGTGACTTGTTACTGCATGAAGCAGGTGAACCTCTGCACTGACAGCAAGGTGCCACAACTGACGTTGGCCAAATACCTCCTATCACAGTCAAGGGCAAGACTGGGTTGGCCTCTGTGTTTGCCACCAAGAAGAACCTTTAGCTCTGCTGCTGGCTGCAACCCAGCAGGCGTTGAGTGGTGGGGACACATGCCATACCTGACCTTGATGTGAGGGATGGCCTCCCCTGTTATCAGAGAACTATACAGGAGAGAAAGGCAGGCCAAGCAGCCTGTGGTTGGCATATGTTGGAGATACGATCTAGTCCAAATCCCCTGCTCAAGTAGGGTCGTCTAAAACAGGTAATATATATATATTAAAAAAAAAAAAAAAAAAAACAAGGGAAATGTAAGGATTTTCTTCAAAAAGTTTGCAAAGCGTAATTTGTACAAAAGCTTTTGAATTTGTCTAGTTTTGATTCTCTTTCTGCAATACAGCATTTGTGACATCTAACAGATGATTCCTTGCCCAAACCACCAGTTCTATTTAAAGACCTACATGATAACGAGTGGAAAGGACCAGAACCATATCAAGTTATAGAATGTAACAAAGGATGTAATGTGACTGCAAGACTAAAGCAAAGTGTGCAAAATGATTCCAGTGTAAGTTTGTTATGCTGTTTTTAATGGCAATACGTATGTGACTGTTAATACAAGTAGAAGTAAATTCTTTAAAAAAGATAGTTTTGTAGAATTGTAAGGCTTTAGATATATTAACAGCTCAAGTAGACAGAGTATGTACTTTAATTAATGAATCTTGTTGTAGTTATCTTGATCAGTCTGGAAAGACCTTGAAAGTTGTTAAAGAAATTTGGAAGCATGTGGAAGTACTCCATGATGTCTATCAGAACGATAAAATTCCTTGGTTAGATGCCCTTCTTACATCTTGGGACTTTAATGGTTGTCTCACATCTCTGATTAAAGGTATTGGAATGATTTTGGTAGTAATCTTGACCATAGTTATGATTGTACCTTGTATTTTGCAATGTATTTGTGGTATGATTGAAAACCTGGTAAAACAGCTTTGGCTTACTCAAGAAAAGAAAAGGGGGAGATATGGATGATTTCTTGTTAGAGAATGGACATATACCTGCTCTGAATGAAAGCAAGTATGTGCAGCTGGCCATGTAGCAGGGGTAACTCCTGGTTACCTCTGTGCAGCCGACCGTGGAAAAGAAGCAACTCCCGGACAGTTAACGAAACAAGAATGCAGGCCTGGAAGATAAGAAGGAGCTAAGATAAGAAGCTTCCTGAATTGGACTGTAAATTTCACTTGCTTACAAAAAAACCACACTTTAGGTTCTCACGAGTGCAAAAGTTACAAGCACTCTCAGAATGGGATTGGTTTCAAAAGTTGTTACAGGGTTGGGGTATTAGTAGTTGGCTAGGAGTAGTAATCAAACAAGGTTTAACAGTTTCAACGGTATTGATTATTATTGTTTTAATCTTTTGCTGTTTGTGGAAGTGTCTTGCCAGTATGCTATTTCGTGCTGTGAATCGGGTCTGGATTGCTCAAAAACAAAAAGAGGGATTTGTGGAGAGCTATTTGACTGTGAACGGGCATGTGAGCAATCCAGACAACTGCTTGACAATTGTGGGGTAGTGACCCACAGGCACTGAGGCCTCGCCTGGGGGTTACTAAAGTTCATGTACGTGCAGAAGCCTTGAGAAAGTTAGCACGGAAAGCTACTGAGAGAGATGTGCAGGAGGGAACTGAGAACTGTAACCTTGAAACATATGCTGTAATAGTTAACCAATCATTAAACTGTTGCTAGCCCTTGGCTAAGTGAAGTTAACCAATCAAGTGTTATCGAATGTTCTACTGTTCTGAAACTTTCCTATAAAAGGCAAGATTGCGCACAATAAATTGTTCAGCGTTGATCACATTGATCAGTATTACGTTGTTCCTTAAACCCCTGCGTCTAGCCAAAGGGTTATTCCATACCACAGCACATCATGCCCAGTATATAAACCGGGGAGAGTTACCTGGATGGGCTAGATCCCTGCTTGGGTCAGGCTGGGTATTAGTCAGCATATGGTGAGCGGTTGTGTTCTCTTCCCTTGTTATTTCCCTTATCATTATTATTATTGGTGGTAGCAGTAGTGGTTTTGTGTTATGCCTTAGTTACTGGACTGTTCTTATCTCAACCCATGGGAGCTACATTCTTTCAGCTCTCCCCATCCCTCTTTTATTTCCCTTCCCTCCATCTCCTCCTTTTTTCCTCCTTTGCCCATCTCCTCTTTTATTCCTCTTCCCTCCTTCTCCTCCTTCTTTCTTCCTTCCCCCGCATGTCTCCCCCTTTTTTCCTCCTGCCACCTGTCTCCTCCTTTTTTCCTCCTGCCACCTGTCTCCTCCTTTTTTCCTCTTCCCCCACCATCTCCTTTTTTCCTCCTCCCTGCCATGTCTCCTTCCTCCTTCCCCCAACCAAATCTCCTACATTTTTCCTTCTTACCCCCATCTCCGTCTTTTTTTCCTCCTTCCCCCTAAATGTGCCCTCCTTTTTTCCTCCTTTGCCCCCTCCATGTGTCCTCCTTTTTTCCTACTTCTGCTGCCAAGTATCCTTTTTTCTTCCTTCCCTCATCTCCTCCTTTTTTCCTCCTTCCCCATAAATGTGCTCTCCTTTTTCCCTCCTTTACCACCTCACGTCTCCTCCTTTTCTCCTCCTTCCACTCCATGTCATCTACTTTTCTTCTCCTTCTACCCTCCGCCTCTCCTACTTTTTTCCTCCTTCTCCCCCACGTCCACTCCTTTTTCTTCCCTCCTCCTCACCATCTCCTCCTTTTTTCCTCCTTTGCCTCTGTCTCCTCCATTTATCCTCCTTCCCCCCCATCACCTACTTTTATCCTCCTTCCCCCCCCCCATCACCTCTTTTTATACTCCTTCCTCCATCATAGAATCATAGAATAGTTAGGGTTGGAAAGGACCTTAGGATCTTCTAGTTCCAACCCCCCTGCCATGGGCAGGGACATCTCACACTAAACCATGTCACCCAAGGCTCTGTCCAACCCAGCCTTGAACACCACCAGTGATGGAGCATTCACAACTTCCCTGGGCAATCCATTTCAGTGCCTCACCACCCTTACAGTAAAGAATTTCTTCCTCATATCCAATCTAAACTTCCCCTGTTTAAGTTTGAACCCTTTACCCCTTGTCCTATCACTACAGTCCCTAATGAAGAGTCCATCCCCAGCATCCTTATAGGCCCCCTTCAGATACTGGAAGGCTGCTATGAGGTCTCCACGCAGCCTTCTCTTCTCCAGGCTGAACAGCCCCAATTTTCTCAGCATATCTTCATACAGGAGGTGCTCCAGTCCCCTGATCATCCTTGTGGCCCTTCTCTGGACTTATTGCAACAGTTCCATCATCTCCTTTTTTCCTCTTTCTCCCTGCCATGTGTTCTTTTTTCCTCCTCCCCCCACATCTTCTCTTTTTTTCCTCATTACCCCCATGTCCTCTCCTATTTTCCTCCTTCCCCGAAAACCTCCCCTCCTTTTTTCATCTGTCCCACCACGACTTCTCCTTTTTTCCTCCTCCCCCGCACAACACCTCCTTTTTTACTCCTTCTGCCACCAAATACCCTCCTTTTTAACTCCTCCCCCCACATCTCCTCTTTTTTTCCTCCTCCCCACCACATCCCCTTCTTTTTCACTCCTTCTGCCACCAAATACCCTCCTTTTTTCCTCTTCCCCCAACATCTCCTCCTTTTTTCCTCCTTCTCTTATGCACGTCCCCTCTTTTTTTCCTTGTTTTCCCCCACTCACATCTCCTCTGTTTTTCTCCTTTCCTCCCTACATCTCCTCTTTTATTCCTCCTTCTCTCCGCCATGTCCCCTCCTATTTTCCTCCTTCCCTGAAAATGTCCCCTACTTTTTTCATCCCTCCCCGACCCCTCCTTTTTTCATCCTTCCTCCCCTGACTCATCCTTTTTTTCTCCTTTCATTCCACTTATCCTCCTTTTTTCCTCCTTCCACGTATACTTTTTTTCTCCTCCCCCCCGTCTCCACCTTTTTTCCTCCTTCCCCCCCGCCACCTCCTTTTTTCATCCTTCCCCCCCACATATCCTCCTTTTTGCCTCCCACCCCTACCCTTTCTCCTGTTTTTTCCTCCACGCCGTCTTCTTCTTATTTCCGTCTTCCCCCCTACATCTCCACCTTTTTTCCTCCTCCTTCTCCCCCCACATTCCCTCCTTTTTTGCTTCTCCCTCCCATCTCTTTTCCTCCTTCCCCCTCCACATCCCCTCCTTCTCTCCTCTTTCCCCCCATATTGAATTAGAGAAAAACAAAGATTTAACAGTAGCTATATTCTTTATTGCAGCGCTGGATGCACGGGCGATCACTCCTCCTATCATGCATACGGCTAGTCAGAGAAACCGGATATTTAATGTATAAAATCATACATATTCATTAGTTTTCTTAGAAGTAGGCGGTGCATTCCCGGAATGTGTCTCCTCCCTTCTCGCGCATGCACTTATCTTGTCTGGGGTCTTTGGCGAGGGTCTTCTGATGAAGTAAGAGTCTTCCTCAGGGGTCTTCTGATGAAGTAAGAGTTTTCCTCAGTCACCTTTGTCCCAGATTTCAGGGTTGAACTCTTTACCTCCATCCTCTTGCCCATGCGCAGAACTATCTTTCCTGTTATTGTCGTTCCAAGTCTGGCTAAAACTGGCCTTTACTCTTATCTTACATTTTTGTCTTTCCTGTTAGTTCCTTAATCAGCATTCTTAGTTCCTACTAAGTAAATATTCATGCCATAAATGGTTAAGCTTCTAACATAGTTATGTCAAGGTTATTTCTTTATGCCTTCCCGTTATCAATCAATATCTCCTCCTTTTTTTCTTCTTTCCCCACCATTTTTCCTCCTTTTTTCCTGCTTCCCCCATCTCCTCATTTTTGTTCTTTCTCCATCTCCTTCTTTCCTCTATCCCCTTGCCACATCATAGAATCATAGAATCAAAGAATGGTTAGGGTTGGAAAGGACCTTAAGATCATCTAGTTCCAACCCCCCTGCCATGGGCAGGGACACCTCCCACTAAACCATGCCATCCAAGGCTATGTCCAACCCTGCCTTGAACACCGCCAGTGATGGAGCATTCACAACTTCCCTGGGCAACCCATTCCAGTGCCTCACCACCCGCACAGTAAAGAATTTCTTCCACATACCCAATCTAAACTTCCCCTTTTTAAGTTTGAATCCATTTCCCCTTGTCCTCTCACCACAGTCCCTCATGAAGAGTCCCTCCCCAGCATCCCTATAGGCCCCCCCTTTATTCCTCCTTCCCCTCCCACATCTCCTCTTTTTCTTCTTTCCCCTGCCATGTCCACTCATTTTAGCTCCTTCCTCCCCATGTCCTCCTTTATTCCTCCTTCCCCCCCATGTCCTCCTTTTTTCCTCCTTCCCCCCCATGTCCTCCTTTTTTCCTCCTTCCCCCCATACATCTCCTCCATTTTTCCTCCTTCAACCCCCACCTGTCTCGTCCTTTTGTCCTCCTTCCCCATCCCCTCGTCTCGTCCTTTTTTCCTCCTTTACCCCCATCTCATCCTTTTTTCTTCATTCCCCCCATCTCCTCCTTTTTTTCCACTTTCCCTCACCATGTTACCTTCCTTTTTTCTCCTTCCCCCCACCTCCTCCTTCTTTCCTCCTTCCTCTGTAGGCTTAAATTGTGGGTTTAAAATAACAATAGTGTGTGTGTCTTTCAACTAACATAGTAGAGTACAGCAAACTGTTCTAATTTGCTAACACATACAGAGAAAGGAACATTCAGCTGATGGGGGAGGGGGAAGGTACATCACAGGACTGATAACAACTAAGGAGACAGTAAATAAGACCAAGGATGCCAGCCTTCAAGATAGCAGAGTGGCACCCAACGTGGAGCAAAACTGGACCAGAACAGAAGCAAGGACATACCAACTACTAACTCAGTGCTAGGACCTTGCAAGCAGGCACAAGCACAGAGGTGATTCAGTAAACACAGTGAGGAAGACTATTGACGACCACCAGAAATTCCCACTTGTCATGGTTTAACCAGTCAGCCACACAGTTTGCTCACTCACTCCCCCCTCTTTCTTCCCCCAGTCCCTGGGGGATGGGAAGGAGAATCGAAAGAATGCAACTCCCACAGGTTGAGATAAGAACAGTCCAGTAACTAAGGTATAACACAAACCACTACTGCTACCACCAATAATAATAATGACCAGGGAAATACAAGGGAAGAGGATACAACTGCTCACCACCCGATGCCAAGCCCGACCCTGCAGTGCACCCCAACCCTTTCAGGTCTCTGCTCTCTCCGTTTTTACATCCTGGGCATGACGTGCTGTGGTATGGAATACCTCTTTGGCCAGTTTGGGTCAGGTGTCCTGTCTCTGCTCCCTCCTGGCTTCCCCTCCTCCCTGGCAGAGCATGAGACTCAGAAAGTCCTTGGTCAGACCAAAACATTACCAAGCGGAGTTATAAACGCCAATTGACCACAGAAAAAAACAACAACAACAACAACAAAAAACTACACTAGCACCAACATTAGTAGCCAATTCTTTTATTGTTCTCGTTGATGAGAGATAACCAAGCATCACTGGGTGGGGGAGGAGTCATTACTCCACCCAAATCGCACACGGGGGGGGGGTGGGGAGGGGGGTGGGGTGTTAAGTGAGTAGGTATTTATTACACACAAACATGCATATTCAGTAGGTTTCTGAGACAGAAGTGGTAATATTACAATTAGTTAACGTACTCATTATCATAAGCCCCCTCCGTTTTGGTGCTTGCACACTGCCCTCCGATAATTGTGGGCCAGGGTATTCGAGATGAAGTAAGAAGTCTTCCTCCTGTGGGCAGGGGTCTTCAAGATGAAGTAAGTGGTCTTCCTCAGGCCGCACTTTTCACCTTTAGCAGGTCGAATGCCTCAGTCATCACAATTAATTAAAGATCAGCCATGTCTGCAAGTTTCTGACAGTCGGCTAAGATTTAGAGCAGTGTGGTCGGCGAACAAGCAATAAGCAACACCAGATGCGTGGATGAGGAGTACCCAAAGCTAGCAGATTTATGGGAGACACTGTTTTTAGGGGAACTACTAAATCTCATTATCACATCACAGAATTACAACACAAACATTGTAAAAGGGCTACAGACTTGCAACACAAACATTGTAAAAAGGGCTATTGTCACAGACTTGCAACATTGTAAAAGGGCTATTATCACTTCACAGACTTACATTGTTCTCTATGTTAAACTAGAAGTATTTTAATCCCATGTTTTTTAAATACTTGCTTATACTCAATGAAGTTTGTCCTGGGTTCAGCAGCAGCAGTCATTTTTCTCCTTCTGGGTAGCTGGTGCAGCACTGTGTTTTTGATTTTGGGCCTGGGAACAGTGCTGATAACACCAGTGTTTTCAGTTACTGCTTAGTAATGTTTAGGCTGGCCAAGGACTTTGTGAGTCTCATGCTCTGCCAGGGAGGAGGGGAAGCCGGGAGGAAGGAGAGACAGGACACCTGACCCAGACTAACCAAAGAGGTTATTCCATACCACAGCACGTCATGTCCAGGATGTAGAAACGGAAAGGAGAGACCCGAAAGGGTGGTGGGGGTTCGCTGCATGGTGGGGGTGCACGATGGGGGGTGCACTGCTTTCTCGGGCTTGATATCGGGTGGTGAGCAATTGTATTCTTTTTCCTTGTATTTCTCTTGTCATTATTATTATTGGTGGTAGTAGTAGTGGTTTGTGTTATGCCTTAGTTACTAAACTGTTCTTATCTCAACCTGTGGGAGTTGCATTCTTTCGATTCTCCTTCCCATCCCTCCAGGAGTGGAGGGAAGAAAGAGTGGGGAGTGAGTGAGAGAGCGACTGTGTGAGTTTATAGCTTAAACCACGACAAGTTACAGATAGTGACTTTCATTAACGTTGCCTTAGCAATGTGGATATAATAACTCAGTTTTCATATAGTTAATTATTAATGGTTTCTCATTTCATAATTTTCCTCACTATATTTTATAACAAACTATCACTTTTCTAACACAAATCATAGTCTGTTATATCACAGCAGTAACTGAAAACACTGGTGTTATCAGCGCTGTTCCCAGGCCGAAAGTCAAAAACACAGCGCTGCACCAGCTACCAAGGAGAAAAATGACTGCTACTGCTGAACCCATGACACCACTCAGCAAGAAAGTGCTTGCTTATTTAGGATACAAGTATTATAATTGGTTCATGAAAATCTCATGAATATGTAAATAATTTCCGGGGGTATCTGTGAATATGCATGAGTATGCTAAATATATAGCTGCTGCCAGCAAGTACCAGGTGTGCTCACCTTTGTAAAACTATTCATGTTTGCGCCCGGAACTGCAATAAAGAATGCCTGCTTTCTGGCACTCCAAATTGTGTCTTAGATAGTTTCTCCTACCGACTTTTACGGTAACAATTTGGCACCCAAACAAGGACCTTCTGCCATGTTTCCCATGGATCTGGGGAGTCTCTGGGACCTTCACACTGGTATCAGTGGAATTTCCCTGAAAGGAACCACAGCTCCCCAGACTGACTCAGGACCTCAGTAAGATCCTTGATTTTATATCTTTAAAAAGGCATTCTTTCTGGTCCCTTACCATGTTAGTCACAGGGGACACCCTGCACAGTGGGCGAAGGTAGTCTGGTTCTGGATGTCCGGACTCTGGTATCTGGTGGAGGTCAGGATCATGTGTACCACTGCCTCCAAAGGGGGAGTCCTGAAAAGGTCCCTGCTGGGTTGCATTTTGCAACATTTTGGAATCTGGGTGGAGGTCAGGACCACTGCCTCCATAGGGGGGTTTTGAAATCCCCGTTGGGTTGCATTTTGCAACACTGGAAACAAATCTGTGAATCCCTGGGTGGCTCAGTCACTTGGGAGACTCTGGTAAAATACTGTAATCAGTGGTGGCCATTGGACAAACTGGATTTTGGGGAAAAGCGGCCTGTGATCAGCACAATTAATTATAATATTTTGTTACAATTGATGTTATTCTTGTGACAAGAAGGAAAGTGGGATGAAGTAGCTTGTGCGGAAATGGTTTTCACTTTGAGAAATCATCGGGAATGGCAAAAGGATTGTAGTTTTTATCTTGCACCCCAGGACCTGTTAGTATTGTCCTCAGAGAAAAATAGTAAAATTCGCTTAAACACTGTTGCTCTTTGTGCAACATAGGACAGTTATAGAATCATAGAATCATAGAATAGTTAGGGTTGGAAAGGACCTTAAGATCATCTAGTTCCAACCCCCCTGCCATGGGCAGGGACACCTCCCACTAAACCATGCCATCCAAAGCTAAGTCAATCAGAACTGAAGTATTTTGCTCTCTGTTTTGCATCAATAAATCCTGTAGTCACAGGAGAAAAGGTAGGATGGTTGAAAAAGGATTGGCAGGCAAGTTAACAATAGTGTTCCTCAACGACTGATGTCAAGACCAGTGTTAATCAGTGTATTGACTAATGATACAGCAGAAATCAATGGGATTTGGAGGTGTCACCAAAAGAGAAAAAACAGGACATCCCATCAGAAAAATGAATGACTTTAGGATTATTTGACCTGTAGGCAAATGCAAATTCTGTTTTTAATGCAAGCTCTGAGAGAAAGTTGGGGCTTCTATCTTGGAATTGGAATGTATTAATTAATCATAGGGTAATTCTGATGTCCTGGTGATAAAGGTACATAATAGAACCACATTAGTCAGCCAAGATATTTCCACTAGTGACAAGGAAATGTGAATGCTACCACAACAGGTTTAAGTGAGGCATTGTTTAAAATGTACTGTGTATTCCTTGTCCATGTAGGAGAAAGATTGATTTCAACTGTAAAAGGTGCAGGGGAGGGTGTCTGCTGGAAATGATCTGGAGAATAGTGGAGCTGGTTCACAAAAAAGAAGCCTGGATGGGAAGCCAGTGACAAAAAAAGGCAGAGAAAAATTATATTCCTTCTCTATAAATACACTGGCATAAATACCAGAGAGGGGGAAGAGTTATTTAAGTTAAATGACAATTCTGGCACAAGAACAAACGGCTCTGAGTAAGTTTAGGCTGGAAATGAGCAGAATGGCTTCAAACTAAGGGAGATTCTTGAATAGCCTCCTAATGGGAATTGTGCAACTGGGGCTAAAAACACGGTTACTGTGAAGATGGAGTCTGATAAATGTATTAATGAGATTATGCAATGTGGTTGACTTCAGTAGTAAGGGATAAGACTCAGGGTTTCCGTTCCTGTGCTTTTGCAAATACAGTTAAGAATCCTGCAGGTATGAGACAAAACATACAAGGTTGTAATTCTGAGCACTAAACATTTGAAGAATGAGGAGAAGGATTTGGATCCAGCTGGAGACCAGTAACGAGTGGTGTCCCCCAGGGATCGGTGTTGGGACCGGTCTTGTTCAACATCTTTGTGGGTGACATGGACAGTGGGATTGAGGGCGCCCTCAGCAAGTTTGCCGATGACACCAAGCTGTGTGGTTCGGTTGATAAGTTGGAGGGAAGGAATGCCATCCAGAGGGACCTTGACACGCTTGTGAGGTGGGCTGATGCCAACCTAATGAAGTTTAACCATGACAAGTGCAAAGTCCTCCACCTGGGTCGGAGCAATGCCAGGCACAGCTACAGGTTGGGCGGGGAGGAGATTCAGAGCAGCCCTGTGGAGAAGCACTTGGGGGTGTGGGTTGATGAAAAAATGAACATGAGCAGGCAGTGTGCGCTTGCAGCCCAGAAGGCCAACCGTATCCTGGGCTGCATCAAAAGGAGCGTGACCAGCAGGTCAAGGGAGGTGATCCTGCCCCTTTACTCTGCTCTCGTGAGACCTCACTTGGAGTATTGTGTGCAGTTCTGGTGTCCTCAACATAAAAAGGACATGGAACTGTTAGAACAAGTGCAGAGGAGGGCCACGAGGATGATCAGGGGACTGGAGCACCTCTCGTATGAAGATAGGCTGAGAAAATTGGGGCTGTTCAGCCTGGAGAAGAGAAGGCTGTGTGGAGACCTCATAGCAGCCTTCCAATACCTGAAGGGGGCCTATAGGGATGCTGGGGAGGGACTCTTCATTAGGGACTGTGGTGAGAGGGCAAGGGGTAATGGGTTTAAACTTAAACAGGGGAGGTTTAGATTGGATATGAGGAAGAAATTCTTTACTGTGAGGGTGGTGGGGCCCTGGAATGGGTTGCCCAGGGAGGTTGTGAATGCTTCATCCCTGGCGGCGTTCAAGGTGGTGTTGGACATAGCCTTGGATGGCATGGTTTAGTGGGAGGTGTCCCTGCCCATGGCAGGGGGGTTGGAACTCAATGATCTTGAGGTCCTTTCCAACCCTTACTATTCTATGATTCTATGATTCTATGATTTGATGGTAGCCCCCAGAAGAAGGCGTATTGTGAACAATGGGGCAGAAGGTGCTGACAATGAGAATCAAGCACAATCACAGGCACAGGCACCGGAAAGGGGAGATGTTAGAGGGGGCTGAATGATTTTGCCCTACAGCAGGTCAAACTAGGGAAAAACAAGTGGAAACTGTGATTGCACCTTTAAGACAAGCTGTGGGCAATGATGATCTAGTCATACTTGCTGAGGGCGCACTCAATCCCACTGTCCATGTCACCCACAAAGATGTTGAACAAGACCGGTCCCAACACCGATCCCTGGGGGACACCACTCATTACTGGTCTCCAGCTGGACACTGAGCCACTGAGCACTACTCTTTGCGTGCGGCCATCCAGCCAGTTCTTTATCCACCGAGTGGTCCACCTATCAAATTGATGTCTCTCCAACTTAGAGAGAAGGATGTCATGGGAGACAGTGTCAAAGGCTTTACACAAGTCCAGGTAGATGACATCAACTGCTCTGCCCCTGTCCATCAGTTCCGTGGCCCCACCATAGAAGGTCACCAGATTGGTCAGGCAGGATTTCCCCTTAGTGAAGCCATGCTGGCTATCCCCAAGCACCTTGTTGGTTTTCATGTGCCTTAGCATGCCTTCCAGGATAATCCGCTCCAAGATTTTGCCAGGCACAGAGGTGAGACTGACTGGTCTGTAATTCCCTGGGTCATCCATTTTTCCCTTCTTAAAAATGGGGGTTATATTTCCCTTTTTCCAGTCATCGGGAACTTCACCTGACTGCCATGATTTCTCAAATATGATGGACAGTGGCTTAGCAACTTCATTTGCCAGCTCCTTCAGGACCTGTGGATGGATTTCATCCGGTCCCATGGACTTGTATACATTCAGGTTCCTAAGGTGGTCCTGAACAAGATCCTCCCCCACAGTGGGCCCAGGGTCCCCCCCCTCACCGTCCCCGCGTCTGCCTTCCAAGACTTGGGTGGTGTGGTCAGAGCATTTGCCGGTAAAGACTGAGGCAAAGAAGTCATTAAGAACCTCAGCCTTCTCCAAATCCAGGGTAGCCAGTTCTCCCGATAGCTTCTGGAGAGGGCCCACGGTGTCCCTAACCTGTCTTTTATTGGCAATGTACCTATAAAATCCCTTCCTGTTATCCTTAACATCCCTAGCCAAGTTTAATTCTAAGTGGGCCTTAGCTTTCCTAACCTGGTCCCTAGCTTCCCGGACAACATCCCTGTATTCTTCCCAGGTCGCCTGACCTTGCTTCCACCTTTTATAAGCCTCTTTTTTCCTTCGAATTTTGCTCAGCAGCTCCTTATCCATCCAAGGAGGTCTCCTGGCCCTCCTGCAGCACTTCCTTCTAGTTGGGATGCATTGCTCCTGAGCTTGCAGCAGGTGATCCTTGAATATCAACCAACAGTCTTGGGCCCCCCTGCCCTCTAGGGCTGTATCCCATGGAACCTTACTGAGCAGGTTCCTGAAGAGGCCAAAATCTGCTCTCTTGAAGTCCAGGGCACTGAGCTTGCTGCATGCTCTTCTCACTGTCCTGAGCATCTCAAACTCGACCATCTCATGATTGCTGCAATCAAGGCTGCCCTGGAGCGTCACATTCCCAACCAGCCCTTCCCTGTTGGTGAGGACGAGGTCAAGCATGGCACCTCTCCTTGTCGGCTCCTCTATTACTTGCAGAAGGAAGATGTCTACCACACAATCGAGGAACCTTCTGGATTGCTTGTGCCGGGCCGTACCATCCCTCCAACAGATATCAGGGTGGTTGAAGTCTCCCATGAGAACAAGGGCCTGCAAGCGTGAGGCTGCTCCTATCTGCCTATGGAGCGCTTCGTCCAGCAAGTCCCCCTGGTCAGGCGGTCTGTAACAGATCCCCACAATAATGTCACCCATCGCTGTTCTCCCTTTAACCCTGACCCACAAACTCTCTGTCGACTGCTCACCTGTCCCCAGACAGAGTTCCATACTCTCTAGCCTATCCCTAACATAAATAGCAACTCCCCCTCCCCATCTGCCAGGCCTGTCTTTCCTAAAGAGCCGGTAACCTTCCATTCCAACACACCAGTCATAGGTGCCATCCCACCATGTTTCTGTGATGCCTATGATATCATACCCCCGTAGATGTGCACACATCTCTAATTCCTCTTGTTTGTTCCCCATACTACGGGCATTTGTGTAGAGGCATTTGAGCCGAGATCCAATTGAAGCCGGCTCATTGGCTGGAGCAGCTGGAATATCCCTACATTGCTCCGAACGTTTACTATAGGTGCTGCCAACCGACTGGGTGTGTTGGGATGGAATGATGCCCCCCTCCCCCAACACATCTAGTTTAAAGCATCCTTGACCAGCCTGGCAAGCCTCCTACCAAATCCACTCTTCCCCTTCTTTGTCAGACCAGCTCCACCAGCCCCCAGTAGACCTGGCCTACTATATTGAGTCTCATGGTCAAGGTACCCAAACCCCTGACTATGGCACCACCCTTCTAACCATTTATTAACCTGCCCAATCCTCCTAGCCTTTTCAAGGTCCTGCCCTGTATCCTGGAGAATTGACGAAAAGACGATCTGAGCTCCAGAGCCCCTAACCACCTCTCCCAGAGCTCTGTAGTCCTTCTTTATGGTCTCCGGGCTACTGCTATCTATATCAGTAGCACCCACATGTATTACCAGGAGTGGGTAATAGTCAGTGGGACCGACTAGAGCAGGCAGCTTCTCAGCCACATCCCTGATCCGAGCCCCTGGTAGGCAACACACCTCCCTTGAGCCTGGGTCAGGCCGGCAGATGGGTGCCTCTGTGCCTTTCAGATTAGAGTCCCCGACTACTACGGCCCGCCGCTTTTTCCTGGTAGCACCAGTAATCATGATAAAGATTTCCTTTACCATTATAAATTAGAATATTTGTAAATAAGTGGCTGGTAATTATTCATCATGTTTTTGAGAGTGTTGACAGGAATATGATTATTCACATGGCTTGGACCGCAATAGAGCAACAAGTAACAGCAGGCACATGGGCAGGTACAGTGAATCTTCATGTACCTACCACCGATCCTAACTGGGACCCTAATCAGGACCAGGACAGGCAGGCTTTGAAACAATATCGGAGGTGGATTTTATTCGGTATTAAGAATCCAGTCCCCAAGGCAGTGAACTGGTCTAAACTATATGAAATAAAGCAAGATATAAATGAATCACCTTCTGGATTTGTGGAAAGATTAAAAGAGGTGATGTATAAATATACTACTACTGGTCCTGAATCAAGAGGAAGGAAGGAGAGAATTAGGCCATTTAATAAAAGGGCAATCCATGGAAGATATAAGGAAAAAGGTACAAAAGCGTAAGGGGGAGGAACAATATGATTTGGGAAAAATAATGAATGTGGCCTAGGAGACCTATCGCAATCCGACCACCATTGCTCTGGTGCAAGTTCCCTGAAACAGTTCAAATGGTGATGGAATTATGAATATATATTATTAATGAAATTATTAATTTATTAATATAATATAGTATTGTGTATTGTGGGTTATAGTGTGTTGGATTTCAACTAGGAACCTGTTACTGTATATGTGGGGGCATAAGATAAACTCCAGAGTAAAACTGGAATGTTTAGGGGGGAAAAAAAAAGAAAAAATTGTTGGCTGTAGCTATCACACAAGAAACCAGGAAGAGGGGGAGCGGCCCAGGAGGAAAGGATCATCAAGAAGGATTACATTAAAAGGTTTATGAATAGACTCCACAGGTTGCATTGGAAGAGAGAATGACCTCAGAATCAAAATAAACACCAGAGATTTAGTGGAATGTCAGGACAGGCAGAGAAAATGATGACTTTAGATGAGGGCTGAGGAGAACTGGGGGAAAATTTGAAATCCTACACAGCAGAACCCCTGGTTACAGTTAGGTTGGGGAATGACAAGGTAAAATTTCTTGTAGAAA
Source organism: Amazona ochrocephala (assembly GCA_039720435.1). Taxonomy (NCBI): domain Eukaryota; kingdom Metazoa; phylum Chordata; class Aves; order Psittaciformes; family Psittacidae; genus Amazona; species Amazona ochrocephala. The sequence goes on from CM077908.1 coordinate 27,557,151, forward strand.
CTGAAGCTACTTATTCTGTTATAAATACTTGTAAAGGGTAATTAAGTAAACAGCTTCAGGCATTGGTGCCACAGGGTGGACAGGATCCTAGCCTTTCTTTCAACCTTTAAATTTTAAAATTGACAAACAGACGTTGACCCATCAATTTCTTTACATGCCTGAGTGCCCTGTACTGTTATTGGATAGTGTCATGGGTTTGGCAGTGGCAGTCATTTTTCTCCTTCTTGGTGGCTGGTGCAGCGCTGTGTTTTTGACTTTCGACCTGGGAACAGCACTGATAACACCGATGTTTTTGGTTACTGCTTAGTAATGTTTTGGTCTGACCAAGGACTTTCTGAGTCTCATGCTCTGCCAGGGAGGAGGGGAAGCCGGGAGGAAGCAGAGACAGGACACCTGACCCAAACTGACCAGAGAGGTATTCCATACCACAGCACATCATGCCCAGGATGTAAAAAACTGGGGGCAGGAATCCAGAAGAGTGAGTTCACAACTCGGTCGTCGGGTGGTGAGCAGTTGTGTTCTCCTTCCTTATATTTCCCTGGTCATTATTATTATTGGTGGTAGCAGTAGTGATTTGTGTTATACCTTAGTTACTGGACTGTTCTTATCTCGACCCATGGGAGTTATATTCTTTTGATTCTCCTCCCCATCCCTCTGGGAGCGGGGGGGGGGGAGGGAAGGAGGGGGGAGTGAGTGAGCAAACTGCGTGAGTTACAACTTAAACCACGACAGATAGAAATATATTGAGTAAATTGCATGCATAAATTATATTCAAACAAAGAAAATTCAGATACATGTTCCTGATGAAAAGGCTGTGGAGGCCCAAGTTTTAATGTTACAAAAAACAGCTACTGAACCAGATATACCAGATGAAGTGGAGAATGCAGTACCTCACTAGTATGGGCTGCTGGAGCACTGGGACAATCACGAAATGCAGAACCAGTAACTATTCGTCTGAAACCAAACATCAGGCCTGTAAGACAGAAACAATGTCCTATAAAACTGGAAGCAAGAAAAGGACTAAAGCCTCTAATAGAAAATTTTATCAAATACTTTGGGACAAAAATGGACTGTATTTGTACTTCACATGGTAATAACCATTCTGGAACAGAAAAGAAGTCATTGGCTTTCCCCAAGCAGGCTGTTAAAATATCAGGCTGTGCTTTTAGAATAAGAGGACATAGAATTGAAAGTAACTAATGTTTTGAACCCAGCAGTGGTTTTGACAACCGATCCAGAAGCAGGAGAGGTGACTCACAACTGTTTACAGACTTGAGCAGGTGTATTCCAGCCATACTGACCTACACGATACATCCCTGAAGGATGTGGACTACAAACTGTTGTGGATGGTAGCAGCTTTATGAAAATGGAAACCGAAAAGCAGGACACACTGTCATAACCAAACATGAGATAATAGAAGCTAAAGCCCTGCACACCCCAACACATCATCACAGAACTGAGGTGACTGTCTCGCGAGGGGAGGCCTGCAGTGCCTGATCGGGGGGGGGGGGGGGGGGGGGGGGGAGGCTCGGCGACTACGAGCTTCACCTCGGAGCAGCAACTTGCCCCGAGGGAGCTTCAAGTCCTCGACAAGGCCTGCCCGGGAGCCTGCAGCTCCGCGGAGGCGAGCGGCTGACTCAGAGGGGGCGGTGTCAGGAGGACCGGCGGCAGACCTGACTGGTTAAAAACCTGCCCCAGGGAGCGCGAGCGACCCGGAGCGGGCTCGAAGCAGTTTGCGCGGCAGTTCGCGCGGGCAGGCGAGCGGGGTGGTGAGCAGGATGGTGAACGCTCGCCGTACGAGCAAGGCTCGGTCTGGGAGCTCTGCTCTGGCTGCGCCGGTGGTGGCCAGTGTAGGCACCCAGACGGAGCTGACGGGAAGGGAGGCTGTAGTGCAGAGCTCGGGGTATCCTAAGGGAAGGGTGAGCAATGGGCGGGGCTACACTCTGCGTTCTCTGGTGGAGGTCCTCCTGCAGCAGGTGGCTGAACTGCAGGAAGCTGTTACCAGGCTGAAAGGTGTCAGGGAAGCTGAGGGGGAGCAGCACTGCTTGCTCCGGGACCAAACTGTTCCGGGGCCTCGAGTGTCTACTGTTGCTCCTGCAGGAAAGGAGGCTGCTAACCCAGGAAAGGAGGCTGCTAACCCAGGAAGCTGGGAAAAGGTAACAGAAAAAAACAACAAAAAAAGGAGGAAGAGGGTAATTAAAAGCAGGGGGCTTCCTCCTACATCTGTTGTCCCCACCCAGAACCGCTTTGCTGTCCTGCAGGGGGCTGATGAGCAACAGCGCTCTGCTATCCTGCAGGGGACTGAGGAGCAACAGCGCTCCCACCAGGCGCAACCAGCTAGTGCACTGGTAAAGAAGGTCACTACTGGTGCTGCCAGGAAAAAGCAGCGGGTCGTAGTAGTCGGGGACTCTAATCTGAAAGGCACAGAGGCACCCATCTGCCAGCCTGACCCAGGCTCAAGGGAGGTGTGTTGCCTACCAGGGGCTCGGATCAGGGATGTGGCTGAGAAGCTGCCTGCTCTAGTCGGTCCCACTGACTATTACCCACTCCTGGTAATACATGTGGGTGCTACTGATATAGATAGCAGTAGCCCGGAGACTATAAAGAAGGACTACAGGGCTCTGGGAGAGGTGGTTAGGGGCTCTGGAACGCAGATCGTCTTTTCATCAATTCTCCAGGATACAGGGCAGGACCTTGAAAAGGCTAGGAGGATTGGGCAGGTTAATAAATGGTTAGAAGGGTGGTGCTATAGTCAGGGGTTTGGGTACCTTGACCATGAGACTCAGTATAGTAGGCCAGGTCTACTGGGGGCTGGTGGAGCTGGTCTGACAAAGAAGGGGAAGAGTGGATTTGGTAGGAGGCTTGCCAGGCTGGTCAAGGATGCTTTAAACTAGATGTGTTGGGGGAGGGGGGCATCATTCCATCCCAACACACCCAGTCGGTTGGTAGCACCTATAGTAAACGTTCGGAGCAATGTAGGGATATTCCAGCAGCTCCAGCCAATGAGCCGGCTTCAATTGGATCTCGGCTCAAATGCCTCTACACAAATGCCCGTAGTATGGGGAACAAACAAGAGGAATTAGAGATGTGTGCACATCTACGGGGGTATGATATCATAGGCATCACAGAAACATGGTGGGATGGCACCTATGACTGGTGTGTTGGAATGGAAGGTTACCGGCTCTTTAGGAAAGACAGGCCTGGCAGACGGGGAGGGGGAGTTGCTATTTATGTTAGGGATAGGCTAGAGAGTATGGAACTCTGTCTGGGGACAGGTGAGCAGTCGACAGAGAGTTTGTGGGTCAGGGTTAAAGGGAGAACAGCGATGGGTGACATTATTGTGGGGATCTGTTACAGACCGCCTGACCAGGGGGACTTGCTGGATGAAGCGCTCCATAGGCAGATAGGAGCAGCCTCACGCTCGCAGGCCCTTGTTCTCATGGGAGACTTCAACCACCCTGATATCTGTTGGAGGGATGGTACGGCCCGGCACAAGCAATCCAGAAGGTTCCTCGATTGCGTGGAAGACAACTTCCTTCTGCAAGTAATAGAGGAGCCGACAAGGAGAGGTGCCATGCTTGACCTCGTCCTCACCAACAGGGAAGGGCTGGTTGGGAATGTGACGCTCCAGGGCAGCCTTGATTGCAGCGATCATGAGATGGTCGAGTTTGAGATCCTCAGGACAGTGAGAAGAGCGTGCAGCAAGCTCACTGCCCTGGACTTCAAGAGAGCAGACTTTGGCCTCTTCAGGAACCTGCTCAGTAAGGTTCCATGGGATACAGCCCTAGAGGGCAGGGGGGCCCAAGACTGTTGGTTGATATTCAAGGATCACCTGCTGCAAGCTCAGGAGCGGTGCATCCCAACTAGAAGGAAGTTCAGCAGGAGGGCCAGGAGACCTCCTTGGTGGATAAGGAGCTGCTGAGCAAAATTCGAAAGAAAAAAGAGGCTTATAAAAGGTGGAAGCAAGGTCAGGCGGCCTGGGGAGAATACAGGGATGTTGTCCGGGAAGCTAGGGACCAGGTTAGGAAAGCTAAGGCCCACTTAGAATTAAACTTGGCTAGGGATGTTAAGGATAACAGGAAGGGATTTTATAGGTACATTGCCAATAAAAGACAGGTTAGGGACACCGTGGGCCCTCTCCAGAAGCTATCGGGAGAACTGGCTACCCTGGATTTGGAGAAGGCTGAGGTTCTTAATGACTTCTTTGCCTCAGTCTTTACGGGCAAATGCTCTGTCCACACCACCCAAGTCTTGGAAGGCAGACGCGGGGACGGTGAGGGTGGGGACCCTGGGCCCACTGTGGGGGAGGATCTTGTTCGGGACCACCTTAGGAACCTGAATGTATACAAGTCCATGGGACCGGATGAAATCCATCCACAGGTCCTGAAGGAGCTGGCAAATGAAGCTGCTAAGCCACTGTCCATCATATTTGAGAAATCATGGCAGTCAGGTGAAGTTCCCGATGACTGGAAAAAGGGAAATATAACCCCCATTTTTAAGAAGGGAAAAATGGATGGCCCAGGGAATTACAGACCAGTCAGTCTCACCTCTGTGCCTGGCAAAATCTTGGAGCGGATTATCCTGGAAGGCATGCTAAGGCACATGAAAACCAACAAGGTGCTTGGTGACAGCCAGCATGGCTTCACTAAGGGGAAATCCTGCCTAACCAATCTGGTGACCTTCTATGAAGGGGCTATGGAACTGATGGACAGGGGCAGAGCGGTTGATGTCATCTACCTGGGCTTGTGTAAAGCCTTTGACACTGTCTCCCATGACATCCTTCTCTCTAAGTTGGAGAGACATCAATTTGATAGGTGGACCACTCGGTGGATAAAGAACTGGCTGGATGGCCGCACGCAAAGAGTAGTGCTCAGTGGCTCAGTGTCCAGCTGGAGACCGGTAACGAGTGGTGTCCCCCAGGGATCGGTGTTGGGACCGGTCTTGTTCAACATCTTTGTGGGTGACATGGACAGTGGGATTGAGTGCGCCCTCAGCAAGTTTGCCGATGACACCAAGCTGTGTGGTTCGGTTGATAAGTTGGAGGGAAGGAATGCCATCCAGAGGGACCTTGACACGCTTGTGAGGTGGGCTGATGCCAACCTGATGAAGTTCAACCATGCTAAATGCAAAGTCCTCCACCTGGGTTGGAGCAATGCCAGGCACAGCTACAGGTTGGGCAGGGAGGAGATTGAGAGCAGCCCTGCAGAGAAGGACTTGGGGGTGTGGGTTGATGAAAAAATGAACATGAGCTGGCAGTGTGCGCTTGCAGCCCAGAAGGCCAACCGTATCCTGGGCTGCATCAAAAGGAGTGTGACCAGCAGGTCGAGAGAGGTGATCCTGCCCCTTTACTCTGCTCTCGTGAGACCTCACTTGGAGTATTGCGTGCAGTTCTGGTGTCCTCAACATAAAAAGGACATGGAAGTGTTAGAACAAGTCCAGAGGAGGGCCACGAAAATGATCAGGGGACTGGAGCACCTCTCGTATGAAGATAGGCTGAGAAAATTGGGGCTGTTCAGCCTGGAGAAGAGAAGGCTGCGTGGAGACCTCATAGCAGCCTTCCAATACCTGAAGGGGGCCTATAGGGATGCTGGGGAGGGACTCTTCATGAGGGACTGTGGTGAGAGGACAAGGGGTAATGGGTTTAAACTTAAACAGGGGAAGTTTAGATTGGATCTGAGGAAGAAATTCTTTACTGTGAGGGTGGTGGGGCCCTGGAATGGGTTGCCCAGGGAAGTTGTGAATGCTTCATCCCTGGCGGCGTTCAAGGTGGTGTTGGACATAGCCTTGGATGGCATGGTTTAGTGGGAGGTGTCCCTGCCCATGGCAGGGGGGTTGGAACTCGATGATCTTGAGGTCCTTTCCAGCCCTTACTATTCTGTGATTCTGTGTGAAATCCAAGCTGATGGTGCTACTGAGCGTTCTGGAATTGTCAGAAAGTCAAAACTTGCTTTTAAGGCATATCAATTTGATAACACTCCAGTGAATACTGTCAATCATGTTGCTGACAAAGCAGATGAAGAAGCTATGGGTGGGGACTTTTTATTAATATTGCCTCATAAGTATCAGTGCTTGGATAATGGAGTTCCAAGTTATCAAACAGAGGATGAGAAATTACCTAGTCTATTAGGAGCCAAGAAGAATAATGAAGAATGGTGGGTTACACCAAACAGTCAAGTAATAATTGTCCAGCCTCTTATGAGAAGAAAACCACCAGGCAACTCACGGAGGAACAGAATCGATGACTGAGGCTTTAAAGCTCCAAGTTCTGAGTATGCAAATGGCTGGAATGATAGAAGTGTTATAAAAGAAGTGTGAACCTTGTTTACCATGCTAAGAGACCCCCACCCGGAACAACAAAGGCAACTGTCCAGGAAACTATTGGTAAATGGACTTTACAGAATTGCCACAGCACAACAAGCTCAAGTATATATATATGTATATACTGGTACTAATAGATATGTTTTCTGGTTGGCCGGAGGCTTTCCCTTGTCGCACCAATATGGCTCATGAAGTAGTAAAACATTTATTGAATAAAATAATACCCCAATATGGTGCACCAGCAGACTTGTTCTCGGATAGAGGTCTGCACTTTGTTGCAGTAGTTAGGAAGGTGGGAGAGTGTTTGGGAATCAAGTGGGATCTGCATACCTTATACAGGCCTCAGCCTAGTAGGAAAGTGAAATGTATGAATCAGACACTCAAGTTACAATTAAAATATGTCAAGAAACTTATTTAACTTGGTTACAAGCCCTACCAATTGCTTTGTTAAGGATACAAATACAGCCAGGAAGGTATCACATGAGTCCATATGAACTGATGTATGGGCGGCGTTACCAACCATCTTTTATTCCTGCTGATACGTCTTTGCAGGTGATTACTCCATTCTTCACAGGGAAAACAGGATCTCAGACAATACATACTGGCACTGTAGGACATTACCCAAACTGTAGCTGGATGCCATGGTTTAAGCCTCTATAAACTCACGCAGTTGCTCTCTCACTCACTCCCCACTCTTTCTTCCCCCAGTCCCGGGGGAATGGGAAGGAGAACAGAAAAAATGCAACTCCCACAGGTTGAGATAAGAACAGTTTAGTAACTAAGGTATAACACAAACCACTACTACTACCACCAATAATAATAATGACAAGAGAAATACAAGGAAAGAATACAATTGCTCACCACCAATCCCCAGCCCGACCAAGCAGTGCACCCCCCACAGTGCACCCCACCCTTCCAGGTCTCTGCCCTCCGTTTTTACATCCTGGACATGACGTGTTGTGGTATGGAATAACCTCTTTGGTTAGTCTGGGTCAGGTGTCCTGTCTCTCCTTCCTCCCGGCTTCCCCTCCTCCCTGGCAGAGCATGAGACTCAGAAAGTCCTTTGTCGGACCAAAACATTACCAAGCAGTAACTGAAAACACTGGTGTTATCAGCGCTGTTCCCAGGTCGAAAGTCAAAAACACAGCGCTGCACCAGCTACCAAGAAGGAGAAAAATGACTGCTACTGCTGAACCCAGGACACTGGACAATGCAACTCCAGATGAAGGGACCCCAAACTGGCTATTGAAATGCTCCAGAAGGGAAAGGGTGGTATTGGTTGTGTAGTAATACTGCAAGGAAAGCCCTTCCCCCAGGATGGGCTGAAACATATACATTGGGTGTTGTACTCCCGGGTGCTATACAGGCATTACAGACTGAGGTATCCATGCTATCCCAGGTAAGAGTGCAGAACTGTATGGCTCTTAGCACATACATAGACCAGAGCGACCAGAGTGGCAGAATATCCACAGATCTAGAAGAAATATGAAGCAGACAAAGATCTTACATCAGGCCACTAGATGACACTTCCTGGGGATTTGAAGAATTACGGCATGGACTTATTTCTTGGCTAACAAATTGGATATGGTTAAAAAAAGTTGTTTGTGATCATTATAGGAATAATTTGTGCCTGCATCCTTGCATGTATCATGATTCAATTTTGTAGTTGCTGGTCATGATGGTGTATTAGAATCAAATATGGGTAAAAGGTAAAGAATGAGACTTACAGGATATATGTATATCCTTTAAGTCTCAAAGGGAGGAAATGGAGGCTTAAATTGTAGGTTTAAACTAGCAATAGTTTGTGTGTGTCTTTCAACTAACATAGTAGAGTACAGCAAACTGTTCTAATTTGCTAACACATACAGAGAAAGGAACATTCAGCTGATGGGGGAGGGGGAAGGAGCATCACAGGACTGATAACAACTAAGGAGACAGTAAATAAGACCAAGGATGCCAGCCTTCAAGATAGCAGAGTGGCACCCAACGTGGAGCAAAACTGGACCAGAACAGAAGCAAGGACATACCAACTACTAACTCAGTGCTAGGACCTTGCAAGCAGGCACAAGCACTGAGGTCATTCAATTAGGAAAACAGGAGGAGTCAGGGGGGAGGAAGAAAAAAAGAGGAGATATGGGGGGAAGGAAAGAGGAAAACGGGAGACGTTTTGCTGGAAGGAGGAAAATAGGAGGGGACGTGGGGAGGTTGGAGGAAGAAAAGGAGGGGATGGGGGTGAAGGAGGAAAAAAGTAGGAGAGGTGGGGGGGAAGGAATGAAAAAAGGAGGTGACCTGAGGGAGGAGCAAATAAAAGGAGAAGGGGGGACAGAGGGAAAACTGAGAAAAAGTTAGTTGCAGAAAGTAAAAAGGAGATTTTGGTGGCGGAATTAGGAAAATGGGAGGAGTCAGAGGGGGAAGGAGGAAAAAAAGAGGAGATATGGGGGGAAGGAAAGAGGAAAACAGGAGACGTTTTGCTGGAAGGAGGTAAATAGGAGGGGACGTGGGGAGGGAAGGAGGAATAAAGGAGTGGATAGGAGAAGGAGGTAAAAAAAAAGACGTGGTTGGGGGAAGGAAGAAAAAATACAGAGATGTGGAGGAGGAGCAAAAAAGAAGGAGATGGGGGTGTGGGAGGGAAAACTGAGAAGTGAGTTAGGGGAAAGGAGGGAAAAATTAGGAGTTGAAAGGGGAAGGTGGAAAAAAGGAGAACTGGGGGGAAGGTGGAAAAAAGGAGAACAGGGGGAAGGTGGAAAAAAGGAGAACTGGGGGGAAGGTGGAAAAAAGGAGAACTGGGGGTAAGGAGGAAAAAAGGAGTACACAGCAGAAGGAGATAAAAAGGAGATGGGTGGGAGGAGGAAAAAAGGATGGGGGGGAAGGAGGTAAAAAGGAGATTTAAGGTGTGAAAGAGGAAAATGTGGGGAATGTGGGGGGGAAGGAGGAAAGAAAGCAAGAAACGTAGCAGGGTGAGGGAAGAAAAAAGGAGGAGATGAGGAGAGAAGGAGGCTAAATAGGAGGAGATGTGGAGGGGGAAGGAGGTAAAAAGAAGGGGACATGGCAGGGGAAGGAAGAAAAAGAGGAGACATGGCAGGGGAAGGAGGGAAAAAGGAGGGGATGGGGGAAGAAAGATGGAAAAAAAGGAGGAGCTGGATGGGGGAAGGAGGAAAATCAGAGGAGCTGTCGGGGAAAAGGAAAATAAAGGAAGAGATGGGGGGAGAAGGAAATAAGGTGGAGATGGAGGGGGTGGGGGTAAGGAGGATAAAAGAAGGTGCTGGTGGGGGAAGGAGATAAAAAGGAAGAGATGGGGGGGAGGAGGAAAAAAGGAGGTGATGTGGGGGGTGAAAGGAGAGAAAATGAGGAGACCTGACTGGGGGGAAAAGAGTTAAAAAGGAGGTGACGGGGGGGGGGGGAGGGAAGGAGGAAAAAAGTAGGAGAGGTGGAGTGTGGAAGAAGAGAAGGAGGTGTATGGGGGGCATGAGGAAATGAGATGGGAGAGAAGAGAAAAAAAGGGGTTGTGTGGGGGGGGGAAGGAGAATAAAGGAGGAGATGTGTGGGAGGCTGGAGGAAAAAAGGGGGAGATGCAGCAGGGGAAGGAGGAAAACTAGGATAAGATGGGGGGAAGGAAGTAAAAAGGAGGAGGTGTTTGGGGGAAGGAGGATAAAAGCAGGTGGGGGGATAGGATGAAAAAAGGAGGAGACTGTGGGACAAGGAGGAAAAAGGAGGAGATCGGGGAGGAGGGAGAAAGGAACACATATGGGGGTGAAGGAGGAGACAAGGAGGGCGGGTGGGGTGGAAGGAGGAAAAAGGGAGGAGATGTGGGGGGGTGGAAGGAGGAAGAAAGGAGTAGACTGGAGAAAGATGAAAAAAGGAGGAGGGCTGGAGAGGAAGGAGGAAAAAAGGAGACATGGTGAGGGAGGAGGAAAAAAGGAGGGCAGGTGTGGGAGAAGAATGAAAAAATGAATGGATGGGGTGGAAGGAGGTAAGAAGGAGGGCGCATGGGGGAGAAGGATGAAAAAAGGAGATGGGTGGAAGGAGCAAAAATGGAAACGTGGGGGGGAGGAGGAAAAAAGGAGGAGTTGGAGGGAGAAGGAATAAAGGAGGAGACTAGAGGGAAGGAGGCAAAAAGGAGAGGTGGGGGGAAATGAGGAAGAAAGGAGGAAACGTGGAGGGAAGGGGGTAAAAAGGAGGGCACATGGGAGGAAGGAGGAAAAAAGGATGTAATGTGGTGGAGGAGCAAAAGGATACTCGGGGAGGAAATAAGGAAAAAGGAGGAGATGGGGGGGATGGAGGAAAAAAGGAGGATATGTGGGGTCAGAAGTTGGAATAAAGGAGATGGGGTGGGGGGAAGGAGGGAACAAAGAAGGAGATGTGGTGGGGGAAGGGATTAAAAAGCAGGAAACTTGGCGGGGAAAAGAGGTAAAAAGGAGGAGATGGGGGGAAGGAGCAAAAAAGGGGGAGATGTGGGAGAGGAAGGAGGAAAAAAGGAGGAGACGTGGGAGGGGAAGAAGGAAAAAAGGAGGAGACGTGGGAGAGGAAGGAGGAAAAAAGGAGGAGACGTGGGAGAGGAAGGAGGAAAAAAGGAGGAGACGTGGGAGGGGAAGGAGGAAAAAAGGAGGAGACGTGGGAGAGGAAGGAGGAAAAAAGGAGGAGACGTGGGAGGGGAAGGAGGAAAAAAGGAGGAGACGTGGGAGAGGAAGGAGGAAAAAAGGAGGAGACGTGGGAGGGGAAGGAGGAAAAAAGGAGGAGACATGGGAGAGGAAGGAGGAAAAAAGGAGGAGACGTGGGAGGGGAAGGAGGAAAAAAGGAGGAGACGTGGGAGGGGAAGGAGGAAAAAAGGAGGAGACGTGGGAGGGGAAGGAGGAAAAAAGGAGGAGACGTGGGAGGGGAAGGAGGAAAAAAGGAGGAGACGTGGGAGAGGAAGGAGGAAAAAAGGAGGAGACGTGGGAGGGGAAGGAGGAAAAAAGGAGGAGACGTGGGAGAGGAAGGAGGAAAAAAGGAGGAGACGTGGGAGGGGAAGGAGGAAAAAAGGAGGAGACGTGGGAGAGGAAGGAGGAAAAAAGGAGGAGACGTGGGAGGGGAAGGAGGAAAAAAGGAGGAGACGTGGGAGGGGAAGGAGGAAAAAAGGAGGAGACATGGGGAGGGAAGGAGGAAAAAGGGAGACCTGGGGTGAAAGGAGAAACTCCCACGGGTTGAGACAAGAACAGTCCAGTAACTAAGGTATAATAGAAAACTACTACTATTACCACAAAGAATAATAATGACAATAAGGGGAGAGAATACAATTGCTCACCACCTGCGGGCCAATACCCAGCATGACCTGAGCAGCTATATAGCCCTTCCAGGTAACTCCCCCCAGTTTCAATACTGAGCATGATGTGCTGTGGTATGGAATACCCCTTTGGCTTGTTTGGGTCAGGTGTCCTGTCTCTGCTTCTTGTGCCCCTCCTCATTAGCAGAGCATGAGACTAAAAGCCCTTGATTGGAGTAAACATTACTTAGCAACAACTAAAACCATCGGTGTTATCAGCGTTGCTCCCAGGCTGAGAGTCAAAAACACAGCACTGCACCAGCTACTAAGGAGAAAAATGCCTGCTACTGCTGAACCCAGGACAGTACCTACCCCTTATTCAATACCATTCACGTCATGCTCAGATCCCACATTTTTCAATATGCCATCACTCTTGTCTCATACACATATATATGTATACACACCCATGTATACACAAAGAGAGAGATCATTCCTTAGTGCATGGACCAATCCCTATAAAGCTGCTGAGTTCACCCGGTCCATGATGTCGGGCTCCATCTCTTGTAACAGTTTTTCAGAGCAGGAGAGACGGCGTGTAGTGTTGGATTGTTGGCTACTGAATGACACGGTGGAACTCGTCTGGTCACTGCTGAGCTCGTCTAGTTTCGTCAAAGTTCATTCTTTGTTGGGATGATGATCAGAGGGAAGTCGGGGCCAGTTGCTGCTGACTAATATGACTAATTTATGACTAAATGACTGATAATGTCATTATTATTATTGGTGGTAGCAGTAGTGGGTTTGTGTTATACCTTAGTTACTGGACTTGTCGAGGTTTAAGCCGTAACTCACGCAGTTTGCTGACTCACTCCCCCCTCTTTCTTCCCCCCCCCCCCCCCGCTCCTGGAGGGATGGGAAGGAGAATCGAAAGAATGCAACTCCCACAGGTTGAGATAAGAACAGTTTAGTAACTAAGGTATAACACAAACCACTACTGCTACCACCAATAATAATAATGACAAGGGAAATACAAGGGAAGAGAATACAACTGCTCACCACTGATACCCAGCCCGACCCAGCAGCGAAACCCCACCCTTCCGGGTCTCTGCCCTCCGTTTTTACATCCTGGGCATGACGTGTTGTGGTATGGAATACCTCTTTGGTCAGTTTGGGTCAGGTGTCCTGTCTCTCCTTCCTCCCGGCTTCCCCTCCTCCCTGGCAGAGCATGAGGCTCAGAAAGTCCTTGGTCAGACCAAAACATTACTAAGCATTAACTGAAAACACTGGTGTTATCAGCGCTGTTCCCAGGCCGAAAGTCAAAAACACAGCGCTACACCAGCTACCAAGGAGAAAAATGACTGCTACTGCAGAACCCATGACAACTGTTCTTATCTCAACCTGTGGGAGTTGCATTCTTTTGATTCTCTTCCCTAACCCTCCAGGAGCAGGGGGAGGAAAGAGGGGGGAGTGAGTGAGCAAACTGTATGAATTACAGCTTAAACCATGACAATTCTGTAATTCAAAGTCCCATTTCTGGGCCATCTTTCCTGATCCTCTAAGGTATATAATGGCCACCATTGGTTACAATATTTAATTAAACTCTTTTTATTATCTGAGCCCCTGGGGGATCCTCCTAATTCTTTCCAATGAACCAGAATACATCCCAAAGGGCTCTTTTCTATTGTTTCTCCACTCTATTTCCCATTATTTTCTTATATACGCAATACACACACACACTCGCATGGGATCCCACAGACACACTCCACAGTTACAACACTTGAGACAGAGACAGAGACTAAAATTCTATCAATCAACAATTAATAAGGCAGTTATAACAATCTGTCACCAATACCAAAATCACAAGTCCAAAAGCATCACTATAACAAGCCACAAAATAGACACACTCCCTTGCTCACAATTTTGAAAACAAAGACAAAAACATACACCAAGGACACCAATACTAATTAGCAGCATGATAAAAACAAAAACAGTTCGCCATTCATTAATTACTCAAGTACAGCATCAAATACCGGTTTTCAGAAATTGGGTCAGGTACCAGAAGAATACAACCACGTTCCTGCATATGATGTCTCCTATGCCTTATGGAACAATTCGGAATGTATACCTGTATACCAAATGGACGCTAGCAGCTGGGTGGTATACACCTTTACCTACGAGAATTTCCTATCCTGATTTATGGAAGGCTTTCTTATTCCTGCATACGCCTTACGGAATATTGACCGCATTCCTGCGTTGGACGTCTCCTACGTCTTATGGAATGCTAACCAGCATAGGAGATGTCTCTTATGCCTTACGGAATGCCACAAAATAAAATAATCAAAAGAATACCTTTACAGTGATGGTGATGGTCCTTGCCTGCTCCCGCAGGGTTCCAAGTGATTCGAGGGGTCCCTCCAGGGAAATTTGTCCCGGGTGCCATAGGGAGCCCTGTCCTCAGAGGGTCCTGCAGCCGAACAGAGAGTGCCCCATCTGGGGTGCCAAATTGATTTGGAGAAAACTCCAGGAACTCGTCAACAAAGTTTTAAGTTGACAAGTAGGTATTCTTCATTGCGGTGCCGGGAGACACGGGGGATCATTCCTCCAAGCGTGTCCCTCCCAAGCATCAACCATGCTGTGATTATATTGTCATTAAACATACATATTCATTAGATTACATACATTACATCATACTTTTAGAGAATGCCTCCAGTATGCACACAAAAAATGTGGTAGTGGGCTTTCAGACCCCTGGTGGTTATTTTTTCATCACTTAGTTTTAGGATCGTTGTCATATCAGTAACCACCAGGCAGTTCTGGCAATGCTTATCTTAGTAATTTCCTTTTCTCTATAGTTGCTAACAAAGCCTAACATCGTAGAGGTTACTCACTTGCAACCCTGTTCTTCAATCAACCCCATTCTTCACTAATTTGGTCTCTGCTTCCTCACAGCTTCCCCTCCTCCCTGGCAGAGCATGAGACTCAGAAAGTCCTTGGTCAGACTAAACATTTGAGCAGTAACTAAAAACACTGGTGATATCAGCGCCGTTCCCAGGCTGAAAGTCAAAAACACAGTGCTGCACCAGCTACTAAGAAGGAGAAAAAATGACTGCTACTGCTGAAACCAGAACAGATGATGATCAGAGGGAAGTCAGAGCCAGTCACTGGTGACCTAAGGACATGCAGTTAGTGGCCTACAAAAGTGCTACATAGCAGGCAACAGCATATAATTGAGTTCACTGGCTGTTTTCTCCTAAAATCAAATCCCCTCGAGGCACACATCGAACCCACGAGTGGGTTTGCCTTTACCTGAAGCAGGAATAACCCAGACTGTCTTCCCCAGCAAATTCTTCGTGTGCACCACAGGAAATTTATCCCCTTGTACAGTATGTAAAAGTTCTGACTGGGCTGGGCCAGCCCTCTTGGCAGATCCTCTAGTGTTGACCAACCAGATGGCTTTTGGTAAATGTGTATCCCAATGTCTGAAAGTCCCACCACCCATTGCTCTCAGTGCAGTTTTTAACAGCCCATTGTACTGTTCCATATTCCCAGAGGCTGGTGCATGGTAGGATATGTGATATACCCACTCAGTGCCATGCTCTTTGGCCCAAGTGTCTATAAGCTTGTTCCGAAAATGAGTCTCATTGTCTTACTCAATTCTCTCTGGGTTGCATGGCACCACAAGATATGTTTCTCAAGGTCCAGGATAGTGTTCTGGGCAGTGGCTTGGGGCACAGCATATATTTGCAGCAAGCCGGTGGTTGCTTCCACTATGGAAAGCACATGGCGCTTGCCTTGGCGGGTTGGTGGGAGTGTGATATAGTCAATCTGCCAGGCATCCCCATATTTGTACTTCAGCCATCGTCCTTCATACCAGGGAGGCTTTAACCGCTAAGCTTGCTTAATTGAAGCCCATTTCACAGTCGTGAATATCCTGGGCAATAGTGTCCATTGTTAAGTCCATCTCTGGATCACAAGCCCATCTGTACGTTGCATCTCTGCCCTGATGGCCTGAAGTGTCATGGGCCAACTGGGCTAAAAATAATTCACCCTTATGTTGCCAATATAAGTCCATCTGAGCCACTTCAATCTTAGCTGCTTTATACACATTGGTTGTTCTGCTGTTCCTCAGTGGCCCGACTCTTAGGTACATGAGCATCTACCTGGCGTACCTTGACCACCAGGCTCTGCACCCGGGCAGCGATATCTTGCCACAGTGCAGCAGCCCTGATGGGTTTACCTCTGCATTGCCAGTTGCTCTGCTTCCATTGCTGCAACCACCCCCACAGGGCATTTGTCACCATCCATGACTCAGCATGAAGTACTGGCCACTTTTCTCATTCAGCAATGTTCAAGGCCAGCTGGATGGTTTTCACCTCGGCAAACTGACTCGACTCACCATCTCCTCCAGCATTTTCTGCAATTTGTCATAGGGGACTCCATACAGCTGCCTTCTATCTCCCATGCTTTCCCACAATATGGCAGGACCCATCAGTAAACAAGGCATATTGCTTTTCACTTTCTGACAGTTTATTATATGGTGGGGTCTCTTCAGCACACATCATCTCCTCCTCTGGTGACATTCCAAAAGCTTTACCCTCTGGCCAGGCCATGATGACTTCTAGAATTCCTGGATAACTGGGAGTTCCTATTCAAGCTCGTTGTATAATAAGTGCAGCCCGCTTACTCCATGCAGCATCGGTTACACGATGTGTAGAGGAGACCCTGCCTTGGAACATCCAGCCCAGTACGGGCAACCGGGGTGCCAGGAGGAGCTGTGCTTCAGTGCCAATCACTTCTGAAGCAGCTCAAACCCCTTCATAGGCTGCCAGTATCTCTTTGTCAGTTGGGGTATAGCTGGCCTCAGATCTGCAGTATCCCTGACTCCAAAAGCCGAGGGGTCGGCCTCAAGTCTCCCCTGGAGCTTTATGCCAGAGGCTCAGGGTAGGACCATTCTCCCTGGCTGTGGTGTAGAGCACATTTTTTACATCTGGCCCGGTCCACACTGGTCCAAGGGCTACTGCATAAACTATCTCTCGTTTAATTTGCTCAAAGGCTTGTTGCTCAGGGCCCCATTTAAAATCATTCTTCTTCCAGGTCACATGATTGATAGAGAGGGCTTACAATCAAACTGTAATTCGGGATGCGCATTCTCCAGAACCCCACAACACCCAAGAAAGCTTGTGTTTCTTTCTTATTAGTTGGTGGAGACATTGCTGTTACCTTGTTGATCACATCTGTGGGGATCTGGAGATGTCCATCTTGCCATTTTAGTCTCCAAAACTGAATCTCCTGTGCAGGTCCCTTGACCTTACTCCGTTTTATGGCAAAACCAGCTTTCAGAAGGATTTGGATTATTTTCCTCCCTTTCTCAAAACCTTATTCTGCTGTATCACCCCACACAATCATGCCATCAATGTATTGCAGGTGTTCTGGAGCTTTTCCCTGTTCCAGTGCAGTCTGGATCAGTCCATAGCAGATGGTAGGGCTGTTTCCACCCCATAGGCAGTCAGTTCCAAGTGTACTGGGCGCCCTTAAAAGTCAAAACGAAATGTAGCCTGCACTCTGCTGCCAAAGGAATTGAGAAAAATGCTTTGGCAATATCAGTTGTGGCATCCCACTTGGCTGCCTTTGACTCCAGTTCATACTGAAGTTCTAGCATGTTTGGTATGGCAGCACTCAAGGCTGGCGTGACTTCGTTCAGGCTGCAATAGTTTACTGTTAGTCTCCACTCTCCATTAGACTTTTGTGTTGACGCAGAAGTCCCGGACACAGCACACAGACCAATATGATCAGGCTGTGCCAAAGTTTATTGCGCAGATAGCTCAGTATATATAGGCACTCTACTTGTCTATCATTAACACACACAAGTCTAATTGGATACATGTATCATTCACACAGCTAAATACCAAACAGGATTCACTCAGTAACAGCTTAATGATTGGTTAACTATGACAGCATATGCTTCAAGGTTACAGTTAACATTCCTTCTCTGCGTATCTCTCTCAGTAGTTTTCCGTGCTAACTTTTCCCAAGGCTTCTGCACGTACACGAACTTTAGTAACCCTCAGGCGAGGCCTCAGTGCCTGCGGGTCACTACCTTATAATTGTCAAGCAATTGTCTGGATTGCTCACATGCCTGTTCACAGCCAAATAGCTCTCCACAAATCCCCCTTTTTGTTTTTGAGCAATCCAGACCCGATTCACAGCACGAAATAGCATACTGACAATACACTTCCACAAACAACAAAAGATTTAAACAATAATAATCAATACCATTAAAACTGTTAAACCTTGTTTGATTAGTACTCCTAGCCAACTACTAATACCCCAACCCTGTAACAACTTTTGAAACCAATCCCATTCTGAGAGTACTTGTAACTTTTGCACTCATGAGAACCTAAAGTGTGTTTTTTGTAAGCAAGCGAAATTTACAGTCCAGCTCAGCAACCTTCTTATCCTAGCTCCTTCTTATCTTCCAGGCCTGCATTCTTGTTTCATTAACTGTCCGGGAGTTGCTTCTTTTCCACGGTCGGCTGCACAGAGGTAACCAGGAGTTACCCCTGCTACATGGCCAGCTGCACATACTTGCTTTCATTCAGAGCAGGCATATGTCCATTCTCTAACAAGAAATCATCCACATCTCCCCCTTTTCTTTTCTTGAATGAGCCAAAGCTGTTTTACCAGGTTTTCAATCATATCACGAATACATTGCAAAATACAAGGTACAATCATAACTATGGTCAAGATTACTACCAAAATCATTCCAATACCTTTAATCAGAGATGTGAGCCAACCATTAAAGTCCCAAGATGTAAGAAGGGCATCTAACCAAGGAATTTTATCGTTCTGATAGACATCATGAAGTACTTTCGCATGCTTCCAAATTTCTTTAACATCTTTCAAGGTCTTTCCAGACTGATCAAGATAAGTACAACAAGATTCATTAATTAAAGTACATACTCTGTCTACTTGAGCTGTTAATATATCTAAAGCCTTACAATTCTACAAAACTATATTTTTAAAGAATTTACTTCTACTTGTATTAACATAGTCACATACGTATTGCCATTAAAAACAGCATAACAAACTTACACTGGAATCATTTTGCACACTTTGCTTTAGTCTTGCAGTCACATTACATCCTTTGTTACATTCTATAACTTGATATGGTTCTGGTCCTTTCCACTCGTTATCATGTAGGTCTTTATATAGAACTGGTGGTTTGGGCAAGGAATCATCTGTTAGATGTCACAAATGCTGTATTGCAGAAAGAGAATCAAAACTAGACAAATTTAAAAGTTTTTGTACAAATTACGCTTTGCAAACTGTTTGAAGAAAATCCTTACATTTCCCTCTTTTTTTTTTTTTTGTTTTTGTTTTTATTTTATATATATTACCTGTTTCAGATGACCCTACTTGAGCAGCGGATTTGGACTAGATCGTATCTCCAACATATGCCAACCACAGGCTGCTTGGCCTGCCTTTCTCTCCTGTATAGTTCTCTGACAACAGGAGAGGCCATCCCTCACATCAAGGTCTGGCATGGCATGTGTCCCCACCACTCAACGCCTGCTGGGTTGCAGCCAGTAGCGGAGCGAAAGGTTCTTCTTGGTGGCAAACACAGAGGCCAACCCAGTCTTGCCCTTGACTGCGGTAGGAGGTATTTGGCCAACATCAGTTGTGGCACCTTGTTGTCAGTGCAGAGGTTCACCTGCTTCATTCAGTAACAAGTCACTACTATGGCAAAGCACATACAGATTTACATTAGCAGTATATATATACTACAGGGCGCAGCAGCATGTTGAAGATGCTAGTGGCAGTGAGGGATCAGCCAAAGAAATTTCTTACCAGTGGCGTTCTCTCATTCAAAGGCTGGATTGCTCACATGTCCGTTAACTGAAAGGAATGCTTCCACAATACCCTCTTCTTGTTTTTGAGCAATCCAGATTTGATTTAGCATTCTGTTTACAAATTTCTTCAGTATAGTAAATACAATGGTGCAAGCAAACAAAATTAGTAATATAATGCCTAAAACCTTCAAAGCAATAATTATCCAATTTTGAATCCAAGTCCCTATTCCCCATCCTGAAAAAATGTTGCGGAGCCAGTCATCTAAAGGATTCACATCTTGTTGGATTTTTTGTGAGTGTCCTTTTAGATAGGTCAATTGTTTGTGAACGCTCTTACTGTGATCGGACAGATTCACACAACACATACCTTCAAAGTCCTCACAGCCATGACCCTGTGCCAACAGCAAAAAGTCGATGGCTGTGCAGTTCTGCAGGAGGGAGTGTCTTAAGCTATTTTGATCCATTAATAATTCTTCGAGAACGGCTGTAGTTACATTAGCCTGCTTTTCTGCCCAACAAGCTAGCTGGGCTGCTGTTCTTAGGGCATTTCCTGCAGCCGCTCCAGGGACAAATAGTGACAGAGCTACTAGAGCAGCTCTGCTCAGTAATTGAACATTGTCATTACAATCAGGGGTGAGTCCTATTGATCACTTAGATCTAGAGCGGAGAATATGACTAAGATTACTCAATTCTGTAAACTTTGGTGCAAAAATAGTCAGTGAACCTAAATAGCATGGCCCTCCAACAATGTCTTTCGGTATTCCTTGCCATGCCCTATCCCCACAGATTAAAAAGACATCTGGTGGTAGGACCTTGGCAGATTTGTTATTCCAAAGGAGGGGCACTGACCAAGGTGTATGAGTAAATCCATATGCATTAAAGGGTTCCACGGTGTCACCTGTATCATTTATTCCACAATAACCACCTCTAAACGAATAAGCATTATCTTTAGGTGAGACATCTGGTGAGTGTATCAAATATGAGTAGGATGCATATTTACATCCAAAATTTAGGCAGGTTTCTGTCCAGCCTTTTGAGGCATTCCCAATTGCTTGTGACGCCATTAAATTTAATTCTTGTGGATCCCAAGGGAGTATTCTTTTTAATCCAGATATCAATTTTGCTGAGCAATTTGCAACATTTGTCGACTTACTGCAATTGTTGGTTGAAAATGCCTTAAAGCTGTTCTTATTATACCCAGGTATTCCTATTAGACATGTTTGAAATGGATCTGTGGCTGATGCCATAGCAAGACAAAATTCTGACACCCCATTCTCACTGGCCCATGTTACCCACAAATTTTTTCTAGGATTAATTTCATGTAACAGAGATACAGAATTATATACAAAGAGCAAACTTAACAGCTTAACCACTAACAGGTTCTTAATCATCACTGACATCTTCTGCTGTAGACGAGATGCTTTCTGCTGAGTTTCGCCAGGCCGTATCCACCGAGCCGGTATCCACCGAATGCCTTGATCTGTAAGCAAACATATAACCTCTTCCTGTTAGCTTAACTTCTGCGGGTTTTGCCTTATCATCTTCTAGCTGCTGCTGCAAATTTGCATGCGCTAAGATCTCTTTTACAAGTGACAAATCCATACAATACAAGGCGTAGTTTCTTATTAGCAACTGGCTAGTAAGTACAGGTGGTGTTATACACAAAATCACAGCCTCTAATAAGAGCTACTTTACATGCACACACATTCAAGCTCCTGTAGCTAAGGCATTGGGTTTTTCCGCTTGTCCATCCAGCTCATGACAAGGCTTGAGAAACTTTGCAGGCAGCCTCCATGGACCTGTAGGTAGAACACAAATATATCCCTTCCCCCATGCCATCAGCTCTCGAGAAGTAAGTCAAGCTAAAAATGATTCCTTAAAGCAAAGGCATTCTGATGAAACAGGAATGTGAAGCAGGTGCAGAAGCAAACTGCACCGTATCTCTGCCACCCTGGTGCTGTTTGGGTGGAGGTTGGTAAAGCTTGGATTCTCCCCTAGGTTACCTTAAACACACTAAGCAGTACTGCTCAGCAGCAGCTACAAAGGCCTGCCTGCCCAGCAGCAGCTACAGCTGCCAGCCTGCTGAGCAGCAACCATAAATCTCTGCAGGGAGCACCACTTTTCTATTAACCCTTTCTTGCCCAAAATGTTAATCTGCTACCCATTAAAAACTTTTACATTAACCCAATAACAAAAAATACACAGAACACTGTCTGCCCTCAACAGACACACACATACACACACATTCATGGGATCCCACAAACACACTCCACACAACTACAATATGTGAAACACAAAATGCAGACAATCATTACTCCCACTACATGGTCACACGTACAAAATGTAGTTGCAATGACCCTGTGAAGACAATCAGGAAACCAGCTCCGAGCAGCATCATCGCAGTGCAAGGTGGCAGGCTCAATCTCAGCGGGCGTCCCCGCAGAGGCTCTGCCTCCCTCACATTGCACGAGGCTTGGGCTTTTATACTGACCAAAATGCACACTCATTCCAATGCAGGTGGCCAGCCTACATCGGGAGAAGTGGCCAACAGTATCTATAAGGGTCTGCAAGGGTCGATAGAAACACAGACGTAGTTACATTTGCTAACTTTTAGTACATGAATATCACAGACAGACTATAAGCACACAATACATCTGCATCCCCCACCCATCTTACTTTTCCCTTTATAACTGCCCATTTATCATGGGGATCTGGGGGATCTAAATCAGGCTTCTTTTCCGGATGAACAGGTCTCGGGTCAAAAGGACTATCCAGGTCAGCATCAGAATTATCAGGCATCAGAATCTCAGGAGCAGCAACAACAGTCTGATGAAAATGCACAGGCTCCTCATTAACGTGTTCTGGAGTTTCAGTGTTATCAAGTGCAATTAAAACATTTTTCTCCTGTAGGTTTCAGGTGATCTGAGAGTAGGCTTTTTCTCGGGATTAACAGGGTCTGGGGCAAAAGGATTGCCTTCATCGCCATCCTCAGCCTCCGCAGCCGCGGCAGCAACTGGTGGAGGTTCGGAGGGGTGGGGGGGTGGGGGTGGGGGGGTTTGGGCTCCACTATCTCATTCTTTGACTTAGCCGTGTCGGAGAGCTGTAAATTTGTAAGTCCGTCATGAAGTGTCTGTACTTTCTCATCTAACAATCCTGTCCATTTGTCCCAACCTTGACGATCTTGAGGATCGGGCTCTGGGGGGAGGGAGGCCAGGGGCGGCGAAAGTGATAAAGGAAGATGCAAATTCGTATCCCCTGGCCCATCCATCGGTTATTTTTTAAAGAGTCAGTAATTAGTCTCCACACAGTGGGGTATTAACTTGCCTCCTTGGATCCCTTACTTACCTCTTCCCACAGCGTTGCTCCTATTTTTTCCCAAGTTGCGATTTGAAAGGCAGCATTCACTGAGGGGATTAAATCCTTTCCCTTTGCTCCATACAGCAAAGCCTTCAAGGCAGGCTCATCATAACTCGCTGCTCTCATAGAGAGAATGTGTTGGAGGAGCTTCACCACTTCTGACTCTTCCTTGGTCAGTGTGGACCCCCTCTCCTCCCCGGCCGCTCACCTGATCAGGGCGAGATTCCCAAACTTTTTGCGCTAGCGACTTCCGAGTGCCGGGGCAGCACCCGATATCGACCGGCTTCTGCCCCCTCCTTCCTGTCGGTCTCGTCGGTTTTATCCAACGCCGATCTGAGGGTCCCTGTTCGGGCGCCACTTGTTGGCGCAGAAGTCCCGGACACAGCACACAGACCAATATGATCAGGCTGTGCCAAAGTTTATTGCGCAGATAGCTCAGTATATATAGGCACTCTACTTGTCTATCATTAACACACACAAGTCTAATTGGATACATGTATCATTCACACAGCTAAATACCAAACAGGATTCACTCAGTAACAGCTTAATGATTGGTTAACTATGACAGCATATGCTTCAAGGTTACAGTTAACATTCCTTCTCTGCGTATCTCTCTCAGTAGTTTTCCGTGCTAACTTTTCCCAAGGCTTCTGCACGTACACGAACTTTAGTAACCCTCAGGCGAGGCCTCAGTGCCTGCGGGTCACTACCTTATAATTGTCAAGCAATTGTCTGGATTGCTCACATGCCTGTTCACAGCCAAATAGCTCTCCACACTTTTGCACTGGCCAAATGGGTCTATTAAAGGGTGAACGGGTCCTACTGATCACTCCCTGGGTTTTCAGTCTATGGATCAGCCTATAGATGGGAATCAGGGAGTCTCAGTTGGTGCAATATTGACGCCAGTGCACTGTTGTGGTCGCAACTGTCACTTGTTGTTCTTCGACCTTCAGCAGCCCCACAACAGAAGGATCCTCTGAGAGACCAGGCAAGGTGGACAGCTGCTCAATTTCCTCCTTCTCCAAAGCAGCAACACCAAAATTCCATCACTTCCCTTTTGGGTCTTTGAAGTACCCTCTCCTGAGGTAGCCTATGCCAAGGATGCAGGGAGCCTCTGGACCAGTCACAATGGGGTGCTTTTGCTACTTCTTCCCAGTCAGGCTGATTTCAGCCTCCAGTAGAGTCAACTCTTGGGATCCTCCTGTCACTCCAGAAATAGAAATGGGTTCCACCCCTTTATAGCTTGATGGCATCAGGGTATACTGTGCACCAGTATCTACTAGAATCTGATACTTCTGTGAGACTGTTGTGCCAGGCCATCTCATCCACACAGTCAAATAAATCTCATTGTCCCTCACCTCGACCTGGCTGGAGTCAGGGCCCCTCTAACAACGATCACAATTTTGGACACTTATGTCTTATAGGCAGGGATTAGTCTTCTTTATCACAGGAGCTGGAGTGAAATCAGCTCTTCCACTCCATCTGGGAACCTGCTCACCAGAGATTGAAGCCACACCTTCCATGGGATGATCATCCTTGACCTTTGTTCTCTTCAATTCACACACCCATTCCTCCAGAGTTGAGGTAGGTTTTCCATCCCACTTTCTCATGTCTTCTCCATGATCCCACAGGTAAAGCAATAGGGTGGCCTGTGGCATGCACCTCCTATATCTTCCCTTTCGGCAGCAGGACGCCTTGTGTTAATAGCTGAGACATGGGTTGGTACATGTGGGGAGCTGGATTGATCGGATAGGTTGTCTCTCAATTGTTTGAACTCCTGAGACAGTTTTTCCACAGCTGAGATGATGGAAGGGGTGAGATTGTCTTAGAGCTCTCGGAGTTTATGAATCGTTTCATCCACTGTTGGTGGTACTATGTCATTACAGGTTATTGCTGCCAGTGAGTGAGCATACGATGATGATGCACTCCACGTAAATTTCCGCCACGAGTCATGTACATTTGACTTCAACTGGATGTACAGATGCCTTCCTAGCATCCAGCTTGTGATAGATCATCTCTACAATGGCTGATTCCCTCAGCAACTGAATGCCTTTCTCTAGCGTGGTCCAGTTGACCGAACGACTTATCACATCCTCTTTGTAGGGAATCCTTTCCTTTACAGTTGCCAAGAGCTGCCTCCAAAGGCTGAGGGACTGTTTCTATTTTGCAATAGCTTAGTCAGTTTCTCATTCCCTAGCAAGTGAACCCAGCTGCTTGGCTTCCCTACCTTCTAGTTCGCGACCTTCGGCCCCATCGTCCCAGCATCAGAGCAACCAGATGACGATGTGCTCCCCTGGATGACAGGTAAAGTCTTTTTGCATATTCCGTAGCTCGGTTGAGGTCCGGGGTTGAGAAGTCACCTCTTCTTTTTCCTCTTCCTCTGATCTGCATAGCAATAACCCTTGATCAGATGCTGTCCCGTGTAGTAAGCACATTGGTTCTTCATCTTTCTTCACTCTACGGGTTGTTTTCTGTTCCTCTTGTTGCTTTTCCCCTTACATACAGGGGAAACCGATATTGGCATGAATTGGTCATTTGGTTTAGCTGCAGTGATTATCATTGTGGTTGGAGTGGCTGCAGTATCTGTTGTCAGGGTTGGTACAGCCACTGTACTTGGGGGTTGAGTAGCACCAGCAGCTGCACTGTCTGTTGCTGTCAGGGTCTGAGTAGCTGCTGTACTTGTCACTGGGGTTGATGTAGCTGCTGTATTTGGAGTTGGAGTAGCTGCTGTACTTGAAGTTGGAGTAGCTGCATCGCCTGCTGCTTTGCCATCAGGTCCAGAGGCTTCTCTTTTCCCTTTGAAGGTGCTGGACAGTGTTGAACAGGGCTCTGTAGGCATAGGCCAAGACGCAGCACGTTGCCATGATTTGTCCCTCTCTGGTATGACCAGGATGACAACACACCTCATTTAAGTGTTTTACTAGTTTTTCCAGATTTTGCGCTTGGTCAGTGGAGAAGTTCCAAAGCACTGGAGGGGCCCACTGGCCTAGATACTTGCCCATACTATCCCACACACCCTGTTACTCATGACTGTCCAGCCTCAGGGAAAATCTCTTGGTCCTCCTATATTGTCGTCTAACCCTAGACAAGACCCAAACCCTACTCTGCTTAACTTTCTAGATCAGACAAAATGGTTGTGGGTAAAACACACTGTATGTGTGCCAACATGGTGATCCCCATCACAATCAGCAGGCAGGTCTCAAGGGCACCCAAAGGTCATTTAAAACCTTCAGAACTCTCAAATGCTGCTATAAACGGTCTGATGGGGGAGCTGGGCGCATAAGGGAATGTCTCCTTCATAGGTTGACCACCCGAGGAGGGAAAAAAATGTGTAATTGCTAAACACTTCCATTATATACCTCCTAAAGTATAGAGGTGATGACCACACTGGGAACACAAGACAGATCAGTTTCATGATCAATGATTCTATCGTATTATAAGTCATTACCATAAAGTCCAGTGAAACAAGAACCTTAGCTCAAGCCCCCCAGCCGATAAACACTAAACCAGCAAATACCGGCTGTAAGTAAGGTACAACATGCTGAAACCCTGAGATCAAGAGCAACAACTTTGAGAGCCAATAAAACAGCATTGTGACGAGGGACTATTAATCTGAAACAATGAATGCTTATCACAAGTACGATTAGACACACTCTGGTCAGATCTGTCGTTATCTCAACCCTTCGTGCCCCACGTTGGGTGTCACAAAGAACTGTCATGGTTTAAGCCCAGCCAATAACTCAGAACCTTGCAGCTTCTCGTTCACTCCCCCATCCCCCCGCTTCTTTCTCCCCCCGCTCCTGGAGGGGTGGGGAGGAGAATCAAAAGAATGTAACTCCCATGGGCTGAGATAAGAACAGTCCAGTAACTAAGGTGTAACACAAAACCACTACTGATACCACCAATAATAATGATAAGGGAAATAACAAGGGGAGAGAATACGACTGCTCACCACCCGCCGATCAATACCCAGCCCGACCTGAGCAGCTATCTACAACTTCTGGGTAACTCCCCCCAGTTTATATACTGGGCATGACGTGCTGTGGTATGGAATATCTCTTTGGTCAGTTTGGGTCAGGTGTCCTGTCTCTGTTTCCTCACAGCTTCCCCTTCTCCCTGGCAGAGCATGAGACTCAAAACGTCCTTAGTTGGAGTAAACATTACTTGGCAACAACTAAAACCATCAGTGTTATCAGTGTTCCCAGGCTGAAAGTCAAAAATACAGCACTGCACCAGCTCCTAAGAAGGAGAAAAATGTCTACTAGTTCTGAACCCAGGACACTCGGTCAGAAGAGATAGCCACTGGCACCCCAACATGAGGTATTATTTCATTTAATAACATTTTAATTACCTGTCTCACATTATTTACCCTACAAGGGAATGCTTCTGGCCAGCCTGAAAAATTGTCTGTCTATACCAACAAATATCGATAACCTCCTTTCGTAGGTAATTCAGAAAAATCTATCTGCTATTGCTGTCTCAGATAATTTCCTGTTTCAGTTGTCCCAGTCTGATTCTTGTTTTCAGTTTTAGGATTATTTTTCAGACACAATTGACATTGTGTTGTTATCAGTTTGACCATGGTATATAAATTTCTTCCTACATTTTTGTCGGTCTACAATGAGTCAGTGCTCCAATGGATCTTATTATGTTCTTCCCTCTTGGATGACCCTCTTATAACAGAGGAGGCCATCCCTCACATCAAGGTCTGGTATGGCACATGTTCCCACTGCTCAGCACCTACTGGGTTGCAGCCATCAGCGGAGCTTAAGGTTCTTCTTGGTGGCAAACACAGAGGCCAACCAAGTCTTGCCCTTGACTATGGTAGGAGGCATTTGACAAACCTCAGTCCCTGCACCTCATTGTCAATGCAGAGTTTCATTTGCCTCATCCAATAACAAGTCGCTGCCATGGCAAAGCACACACAGATTTACATTAGCAGTATAACTACTACAGGGCGTATTCCATTATTTCAGTTCTCATTGTTATGTTACAAGTCGGGGAAAGCAAACCCCTTGTTTTATTCTCCAATATGCAACTACCAGTCTGACCACGTTCGCTTATATCGAACCTCTACTGGTCCGGATTTACCAATAGTGGCAATTGGCTATCGAAACAGTGTGGTTTATTGACTGAATTTATTGATGCAACAGGTACAGGTTCTTATGGATTGCCGGTGATAAATACTGTCTGCAAAAGCACATGCAAATAATAGTCACATGGATACAAGCGCTTGATAAAGTTAACACAGCATAGCTCTAAAATATACAGGTGACAGCAAAAGTAACTCTATAGAGATTCTAAGTTTTCCCAGGGAAGCACTGGATACAGCGCAAGTCTTACCCACAGGCGTCCCTATGAGGGGGGAAGAGAGGTCCAGCCCGTCGACCGGTCCCAGGAGTCGGTTGATGCTATCTTCCTTGACTCGTCCATGATGGTATCTTCCCCAATACCCCCTCTCTCTTGGGTCATTTTATATTATTTTCACCTTCAAGGTGGAGCTTGAGTGACTCTAGTCATACATACCTTTGATACTATTGGTGCAAATTTATCTCGCTTCGATTTAAATGTATACGACACCGAAAATTCAGAGCGCATGCTCAGAGAGGGGTGGTCTCATTTTGGAGGGGGGTCACATTGGAGATGGGTGTGTATTTTAGCATGTAAATGCATTATAATGACATTATAATGAAGCAAAGTTCACACTGAGGACGGCATTCTGTCAAAAGATGACAGGCTGCTGGCTCAGGGTAGCAAGTATGCAGCTTATCAGCTTCTTGCACCACCTAATTCCCATCTTTTTGCTGAAGTTAGGACAAAGCGTAACCGCGAGATCTCCACCTCGCTCTACCCTCCGTCTGTGTTGCCACAGGAACTGCTGTGGAGTGCACATTTCTGGCATACTAGGTGTGGCTGCATCTCGCCCTGAGAGGCTTTGAAAGTCCGTTTTCCCCTTATGTGTGGACAATGCTGCATTTCAAATATAAGTTTAATTCCTAATTATCCCGTATTTCCTAATTATTCCACACTCGTGCTAATATCCCCCACAATTTCATTGATTGCCCTTAAATCCTGAACTAACCTGTAACTCTTTCCATCCGGTTTCTTTATTCAATTAGCAATCTATATTTTAAAAATTTATCAATGATTTCTTTGATTCCCTTCCGATCCTCTAATTTTAAGGGCTACTGCTTTATTGGAACTGGGTGGGCCCCCCTTTTTATTTCTACTTTACCAGGCAAAGCATTTTTCGCCTTACCTGAAACTTCAGATGCCTATACTCCCAGATATACCTGATTAAAGATTTCTTCTATTTCAAGGAGGTTCTCCTTTTCGCTTTTCTGTCTAATTAATAATAAACTCAGGACTTCAATTAATTATCTTTAACTCTTAATTCCATTTCTCCTTCCTTAAACATTATGGTTCCTTCCAACTGTTCTAATAAATCTCACCCTAGTGAAGATTTTAAAGAATTCGGCATGCATAAAAATTTATGCGTTCCTATTCACTTTTCCAATTTGTACTTTAAGGGTTCCAGAATAAACGCTTTTTCTTGGCGGCGAGTAGCTCCCACAACTGTAACAGATTCTTTTCCCAATGGGGTCAAACTCTTATTTAACACCGAATATGTTGTTCCTGTATCCACTAAAAATTACACCTCATTTTCTCTGGGCCCTAGCTTTAATTTAACCAGTGGATCCACTAGGGTAGATTCCCCTGGTCCCCATCAATCTATCTCCAATCCAGTCACCAGAGCTATCTGGGGATCATTTAACTTTGGGTTTTCCCATTTCCAATATTTAATCCTTTTTACAATATGCACACTGGTCCTGTCTCATAGGGAATGGATTCATTTTCCACCACTACGTAGCATTCCTCCTCTATTTCTGTTTGTAGTTATCTAATAAGTTCTTAATCTCCTCAATTTGTCAATTTGTCTGTTCTTACTTGTCCGTTTGCCCCCCAGCAATCATCTTATGTTTAAACACAGGAGCTGCACAAGCTCCTTCCCTTTTTTTTTTCCCCTCTCTCCAGTTGATCACCCTGTTCTGCAGGGCTACAAATGCCTGCCTCTGCAACAGCACTCCTTCTTTAACCCTTTCTTAACTCTGAATGCAAATCTGCTACTTGTTGCTCCAACTCTGTGTTCTTATCTACCATGCCTTTGTAAGCAAACAGCACAATCTGCTATGTGTCCAGCATGACTTAGTCACTCCTTCAAGTGGGTATAGGGGTTTGTACAAACTCACCCCAATACTTTAGCACTCCCATGGGGTCTTTGGCTCCCCACGGTTCAGGTCCTACATTAGTGCAAGTTTGTATTTTATCCCACAACGTGCTCCACGGTTCCTGCTTCCACCCCAGTTGTTCCACAGGAGGAGCCACAGCCCGAGGCTCTTTCTCATGAAACATAGTGATCGTATATTACACAAAACCTTCAACACAACCCCGATAACAAAAATACACAGAGAACAGCGTCTCTTGGTGCAGCTACGCACCCCACTGACCAAGCCCTGCCCTAAACACACACACGCATAAGGGATCCCAAAAGCACACTCTACATAATTACCATAGAGACAAAATCCACTTAAAAAAAACAATTAATAATACAATCACAACGTATAACACAGCATTAATCATATCAGATTGTTAACACCAAAATAATCACTGTAATGAGCTGAAAAGACAGGTCAAATGCCAACAAGTCACAAAGTTTTCAGATTGATAATACCAAAATCGTTATTGTGATAATCTGTGAAACTGTGTCAAACACCAATAAAGTACAGACAGATCCAAATGTATACTAATCAGGTGCTAGAGCCGGGTATACGCCTCTACCCAGGAGATTTTCTATCTCGATTTATTGGAGGTTAGCCCACAGAAAAATTTTCCAACCAGAAGCTAATCCCAAATGAGATCACAGACAGATTCCAGATTCCTGCGTAGGACGTCTCCTACAACTTACAGAACAACAATCAGAAAATAATATTCATAAAAGAATACCTTTTTCGAAGATGGTCCTTGTCTGCTCCCACAATGATCTGAGTGAGTCAAGGGGTCCCTCTGGGAAAAATTCCTGAGGGCCCTAGGGAGCCCCGTCCTCAGCGGGTCCTGCAGGCGAGCAGAGAGGGTCCCATCTGCACACTATTGTTAGTTTAAGATTTAAGGTTACAATAGAAATCCCATCTGCCACCAAGGTAATCACAATGAAACAATATCGTATACCAGGAGGACATGAAAAGATTTCACAGACTATTAAAGATTTATTAGAGATGGGAGTGCTAAAACTGATTCGGAGAAATCTCCAGGAACTCGCCAATAAAGTTTAAGTTGACAAGCAGGTATTCTTTATTGCAGTGCTGGGAGACACAGGGGCTACCTCCTCCTAACATGTCTCATCCGAGCATCAAACAGATTGTGATCATATTGTTGCTTAACATACATATTCATTACATCTTATACATATTCATTAGGTCTTCAAAAAATGACACCATATTTCTAGAAAGTACTTCTAAGTCTATTCCCGCATGTGTATAATAATGTGGTAGTGGCCTTTGAGATCCCTGGTAGTTGTTTCTTCACCATCTTCCTCTTCATCACTTCGTCCTTTGGCTGAACTTTAGGTTTGGAAAGTCCCGTTGTCATATCAGCAAACACTACTTCGGTTCTAGCTGGTTATTGTAAAACATTAACCTAATATACTTTTTCACTGTCATCTAATACAAAGCTCTTACCCATTGCTATTGTTGCAAAGCTACCAAGCTCATCATTACTTAACCACAAAGAACTGATTTTACTTATTCACAGAAGATTATATTTCATTTTGTATTTCTTTGTTTTACTCTCCCCCATCTATTCCTTTTTTCCTCCTCTCCCCCATCTCTTCCTTTCTTCCTCCTTCCCCACATCCCGTCCTTTTTTTCCTCCTTACCCCCAACTCTTCTCCTTTTTTCCTCATTCTGCCAGCAACATCTCCTTTTTCCTTCCTTTCCCCCCGCTGTTTTCCTCATGTTTCCCTCTGTCCTCCCCATCTCCTTTTTATTTGCTCCTCCCCCAAGTCACCTCCTTTTTTACTTCTTTCCCCCCACCTCCCCTACTTTTTTCCTCCTTCCCCTGCCACAGCTCCACCTTTTTTCCTCCTTCACACCTCCACATCTCCTCCTTACCTCCTCCTCCCCCCCCCCATGGCTCCTCCTGTTTACCTACTTCCTCCCCCTCCAAGTCTCATCCTTTTTTCCTCATTACCACCCACATCCCATTCTTTTTTTCCCTTTCCCCTCCAGGTTTCATCTTTTTTTGCTTCTTCCCCCCCCCCTCGCCAACTCCTCCATTTAACCTTTCTCCTGCCATGCCCTCCTTTTTACTTCCTTCCACCTGTTCCCTCCTTTTTCCCTCCTTCCGCCCCACGTCCCCTCTTATTTTCTTCTTTCCCTCAAAACGTCTCCTCCTTTTTATCTCCTTGCCTTCCCAAATCTCATCCTTTTCCCCTCCTTCCCCCTACATCTCCTACCTTTTTCCTCCTACTCCCATCTCCTCCTTTTTCCATCCTCCCCCCCCACATCTCCCACTTTTTCCTCATTTCTGCCCCCACATCTCCTCCTTTTTTCATCCATCCCCCACCCATGTGTCCTCCTTTTTTTGTTCTTCCCCCCCACGTCCCCTCCCTTTTTCCTCCTTCCCTCCCAATTCCACCTTTTTTCATCTTCCCCCCCCCCCATCTCCACCTATTTTCCCCCTTCCCACTCTGTCACTTCCTTTTATCCACCTTACCTTTTATCTTCTCCCCTGTCCTGCATTCAGCACTAGTAGTCATTTTTCTCCTTCGTCATAGCTGGTGCAGTGTTGTGTTTTTGACTTTAGTCTGGGAAGAGTGCTGATAACACACCAATGTTTTACTTGTTGCTAAGTAGTGATTACTCTGACCAAGGACTTTCTGAGTCTCATGCTCTGCCAGGGAGGAGGAGTATGGGAAGCTGGGAGGAAGCAGAGACAGGACACCTGACCCAATCTAGCCAAAGGGGTATTCCATACCACAGCACATCATGCCCAGTATATAAACTGGAGGGAGTTACCCGGAAAGCCCAGATCACTGCTCGGGTCAGGCTGGGTATCGGTCAGCGGGTGGTGAGCAATTGTATTCTCTCCCCCCTTGTTACTCCCCTTATCATTATTGGTGGTAGCAGTAGTGGTTTTGTATTATATCTTAGTTACTGGACTGTTCTAATCTCAACCCGTGGGAGTTACATTCTTTCGATTCTCCTCCCCATCCCTCCAGGAGCAGGGGGAGGAAGAAGGGGGGAAGTGAGCGAACAGCTGCATGGTTCTGATTTACCATCTGGGCTTAAAACACGACAATTCCCCCACACACCCCTCCTCCTTTTTTCCTTCTTCCCCCCATGTCTCCTTATTTTTTCTGCCTTCCCTCTACCACGTCTCTTCCTTTTTTCTTCCTTCCCCCCCCATTCCTTCCTATTTTACTACTTCCCCCCAAATGTCTCATTTTCTCCTCCTTCCCCCCACCTCTCCTCCTTTTTTCCTCCTTCCCTTCATATCTCCTTGTTTCCTCCTTCCCCCTCACGTCTTCCTTCTTTCCTCCATTCCCCCCCCTCCTTTCTTCTCCTTCCTCCCCAACTCTCCTTTTTTCATACTTCCCACACACATCTCCCTTTTCTGTCCTTCCACCCCACGTGTCCTCCTTTTTTCCCCCCCTTCACCCTCCCCCCTGCCTCGTGCCCTTGTGTTTCCCTCCTCACCATCATCTCCTACTTTTTCCTCCTTCCCACACTCTGCTCCTTTTTAATTCCTTTCTCCCCATGTCTCCTCTGTTTCCCCCCCCGCACTCCTTTTAACCTCTCCCCCCCCGATGCCCTCCTTTTCACTTCCTTCTGCCTGTACCCTCCTTTTCCTCCTTCCCCCTCTCGTCTACTCCTTTTTACCTCCTTCCCTTCCTACGACTCCTTCTTTTTATCTCCTTCCCCCATGTCTCCTCCTTTTTTCCTCCTTCCCCCCATCCCCTGCCATTTTCCTCCTTCCCCCAAAACATCTCCTCCTTTTTCCTTCCTTCTCCACCTTGTCTCCTCCTTTTTTCTCCATCCCCTTGCCACCTTCTCTCCTTTTTCCCTCCTTCCCCCTCACGTCTCCACTTTTTCTTCCTTCCCCCTGATGTCTTCTCCTTTATTCCTCTTTCCCCCTGTTTCCTTTTTTCTTCCTTCCCCCACCATGTCCACTCCTTTTTTCCTCCTCCCCCCACCTCTCCTATTTTTCTCCTTCCCCCCAACTCTCCATCTGTTTTCCTCCTTTGCCCAAACACATCTCCTTTATCCTCCTTCCCCCCAAGTCCTCCTTGTTTCCGCATTCCCCCCCATGTGCCCTCCTTTTTTCCTCTTTACACCGCCACGTGTCCTCCTCTGTCCCTCCTCCCCATCTCCTCATTTTTCTCCTTCCCCAGTGTCCTTCTTTTTTCTTCCTTCCCCCACCTTCTTCCTCCTTGCCCCCCCATATCTCCTCCTTTTCCTCCTTCCCACCCCATGTGCCATCATTTTTTCCTCCTTCCCCCATCTCCTCCTTTTTTCTTCCATCCCACCCATCTCCTCCTTTTTTCCTCCTTCCCCCCAATCTCCTTCTTTTTCTGCTCCTCTCCCATGTCACATCCTTTTTTCCTCTTCTCCCCCCACAACTACTCCTCTTTTCATCCTTCCCCTGCCACGTGCCATCCTTTTTTCCTCCTTCCCCCACCCACATCTCCTTTTTTCCCCTTTCCCATGCCACGTGCCCTTATTTTTCAACCTCCCCCCCACATCTCCTCCTTTTTACCTCCTTCTACCCACGACTCCTCTTTTTCATTTCCTTCCCTCCAAGTCCCCTCCTTTTTTCCTTCTCTCCCCCCATTTCTCCTGCTGTTTTTCTCCTTTCCCCCATCTCCTCTTATTTTACTCCTTTCCCTGCACATCTCCTCCTTTTTTCCTTCTTCCCTCCCCACATCTACTTTTTTCCTCCTTCCCCCCCACATTGCCTTCTTTTTTCTTAATTCCCCCCCACATCTCCTTCTTTTTTCTTCATTCCCCCCCACATCTCCTCCTTTTTTCTTCATTCCCCCCCACATCTCCTCCTTTTTCACTCCTTCCCCCTATATCTCCTCCTTTTTTCTTCCTTCCCCCCCACACCTCTGCCTGTTTTCCTCCTTCCCCAGTCTCTTCCTTTATCTTCCCCCCATGTTTCCTCTTTTTCCACCTTCCCCCCACATCTTCCATTTTCCTCCTTCCCCTGTCTCCCTTTTTCCTCCTTCCCCCCCACGTGCCCTCCTTTTTTCCTCCTTCCCCCCCCATTTCCTCCTCTTTTCCTTCTCTCCCACTTCTCCTCCTTTTTTCCTCCTTCCCACAATGTCTCCTCCTGTTTTCCTCCTTCCCCCCCACATTTCCTCCTCTTTTCCTTCTCCCCCACCCCTCCTCCTTTTTTCCCCCTTCCCCAGTCTCCTTTTTTTCCTCCTTCCCCCCCACGTTTCCTCTTTTTTCCTCCTTCCACCCACCTCTCCTCCTTTTTTTCTCCTCCCCCATCTCTTCCTTTTTTCTTTATTCCCTCCACTTCTCCTCTTTTTCTTTTCTCCTTCCCCTCCACATCTCCTCCTATTTTCCTTTTTCTGCCCCGATGTCCTCCTTTTTTCCTCCTATCCCCCATCTCCTCCTTTTCATCTCCTTCCCTCACTGGCTCCTCCTTTTTTGCTCCTTTCCCTCTCCATATCTCCTCCTTTTTTCCTCCTCCCCCCATCTCCTTTTTCCTTTTTTTACCACAACCAGCCAGAGTGGAGATCGGGTGCACTCATACAAGCACACTAAGCAGGATTTAATTAGTATCAGTTTATTTTAAACTCAAACATATACACAATGTTTACCAATTAGGCTGTTCAAGGCCAGGTTGGACAGTCTTGGGTGACATGGTCTAGTGTGAGGCATCCCTGCCCATGGCAGGGGGGTTGGCAGTATATGATCTTAAGGTCCTTTCCAACCCTAACTATTCTATGATTCTACATCATATAAGCATTCTTGTGCCCAGGCAGAACAGTATTGCATAACTACTAATGTACCTTATGCAAGATCACACAGTTTAGGCTTATTATCAACTTGGTATGAGTACTAGCCATGTGAATCAGAGCTTTGCATTAGGTGTATACTACTGGGAAAGTAGTCCTTACCCCTGCTCCTTTCCCCCCCAGCACTGTGTCATGTGTAGTCCAGGGACAGAGGCCAAAGGTCTGCCTAGAAACTCACACATCCCACAGAAGTACAAGATCTCAAATTGAGGTGGGGAGACAGACAAGTCACCTACTTCTGTTCCAGCTTCCCTTCTCAAAGCTCTGGAGCCTGGTCACCTCATGACTAAGAAAGACCACTGAGGATTAACTACATGCTATCAACTTCATGGAAATGACTATTCACAACTGACTTATATGTATGATTGTTAAGAATTGCCTGCCTTGAATACCTAGTAATAAGTTAGATGTTACCACAAAATGTGTTGTTAATCTATGTCAACCTAGTCAAATTTTATTTTAAACCAACTTAGTCTTCTAAACACTCCCATTAGTGATCTGTGTTGAGATCCTTAACAATACACATAAACACATACATATGCTGACTTGGACATAACATAAACATAAAAAAGTTATTCAATGTCAAGATCAATACTGTTTGCATCCAGCTTTTTCGGAGCAGCATGAGCTTGTCTTCAGCCATCTGCTTCAACATGCCCTCACAAAACCTGGCTCCTATGTCTTGTGAAGCAGTAACAGCTAGCATGACACAAAACCTATTTGTTTCCTTTTGCTTTCAAGTACATTTCAGATTGCAAGTTCACATTCCAGTCATGAATGATCACCTTTTGGTGACAGTCAACTGTTATTTCTCATGGCTGTTCCTGTTCATACAGGTACATGCTTCATCTGCTATAGGACAAATCTTGCCCCGTCTTACATTGCTCAGCTTAAGCTAGCATATCCATGTTCATTTGCAGTAAAAAGTTCCATCTTAAGAGTCAAGCTCACTAAAAATACAACACATCTGATGATACTCCTTTTTCCCCTCATGTAACATTTATGCCTCACTCTAATAATCAAGCACTGTACATACCTCATTTATGTAAAGCTACTTAAAAGAAGTTACACCTTTCATCAGCAAAAACACAGCCTCCATGATATGCCCCACACTGATGAGAAAATAAAATATCAACTCACAGAAAAATTTTAACCAGTGGTCCAAAATACCATTGGAAACAGGTGTAGATTAAGCACTTCTTAAAACATCAGCTACAACTGACATCTTTCTCTGTGCAAAGGTGTTTCAGCACCTAAAAGGACTAGGACACTAAACTTGCATGCAGCTTCAGTACATGGGAGCCAGGGAATACCAGGAGATGCAGGCTGCTGCTGCGCCCCTCCCCCAACCCCCCACATAGTCACATATTCCAGGGAGTATTCTAACTAGTCTTCCATCTCTCCTCTTCTGGTGGATGGAAGATGTTCAGAATCTACAGTCTCTGAAAATCTTTAGTTTATGATGTGGCACCTAAGTCTTGGAAACCATTTGCAGTGCACACACAGAAAATGTTTCCCTTATACCCAGATGGGGCACCAAGAGGGCAGGAACCCAGGGAAAACACCTGTATTCTCTTGCCTCGTAGAATAAGTGAAGCAGAGGATTTCCTCCCCCTTACACCCCACTGTCTTCTGCTCCATCACTTAGGTGTCATAAACTGAAGGAGCCTCCCTTGGTTTGGGGGGGGGGGGAAGGAACACAAAGGGACCTCATTAGTACCCACTCACTATTGCAGTGGATAGGGAAGAAATCTATAGAAAGAAACCAAAGCTGGGCCCAGAGCTTTTTGTCATGCCAGGCAGCTTGTCTTCGCTTTCTTGCCCCCCACCACCTCCTAGGCACAGTGGGAGGAGAGAAAACAAAAGCCAGAGATCCCAGTATGGGAACTAGGAGCTTTTAATCCAGGAACAGAGATCAGAACATAAGAAAGGGAAGATGACAAAAAAGAGAAGCTTCCGACACCTACCCAACAACATCTCCACCTCACCTGCTTGCCTGGATAGAAGAGCTGTTGCCAGTCAGGACTTACACAGAAGGTCTTCTGGATCTTCTCCCGCAAACATTCAATCTTGGTGACATGATTCAGACCATCAACAGTATGGGTCTCAGTGCCATCTGTGGTACAAACATGGATCCACATCTTGTGCGCCTTTCACTAGGTCAGACACACGCGGTGAAGGGGGGGTCTTATTCTCTGAGCGCACAAAAACAGAAGACAGAACAGGCATTTCCCTCACTTCTTTGTTCAGCTCAATAAAATAAGGGTTTTTGAACCCTGGCGAACAGACACAAGCCTCCCGGCCCACAGGCCTCACTCAGAAAGGTGGTGTTGTGGTTTAAGCCCAGCCGGTAACTCAGAATCCTGCAACTGCTTGCTCACTCCCCCCCTTCTTCCTCCCCCAGCTCCCTGAGGGATGGGGAGGAGAATTGAAAGAATGTCACTCCCATGGGTTGAGATAAGAACAGTCCAGTAACTAAGGTACAACACAAAACTACTACTGCTACCACTAATAATAATAATGATAAGGGAAATAACAAGGGAAGAGAATACAACTGCTCACCACTTGCCGATCAATACCCAGCCCGACCCGAGCAGAGATCTAGCCCTTCTGCGTAACTGCCCCTAGTTTATATACTGGGCATGACGTGCTGTGGTATGGAATACCTCTTTGGCCAGTTTGGGTCAGGTGTCCTGTCTCTGCTTCCTCCCGGCTTCCCCATCCTCCCTGGCAGAGCATGAGACTCAAAAACTCCTTGGTCAGAGTAGTCACTACTTAGCAACAAGTAAAACCAACAGTGCTATCGGCATTGTTCCCAGGCTGAAAGTTAAAAACACAGCACTGCATCAGCCATTAAGTGGGAGAAAAATGACTGCGACTGCTGAACCCAATCGCCACTGTCCTAGATTAAGCAGTAACAGGCATTTTTCTCCTTCTTAGTAGCTGGTGCAGTGCTGTGTTTTTGACTTTTTGCCTGGGAACAGCACTGATAACACCAATGTTTTTAGTTACTGCTTAGAATGTTTAGTCTGACCAAGGACTTTCTGAGCCTCATTCTCTGCCAGGGAGGAGGGGAACCTGGGAGGAAGCAGAGACAGGACACCTGACCCAAACTAGCCAAAGAGGTATTCCATACCACAGCATGTCATGCCCAGGATGTAAAAACTAAGGGCAGGAACCCAGAAGAGGGAGGAGCACTGCTGGGTCGGGCTTGGTATCGGGTGATGAGTGGTTGCATTCTCTTCTCTTGTATTTCTCTTGTCATTATTATTATTGGTGGCAGCAGCAGTGGTTTGTGTTATACCTTAGTTACTGGACTGTTCTTATCTTAACCCGTGGGAGTTGCATTCTTTCGATTCTCCTCCCCATCCCTCCGGGAGCGGGGGTGTCCTGGGTTCAGCAGTAGCAGTCATTTTTCTCCTCGATAGCTGGTGCAGTGCTGTGGTTTTTGACTTTTGGCCTGGGAACAGTGCTGATAACACCAGTGTTTTCAGTTACTGCTTGGTAATGTTTTGGTCTGACCAAGGACTTTCTGAGTCTCATGCTCTGCCAGGGAGGAGGGGAAGCCGAGAGGAAGCAGAGACAGGACACTGTTGCGTTAAAGAGTGTGGGGGGGAAAACAAACCCCTTGTTTTACTTTCGGATATGCTGCTATCGGTCCGACCGCATTCGCTTATATCGAACCTCTACTGGTCTGGGAGCCAATCCGACCGCGTTCACTTATATTGAACCCCTAATGGTCCGGGTTTCAACCCGACCGCGTTCGCTTATATCGAACCTCTAATGGTCCGGAGGCTAATCCGACCGCGTTCGCTTATATCGAACCTCTAATGGTCCGGAGGCTAATCTGACCGCGTCCGCTTATATCGAACCTCTAATGGTCTGGATTTACCGATAGTGACAATTAGATATCAAAACAGTATGACTTATTAACTAAATTTATTGGTGCAACAGGTACAGGTTCTTATGGATTGCCGGTGATAAATACTGTCTGCAAAAGCACGTGCATATAATAGTTACATGAATACAAGCGCTTGATAAAGTTGACACAGCTGAGCTCTAAAAGATACAGGTGACAAATAAGAATAACTCTATAGAGATTCTAAGTTTTTCCTAGGAAAGCACTGGATACAGTGCGAGTCTTACCCACAGGCGTCCCTATGGGGGGGGAAGAGAGGTCCAGCCCGTCGACCGGTCCCAGGAGTCGGTTGATGTTATCTTCCTTAACTCGTCCACGATGGTATCTTCCCTCCAATCCCCCTTTCTCTTGGGCTATTTTATATTATTTTTACCTTCAAGGTGGAGCTTGAGTGACTCTAGTCATACATACCTTTATTACCATTGGCGAAAATTTCTCTCGCCTCAATTTAAAGGTATATGAGAGGCCCTGAAAGTCCATTTTCTCTTATGTGTGGACAATGCTGCATTTTTAATATAGATTTAATTCCCAATTATCCCAAATTTCCTAATTATTCCACATAATCCACCCCGTGACTATAGTCACTCAAGCTTCACAATATTTAGAAGGAAGTTGGAACGTCCCATACACTTTTTGAGTGAAGATTGCTAAGGACATATACATCCTGTGGGGATGCTAAATTAGTTAAGCGTTTTAACATAATCCAAAGTCTAATATACAAAGCAATTGTCAAGACAAATCCTAATACAGTAAGTATTAACAAAATCACAACAGGGTGAAGCATCCTATTCAGAATTCCTGCGGCAGTTGGTGACCATCCAAAGAGAGTGTCCCACCATTTAGGCTCTGCATCTTTCTGGACTCTTTCCAGCACCTGATGAACTTCTTCGGTATCATGGTGGACAGTGATCAGAGTTCTTTGTCCTCTTTCCTTGGCCTGGGTCAGCAACTGTTTCAAATCTTCATGGTGTAGCAGCTTCCTCACCAACGTGAGGTTCATTCCAATAGGAGTGAATAGCAAGTCATTGAGTAATGTATATCTTGATTGCAACAATTGCTGAGAAGTGACAGGAGCTGAGTAATTAAAATCACAGCCAATGATATTAGTAAAATTGCAAATACAGAGGTTTGAGTGATTGGTGATATCTATAGCAACATTATCTATTAGTATGGAGTTACAAAGAGTTCTCATGCAAGCACATCCTTTCCCAATATATACAAGCATAGTTTCTGGATTTTCATTGGGATGTATTTCAAAATGACAAACATTTTGTTCCGTGTCAAGACAAATGTCTTGTGCTTTTATGGTATTACTTTCACAAATGAATCCTTGTTGGTTTCGCGTGATGCACGCGTCAATGTCAACAGTTTGCCATTTATTGATATATTGCGCCCATACTCTATGTTCAATTGGATAGAGCACGGTTTCATTGTGATTCAGTCCTAGCGCAATGATTGGGTATATGGTACGTACCGAAGCATTGCGTATTGTTAGGACGAAAGCAGTGACTTTACTCTCAATGGGGTCATAAGTGAAATTAATCAGGTGCCACCAAGATTGGAATTTCTTTTCAAATTCAATTGCATTATTCCAGACCACTTTCTGAATTTCAGTGGGTAAGGTACCTGCTTCACCTT
Organism: Amazona ochrocephala; assembly: GCA_039720435.1. Classification (NCBI taxonomy): domain Eukaryota; kingdom Metazoa; phylum Chordata; class Aves; order Psittaciformes; family Psittacidae; genus Amazona; species Amazona ochrocephala. The sequence goes on from CM077908.1 coordinate 27,598,556, forward strand.
CCCTTATAATTGCGGCTGTCATTGGTTGTATCTAGCTGGGCTTGGATACAGCCAAGAGCCAGAGAAACATTGTTTTGGGTGACATCGAGTGTATTTATAATTAGCTGGTGGTCTTTTTCACTCATTCCTTCCCTTGAGGTAATATATTCGACAAAAACCATTGGTGATTTCCCAAAGCCATAAGAGAAGATTGTAAAGGGTACTTCAATTTAGTCAGGTCTCGGGTCATTGTGGCTAGTTTGTTGGCTAGGATTTCCGCATCTATGCTATTTAAGACTCCTAGCCCCATTCCTAAGATAGATACCAGTTAAATCTCTCTTTGATCGTCTTAAGGGGGTGAAGGTTCGCCCATGTGACCATGTTGACCATCCTGCATACAATGTATCCAGGAATGGTGACCATGTGGGTTAAATTGCAAAGATGTTAATTTGCATCGATTGTTCCACACGTTTGAGGGAGTATGATGGGTTATTTTTAATGACATAAGGCAAAGTACAGCCCTACGTTGTCTTATGCCCAGAGGCAGGTTGCAAAGACTGGCTGGACCAAAGTAAAGTTGGACCAACAATCCCATCTCTCCACAGTGCAGATTTTTATTTGTTATTTCTATTTTGGTCACGGAGATCTGACTTATTCGTTCGTGGGTGGATCCATTTATAACTCTACGTCCATGTATCATCACAGCTGACAGATTTAAGTCTTTGTTAGAATCTAATTCTACATTTCCCGTGTTTAATCCCATGCTCCCAGTGTGTTTTGTATGAGTCTCAGACCAGAGCTACTGCAGGTCTGTAGAAACATAATATTGATTCAATTCTGCAGTTTACCATTTTTCTAAAACTTAGGTTGGCAAATGATCATGAATGTAAACAATACTATTGCTATTACGGCTAGGATGAGTGACAAGATTCCTTGAATGCACTCAAGTTCAGCGTAGGCCAGTCCGTCTGCCCACGTGCAGTTCACCTAGAGTTTCTGTGAACAAAAAAGAGAAAAGAACACATGCTCAGCCTTTTGACCGATGGGGTTAAAAGAAAGGTGAAAATCCACTGGGTGCTAATCTAGTGTACCTTTCCTGAACAGTCTTTGGTTTCCCGTGCACAGGGATTTTTAGGAGTAGTTAGTACCATGGGTACTTGAGGCATTTTTACCAACACCAGTTGTTCTCACAAGGAGGAAAACCATGAAAAACATATCCTTAGCATAAATTTCGGCAATATTTGAGACTGCTGCAGTTAGAGGTGTAGTATTGGTGTTTAACTGTTGATAATCTACTATGAAATGCCATTGTCCGGTGGGTTTCTTTATAGGCCTCACCAGGGAATTATAAGGTGACTGAATTTGTTTAATGATATCCCTCTTTTCCAATTCCATTACCACCCCATCAACCCCTGTAAGTGTTGCTGCAGGCAACGGGTTGTCATGAGTTCAGCAGCAGCAGTCATTTTTTATTTTTTTTTTTTTTATTTTTTTTTTTTCTCCTTCTTGGTAGCTGGTGCAGCGCTGTGGTTTTGATTTTGGGCCTGGGAACAGCACTGATAACACCAGTGTTTTCAGTTACTGCTTGGTGATGTTTAGGCTGGCCAAGGACTTGCTGAGTCTCATGCTCTGCTAGGGAAGGGGGGAAGCCGGGAAGAAGGAGAGACAGGACACCTGACCCAAACTAACCAAAGAGATTATTCCATACCACAGCACGTCATGTCCAGGATGCAAAAACAGAGAGCAGAGACCCGGAAGGGTGGTGAGGGTGCACGGTGGGGGGCAGTGGTGGGGGTGCACTGCATGGTCGGGCTTGATATTGGATGGTGAGAAATTGTATTCTATTCCCTTGTATTTTCTCTTGTCATTATTATTATTGGTGGTAGCAGTAGTGATTTGTGTTATACTTTAGTTACTAAACTGTTCTTATCTCAACCTGTGGGAGTTGCATTCTTTTGATTCTCCTTCCCATCCCTCCAGGAGCGGAGGGAAGAAAGAGGGGGAAGTGAGTGAGAGAGCGGCTGTATGGGTTTATGAAGTTTAAACCACGACATGGGTATTGCCAAATATTGGTAATTTTAGACGGAGGTAAGGGTATGGTTGTTTGTGACAGATTTAACCTCATTGTCAATGCAGAGTTTCACCTGCTTTATCCAGTAAGAAATCATTATTATGGCAAAGCACATACAGATTTACATTTGTGGTATGTATACTACCAGGTGTAGTAGCATGTTAAAGATGCCAGTGGCAGTGAGGGACCAACCAAAGAAATTTCTTACCAGTGGAGTTCTCTTGCCCTCTTTGCATGCTTTTTATAACACTATCATTGTATTAGAATCTTTCTAGCTTTTGCCATAACATTTTCTAGCAGTCGCTGCAAATTTGCATGCTCTAATATCTGTCTTACAAGTGACAAATCCATATAATACAAGGTGTAGTTTCTTATTAGCAACTGGCTAGTAAGTATAGGTGGTTTTATACACAAAATCACAGCCTCTATTAACAGTTACTTTGCAAGCACACATATTTAAGCTGTTACTTTTCAGTTGCCCCCAAGTGATGTTTTGCCTCATTCTGCTTGGGGTATTCACGGTCAGCTCTTATAGCTGAGGCACTGGGTTCTTCCACTCGTCTGTCCAGCTCATGGCGAGACTTGGCAAACTTTGCAGGCAGCCGCCATGGGCCTGTAGGTAGGAGGACACAAACATACCCTCTCCCCAAGGTTATCAGTTCTTGAGAAGTAAGACAGGTTAAAGTGATTCCTTAAAGCAGAGGCATTCCGATAAAAGGAATGTGAAGCAGCTGCAGAAGCAAACTGCACAGTGTTAACAGTCAAGGAGTTTGCTGTATCATTAACCATTTTTTCTCTTTCTCTGCCACCCTGATGCTGTTTGGGTGGAGGTTGGTAAAGCTTGTGGTTGCACTACCCCTCTCGCTTTTTCAGTTAGCAGTTCATATTTTAAGTAGGCTTTGTTCGTGGTGTCTCTACAAACTGCTCCAATACTTTAGTGGATCGAGAGGTGTTTTATACCTTTTTTTTTTTTTTTTTTTTCAAAGTTGCTCACCCCGCTTTGCACAGCTACAGACCTTGGCCTGCTCGGCAGCAGCTACAAACGCCTGCCTGCCCGCCCAGCAGCAGCTACAGCTGCCAGCCTGCTGAGCCTGCTGAGCAGCACCACTTTTCTATTAACCCTTTCTTGCCCAAAATGTTAATCTGCTACCTGTTGAAAACTTTTACATGAACCCAATAACAAAAATACACAGAACACTGTCTGCCCTCAACAGACACACACATACACACACATTCATGGGATCCCATAAACACACTCCATACAAATACAATATTTAAAACACAAAATCCAGACAATCATTACTCTCACTACACGGTCCCACGTACAGAATGTGATACAACGACCCTGTGAAGACAATCAGGAAACCAGCTCCGAGCAGCATCATCGCAGTGCAGGGTGGCAGGCTGAATCTCAGCGGGTGTCCCCGTGGAGGCTCTGCCTCCCCCACATTGCACTGAGGCTTGGGCTTTTGTACTGACCAAAATGCACACTCATTCCGATGCAGGTGGCCAGCCTACATCAGAAGAAGTGGCGAGTAGTATCTATAAAGGTCTGCAAGGGTCAGTAGAAACACGGACATACTTATATATACAAACCTCTAGTACATAAATATTACAGAGAGACTATATAAAGCAAGTTATATATGGGGTGAGAGACCTTCCCACCTCGGGTCTCGATCCGGCACATATACCACCAGGAAAGTATGCAATCCATCTGCATTCCCCAGGTTAGGAGCAGGGGCATTTTTAGCATCCTCTTGTGCACAAGATAAACAAGCACCTAACACTGCACACATCACCTTTTTACCTTTTCCCTCAAGCTTCTGTAAAGCCCAACACTGCTCAATATGTTCTACCACTTTCTCTTCATCCTTCCAAAACTTTTGGGCCCACTCCTTCCCAGCTAGGGAAGGGGCACAATCATATTTTTGCAGCAGTTTATCCATGGCAATCCTGCCGACTATGCCAATTTTCTGTTGCGTTAAAGAGTGTGGGGGGGAAAACAAACCCCTTGTTTTACTTTCGGATATGCTGCTATCGGTCCGACCGCATTCGCTTATATCGAACCTCTACTGGTCTGGGAGCCAATCCGACCGCGTTCACTTATATCGAACCTCTAATGGTCTGGGAGCCAATCCGACCGCGTTCGCTTATATCGAACCTCTAATGGTCCGGGTTTCAACCCAACCGCGTTCGCTTATATCGAACCTCTAATGGTCCGGAGGCTAATCTGACCGCGTCCGCTTATACCGAACCTCTAATGGTCTGGATTTACCGATAGTGACAATTAGATATCAAAACAGTATGACTTATTAACTAAATTTATTGGTGCAACAGGTACAGGTTCTTATGGATTGCCGGTGATAAATACTGTCTGCAAAAGCACGTGCATATAATAGTTACATGAATACAAGCGCTTGATAAAGTTGACACAGCTGAGCTCTAAAAGATACAGGTGACAAATAAGAATAACTCTATAGAGATTCTAAGTTTTTCCTAGGAAAGCACTGGATACAGTGCGAGTCTTACCCACAGGCGTCCCTATGGGGGGGGAAGAGAGGTCCAGCCCGTCGACCGGTCCCAGGAGTCGGTTGATGTTATCTTCCTTAACTCGTCCACGATGGTATCTTCCCTCCAATCCCCCTTTCTCTTGGGCTATTTTATATTATTTTTACCTTCAAGGTGGAGCTTGAGTGACTCTAGTCATACATACCTTTATTACCATTGGCGAAAATTTCTCTCGCCTCAATTTAAAGGTATATGAGACTAAAAATTCAGAGAGCATGCTCAGAGAGAGGTGGTCTTATTTCGGAGGGGGGTCGCACTGGAGAGGGGTGTGTATTTTAGTATTATAATGAAGCAAAGTTCACACTAGGACGGTATTTTGTCAAAAAGATGACAGGCCGCTGGCTCAGGGTGGCAAGTATGCAGCTTATCAGTTTCTTGTACCACCTAGTTCCCGTTTTATCTGCTGAAGTTAGGACAGAGCATACCCGTGAAATCTCCACCTCGCTGTATCCTCCGCCTGTTACGGGAACCGCTGTGGAGTGCACATTCCTGGCATACCAGGTACGGCTGCATCTCGCCCTGAGAGGCCCTGAAAGTCCATTTTCTCTTATGTGTGGACAATGCTGCATTTTTAATATAGATTTAATTCCCAATTATCCCAAATTTCCTAATTATTCCACAGACACCTGACCCAAACTGACCAAAGAGAGGCATTCCATACGACAGCACGTCATGCCCAGGATGTAAAAATGGTGGGCAGAGACCCAGAAGGGTGGGGGTGCACTGTGGGGGTGCACTGCTTGGTCGGGCTTGATATTGGGTGGTGAGCAATTGTATTCTTTTCCCTTGTATTTTCTCTTGTCATTATTATTATTATTGGTGGTAGCAGTAGTGATTCGTGTTATACCTTAGTTACTAAACTGTTCTTATCTCAACCTGTGGGAGTTGCATTCTTTCGATTCTCCTTCCCATCCCTCCAGGAGAGGAGGGAAGAAAGAGGGGGAAGTGAGTGAGCGAGAAAACTGCGTGGCTGAAAGGCTTAAACCACGACAGGGGGGAAGAAAGAGGGGGGAAGGGGGAGTGAGTAAGCGAACTGCGTGAGAGGCTTAAACCAAGACAGGGAGCCCAAGTACTGTTCTCGTCCCTCCTGCCAGTTGTAAACAATGACAGTGGTAACATCAGAAAAGTCTCATTAATTCCTGGCTCTGTGACTGGTGTCAGCACCAGAATTTTGGGGTTTTTTGACCATGGGTCAGTCTACACAGCACCAAGTCTGCTAGCGGCAAATGAGGCATGCCTGTCCCAAAGGGGGAAAAGGATTCTAGCCCAGGAGCTACCAGGGCTTATAAAGAGGGCTTTAAACTGGGTTTGAAGAGGGAAGGGGATATCACCAGGCTCGCTAGACATGAGCCGCAGGGTAACATGATGCTGTTGGATTCCAGATCCACAGGGCAACTTAAATGCATTTATGTCAATGCCCGCATCATGGGCAACAAACAGAAGGAGCTAGAAGACATTGTGCAGCAGGGAAATCATGACATAATTGCCATCAGAGAAACATAGTGGAATGATTTGCATGATTGAAATACTGCAGTGGATGGCTACAGGCTCTTCAGAAGGGAAAGGCGAGGAAAAGGTGGTGGAGTTTTGTTGTATGTCAGAGAGTTCAGGCCTTGAACTCAGTGTTGTAAGTGAGAAGGTTGAATGTTTGTGGGTAAAGATCAGGGGGAAGGCTAACCAAGCAGATATCCTGGTAGGAGTCTGTTATAGACCACCTAGCCCGGATGAAGCTACGGATGAAGTGTTCTTCAAACAACTGGAAGAAGTTTCAGGATCACTAGCCCTTGTTCTCATGGGAGACTTAAACCTACCAGATGTCCACTGGAAGTACAACACAGTGGAGAAGAAACAATCCAGGAGGTTCTTGGAGGGTATGAAAAATAATTTCCTAACCCAGCTGGTGAGTGAGCCAACTAGAGGAGATGCCTGACTAGATTTGTTCACAAACAGAGAAGGACTGGTGGGTGATGTGATGGTTGGAGGCTGTCTTGGGCAAAGCAGTCACTAAATGATTGAATTTTCAATCCTTGGAGAAGTTGGGAATAAGGCCGGCAAAACCTCCACCTTAGACTTCTGGAGGGCTGACTTTGGCCTGTTTAGGATGCTGGTTGACAGAATTCCTTGGAAACATTACTAAAGGACAAAGGGGTCCAGGAAGGCTGGATGCTCTTCAAGAATGAAATTCTTAAGGCGCAGAAGCAGGCAGTCCTTATGTGCCAAAAATCAAACCATTGGGGAAGAGACCAGCCTGGCTGAACAGGGAGATCTTGCTTGAACTGAACTGGGGAAGGGGGGGGGGAAGAATTTATCACCTGTGGAAGAAGAGACTGTCACCCCATGAAAAGTACAAGGATGCTGTTAGGTGAAGGCACAGTTGGAACTTAATCTGGCCACTGCCATATAAGGTAATTAAAAGTATGTTTTCAAATATATTAGTAATAAAAGGAGGGCCAAGGAGAACCAGCATCCTCTACTGGATACTAGGGGAAACCTAGTGGCTGAGGATGAGGAAAAGGCTGAGGTACTTAATGCTGCCTTTACCTCAGTCTGTAATAGTCACACCAGGCAGCCTCAGGGTACTCAGTTCCCTGAATTGGATGTCAGAGATGGGGAGGTGGTTGAAGTCCCCATAATTCAGGAAGAAATGGTTAGCAACCTCCTGCTTCACTTAGATATACACAAGTCTATGGGGCCAGATGGGTTACACCCAAGAGTGCTGAAGGAGCTGTCAGAGGAGCTTTCTAAGCCACTCTTCATCATATATCAGCAGTCCTGGTCTAGTGGGCAGGTCTCAGAGGACTGGAGGTTGGCCAGCGTGATGCCTCTAAAAAAAGGGCAGAAAGGAAGACCCTGGAAACTACAGGCCTGTCAGCCTGATCTCAGTGCTGGGGAAGGTCATGGAGCTGATAATCCTAAGTGAGGTCATAAAGCACGTGCGGGGAAAATGCAGGGATCAGGCCCAGTCAGCATAGGGTTATGAAGGGTTATGGTTGATGAGGGAAAGGCTGTGGACATTGTGTATTTGGACTTTAGTAAAGCATTTGACACTGTCTCCCAAAGTATTCTCCTGGAGAAATTGGCTGCTCATGGCCTGGATAGGTGGATTCTTCACTGGGTTGGAAACTGGCTGAATGGCCAAGCCCAAAGAGTGGTGGTGAATGGTGTCACATCTAGTTGGGGACCGGTCACTAGTGGTGTCCCTCAGGGCTTGTTGTTAGGGCCAGTGTTGTTTAATATCTTCATTGCTGACCTGGATGAGGGGGTTGAGTGCACCTTCAGTAAATTTGCGGATGACACCAAGTTGGCTGGGAGTGTTGATCTGCTGGAGGGTAGGAAGGCTCTGCAGAGGGATCTGGACAGGCTGGATCAATGGGCTGTGGCCAGTAGTATGAGGTTCAATGAGGCAAAATGCTGGGTCCTGCACTTGGGCCACAACAACTCCATGCAATGCTCCAGGCATGGGGAAGAATGGCTGGAAAGCTGCTCAGCAGAAAAGGACCTAGTGGTGCAGATTGATGGCCAGCTGAACATGAGCCAGCAGCGTGCCCAGGCAGCCAAGAAGGCCAACAGCATCCTAACCTGTATCAGAAATAGAATAGCCAGCAGGGTCAGGGAAGTGGTCATCCCCCTGTACTCGGCACTTGTGAGGCCACACCTAGAATACTGTGTTCAATTCTAGGCCCCTCACTACAAGAAAGACACTGAGGTGTTGGAGCATGTCCAGAAAAGGGTAGCAAAGCTGATGAAGGGTCTAGAGAATAAGTCTTATGAGGAATGGCTGAGGGAACTGGGGTTATTTAGCCTGGAGAAGGCTAAGGGGGAACCTTATCGCTCTCTACAACAACCTGAAAGGAGGTTGTGGTGAGGTGGGGGTTGGTCTTTTCTCCCAAGTAACAAGTGGGAGGACAAGAGGTAACAGCCTCAAGCTGTGCCAGGGGAGGTTTACATTGGATATTAGGAAAAATTTCCTCACAGAGAGGGTGATCAGGTATTGGAACAGGCTTCCTAGGGAAGTGGTGGAATTGCTGTCCCTGGAAGCATTCAAAAACCATGTAGATGAGGCCTCAGTGATATGGTTTAGTGTTGGTCTTGGCAGTCCTGGGGTAATGGTTCAACTTGATGATCTTAAAAGTATTTTCCAACCTAGTTGATTCTATGATCAAGCCTCTTTTTTTTTTTTAAACACAGATCAGGTGTGTGGGTTTTATTTGTTACATTTTTTCTCAAGACTCTGAGTAACACTGAAAAAGTCTGGCCTTTTCATGTATACTGGTGAAATGGTACTGTAAAAACATATCTGATGCAGTATCCAGTGAAATTCAGCTTATGAATTTAGGTCTCTCTGATGCTATTATACCTGGGAGTGTCAATGAAATCCAGGAAAATAAACTCTCCAACCAGAATGACAGGTTAGAAAGCCTATATTACTTTATTATGGTACCGGGTGCATGGGGGATTGCTCTGCTTATCATGCACACCAAGAAGAGATAGTTTACAGGTTATATACCTTCATAATCTACATATTTATTATAATTCTGTGAAATGCCCACCCAATTCCTGTTACTCACTGCATATGGTAATTTGGGTAGATAAGGCTGTGGTGCAGGCACTGCGAATTTTGAGGACTGGTCTTTGAGGGTCATGATGGTCATTTGGGGAGAAATACCCCCACTCACTTTATCCTTTCATGAAAATCCATTAGTTAAGGACACTGGAATGCATGTTTAGTCTTTCCAATTAACTACATGTTCTTGTTTGGTTTAATTTACAACCCTGAAAGGCTCCTCAAGTTGTTTCCTTTCGCAGCTGTTTACTCAGGCCTTATCAACAGGAGGAAGGCCTACGTTGGTTTGAGAGATCTGGTTTTTCTGTTGCATGCCTTCCTTATCTTTAGAATTCTTGTAGCCTCTATATACAGTGAAATAGTAGTTTAAGAATCCTTGTAGACGTAAGTCTCTATATTCAGTGAAATACTAGTTTAATTTGGTATTAATTATACAGGGAAATCGTAATTTAATTTGGTATTGGGACCATTGAAGCCTAGATTTTTAGGTAGTGTGCAGAGGTTTTGTTGCCTGTTTAGTAAAACTTTAGAGACTGAGGTAACAAACTGACAGGTTCCACATGATAGAGATGTGTGTTTGTGACTTTTTATATTGGGATGATATCAAAGATACCTGTATGCTAATTTCAGGTCTGAAATAATTCCCATTGTGGCACTGGATGAGTTACTTATAAGGTCTAATTTATGAGTATTAAGCACTTGAAAAGGGAGTTGAAATAAGTGAGTTACTTAATCCTGATGCTTTCTAGTTTCAGCATTTTATTTCTTCATGTTAGAAATACTTCAAAAGAAAAAATCTCACACTTGAATACCTTTATTTCCAGTATACTTGTAATATTTTTAATTCTATCAAATTGTGAATAATATTTTGCTCATAAATATATAAAACCCCTTTAATGTGTTAGCTAAAGGATATATTAATTTTTATTCCTTTAAAAAGTTCAGTTTCTATAACAAAATAAAGTTGTCTCCTGTCCTGGGTTCAGCTCTAACAGGTGTTTTTTTTAGGCTGTTTTGTTTTGTTTTGTTTTGGCTTTGGTTTTATTTTGTTGTGGTTTTTTTTCCTCCTTCCTAGTAGCTGGTGCAGTGCTGTGTTTTCAACTTCAGTTTGAAAACAGTGCTGACAAAAAAACAGTGGTTTTGCTAGTTGTTGCTATGTAATGCTTACCCTGATCAAGGACATTGCAGTGTCTCATGCTCTGCCAGTGAGGAGGGGCACAAGAAGCCAGGAGGAAGCAGAGACAGGACATCTGAGACAAACTAGCCAAAGGGATATTCCATAACACAGGACATCATGCCCAGTATATAACCTGGGGAGAGTCACCTGGAAAAGGCAGACCGCTGCTCGGGTCAGGTTGGGCTGGTGAGCAGGACCCGCTCACCCATTAATAGCCCCATATCGCCAGTGCAAAAGTCTAACAGAGAGTGGAGACTAACAGTAGACTATTGCAGTCGGAATGAAGTCACACCACTGTTGAGTGCTGCCGTACCAGACATGCTAGAACTTCAATATGAACTGGAGTCAAAGGCAGCCAAGTGGGATGCCACAATTGATATTGCCAATGCATTTTTCTCAATTCCTTTGGCAGCAGAGTGCAGGCCACAGTTCACTTTTACTTGGAGGGGCATCCAGTACACTTGGAATCAACTGCCTCAGGGGGGGAAACACAGCCCTATCATCAGCCATGGACTGATCCAGACTGTACTGGAACCTGGGAAAGCTCCAGAACACCTGCAATACATTGATCATTATTGTGTGGGGTGATACAGAGGAAGAAGTTTTTGAGAAAGGGAAGAAAATAATCCAAATCCTTCTGAAAGCTGGTTTTGCCATAAAATGGAGTAAAGTCAAGGGACCTGCAAAGGAGATTCAGTTTTTGGGAATAAACTGAAAAGACAGATGTCACCAGATCCCCACAGATGTAATCAACAAGATAACAGCAATGTCTCCACCAACTAATAAGAAAGAAACACAAGCTTTCTTGGGTGTTGTGGAGTTTTGGAGGATGGACATCCCAAATTACATTTTGATTGTAAACCCCCTCTATCAGGTGACCCTGAAGAAGAATGATTTCAAATGGGGCCCTGAGCAAAAACAAGCCTTTGAGCAAATTAAATGAGAGATCATTCATGCAGTAGCGCTTGGACCAGCCCGGACCGGGACAGATGTAAAAAATGTACTCTACACCACAGCCAGGGAGAATGGCATAAAGCTCCAGGGGAGAGCAGAGGTTGACCCCTCAGCTTTCGGAATCAGGGATACAGAGGATCTGAGGCCAGCCATACACCAACTGAAAAACAGATACTGGCAGCCTATGAAAGGGTTCGTTGCTGCTTTAGAAGTGATTGGCACTGAAGCACAGCTCCTCCTGGCACCCCAGTTGCCCGTGTCGAGCTGGATGTTCATAGTGGAAGGCAGCTGTATGGAGTCCCTGACGACAAGTTGCAGAAACTGCTGAAGGAGAGGGTGAATCGAGTCAGTTTGCCGAGGTAAAAGCCATCCAGCTGGCCTTGGACATTGCTGAATGAGAAGAGTGGCCAGTACTTTATACTGACTCATGGATGGTGGCAAATGCCCCGTGGTGGTGGTTGCAGCAATGGAAGCAGAGCAATTGGCAACGCAGAGGTAAACCCATCTGGGCTGTTGCACTGTGGCAAGATATCACTGCCCGGGTGCAGAACCTGGTGGTCAAGGTACGCCATGTAGATAGATGCTCATGTACCCAAAAGTCAGGTCATTGAGGAACAGCAGAACAACCAACAAGTGAATCAAGCAGCTAAGATTGAAGTGGCTCAGATGGACTTAGATTGGCAACATAAGGGTGAATTATTTTTGGCCCAGTTGGCCCATGACACTTCAGGCCATCAGGGCAGAGATGCAACATACAGATGGGCTCGTGATCGAGGGGTGGACTTAACAATGGACACTACTGCCCAGGTTATTCATGACTGTGAAACATGTGCTGCAATTAAGCAAGCCAAGCAGTTAAAGCCTCTTTGGTATGGAGGATAATGGCTGAAAGTACAAATATGGGGATGCCTGGCAGATTGATTATATCACGCTCCCACCAACCCGCCAAGGCAAGTGCCATGTGCTTACCATGGTGGAAGCAACCACCGGATGGCTGCAAACATATGCTGTGCCCCATGCCACTGCCCAGAACACCATCTGGGGCCTTGAGAAAAAAATCTTGTGGCGACACGGCACCCCAGAGAGAATTGAGTCAGACAATGGGACTCATTTCCGGAACAACCTTATAGACGCTTAGGCCAAAGAGCATGGCATTGAGTAGTTATATCACATCCCCTACCATGCACCAGCCTTTGGGAAAATGGAGCGGTACAATGGGCTGTTAAAAACTACACTGAGAGCAACGGGTGGTGGGACTTTCAAACACTGGGATACACATTTACCAAAAGCCATCTGGTTGGTCAACACCAGAGGATCTGCCAAGAGGGCTGGCCCAGCCCAATCAGAACTTCTACATACTGTGGAGGGGGACAAAGTTCCTGTGGTGCACATAAAGAGTTTTCTGGGGAAGACAGTCTGGGTTATTCCTGCTTCAGGTAAAGGCAAACCCACTCATGGGTTTGCTTTTGGTCTGGGACCTGGATGTAGTTGGTTGCGTAATGCGGGAAGATGGGAAGGCCTGGTGTGTGCCTCGAGGGGATTTGATTTTGGGGGAAAACACCCAATGAACTCAATTATATGCTGTTGCCTGCTATATGACACTTTTATAGCCCATTAGCTAGGTGCCCATATCTGCCACTCTGGGTTTTGAAATGAAGATATGTACTCTCATGATCATCAGCAGAGACTGAAGTCATGGGAAAGCTGGCAGCAGCAGCAGAACTATCCTCAGGTCACCAGCGACGGGCCCTGACTTCCCTCCGACCATCATCCCAACAAAAATGAACTTTGACAAAACCAAAGGAGCTTAGCAGTGATGCCTCCCTTTAGCCTGAGAACAACACTGATAACACACAGATGTTCTTATTTGTTGCTAAGTAATGTTGTTGTAGTTTAAGCCTCTCAGCCACGCAGTCGCTCTCTCACTCACTCCCCACTCTTTCTTCCCTCCACTCCTGGAGGGATGGGAAGGAGAATCGAAAGAATGCAACTCCCATAGGTTGAGATAAGAACAGTTTAGTAACTAAGGTATAACACAAATCACTACTGCTACCACCAATAATAATAATGACAAGAGAAAATACAAGGAAAGAATACCATAGCTCACCACCAATCCCAGCCCAACCAAGCAGTGCACCCCCACCAGTAATAATAATGACAAGGCAAATACAAGGAAAGGATACAATTGCTCACCACCCAGCCCGACCAAGCAGTGCACCCCACACAGTGCACCCCCACCACCCTTCCGGGTCTCTGCCCTCCGTTTTTCCATCCTGGACATGACATGCTCTGGTATGGAATAACCTCTTTGGTTAGTCTGGGTCAGGTGTTCTGTCTCCTTCCTCCCGGCTTCCCCTCCTCCCTAGCTGAGCATGAGCCTCAGCAAGTCCTTGGTCAGACCAAAACATCACCAAGCAGTAACTGAAAACACTGGTGTTATCAGCACTGTTCCCAGGCCAAAAGTCAAAAACACAGCGCTGCACCAGCTACCAAGAAGGAGAAAAATGACTGCTGCTGCTGAACCCAGGATAAATGTTTACTCCCATCAAGGACTTTCTGAGTCTCATGCTCTGCCAGGGAGGAGGGGCACAAGAAGCCAAGAGGAAGCAGACAGGACACCTGACCCAAACTAGCCAAAGGGGTATTTCATACTACAGCATGTCATGCCCAGTACAGAAACTGGGGGGAGTTACCCAAAAGGCCCAGATCACTGCTTGGGTTGGCCTGGGTATCGGTCAGTTGGTGGGTGGTGAACATTTGTATTGTGCATCACTTGTGTTTATGATGTTTTCTTTTCCTTTTCCCCTTTTATATTCTCTCCCCTTGTTATTTCCCTTATCATTATTATTATTGGTGGTAGCAGCAGTGGTTTTGTGTTATGCCTTAGTTACTGGACTGTTCTTATTTCAACCCGTGGGATTTAGATTCTTTTGATTCTCCTCCCCATCCCTCTGGGAGTGGGGGGTGTTGCGTTAAAGGGAGGGGGGAAAATTACTGGCAGCTATCAGCCCGGGCAGCGTTCGCTATTTCGAACCTCACTGGATCCGGTCTCACTGATAGTGTACCACCCTGCCCAATATAATCAATGATTTAATGTTGCGTTAAAGGGAGGGGGGAAGATTACTGGCAGCTATCAGCCCGGGCAGCGTTCGCTATTTCGAACCTCACTGGGTCCAGTTTCACTGATAGTGCACCACCCTGCCCAATACAATTAATGGCAACTATCAGCCCAGGCAGCGTTCGCTATTTCGAACCTCACTGGGTCCGGATTCACTGATAGTGCACCACACTGTCAGTTGAATCGTGCTCCTGAACTCTCACGGCCACACTGAGAGATGGGGTCGCGTTCAGCGAGAGAATTACAATCGATTACCGAAACAGTGCAGTTTATTGATGCAACAGATACAGGTTCTTATGGATTGCCAGTGATAAATACTGTCTGCAAAAGCACGTGCGAATGATGATTACATGAATACAAGTGCTTGATAAAGTTAACACAGTATAGCTATAAAATATACAGATGACAGTAACTCTATAGAGATTCTAAGTTTTCCCAGGGAAGCACTGAATACAGCGCAAGTCTTACCCACAGGCATCCCTATGGGGGGGGAAGAGAGGTCCAGCCCATCGACCGGTCCCAGGAGTCGGTTGATGTTATCTTCCTTGACTCGTCCATGATGGTATCTCCCCTTGATATCCCCCTCTCTCTTGGGTCATTTTATATTATTTTCACCTTCAAGGTGGAGCTTGAGTGACTCTAGTCATACATACTTTTATTACTATTGGTGCAAATTTCTCTCGCTTCGATTTAAAGGTATATGACACCGAAAATTCAGAGCGCATGCTCAGAGAGGGGTGGTCTCATTTTGGAGGGGGGGTCGCATTGGAGATGGGTGTGTATTTTAGCATGTAAATGCATTATAATGACATTATAATGAAGCAAAGTTCACACTGAGGACGGCATTCTGTCAAGAGATGACAGGCTGCTGGCCCAGGGTAAGAAGTATGCAGCTTATTGGCTTTTGTGAGATCTCCACCTCACTCTACCACGCAGCTTATCAGCTTCTTGCACCATCTTGTTCCCATCTTTTGCTGAAGTTAGGACAAAGCGTAACCGCGAGATCTCCACCTCGCTCTACCCTTCATCTGTGTTGCCACGGGAACCGCTGTGGAGTGCACATTCCTGGGATACCAGGTGCGGCTGCATCTCGCCCTGAGAGGCCTTGAAAGTCTGTTTTTCCCTTATGTGTGGACAATGCTGCATTTCAAATATAAGTTTAATTCCTAATTATCCCATATTTCCTAATTATTCCACAGGGGGAGGAAGAAGTGGGGGGGGGGAGTGAGCAAATAGCTGTGTGGTTCTGAGCTACCGGCTGGCCTTAAACCATGACAGTAACATAAAATATATTGAGTACTGCTCTGTCTGATAAAGCCAAAGCCTTCCTAATTTCAAATATTTCTTAAGGATTTACTAAACAGTTACTTTGAGATTTAAAAATTATACAACCTATTTTTGAGGCTTTTACCAGATAAAGCCAAATCAATGTATGCCACTATTTTCAAATTATTCTTCTTTAACATCAAATTTTTTGTTGTTCAGATGTAGGTCTTTCACTCAGTGGATTAATTAAAAGCTGATATAAATTCCAGTTTCCTGGTTTTTGTTTGGTTGGGGTTTTTTTTAACAGTAATTACTAAATAATAAAATTAATAACTTTTAAATTGCTCGTGTTACAGGGTGTAATAATCAGTTGCTATTGCTCATGTAAACAGTACGTGCTTGTCCTATGCAGGTGGTGTAGATGGCTATGGTTATATGACTGGGTTTGGGGTTTTTTTTGAAAGGCAAATCTCCTACTGTTTTATTGCCAGTATGGGGTGTTCTCAGCCAGTAACAGCCGGCTTAAGTTGGGTCTTCCGGTCCCATCAACTACAGAGGTAAAAGCTCATAGTCTCAAGCAGTGTTCATTCCACAAATTATATTGCAGTCAGCGCCTTGCCTTTCACACCAATCATCACAAAACAGCGTTATGCTCATTGGACTACCTGTTAGTGTATGATCAAGTAATGGGACGGAACTACAGGTTATTTTAAACGTGTGCGTGGAGGAGCAGAGCTGCCGACTCAGAATAGTTTAGCAGTGTTAGGCTTTAGTACTGAAACAGGCATTTCTCCGTACACTCTGGACCCCGCAGCGATATCCCGCAGAGGCAGCGGCTCCGAGCTTCCTGCTCTGCGTCCTCACAGGGCGCGACCACACGCTTACCTCTGCAGCACCCCACAACGGCCACTGTAATGACCGCGCTGCTGCAGCCTTTACAGCGCCTGTTCCCGGTCTCCCGCCGGAGCTCATCCACCAAACGCTCAAACGGCGAAACAGAAACGCGTACCAAACTAGAGCAGACGAACAGGCCCGCCCGCCGTGGTGGGCCAATCAGCAGCCAGGTTGTGTCTCCTCATAGAAAATTAGTTATAGTGAGGCAAAACACCCCTAGCACTCCACCAGCCCAATCAGTTTCGAATTCTACCAGTCGACCTGGCGCCTAGCCAATAGAGCAGCAGAAGTGAAGCCGAGTTCCGTTCTGTCCCCGCCCACAGGGCAAAGTAGTTGGTAAGTGGTAACTGTTGCTCCGTGACGTCAGCAGCTTGTTCGGTGATTGGTTACGCCCAGGCGCGAAATGTAACGCGGGAAATTCTCGGTTTCGGCCTTGGTTTTGCAGCGCTAACTCTTCTTCAGGAGTCATCAGGACTGGGATTGCAAGCGGGGATCGGCGTCACTTCAGAAAGGTGTGGGGGGAGTGTAGCTGTCACAGATTTTGCGCCGGTGGTAGCTGAGAAAAGAGGGGTGAGGCCCCAAGAGGAGCTGCCGTCTCCGGCAAAAAACAGATAAAGCAGAGTGGTGGGGTGGGGGGGATGGTGTTTGACAAATGGTGGTGGGAGTCGCAGGATTTCTACAATTTCCCCGGTTTGGGAAAGAACAGCTGAGCCATTAGGAGCTTTCCCACTCCCTCTTCCCTTTTCTGCGCAGGTGTCTGCAAGGAGGTGGCGATGGTGGAGAAGCCACCGCCGGGTCCCCCGGTGACTTTTTACCAGGAGTCCCCGAATGGCGTACTGGTTTCCGTTATCAAAGCCACTTCTGTCAAACCGTTCTCCAGGGGCAGAGGTGAGGAGCTAACACTCCCCCCGCCCATCCTCATCAGCCCTGGCTTCAGCGACTTCATGGTTTACCCCTGGCGCTGGGGAGAGAATGCCCACAATGTGACTTTTAGCCCGCGTGGCTCCGCCATCCCTTCATTCGTCCAACAGCCCTGTGGGGGGCCAGCTAGAGCCTGCAGCGGGGAAGAAGAGGAGGCAAGTAGCAGCCTCAAGGTAAGTTTGGTCGGGACAGGCCAAGCAGCTGAGTGCGATGGGGTACAGTCCCCTGCCCCTATGCATGCATCCTGTAGTCAGTGGGGTGGTAAAGTGCCTCACTACGGAAGGGCAGAGACGCAAAGTTAAAGGCGACGCGCCGAGCATTCCTTCCTATTCTCCTTGTCTGTCTTCTGGCCACTTAAAGTCACTTCCGATGACACCGCGGTGCGCTCTACCGCGTGGGGGGGGGGGAGCCAGCTGCAGAGGGATGACAACCCGGCAACGGCCGGGCATCTATCTGTGTGCTGATAATCCTCCAAAACATCAAAAACACCCTAAAAGCTCCCTGCTCCCAAAACAAAAAGCCCCACCCCCTAAAAAAAAAAAAAAAAAAAAAAAAAACAAAAAACCAAACCCTGAAAACCCCCAATCTGTAGAGCTCCCCACAAATCCCAATCACCAAACAAACAATAAAACTGTCACCCTGAACTCCATGGATCCCACTCCCCAAAGTAACCTAAACTAGACCCCCTAAAACCTCACTCCAAACAAAAAGCCCTAAACCCCTAAATACAAGAAACCCTGAAACCTTCATCCCCTAAATGCTCACACTCCTTCCAAAAGCCCCAACCATGCACAATGCCCCAAACCCCAGTAGCCCTCGCACCCAGAACTCTGGGCACACCCCTTCCCCCCCCCCCAACCAAACCAATAAAAAAAAAAAAAAACCACACCCAAAACCAAATGAACCCAAAGCTTGAAACCCAGCCCCCTCAAAACCACACCCTCCTAAATCCAATAAACCCCTAAACCTAGCCCCTGCCTCCCAAGAACTTCAGAACTCCCAAACCTGGTAAATCATACTTAAATCCTAAACCCCAACTTCCCCAACCCCTCCTGCCCCAAACACTTCAACCCTGCCAAAACCTCAACAAAACATCACCCCCCCCTGTAAAAAGCATAAACTGATACATTCCACTCCTCCCCCCCCCCCCCAAACTTAGTATCCCCCAACCCAATAAACCCACCTCTCTAAGCACAAAAGCTTCCCTCAACCACAGAACCAGAAAATCCCCAAAATGAGCTGAAAGAAAAATGTTCCAACCTAGCCACTCCAAACTGGCAGAAGGCAGCCCACTCAAAACAAACAACACAAAAAAGCATGCTAAACATTGAAACTTGAGGAAGCAACTATACTCCCCAAAACACACCACATGGAAAAAGAATGTGCACCCCAGCCCCTTCAACCCCAGGAAGGCAAACACTCCCCAAACTGTGCCACATGACAAAGCATGCTACTCCCACCTCTTCCTTTGCTACCCCCCCCATCCTTATGTTGGCATTCTGCCCTGTAAACTGCAACACAAAAAAGCACACCAACCCAAACCCCAAGGAGGTATTCCCATCACAATGTACCATGCTAAAAATAACCATACCAAATGAAGCGCTCCAAATCCAGAACAAACTCTTTCCCAAAAACACATCACAAAAAGGTGCTCCAAACCTAGCCTCTCAGACTTCAAAGCAACAACTTCCTCAAAAAGCACCATGGAAAAAAAGCCTGCTCCATCTCCCCCCAAAATGCAATACCCAAAAAAAAGTGCCAAACCCAGCCCCCACCCCAAAAGGGTACCCTCACCCCTAGAATGTGCCACACAAAAAGATGTGCCCAGCCTCCTGAAAACAGAAAAGGTTGTGCCTCTCCTTAAAACACATCATAAGATAAGACATGGCAACTTCAGCCTCTCAAACAAGAAGGCACTCACCCTGCAAAACACACCACAAGAAAAAGCATGCCAAATCCAGTGTCCGGAACCCCAAGAAAGCAACCTCAAGCCCAAAAATGCACCACATGAAAAAGTGTGCCCAAGACCAGCCACCTGAACCTTAAGAAGGCAAACCTCTCCCCAAAAATGTTCTATCTGAGAAAGTGCACCAAATCCGGTCTCCTAAATGACAAAAAGGCAACTTTCTGCTCCAAAATGTGCCACAGGAAAAAGCACCCCAGCCCCTCAAACCCCAAGAAGGCAACTGTTGACGCAGAAGTCCCGGACACAGCACACAGACCAATATGATCAGGCTGTGCCAAAGGTTATTGCACAGATAGCTCAGTATATATAGGCACTCTACTTGTCTATCATTAACACACACAAGTCTAATTGGATACATGTATTGTTCACACGGCTAAATACCAAATAGGATTCACTCAGTAACAGCTTAATGATTGGTTAACTATGACAGCATATGCTTCAAGGTTACAGTTAACATTCCTTCTCTGCGTATCTCTCAGTAGTTTTCCATGCTAACTTTTCCCAAGGCTTCTGCACGTACACGAACTTTAGTAACCCTCAGGCGAGGCCTCAATGCCTGTGGGTCACTACCTTACAATTGTCAAGCAATTGTCTGGATTGCTCACATGCCCATTCACAGTCACATAGCTCTCCACAAATCCCTCTTTTTGTTTTTGAGCAATCCAGACCCGATTCACAGCACGAAATAGCATACTGACAATACACTTCCATAAACAACAAAAGATTTAAACAATACTAATCAATACCATTAAAACTGTTAAACCTTGTCTGATTAGTACTCCTAGCCAGCCACTAACACCCCAACCTTGTAGCAGCTTTTGAAACCAATTCCAATCCGAGAGCACTTGTAACTTTTGCACTTGTGAGAACCTAAAGTGTGGTTTTGGTAAGCAGGCAAGATTTACAGTCCAATCCAGCAACCTTCTTATCTTAGCTCCTTCTTATCTTCCAGGCCTGCATTCTTGTTTCATTAGCTGTCCGGGAGTTGCTTCTTTTCCACGGTTGGCTGCACAGAGGTAACCAGGAGTTACCCCTGCTACATGGCCAGCTGCACATGCTTGGCTTTCATTCAGAGCAGGCATATGTCCATTCTCTAACAAGAAATCATCCACATCTCCCCCTTTTCTTTTATTGAATGAGCCAAAGCTGTTTTACTGGGTTTTCAATCATACCACGAATACATTGCAAAATACAAGGTACAATCATAACTGTGGTCAAGACTATCACTAAAATCATTCCAATACCTTTAATCAGCTGTCAGATGTCACAAATCCTGTACTGTAGAAAGAGAATCAAAACTAGACAAATTTAAAAGTTTTTTGTACAAATTATGTTTGCAAACTGTTTGAAGAAAATCTTTACATTTCCCTCTTTTTTTTTTTTTGTTTTTGTTTTTATTTTATATATATTACCCATTTTAGACGACCCTACTTGAGCAGAGGATTTGGACTAGATCGTATCTCCAACATATGCCAACCACAGGCTGCTTGGCCTACCTTTCTCTCCTGTATAGTTCTCTGATAACAGGAGAGGCCATCCCTCACATCAAGGTCTGGTATGGCATGTGTCCCTACCACTCAACGCCTGCTGGGTTGCAGCCAGCAGCGGAGTGAAAGGTTCTTCTTGGTGGCAAACACAGAGGCCAACCCAGTCTTGCCCTTGACTGCGGTAGGAGGTATTTGGCCAACCTCAGTCGTGGCACCTTGTTGTCAGTGCAGAGGTTCACCTGCTTCATTCAGTAACAAGTCACTATTATGGCAAAGCACATACAGATTTACATTAGCAGTATGTACACTACAGGGTGCAGCAGCATGTTGAAGATGCTAGTGGCAGTGACGGACCAGCCAAAGAAATTTCCTACCAATGGTGTTCTTCCACCCTCTTAATTTGTTCCATTACCTGCTTTATACCACTATCATTGTATTAGAATCTTTCTAGTTTTTGCCTTAGCATTTTCTAGCAGCTGCTGCAAATATGCATACTGTAACATCTGTTTTACAAGTGACAAATCCAAACAATACAAGGTGTAGTTTCTTATTAGCAACTGGCTAGTAAGTACAGGTGGTTTTATACGCAAAATCACAGCCTCTAACAAGAGCTACTTTACATGCACATATATTCAAGCTCCTGTAGCTAAGGCATTGGGTTTTTCCGCTCGTCCGTCCAGCTCATGGCAAGGCTTGAGAAACTTTGCAGGCAGCCTCCATGGACCTGTAGGTAGAACACAAATATATCCCTTCCCCCATGTTATCAGCTCTTGAGAAGTAAGTCAAGCTAAAAATGATTCCTTAAAGCAAAGGCATTCTGATGAAACAGGAACGTGAAGCAGGTGCAGAAGCAAACTGCACCACGTTAACAGTCAAGGAGTTTGCTGTGTCATTACCCATTCCCCCCCCCCCCCTTTTTTTTTTTTTCTTCTCTTTTCTATCTCTGCCACCCTGGTGCTGTTTGGGTGGAGGTTGGTAAAGCTTGGATTCTCCCCTAGGTTACCTTAAACACACTAAGCAGTACTGCTCAGCAGCAGCTACAAATGCCTGCCTGCCCAGCAGCAGCTACAGCTGCCAGCCTGCTGAGCAGCAGCCATAAATTCCTGCCGGCAGCAGCACCTCTGCATTAACCCTTTCTTGCCCAAAATGTTAATCTGCTACCCATTAAAAACTTTTACATTAACCCAATAACAAAAAATACACAGAACACTGTCTGCCCTCAACAGACACACACATACACACACATTCATGGGATCCCACAAACACACTCCACACAACTACAATATGTGAAACACAAAATGCAGACAATCATTACTCTCACTACACGGTCCCACGTACAAAATGTAGTTGCAATGACCCTGTGAAGACAATCAGGAAACCAGCTCCGAGCAGCATCATCACAGTGCAAGGTGGCAGGCTCAACCCCAGCAGGCATCCCCGTGGAGGCTCTTCCTCCCTCACATTGCATGAGGCTTGGGCTTTTATACTGACCAAAATGCACACTCATTCCAATGCAGGTGGCCAGCCTACATCGGGAGAAGTGGCCAACAGTATCTATACAGGTCTGCAAGGGTCTATAGAAACACAGACGTAGTTACATTTGCTAACTTTTAGTACATGAATATCACAGGGAGACTATAAGCACACAATACATCTGCATCCCCCATCCATCTTACTTTTCCCTTTATAACTGCCCCTTTATCATGGGGATCTGGGGGATCTAAATCAGGCTTCTTTTCCGGATCAACAGGTCTCGGGTCAAAAGGACTATCCAGGTCAGCATCAGAATTATCAGGCATCAGAATCTCAGGAGCAGCAACAGCAGTCTGATGAAAATGCACAGGCTCCTCATTAACGTGTTCTGGAGTTTCAGTGTTATCAAGTGCAATTAAAACATTTTCTCCTGCAGGTTTCAGGTGATCTGAGAGTAGGCTTTTTCTCGGGATTAACAGGGTCTGGGGCAAAAGGATTGCCTTCATCCTCGTCCTCAGTCTCCGCAGCCGTAGCAGCGATCGGCAGAGGGTCGGGGGGGTGGGGGTGGGGGTGTGGTTTGGGCTCCACTATCTCATTCTTTGACTTAGCCGTGTTGGAGAGCTGTAAATCTGTAAGTCTGTCATGAAGTGTCTGTAATTTCTCATCTAACAATCCTGTCCATTTGTCCCACCCTTGATGATCTTGAGGATCGGGCTCTGGGGGGAGGGAGGCCAGGGGTGGCGAAAGTGATAAAGGAAGATACAAATTCGTATCCCCTGGCCCATCCATCGGATCTGTTATTTTTTAAAGAGTCAGTAATTAGTCTCCACACAGTGGGGTATTAACTTGCCTCCTTGGATCCCTTACTTGCCTCTTCCCACAGCGTTGCTCCTATTTTTTCCCAAGTTGCGATTTGAAAGGCAGCATCCACTGAGGGGATTAAATCCTTTCCCTTTGCCCAATACAGCCAAGCTTTCAAGGCAGGCTCATCATAACTCGCTGCTCTCATAGAGAGAATGTGTTGGAGGAGCTTCACCACTTCTGACTCTTCCCTGGTCAGTGTGGACCCCCTCTCCTCCCCGGCCGCTCACCTGATCAGGGCGAGATTCCCAAAACCTTTTGCGCTAGCGACTTCCGAGTGCCGGGGCAGCACCCGATATCGACCGGCTTCTGCCCCCTCCTTCCTGTCGGTCTCATCGGTTTTATCCAACGCCGATCTGAGGGTCCCTGTTCGGGCGCCACTTGTTGATGCAGAAGTCCCGGACACAGCACACAGACCAATATGATCAGGCTGTGCCAAAGTTTATTGCGCAGATAGCTCAGTGTATATAGGCACTCTACTTGTCTATCATTAACACACACAAGTCTAATTGGATACATGTATTGTTCACACGGCTAAATACCAAATAGGATTCACTCAGTAACAGCTTAATGATTGGTTAACTATGACAGCATATGCTTCAAGGTTACAGTTAACATTCCTTCTCTGCGTATCTCTCAGTAGTTTTCCATGCTAACTTTTCCCAAGGCTTCTGCACGTACACGAACTTTAGTAACCCTCAGGCGAGGCCTCAATGCCTGTGGGTCACTACCTTACAATTGTCAAGCAATTGTCTGGATTGCTCACATGCCCATTCACAGTCATATAGCTCTCCACAGGCAACCACTCCTAAAAACAAGCCACAGGAAACGATGCTCCAGATATAGCCCCTCAGATCTTGAAAAGGCAACTTCCCACCCTAAAATGCACCACGCATAAAAGTGCATAAAACCCTGTTCTCTGAACCACAGGAAGGCAAGCCCCCCCAACACGTTGCACCCAAACAAAATCCACCAAACCCAGCACCTCAGACAACTGGACCAAAACATGTCAAGACAAAACCATGCCCAACAAAGCCCACTGAACCACCAAACAAAAAGATCCCCAAGACATGTTAAACCCAGCCCTCCCTAACCACTGAACAAAAAAACTCCCCAAACATGCCTAAATAAAAGCATATCAAAACCAATAAACCCTGCCCCCCTCCAAATGCACCAAAACAAGAATGTGCAAAATCCTGTCCTGACAAACCCAGAATGAAAAAACACCCAAAACATGCCAAAAGAGAAACAGCCTAAGCTAATCCAGTCACTGAAACAAAAAATACCCCGCAGCACACAAAAAATGCTGAAAACTTGGCAAAACATGGCCTCTCAAAACCACATCAAAACAAAAAACGTGCCCAATCTAGCTCTCCAACTATCAAACAAAAAAAAAAAAACACCACAAACCCAACTAAACCCCAATACTGCAAGTTCTCCAAACACAGTATTAATCCCCCAAACATGCCAAAACAAAACTGCGCCTAACCCAGTGCTCCCAATCAGCAATCCAGAAAAAAAAAAACTAAAATGCATTAACACAAAAAATGCACCAAACCTAGCACCGTCAGCCACCGAACCAAAAGTCTCTCAAAACATGATGAAACTCAGACATTCAAACCGAGCCCTCAGTCACAAAACCCCTAGAAAAACCTAAACCCAAGAAAACCATGTTAAAGCAAAGACATGCCAAACCCAGCCCCCACAACAACCAAACCACTCCCCCAAACCAGGCCAAAATAAATAAAAGCCAAACCCAGCACCCCCCATTAACAAACACACATACACACAAAAAAAAATCCCCTAACTGTGCCAAAGCAAAAATGGGAAGAAAAAAAAAATAAAAATGCACCAAACAGCCTCCTGAACCACCATACTGAAACAAGCCACTAAAACATGCAAAAAAACCCTATCTGTCAAAATAATAAAAAAACCTAAACACCAACCATTCAAAACCCCAAAACCCAATATTACCCCAAAAAAACAGGAGGAAAATGAATTAATTTTTTATTGCCAAACAAATCAGAGTAGGGTAATGAGAAATAAGACCAAATCATAGAATGCCTTCCCTCCCACCCCTCCCTTCTTCACAGGCTCAACTTCACTCCCTATTTTATTTACCTCCTCCCCCCAAGCAGCGCAGGGGGATGGGAAATAGGGGTTGTGGTCAGTTTATCTCACATTGTTTCTGCCACTTCTTCCTTCTCAGGGGGAGGACTCCTCACACCAGCACCAAAAAAAAAATAAAATCAAACCTCCCCAGGACTTAAGCCATCCATTGTGGTCTTGCAGTTGTGTGAGTTTGTGATGGGTTGACCTTGGTTGGGTGCCAGGTGCCCACCAAACAACTTTATCACTACCCCTCCTCAGCAGGACACAGGGAGAAAATAAGATAGAAAAGAACTTGTGGGTCAAGATAAAGCAAAAGCAAAGGCTGTGCACAGAAGCAAAGGAAAACAAAAGATTTATTCTCTACTTCCCATCAGCAGGCAATGTCCAGCCACTTCCCAGGAAGCAGGGCTTCAGTACAAGCAGCAGTTGCTCCAGAAGACAGATGTAATAACAAATGCCCCCCCCCCCCCCCCTTCTCTTAGCTTTTATTTCTGAGCAGACATCATATAAAATGGAATATCCCTTTGGTCAGTTTGGGTAAGCTGTCCTGGTTATGTCCCCAAGATCTTGCCCACCTCCAGTCTACTGACCTTTGGGGGTGGTGGTGGTGGGGATGTTGGAGAGACAGCCTTGATGCTGTGATTTCCTTACATGCGTGCACTATGGGGACCATATTTCCTCCCACAGTATGTAGGGGTTTTGTTTGGGCAGATCCAGGGCTGTTAGCAGATCCCGTGGTGTTAACCAGCCAGGTGACTTCTGCTAAATTTATATCCCAGCGCTTCCATGCCCCATTGCCCAGTGCTCTCTCAACATAGTCTTTAACAGTCCATTATATCTCTCAGTCTTTCCAGATGCTTGTGGGTGATAGGGGATGTAATACACCCACTCAATGCCACATTTCTTTGCCCAGGAGTTTATGAGGTTATTTTGGAAATGAGTCACACTGTCTTAGTCAATTCTTTCTGGGGTACCATGTCACCACAAAATTTGCTTTTCAAGGCTCAGGATGGTGTTTCGAGCAGTAGCATGGTTTACAGGGTATGTTTCTAGCCAACCAGTACTTGCTTCCACCATGGTGAGTATATAGCACTTGCCTTGGCATGTTTGTGGCAATAGTCCAATATAGTCAGTTTACCAGGCCTTGCCATATAAAAAACCCAGAGACCACCCTCTGTTCCAGGGAGATTTTAATTCTGTGGCTTGCTTGATTGCAGCACATGTTTCCACATCGATGGGTGAGTTGTGCAGTAGCCTCCATGGTCAGGTCCACTCTATGATCACAAGCCCATCTGTGTGTTGCATCTCTCCCTAGATGTTCTGATGTTTCATGGGCCATGGAGCTACATATAGCTCACCCTTATGCTTCCAGTCCAGGTCCACCTGAGCCACTTCAATTTTCAAAGCCATGTCTACCTGTTTATTGTTTCGATGTTCTTCAGTGGCATGACTTGGGCATGTAAGCATCTACATGGCATACCTTTAGAGTGATGTTTTCTACCCGAGCAGTGATGTCTTGCCACAATGCCTAGATGGGTTTACCCCTCTGCTGCCAATTGGTCTTCTTCCCCTGCTGTAGACACCCCTATAGGGCATTTGCCACCATCCATGAATCAGCATAGAGAGGGAGTACTGGCCACTTTTCTCATTCAGCAATCTCTAGGGCAACCTGGATGGCTTTCACTTCTGCAAACTGACTTGACTCACCTTCTCCTTTAGTGGCTTCAGTGACTTGTCATGTGGGATTCCACACAGTAGCATTCCACTTCCAATGATTTCCTAAAACACAATAGGAACTGACAGTAAACAGAGCATAACACCTTTCATCTGATAATTCATGGTTCATGAGCCACCTCTTCAAGAAGTGCTCCAAAATTTCTGCCTTCTGGCCAGTCCATGATCTCTTCCAGGATTCCTGGGCAGTTGGGTTTCCCCAGTTGAGCTCATTGCGTGATCACCACTACCCACTTACTCCATGTGATACTGGTTGTGTGATGTGTGGAGAGGACATTTCCACCACTGTTGCTGATTGGCTCATCTTTGGCCAGTGGCGGGTCCATCTTGGCATTAGCTCTGTCGGACATTGGGAAGCTTCTAGCAGTTTCCCAGAGAAGTCACCCCTGTAGCCCCCTCACTACCAAAACCTGTCATGCAAAACCAATACTGACTTTTCTCACCGATATTCTGTGATTCCTATGACATCATAAATCAGCATACCTTGCACAGGATACCTCCTCCACCCAGGAGATGGGAGTGCAATACTTGCAGCCCTCCACCTGGACAGCAGCTTCCTCCACTCTCTCCCAGGCTGTTCTGGCTAGGTAGCTGATTCCTGTCTGCTGAAAAGTGCAGCCCTTGCATGGTCTATACCACTATGTTTTTGGCAATATTAGAGCACTGACTAATAAGCCCTTCTAATTCCCTATAGACCTCAAGCTGATGGGTGGGCTTGAATAGCCACCAGCTTGCAGGGGTGACTGTCAGGGCTGCAGCCTAAGCATGAAGGCGAGCAGAGCAGGGAGCAGTCTGATAACTGGCAGCGTGCAGACCTTCCCTCAAGAACTGGCCATGTATCTCCTAACATACTACTCCCTGTTTGCTTCCCAGGTCATTAGTGTTCCCTAGGGGTCAGTTATATGCAGCTTCTCATGGCTTGAACTGGTTGTGGGGACTGCTGGCACCACCCAATTCTTGCCTGCCCCTGTCGTGAGACTTACTACCAGCTGGCTGGTCCCTCATGCACAGAGCCCAAGGGCGTCAGGGGCCCTGAAACCCCCTCAGACACCCCCAGGGACCTCAGAAGCCTTGAACTCTTAGCACATAGCAACTACTGCTGCTGCTAGTGCCAGTTTCCCGCAGGTTGAACTGGCTGCGGGGACAGCTGTTGACTGGAGCAGTTTGTGAAGGACTGATTATATCCCTTAGGAGGGACCCCATGCTGGAGCAGGGGAACAATGTGAGGGGGAAAGCAGTCTCTCTGTCTTTATCTCAACTCATAAGATCTTATTTTCTCCCCCTATCTTGCTTCTTGCTGAAGATGGGGAGTCAGTTGCTTGGAGGGCACCTAGTGGCCAGCCAAGGGTAACCAACCACAATGAATGAAAAAAAGAAGGGAAAAAAAACCTCAACCAACAACACCCACCCCCACCCCACCCCCAAAAACAGATGCCCCAAAAGCCTGGAATGAAAAAGCAAACAAACAAAAAAACAGAGACACTCCAAAAGCCTGGTAGTAAACAAAAACAAACCCAAACCAGTTTATGCAAAAGCCTGGAACCAAAAGAAAAAAACAGATGACTCAAAAGGCCAAAAGAAACAAAACCACCAGGTGCCCCAAAAGCCAGGAAACAAAAGAACACCCCCCTCAACCCCTACAACTCAAAAGGTTGGAAAAAAAAAAAATAAAAATCAAAACCAACACAACTGTGTATGACTTAAAAGCCTGGAACACCACCCCCACCCCCCCTCAAAAAAAAAAATAAGTAACCCAGACAACCCAGAAGCCTGGAATCAAATAACCTCAAGACCCCAGACAGTAAAAAAAAAAATAGAAAAAAAACCCAACCAATAATAATAAAAAAAAAAAGATATAAACACACACACACACAAAAGAAACCCTAGCAACCCAAAACACTGGAATCAAACACCACAAACAATCCAAGACCCCAGAACAAATAAAACCTCCAACAACCAAAGACCCCAGAATGAAAAAAAGAATCTTCATATGACCCAAAAAGCAGGAACCAAAATAAAAAACTCCAGACCAACCTGGAAACCCAAAAACTCACAGCAAAAAAAAAAATCCCCAACAGCCCAAAGCCATGGAATGAAAAAAAAACCCCTGATAACCCAAAACCAATGGAATAAAAAAAATCCAGACAACTCAAGACCCTGGAGTGGAAAAAAAATCCCAAACCAGATGCCCCCATATGCACACATCCCCACCCCTACCTAATCCTGACACACCCCACACTCACAACCTGCCACATGTACCCCACAAATTCACCACACACCCTGTGCACGCACCACAAACTGCATGCACACACATCATGCTACACACCTCACATACTCTGAACACACATCCCCCCAAAAAAACCAACCTCCTATATACTGCTATTTGATTACTCCTGTGATAATATAATCTATATTGTTCGATAGGCTTAGACTTGGTTCACGCATTTCTGCTGGTTTACCCATATTTGGATATATCTACATTATAGCTCTGTAAAATAGGTTTGGTTTTCTTGGTAATTCTAAATGAGTTCTAAGTGTCTTTTTTTTTTTTCTTCTTTTTTATAAAAATACTTGTGGTTTACTATGTATTATTTTCATAGAATCATAGAATAGTTGGGGTTGGAAAGGACCTTAAGATCATCTAGTTCCAACCCCCCTGCCATGGGCAGGGACACCTTCCACTAAACAATGCCACCCAAGGCTCTGTCCAACCTGGCCTTGAATACTGCCAGGGGTGGAGCATTCACAACTTCCCTGGGCTTAGCAAATCTTTCAATTTTCTTGAGCTTATGTAAGAATATTGTGTGTGTTCTTGCTTGTGGCTCGTGTTGTGGGTTGGTTTGTTTGGTGGAGGGGGTATGTATTTTGATAAACAGCTTACATGGAAAAGTATGGCACCTTGTCCTGGTTTCAGCTGGGACAGAATTAATTTTCTTCCTAGTGGCTGGTACAGTGCTGTGTTTTGACTTTAGTCTGAGAATCATGTTGATAAAGCACTGATGTTTTAGTTGTTGCTAAGTAGTGCTTACACTGAACATGGACTTTTCAGTCTCTCTTGCTTTTCTAGTGAGGAGGGGCACGGGAAGCCAGGAGGAAGCAGAGACAGGACACCTGACACAAACGAGGCAAAGGGATATTCCATACCACAGCATGTCATGCCCAGTATAGAAACTGGAGGGAGTTAGCTGGGAGGGGCCAGTTGCTGCTCAGGACAGGCTGAGCATTGGTCAGTGGGTGGTGAGCATCAGTATTGTGCATCAATCTTGTTTGTTGGTTGGGTTTTTTTGTTTGTTTTATCTCTCTCGTTGGTATTTCCCTTTTCATTAATATCATTAGTATTAGTATTGTATTATACTATACTTTATTTCAATTATTAAACTGTTCTTATCTCAACACATGGGTTTTAGCTTTTTTATGAATCTCCTCCCCATCCCACTGGTGGGAGGGTGTGTGTGGTGTGAGCAAGTGAGCGTGAGCGACTGCATTGTACTTAGTTGTCATCTGGAGTTAAGCCACAACATACTTCAGTTTCTTAATTATTTTAATACAGGATGGAAGAAGACGTGGCCGACCAAGAGCAGACACAGTTCGTGACCTAATAAATGAAGGAGAGCATTCTTCTAGCAGAATACGCTGCAGTATCTGCAACAGGGTGTTTCCACGAGAGAAATCACTACAGGCACACAAACGAACACATACTGGTAAGTGAAGAGATTAAAAGGAAGATGTGAGTAGCTGACACACTTATGAAGGAGTTGGGAAGGCAAAAAACCCCAACAAACAATTCAGTCTGTTAATATCTTGTTTTAATTGTTAGATTAATTATACTTTTCTCCCAGGGCTTGTTAGTGCAATCAAAGGAAAATGTTTCTGTAACTGTTTTTGTCACAGTAATTTGGGCTCTAATAGAAAAGACATATAGCATAAACATTTTATCTGCTGTTGTCGGACTTCCTTAATAAGAGGAGAAAAATTCCTGAGCTTGGGGTTCTGTACTTGGTAGTATTTTTCATCCTGACTGCCTCTTCTCTGACAACTGTTTCCTTCTTCTTTTGTGTAGTTTTTACACAGTAATTGAATCATACAATCATTTAGGTTGGAAAAGACCCATAAGACCGAGTCCAACTGTAAACCTAACACTACAAAGTCCACCACTATGGTGATTCAACCACTTCCCTGGGCAGCCTGTTTCAGTGCTTGATAACCCTTACAGTGAATAATTTTTTCCCAATATCTAGTCTAAATCTCCCCTTGCACAACTTGAGGCCATTTCCTTTTGTCCTACCGCTTGTTACTTGGGAGAAGAGACCAACACCTGTATTATCCAGTAGCATTTAATGCATACTTTAAACATCCATTTGGCATAAAATGATGGCATGTTATCTGCTGTCCAATGCACTAAGGCTCTCTGAGTAAATGCAAGTTTGAGTGCATAAAAGGAGAGCTTGCTTGTGTGAGCAGGCAAGGAACACCACTAGATAGTACAACTCTTCTATATTCAGCTTTTATAAATCTGTGTGGTTGTGGGTTTGGGTTGGAGGGGTTGTTTTTTTGTGGGATTTATTTGGTTGGTTGGTTGTTTGGTTGTTTGGGGATCTCTGGGTGTTGTTTTGGTTTGGTTTTAAAGGTGAAAGACCTTATTCGTGTGACTACCCAGACTGCGGGAAAGCCTTTGTTCAGAGTGGGCAACTGAAAACTCACCAGCGTCTTCACACAGGGGAAAAGCCTTTCATCTGCTCAGAGAACGGTAAGGCTTCAGAGAATAACTTGTGCCTTTATCATGGTTTAACCGAAGTCTGCAACTAAGTACCACACAGCTGCTCACTCACCTGCCCCACCCCACCCCTGATGGGATGGGGAAAAGAATCAGGAGGTAAAACCTGTGGGTTGAGATAAGAACAGTTTAATAACTGAAATAAAGTAAAAAATAATAATAACAGTAATGATAATTTACAGGAAAGAGAGAGGAATAATACTCAAGAAACATAAGTGATGCACAATACAGTTGCTCACCACCCACTGACCAATGCCCAGCCAGTCAGTCTCTGAGCAGCAATCAGTGGCTCCCAGCTAATTCCCCCCCAGTTTATATACTGAGTGTGATGTCCTATGATATGGAATATCCCTTTGGCTAGTTTGGGTCAGCTGTCCTGACTATGCTCCTTCACAGCTTCTTGTGCACCTGGTCAGTAGCAGAGCATGAGAAACTGTCTTATTTCAGGGTAAGCACTACTTAGCAACAACTAAAACATCAGTGCTTTATCAACACTATTCTCGCACTATAATCCAAAACACAGCATTGTACCAGCCACTAGGAAGAAAATTAACTATCCCACCTGAAACCAGCACATGCTTTCAGAATTAGTATCAGTCTAGTACTGGGAATGTATAGATACTCATGTGGCAGCTTTATATACAAGCTTTGGATTTTAGAGGAGCATCAAGGAAGGAAGAATCATAGAATCATAGAATAGTTAGGGTTGGAAAGGACCTTAAGATCATCTAGTTCCAACCCCCCTGCCATGGGCAGGGACACCTCCCACTAAACCATGCCATCCAAGGCTCTGTCCAATTTGGCCTTGAACACCACCAGCGATGGAACATTCACAACTTCCCTGGGCAACCCATTCCAGTGCCTCACCACCCTCACAGTAAAGAACTTCTTTATATCCAATCTAAACTTCCCCTGTTTAAGTTTTGCCCTGTTACCCCTTGTCCTGTTGCTACAGTCCCTAATGAAGAATCCCTCTCCAGCATCCTTGTAAGTCCCCTTCAGATACTGGAAGGCTGCTATGAGGTCTCCACACAGCCTTCTCTTCTCCAGGATGAACAGCCCCAATTTTCTCAGCCTATCTTCATATGGGAGGTGCTCCAGTCCCCTGATCATCCTTGTGGCCCTCCTCTGTACTTGTTCCAACAGTTCCATGTCCTTTTTATGTTGAGAACACCAGAACTGCACACAATACTCCAAGTGAGGTCTCACGAGAGCAGAGTAGAGGGGCAGGATCACCTCTCTCGACCTGCTGGTCACGCTCCTTTTGATGCAGCCCAGGGTACGGTTGTATGCCATTGACCACAACTCTTTGCATGCAGCCATCCAGCCAGTTCATTATCCACCGAGTGGTCCACCTATCAAATTGATGTCTCTCCAACTTAGAGACAAGGATGTCATGTGAGACAGTGTCAAACGCTTTGCACAAGTCCAGGTAGATGACATCAACTGCTCTACCCCTGTCCATCAGTTCCGTAGCCCCATCATACAAGGCCACCAAATTGGTCTGGCAGGATTTCCCCTTAGTGAAGCCATGCTGCCTGTCACTGAGCACCTTGTTGTTTTTCATGTGCCTCAGCATGCCTTCCAGGAGAATCCGCTCCAAGATTTTGCCAGGCACAGAGGTGAGACTGACTGGTCTGTAGTTCCCTGGGTCATCCATTTTCCCCTTCTTGAAAATGGGGGTTATATTTCCCTTTTTCCAGTCATCGGGAACTTCACCTGACTGCCATGATTTTTCAAATATGATGGACAGTGGCTTAGCAACTTCATTTGCCAGCTCCTTCAGGACCTGTGGATGGATTTCATCAGGTCCCATGGACTTGTATACATTCAGGTTCCTAAGGTGGTCCCGAACAAGATCCTCCCCCACAGTGGGCCCAGGGTCCCCCCCCTCACCGTCCCCGCGTCTGCCTTCCAAGACTTGGGTGGTGTGGTCAGAGCATTTGCCTGTAAAGACTGAGGCAAAGAAGTCATTAAGAACCTCAGCCTTCTCCAAATCCAGGGTTGCCAGTTCTCCCGATAGCTTCCGGAGGGGGCCCACGTTGTCCCTAGTCTGTCTTTCATTCGCTATGTACCTATAAAATCCCTTCCTGTTATCCTTAACATCCCTAGCCAAGTTTAATTCTAAGTGGGCCTTAGCTTTCCTAACCTGGTCCCTAGCTTCCCGGACAACATCCCTGTATTCTTCCCAGGCCGCTTGACCTTGCTTCCACCTTTTATAAGCCTCTTTTTTCCTTTGAATTTTGCTCAGCAGCTCCTTATCCATCCAAGGAGGTCTCCTGGCCCTCCTGCTGATCTTCCTTCTAGTTGGGATGCATTGCTCCTGAGCTTGCAGCAGGTGATCCTTGAATATCTACCAAGAGTCTTGGGCCCCCCTGCCCTCTAGGGCTATGTCCCATGGAATCTTACTGGACAGGTTCCTCAAGAGGCCAAAGCCACACAGAATCATGCAAACTTAGATAGAAGGATTTCATGCTTGATTTATGTAAGACAGGTTATCAGTAATTGTATCAGTCGATACCAGTGCATAAAATGATTAGGTGTGTTGTGGGCCTTGCAACTAGTGTGCTGTTTTCAACTGGATCCAGGTGTTTGTGGAGTAAGGAAGGTTGGATTCATCCCATGGCTGTTATGCTAACTTATCAGTTGACTGCTTTCCTTAATGTGTTTTGTATTGATATTTTGTGGGTTTTTTAAGGGTGTTTAAGCAGATTCACGCATGCAAACCGTCATTGCCCCAAGCACCCATATGCCCGGCTGAAGAGGGAAGAACTCACAGTCAGACTGAGTGAAAAACAGAAGGCTGACAATAAAGCTGCAGCTGAGTGGCTAGCAAAGTAAGTTTCCTTATGGTGTGATCTCTCTCTAAATTTGTAACACAGGGTGGCCTGAGAAAGTATTTTATTCTTAGGAGGGGAAAAAAAAAGGAAAGAAAAACAATAAACAAAACCCAGCTGTTCCTTTAGTATGATTCAACCCAGCCTCACCTTTTGTTTAAGTACTGACTCCTGGTTAAGACAGTTCCTCATGAGGCTTTCTTGTCTGTTTTTCCTTCTCTACTTAAATGCTTTGCTTTGCTTGAACAACACCTGCTAATATCATGTTAGTGCTACAGTCATACTGCTGAATTTGCATCTATGTGAGGAACAACAACGTACAGGGAGAGCTGACTGGTGGGAATACCATGTATTAGAAAGAACTGTGTGAAAGATCAGATATCCCTTAGGCACTTCTGCACTTAAAATGCTCAATAAAGGAGGCTTCTGATAGCTTAAATAGTGCCATAAAAGGGTTGGAAGATAAAAAAGAAATGCAGTGATTAGTCATGTGCAAGGCAATATTTGGAAGGTCTGCTAGCTTTGAATAGTAGTTCTTACATAAACTGTACATAATTTAAAAACATTCTCCACCTCTGGTGTTGTAGATACTGGGAGACTAGAGAACAGCATGCTCCCACTTTGAAAAGTAAAACAATCCAGAAAATGGATCAGGAACAGAAGGATCGGATGGGATTTCTTCAATCTGATGAAGAGGATGATGAAGAGAAAAATAACGCTCATTCAACAGCTCGCCGCAGCCTCCAGGAACAGCGTGAACACATGCATGGTGCATTGGCTCTTATTGAGCTTGCAAACCTAGCTGTGGCACCACTGTGACAGTAGCATAGGAATGGAGTCTGCCTTTATGAAATGGTGGTACTTGGTGGTCCTTAACCAGTTAGATCCTGGGCATAATCTAAGCACCTTATTTATTTATCATAGGCTGCTGTTCTGTAGAATTTATAGTGATTGCTGTCACCCCATAATATGGGGTGAGAGAGTTGCACTTTTTTGTAAGGTGGAAGACAAATGTAAAGTTTAAGTATCTTGTTAATATGGAACCACATAATGCAGGGTGGACAAACTTCATGTTGTGAGAAGCTAGAGTTTTGCAAGGTTAACTCATTATTTGAAACTTTTCACAGGAAGCACTTTCTGAGCACAGTTTGTGGTTAGCAGAATGGTACACATGTCCAAAGAAGTCTGAGAAAATGGGAAGTATTTATCTCACTGTTTAAGCAAAACTATATTAAGTGGTAGGTCTGAAGGTACTGTAAGCAGCAATGGAAACAAGTTTTCTAATTTCAGTATATTTTTACCTATAATAACTAAGGCAGAAGCCAAAGCTTAGATAACTTGTAGAAGGGAAGAAACTGCTTCATGCAGGAAGTTGTAAGATAGTTCAGGATCTTCACTGCAACTGTTCAAGTTATGTGTCATGGTTTAAGGACAATATGAGACTTGACTTTGCTGTTTTATGCGGTTTTTTAATTTGATCTCAGCAGAATCTTTTGGTTTGAGTAGCACATGTTATTCTTAATGTATGATGTTAGGAACTTTTGCACGTTGTTGGGTTTATCTGAAAATGATTAGTCTTGCAAAGGCTAGACAAAGGTAAACAATTGGTAATATTTTTTTATATATTTTTGGACCCTTTAATGATTTGGCACTTGCTTTTGTTAATAAGGGGGGTATTGACAGGGTGATATTGATTTGTACTAAACTTTTTTAAATCTCCTATTAGCAAACACTGAGTTATAAAATATTGCTCTTATATTATTATTAGCAAACAGGAGCCTTCATACTCGCTGTGCATAAAGGATAACATGCCAGTCTTGTGTTCACTAACTGTAGCACAGCTATCAATTAAGTATGTCAAAAAAAGTATTCACTATATAACCAGAAAATAGGCTTCCAAAGGTAGTTTTGAGTATGTTAACTGTGTGATTTCATATATTTCCCAAATAAATGAAGGTACAGAACACTGCCTAGTGCTCTAAGATGCAGATAAAAAACATTTAGCAGTACATTTTGTCACCTCATGAGTCTTGTGTACTTTCAAATACCATTGTCTCATGGTGATTTCTTTCTGTATTTTTCTTGGAAGACAACCATATATCCGTAATATGCTACAGAGATTTTGTTTCCAAATTGGATGAACTCTTTGGTTGAGCTACTACTTTAGGGGATATTAATAAGTCATATTTACTGACCCACTTGCTCCTAACTCCTCCCTCTCATTGAAGGTCAGGAAATTCAGATAATAATTCAGACTTTCCCTCTTTCTTAAGTGAGAACAAAAAAAATTGTTCAATTACTTCATATAGACTGACTAGCTGCACAGAGCTGTTTCAGAAAAGTAGTATAATTCTACAGTGGAAACTGCAATTGTTCAGTTATGTTCTCTGATAATTGATACCTGTTGTGGTAGAAATTGTATTAACTCAGTTTGTTTAAAATAATGTATTAATGCACTCCAGTTTTGGTCTTTTGGACTTAATGAAATTATACACTTTATAGTCATTTCAGGCTTCTTAGGCTATGTAAAACTACCTAGCAATTCATGGCTGTGGGTTTAGAATCTTTGTTACATGCTTTTGACTGTTCTGTTGGCTGCATACCAATAGTCTGATCTCAAATTCAGCCTTGAGCATGAATTTCTTGTACTTGAAATTGCTTGAGTGGTATTTCACAGGGCTCAAGACTAATCACCAGCCAGTTGCAGATCCAAGTCATAACTTAATTCAATAGAACTGATTTTCCCAGTCATCTGTAGTGCTTTTGACAACTTGTAAAATGCTTCTTTCAGTATGACAAGTAGAATTTTATGTAGCTGTAGAAAATTTTCAGACAGTTCAAGTACTTGTGTGTAAGTAACAGTTTTTGGGTAAAATAACAAGTAAAAAAAAATGAGGGGGAAGACTGCTGCTGTTTTTATTAAAAAGTGATTGCATGCAAGAAATATTGATGTGTTCTATGCTTTATAAGATTAAGCTGTAGTTTGGCATGATTTAACAGCAGAAGAGTAAATGTGCTGCATTTTAATATGTTCTTTGAATAAAAAACTGATTTAACTTTAAACTTTAGTTTACATGTGTGTAATGTTGGGAAATTTTTATTGTAACCTTTGAGGTGAATTAAACACGTTTGAGATTAAATATAAAAAGATTTAATGAACAATGCATTGGACAGTCCTACTGCCATAAATGGACCTACAAGGAGTCTGCAAAGGTGCATCAGGAGAAGATTCCTTATATTCACTTGCACCTGCACCGATTATGTGAGAGTTGGCATGGGGTGCCTTAACCAGCCTTGTGTCCATACCCTAGCCCA
This sequence comes from Amazona ochrocephala, assembly GCA_039720435.1. Taxonomy (NCBI): domain Eukaryota; kingdom Metazoa; phylum Chordata; class Aves; order Psittaciformes; family Psittacidae; genus Amazona; species Amazona ochrocephala. The sequence goes on from CM077908.1 coordinate 27,636,627, forward strand.
GCTCTGCTGCCCAAAGGTGAGCACTTGCATTCCAGGATTGCTACAAGAGGGCAAAGCTGTGGCTGTTTCTTATCACCTAGGGAAATGTCTCTGCCATTCCTGCTTCCAGCCAGTTTAACCCCTTCTGCAGTTGGGCCTTCTTATACTCCATGCAAAATCATTCCTTGATCACAAATTATTACTGCTGATCAGTTAAAATTTTAGTTTCCCCTTCATTGGTGTTTGGTAATTCTTAAACCTTCTCTTCCTCATTGCTGTCATTCTGACATGTCACAGATCACATAGGTGTTTATGTATCCTGTTTGTTGAAATTTGACATTCTAAGTTAACCTTCTCGAGCATGTTGAGAGGCCAAATTTTTAGTAGCTCTCTGACCAAAACTTTGAGAAATCCTTTGAAACAAAGCCCAATGCAAGTAAACAACTAGAGCCTAGAACTTCTTGATGCAGCTTTAATCTAGAGATAGTGCGGTGGATTGACCTTGGTTGGCTGCCACTCACTCAACCGCTCTCTCACTCCTCAGTAGGACAAATGGAAGAAATTAAGATGGAGAAGCTTGTGAGTTGAGCTAGACACAGGGAGATCACTTACCAATTACCATCACAGGCAAAACAGACTCGAGCTGGGGAAAAAAGTTTAATTTATTGCCAATTAAAAATGGAGTAGGATGGTGAAAATCAAAAACACCTTTCTGCCTTCTCCCTCTTTTTCCCAGGTTCAAATTTACTCCTTCATTCCTGATTCTTCTCTCTCCCACTCCCCCGTGGTGCAGGGGGAATGGGGGTTGTGTTTAGTCCATAACAGTTCCTCTCTGCTGCTCCTTCCTCCTCACACTGTTACCCTGCTCAAGCGTGGGCTCTCCACGGGCTGCAGATTTCTCAGAAAATATTCAACTGTTCCACAGTGAGAGGTCCTCCATGGCCTTCAGGAGTATACTAGGTTAGAATCATAGAATAGTTAGGGTTGGAAAGGACCTCAAGATCATCGAGTTCCAACCCCCCTGCCATGGGCAGGGACACCTCCCACTAAACCATGCCATCCAAGGCTATGTCCAACCCAGCCTTGAACATCGCCAGAGATGGAGCATTCACAACTTCCCTGGGCAACCCATTCCAGTGCCTCACCACCCTTATCGTAAAGAATTTCTTCCTCAGATCCAATCTAAACTTCCCCTGTTTAAGTTTGAACCCGTTACCCCTTGTCCTCTCACTACAGTCCCTAATGAAGAGTCCCTCCCCAGCATCCCTATATCCCCCTTCAGACACTGGGAGGCTGCTATGAGGTCTCCACGCAGCCTTCTCTTCTGCAGGCTGAACAGCCCCAACTTTCTCAGCCTGTCTTCATATGGGAGGTGCTCCAGTCCCCTGATCATCCTCGTGGCCCTCCTCTAGATTTGTTCCAACAGTTCCATGTCCTTTTTATGTTGAGGACACCAGAACTGCACACAATACTCCAAGTGAGGTCTCACGAGAGCAGAGTAGAGGGGCAGGATCACCTTTGACCTGCTGGTCATGCTCATCTTGATACAGCCCAAGATACGGTTGGCTTTCTGGACTCTGATCGCACATTGCCGGCTCATGTTCAGTTTCTCATCAACCAACACCCCCAAGTCCTTCTCCACAGGGCTGCTCTGAATCTCTTCTCTGCCCAACCTGTAGTTGTACCTGGGATTGCTCTGACCCAGGTGTAGGACCTTGCACTTGTCACGGTTAAAGTTCATCAGGTTGGCATCAGCTCACCTCACAAGCGTGTCTAGTTCTCTCTGGATAGCATTCCTTCCCTCCAATATATCAACCAAACCACACAGCTTGGTATCATCGGCAAACTTGCTGAGGGCGCACTCAATCCCACTGTCCATGTCGTCGAAACAGATGTTGAACAAGACTGGTCCCAATACCGATCCCTGGGGGACACCACTCATTACTGGTCTCCAGCTGGACATTGAGCCATTGACCACAACTCTTTGCGTGCGGCCATCCAGCCTCTTCTTTATCCACTAGGTGGTCCACCTGTCAAATTGATGTCTCTCCAACTTAGAGACAAGGATGTCATGTGAGACATTGTCAAACGCTTTGCACAAGTCCAGGTAGATGACATCAACTGCTCTATCCCTGTCCATCAGTTCCGTAGCCCCATCATACAAGGCCACCAAATTGGTCTGGCAGGATTTCCCCTTAGTGAAGCCATGCTGCCTGTCACTGAGCACCTTGTTGTTTTTCATGTGCCTTAGCATACATTCCAGGAGAATCTGCTCCAAGATTTTGCCAGGCACAGAGGTGAGACTGACTGGTCTGTAGTTCCCCGGCTCATCCATTTTCCCCTTCTTGAAAATGAGGGTTATATTTCCCTTTTTCCAGTCATCGGGAACTTTACCTGACTGCCATGATTTTTCAAATATGATGGACAGTGGCTTAGCAACTTCATTTGCCAGCTCCTTCAGGACCTGTGGATGGATTTCATCAGGTCCCATGGACTTGTGTATGTTCACGTTCTTAAGATGGTCTCAAATCAGATCCTCTCCTGCAGTGGGCCTTGGGTCTTCAATCTCACAGTCCCTGCGTCTGCCTTCCAAGACTTGGGTGGTGTGGTCAGAGCATTTGCCGGTGTCCTGGGTTCAGCAGTGGCAGTCATTTTTTTTTCTTTTTTCCCTTCTTGGTAGCTGCTGCAGTGCTGTGTTTTTGATTTTGAGCCTGGGAACAGTGCTGATAACACCAGTGTTTTCAGTTACTGCTTGGTGATGTTTAGGCTGGCCAAGGACTTGCTGAGTCTCATGCTCTGCCAGGGAAGGGTGGAAGCTGGGGGGAAGCAGAAACAGGACACCTGATCCAAACTGACCAAAGAGGTTATTCCATACCACAGCATGTCATGTCCAGGAGGAAAAAGAACTGGGGGGCCGGAACCCGGAAGAGGGGTGGGTTTAGTTCACAGCTCGGTCGTCGAGTGGTGAGCAGTTCTGTCCTCTTCCCTTGTATTTCTCTCGTTATTGTTATTATTGGTGGTGGTAGCGGTGGTTTGTGTTGTACCTTGATTGCTGGGCTGTTCTTGTCCCGACCTGTGGGAGTTGCGTTCTTTCGATTCTTCTTCCCCCCCCCCCCTTACGGAGTGGGGGGGAAGAAAAAACTCTTCCCTTGTATTTTTCTCTTGTCATTATTATTATTGGTGGTAGCAGTGGTGGTTTGTGTTACACCTTAGTTGCTGGACTGTTCTTATCTCAACCTGTGGGAGTTGCATTCTTTCGATTCTCCTTCCCATTCCTCCAGGAGCGGAGGGAAGAAAGAGGGGGAAGTGAGTGAGTGAGCAAAACTGTTTGTGGCTGAGAAGCTTAAACCACGACAGCCGGTAAAGACTGAGGCAAAGAAGTCATTAAGAACCTCAGCCTTCTCCAAATCCAGGGTAGCCAGTTCTCCTGATAGCTTCTGGAGAGGGCCCACGTTGTCCCTAACCTGTCTTTTATTTGTAATGTAGCTATAGTATCCCTTCCTGTTATCCTTACCATCCCTAGCCAAGTTTAATTCTAAGTGGGCCTTAGCTTTCCTAACCTGGTCCCTAGCTTCCTGGACAACATCCCTGTATTCTTCCCAGGCCGCTTGACCTTGCTTCCACCTTTTATAAGCCTCTTTTTTCTTTCGAATTTTGCTCAGCAGCTCCTTATCCATCCAAGGAGGTCTCCTGGCCCTCCTGCTGAACTTCCTTCTAGTTGGCATGCAACACTCCTGAGCTTGTCCTGGGTTCAGCAGTAGCAATCATTTTTCTCCTTAGTAGCTGGGGCAGTGCTGTGTTTTCAACTTGAGCCTTAGAACAACACTGATAACACCAAAGTTTTTTATTGTTCCTTAGTAATGTTTATTCACTGAAGCATAGAATCATACAATAGTTAGGGTTGGAAAGGATCTTAAGATCATCTAGTTCCAACACCCCTGCCATGGGGCAGGGACACCTCACACTCAATTCAAATCAAGGACTTTTCAATCTCATGCTCTGCCAGTGAGGAGTAGCATGTGAAGCTGGGAGGAAGCAGAGAAAGGACACCTAACCCAACCTAGCCAAAGGGTTATTCCAAACTGTAATAAATGTAACTATCAATTTGCTGATAAAGATGATTGTTTGTGCTTGCTGATTGAGTAACGCTGATATGAGATGCTTGAACAATCCTAAAACAAGTAGTAGTTTGTAAATGTCAAACCACATAGATGCTTGATCAATCCTGAAACAAGAAGTAGTTTGTAAATGTCAAATCACAATATCCCGCACATTGTTAAAGAATAGAAGTCATCCGGGAGGACTGGTAAGAACCAGTCAAGAAGAGATGAACAACAAGAAGAAAGAGAATGAGCATGCGCCAAGTCAGCGAGGTGGAAAGTACATAGTCAGAAGTCTGTACAAAGGTGACTGAGGAAGACGACTTACTTCATCAGGAGACCCCTGCCTGAGACCACCAGGAGGCAGTGCGCATGCGGGACAATATTGCAAAACTAATTAACATGAGAGACGGGAGACAATTTACATATTGTGAAACCACAATGAATACATATACCTTGATTGTTTAAAAGAACGATTGGTATGAGCCTGAGGTGTGCGTGTTGGTGGAGCGGAGACTCCCTGCGCACCCAGCGCTGCTTTGCTTACTACCTCTCATTAATTAGGCAATAAATTACTCTTGCTACTATAATTTGACTTTGGTCGTTTACAACACATACCACAGCACGTTATTCCCAGTATATAAACTAGGGGGAGTGCCGTTGTTTAAGCCCATCCAATAACTCACTCCCCCTCCCTTCCTCCTCCCACTCCTGGAGAGATGGGGAGGAGAATCAAAAGAATGTAACTCCCACGGGTTGAGACAAGAACAGTCCAGTAACTAAGGTATAACACAAAACCACTGCTGCTACCACCAATAACAATAATGATAAGGGGAAAAAAAAAGGGGTGAGAATACAATTGCTCACCACCTGCGGGCCAATACCCAGCATGACCTGAGCAGCTATATAGCCCTTCCAGATAACTCCCCCCAGTTTCAATACTGAGCATGATGTGCAGTGGTATGGAATACCCCTTTGGCTAGTTTGGGTCAGGTGTCCTGTCTCTGCTTCTTGTGCCCCTCCCCATTGGCAGAGCATGAGACTAAAAGCCCTTGATTGGAGTAAACATTACTTAGCAACAACTAAAACCATCGGTGTTATCAGCGTTGCTCCCAGGCTGAGAGTCAAAAACACAGCACTGCACCAGCTACTAAGGAGAAAAATGCCTGCTACTGCTGAACCCAGGACAGTACCTACCCCTTATTCAATACCATTCACGTCATGCTCAGATCCCACATTTTTCAATATGCCATCACTCTTGTCTCATACACATATATATGTATACACACCCATGTATACACAAAGAGAGAGATCATTCCTTAGTGCATGGACCAATCCCTATAAAGCTGCTGAGTTCACCCGGTCCATGATGTCGGGCTCCATCTCTTGTAACAGTCTTTCAGAGCCGGAGAGACGGTGTGCAGTGTTGTATTGTTGCCTACTGATGACACGGTGGAACTCGTCTAGCCACTGCCGAGCTCATTTGGTTTCGTCAAAGGTCATTCTTCATTGGGATGATGATCGGAGGGAAGTCGGGGCCAGTCAATGGTGACCTGAAGACATCTAGTTGTTGGGCTATAAAAGTGCTACATAGCAGGCAACAGCATACAATTGAGTTCATTGGCTGTTTTCCCCTAAAATCAAATCCCCTTGAGGTGCACATCAGACTTGCCCATCTTTCCGCATTACACACCAAGTATGTCTGGGTCCCTGAGCAAAAGCAATCCCATGAGTGGGTTTGCCTTTACCTGAAGTGGGAATAACCCAGACTGTCTTCCCCAGCAAATTCTTTGTGTGCACCACAGGAAATTTATCCCCTTCTACAGTACGTAAAAGTTCCGACTGGGCTGGGCCATACCTGTTGGCAGATCCTCTGGTGTTGACCAACCAGGTGGCTTTTGGTAAATGTGTATCCCAATGTTTGAAAGTCCCACCACCCATTGCTCTCAGTGTAGTTTTTAGTAGCCCATTGTACCGTTCGATTTTCCCAGAGGCTGGTGCATGGTAGGGGATGTGATATAACCACTCAATGCCATGCTCTTTGGCCCGAACATCTATACGGTTGTTCTGGAAATGAGTCCTACTGTCGGACTCAGTTCTTTCTGGGTTGCCATGTCGCCACAAAATCTTTTTCTCAAGGCCCAGGATAGTGTTCTGGGCAGTGGCTTGGGGCACAGCGCATCTTTGCAGCCATCCAATGGTTGCCTCCACCAGAGTAAATACATGGTGCTTGCCTTGGTGGGTTGGTGGGAGTGTGATATAATCAATCTGCCAGGCATCCCCATATTTGTACTTCAGCCATCGTCCTCCATACCAAAGAGGCTTTAACCGTTTAGCTTGCTTAATTGCAGCCCATTTCACAGTCGTGACTAACCTGTTCAATAGTGTCCATTGTTAAGTCCACCCCTCGATCACGAGCCCATCTGTATGTTGCATCTCTGCCCTGATGGGCTGAAGTGTCATGGGCCTACAGGGCCAAAAATAGTTCACCCTTATGTTGCCAATCTATGTCCATCTGAGCCACTTCAATCTGAGCAGCTTTATCCACTTGTTGGTTGTTCTGCTGTTCCTCAATGGCCCGACTCTTGGGTACACAAGTATGTTCATGGCATACCTTCACCACCAGGTTCTGCACCCGGACAGCAATATCTTGCCACAGTGCAGCAGCCCAGATGGGTTTACCTCTGCGTTGCCAGTTGCTCTGCTTCCATTTCTGCAACCACCCCCACAGGGCATTTGCCACCATCCATGAATCAATATAGAGATGAAGTAATGGCCATTTTTCTCATTCAGCAATGTCCAAGGCCAGCTGGATGGCTTTCACCTTGCAAACTGACTCGATTCACCATCTCCTTCAGCAGTTTCTGCAACTTGTCATCAGGGGCTCCATACAGCTGCCTCCCATCTCAGATGCTTTCCCACAATATAGCAGGACCCATCAGTAAACAAGGCATATTGCTTTTCACTTTCTGACAGTTTATTATATGGTGGGGCTTCTTCAGCACACATCACCTCCTCCTCTGGTGACATTCCAAAATCTTTGTCTTCTGGCCAGTCTATAATACCTTCTAGAATTCCTAGATGACTGGGATTTCCTATTCGAGCTTGTTGTGTGATTAGTGAGACCCACTTACTTACTTACATGATGTAACATCAGTTGCATGATGTGTAGAAGGGCTCTGCCTCCAACCAGGTGGAGGAGAGGGACAATCGAGTTTACTGGACTGGCACAACAGTTCGAATGAAGTATAAGGCACTAGTAGATACTGTTACACAGTGTACCCTGATGCCACCAAGCTATCAAAGGGTGGTTCCCATTTATATTTCTGGAGTGACAGGAGGATCCTTCTGTTGTGGGGTTGCTGAAGGTCAAAAAACAGTAAGTGCCCATCGCTACTACAACAGTGCACCGATGGCAATATCGCACTGACCGAGACTCCCTGATTTCCATCCATAAGGTGATTCGTAGGCTAGAGAGCCAAGGAGTGATCAGCAGGACCCGCTCACCCTTTAATATCCCCATATGGCCAGTGCAAAAGTCTAACGGAGAGTGGAGACTAACAGTAGACTCTCGTGGCCTGAATGAAGTCATACCACCTTAGAGTGCTGCTGTACTGGACATGCTAGAACTTCAATATGAACTGGGGTCAAAGGCAGCCAAGCGGTATGCCACAATTGACATTAGCAATGCATTTTTCTCAATTCCTTTGGCAGCAGAGTGCAGGACACAGTTTGCTTTTACTTGGAGGGTCTTCCAGTACACTTGGAACCAACTGTCCCAGGGGTGGAAACACAGCCCTACCATCTGCCAAGGACTGATCCAGACTGTACTGGAACAGGCACAAGCTCCAGAACACCTGCAGTACATCAGTGACATCTTCGTATGGGACGATACAGAGGAAGAAGTTTTTGAGAAAGGGAGGAAAATAATCCAAATCCTGCTGAAGGCTGGGTTTGCCATAAAATGGAGTAAGGTCAAGGGACCTGCACAGGAGATTCAGGTTTTGGGAATAAAATGGCAAGATGGACATCACCAGATCCTCACAGATGTGATCAACAAGATAACAGCAATATCTCCACCAACTAATAAGAAAGAAACACAAGCTTTCTTGGGTGTTGTTGGTTCTGGAGAATGCACATCCCAAATTACTGTTTGATTGTAAGCTCTCTCTATCATGTGACCCTGAAGAAGAATGATTTTAAATGGGGCCCTGAGCAACAACAAGCCTTTGAACAAATTAAACAAGCGACAGTTCATTTATTGAGCAGCGATCTGGTCATTCCAGGTAACTCCCCCCAGTTTATATAATGGGCACAATGTCCTGTGGTATGGAATACCTCTTTAGCTAGTTTGGGTCAGGTGTCCTGTCTTTGCTTCCTCCTGGCTTCCTCTCGGCTTCCTCTCCTCCCTGTAAGAGCTTGAGACTGAGAAATTCCTTGATCGGAGTAAGCATTATATAGCAACAGCTAAAAGCATCGGTGTTATCAGTGTTGTTCTCAGGCTGAAAGTCAAAAACCCAGCACTGCACCAGTTACTACAAAGGATAAAAAATTACTGCTGCTGGTGAACCCAGGACACCACCTTACCACAGGTTCTTACTCATGAACTCTGTATGCATTAATGGTTTGCAGTTATTTTAGAAGACCCAGTTTATTACTATAGTCTCTAGTTTTTGGAACATTTTATTAACATTATATTGTAGAGAAAGGAATTGGTCAGCTGTATCCTAAGCACTGAAGGCTCCTTAGATATCTTTTAAAATTCTCTCATTTAAAGTGAATAATGAATCACATTCACACAAATATTTCAACACATATATGAGTTATAGAATAGCCATGCTACATAAAAAGCTCAAATTTGCAAATCACCCTTCCTGAGTGATTCAGTAAAGCCCCATAACAAATCCTATTTTAATCACTTTCCTTATTTATATTCAGTGTCTCTACACCTGTTAGGACTGGCAGGGACCAACCTGTATTCCACCATGGGTTTTTCATTGCTCTTTCTTAGCACTTAAAATGCAGTTTTGCCACATGTAGAAAGTATAAAGTAAATAAGTTGAATCAAACCAATGGCTTGTGAGCAGTAGCAGCATATGAAATAACCTTCATACATGAAATTCAAAAGACAGTTTGGGCTTTTGAAATGGTGAGTACTGCCTCCACAATAATAGCCATTGGATGACATCTTGCTGAAGAAAATCCATTCATCAGGCTAGAAGAATTTCCCTAGAAGTATACGTGAACCTATTTGTCTCAAATGGAATGGATGTATTCCACTTTCAGTTATAAAGCTCACAGTATATATAATTCTTTATTCAAGCAATGCCACACTCAGTAGCTATATAACCACTGTAAATTGTACAATTGGAAAAGAAACATTAAAAATCCTGGTATGGAGATTAGATACAAATGAGGAACTCCCATCATGATGGATTCTTTGAGAGCAAAGAAAAAAACATTTTACATGGAGAGAAATAAAAGAGTACATTTGCTAAACAGTTTCATCCAGCCAAAAAGGAGGCTTTAGTGGAATAACGTACCTGTACTCAGGGGGATAGTCTAGGAGATGCATAGTGCTCAGGTCTTCAGATTAGGGGCAACTAATTTTTAAAAAAGTGTGTGCATATATAGATTTATAATGACTGCAAAAGGCTACTTCTACTAATACATGTGCAAGCTATTTTATGTATTATAATACCGTTCAAGTGGTTTTAGTTTTGTTGATGTGTGCTATGTTAAGCATGAAATTGCAGATATAAAGGCTTGGGACCATAAATGCCATAGTAGTTTTGAATCATTTATTATTATTATTTTTTCAGTCAGCATACCTCTCTAGATGACCATTGTTAGCATTATTGAGAATTTTGACATTGCAAAAGCTTAGACAGTTAACTGTAGGCCTGGAGGCACATAAACATAGTGATTTATAGCATGGGGTACTATACTGCAAGGTTACAGTGTTTCATCATTTTACAGAGAAATTAATGTAATATTCAGTAATATTAAGTCTGTTATGGCCTGTCTATTGAGCAGTAGTGGACGATTTAAAAATCCATCCAGCATCAGAGTGTAGGACAATGAATGAAAGATGGCGAACATGAAAGGGAAGTGAATTTGCCCTATATTCAAATAACAAAGGATAACAGTTGGCTGCATGTTACCATTTAAATGTTCAGGATACGACTTTTCATAGAGCCTAGATAAAGTCTATAGCACATGATACCTTTATACTCTTTATAGAGAAATATAAATAGAGGTCTATAAAGAGCATAAAGGCAAAAATTATTATTTTAGAGCCTATATCAGTCTTCCAGATCATAGTTCTTAGGAACTTTATGAAAGGACGGTCATGGTTTAAAACCAGCCGGCAACTAAGTACCAGGCAGCCACTCACTCACCCCCCACCTTCAACCCTGTCATGAAACTGAGTGTTCATGATTGCTAAAAGAATCACTGTCAGAGATATTAACAAAATATTCACTGTAATATGATGTGCACTTCCTGTCTATTCCTCCTCCCATGTGCAGGTAGGGGTAACACTGAAATAAAGGACAGAAGCAGGTCTCTTAATAGTTACAAAGTAAAAAAACCTTTAGATCTGTACATAATTCTGAGAACTTTGTTTAAACTGCTGGCATCTACTTACCTTTGAGTACACTCCATAAGCATTCTGATAGGTAAATCTAGCATATAGTTATTTCTCCAGCTTGTGAAAACAAGAAGTGCTACAAGGAATGTTAAATTGCTTAGTTTGATAACTCACTTCTATAAAAACCCTTTCTTAAGAAAGAATACTGACTCTCGCTATGCAAAAATATAAGCCTAATAATGAATATTGAAGAGAATGATTATCCCTATCCCAAAGACTGTCAAAAGGTAGCCTAGAGATTGCTCGTATAACTTCTTCACCCCTCAAATGAATGAATAAGGTAAGTATCTGTTGCAGAGAAATCTGGGACAATATAGAAGGTTTATGGAGATTCTCCTGCTTTGTCATAGGCAGAAACATTAACTTTATAATAAGCCATGGAGAGATTTAGAAGTCTTCTGTCTTTTAGAATGATGCAATTTGTTAAATCCCTGCAACTGTCAGGTATTCTTACAACATTAACATACTATCCAAGTATGTTCTCACTTTGTGTTACCTAGTAAGAGGAAAAAGATTATTATTCTATAAATATTATTATGCCCTGTGCACAAAATCAAGAGGAATTAAATTATATAAGCACTATGTCACCTTCAATGATAGGGATAAAATCATACTTTTAACTAGGTTATTAGGAATCAATGAAGCAAAGCATTTCCTTAAAATTAAGATGGAAAAGGATAGCACTGCCCTATCTTATAGAATCATAGAATAGTTTGGGTTGGAAGGGACCTTCAAAGGCCGTCTAGTCCAACTCACCTGCAATGAGCAGGGATATATTCAACTAGATCAGGTTGCCTAGAACCACATCCAGCCTGGCCATGAATGTCTCCAGGGATAGCGCATCTACCACCTCTCTGGGCAACCTGTACCAGTATTTTACCACCCTCATTATAAAGATTTTTTTCCTCACGTCCAGCCTGAATCTCACCTCTTTTAGCTTAAAACCATTACCCTTCGTCCTATCACAACAGGCCCTGCTAAAATGTCTCTTCCCATTTTCTTATAGGCCGCTTTTAAGAACGGAAAGGCTGCAATAAGGTCTTCCTGGAGCCTTCTCTTCTCCAGGCTGAACAATCCCAACTCTCTCAGCTTTTCCTCATAGGAGAGGTGCTTCATCCCTCTGATCATTTTTGTGGCCCTCCTCTGGACCCTCTCCAACAGGTCTATATCTTTCCTGTACTGAGGACTCCAGAGCTGGACTCAGTACTCCAGGTGGGGTCTCACCAGAGCAGAATAGACAGGCAGAATCATCTCCCTTGACCTGGTGGCCATGCTTCTTTGGATGCAGCCCAAGATATGATTTGCTTTCTGGGCTGCAAGAGCACATTGCTCGCTCATGTCCAATCTTTCATCCACCATTACCCCCAAGTCCTTCTCCTCTGGGGTACTCCGAAACCCTTCATCTCCTGGCCTGTATTGATAACAGGGGTTGCCCTGACCTAGGTGCAGGACCCTGCACTTGACCCCTTTGAACCTCATGAGGTTTGCATAGGCCCACCTCTTGAGCCTGTCCAGGTCCCTCTGGATAGCTTCTTGTCCCTTGGGTGTGTCAACTGCACCACTCAGTTTGTTGTCATCTGCAAACTTGCTGACGGCACACTCAATCCCACTGTCTATGTAGCTGATGAAGATATTAGATACTATCTTCTAGAGCCCTGCAGGAGGTCCCATGTAATTTGCAGCCATGAAAGCAATACACGCTGCCTGGTTGTATGTTTAGAGCTGAAGCCAGCTATCTTGTGCCTGTTGAGTAAACTCTACAGAGTTTGGATCACTGAATGCTGACAAAAGCAGAGGAGCTATGGAGACACTCTAACATCTTTAAACATTTTTTTTTGTTGTTTCAGATTATTTTAAACAAGTATGGTAGCAGAGCCCAAGATATTTTTTTTCCTTTCTGTTGTGGTTTAAACCCAGATGGTAGCTAAGTAGCACGCAGCCTCTCACTCACCATCCCCCACAATTCACCCCTCCCCAAGTGGGATGGGGACGAGAATTGAAAGCATGTGAAACCAGTGGGTTAAGATAATGTGTTACTGACAATAGATAATGGTCCATGGTGAAACACATAAAAATAGAAAAGTACTGTTAGGCATGAGTTGTGGGAACATAACTTTGAAAATAGGGGAGTTGGTTTGTTAACAGTGTTTGTTAGCAGTGTTGTGCTGTTAGCAAAAGGGAGTCTTATACCAGTAAGCATCTGTTCACATGCTGGCCAGGTGTGTGCTGATGTTGCAATTAGTAATTTTCCACTCCAACCGGGGGGGGGCGGGGGTGGGAGATATAAGGACCTGTGCAGGGATGTACAGGTGAGAAGGCCAGATGAGCATCTTGAATCAGGGGACGCCCTGACGATGCATTGCCTACCACCCCTCTGACCAGGCAACATGTTCCATCTCTTTCTCCTGCTCGGTGGTATCCCATTCAACCAGGGGTCAGTATGTATGTAACCTGCTTTGCATTAATATATATATATTTGCTTTGCATTAATAACTCAATAAATAGACTAGAGCATTTAATTATTTATATTGTGTTTGGTGTCCAGTCTTTGTACATGGGAATGCTATGAACCTGGAACAGATAAGAACAGTTTAATAACAGAAATAAAGTACAATATACTACTACTACTGATAATGATACTAGTAATGATACTAGTAATAATACTAGTAATAAAAATAGAAAAAATCATAATAATGATAATAATGGAAATAACAAGTGGAGAGAATTTAAAACTAAAAGGGGAAAGGGAAAAAAAACAATAAATACAAGTGACACACAATACAATTGCTCACCACCCATTGACCGATACCCAGCCTGATCCTAATCATCAATCGGTCCCTTTTGGCTAACTCCCTCCAGTGTATATACTGAGCATGATGTGCTGTTGTATGAAATTATTGTGAGAATAATGCTGATAACATACTGATGTTTTAGTTGTTGCTCAGTAGTGTTTACATGATCAAGGACTTTAAAGTCTCATGCTCTACCAGGGAGGCGAGGCACAAGAAGCTGCAAAGGAGCAGAGACAGGACACCTGACCCAAACTAACCGAAGGGATATTTCATACCGCAGCACATCATTCTTGGTATATAAACTGGGGGGAGATAGCTGGGAGAGGCCGATTGCTGCTCGGGTATGGGCTAGGTATCTGTCGTGGGTTCAGCTGTAACAGTTATTTTTTCTCAGTCTTAATAGCTGGTGCAGTGCTGTGTTTTTGACTTTCAGCCGGCTTTAGTCTGAGAACAAAGCCGATAACACACCAATGTTTTAGTTGCTGCTAAGTAATGCTTACCCCAATCAAGGACTTTTCAGTCTCTCATGCTCTGCCAGCGAGGAGGGGCACAAGAAGCCGGGAGGAAGCAGAGACAGGACACCTGACCCAAACTAGCCAAAGGGGTATTCCATTCCACTGCATGTCTCCCATGGTTTAAGCTGTAAATCATGCAGCCTGCTCACTCACTTCCCCCTCTTTCTTCCCCCGCACTCCAAGGGGTGGGGTGGGGGGGATGGGGAGAAGAATCGAAAGAATGTAACTCCCACGGGCTGAGATAAGAACAGTCCAGTAACTGAGATATAACACAAATAACAGCTGCTACCACCAATAATAATAATTACCAGGGAAATACAAGGGAAGAGGATACAACTGCTCACCATCCGACGATCGAGCTGTGAACTAAAAAACTCTTCCGGGCTCCTGCCCCCAGTTTTTACATCCTGGGCATGACGTACTGTGGTATGGAATAACCTCTTTGGTCAGTCTGGGTCAGGTATCCTGTTTCTGCTTCCTCCCAGCTTCTCCTCCTCCCTGGCAGAGCATTAGACTCAGAAAGTCCTCGGTCAGGCCAAAGCATTCTAAGCCGTAACTATAAACATCAGTGTTATCAGCACTGTTCCCAGGCCGAAAGTCAAAAACACAGCATTGCACCAGCTACTATGAAGGAGAAAAATGACTGCTGCTGCTGAACCCATGACAGTATACACCCCTTATTCCATGCCATTCACGTCATGCTCAGATCCCATATTTTCAATATACCATCACATATATATATATACACATCCACATACAGAAAAATGACTGCTGCTACTGAACCCATGACAATGTCATGCCCAGGGTATAAACTGGGGGGAGTTACCCAGAAGGCTGATTGCTGCTCAGGTTGTGCCGGGTATCGGTCGGCGGGTGGTGAGCAATTGTGTTGTGCATCACTTGTGTTTATTGCTGGGTTTATTTTTCCCTTCCCTTTTTAGTTTTATGTTATCTCCCCCTGTTATTTCCCTTATTATTTTTATTACTGATGGTAGCAGTAGTGGTTTTGTGTTATACCTTAGTTACTGGAGTGTTCTTGTCTCAGTCTGTGGGAGTTACATTCTTTTGATTCTCCTCCCCATCCTTCCAGGAGTGAGGGGAGGAAGAAGGGGGGAGTGAATGAGTGAGTGGCTGCGTGGTTCTGAGTTACCGGCTGGGCTTAAACCATGACAGTATCAGTCAGTAGGTGGTGCGCAATTGTATTTTGTATTGTGCTTTGCTTCCTTTTTTCCCTTGGGTTTCATTCCTTTCTCTCACTGTCCCCTCTCATTACTGGCTGCATCAAAAGGAGCGTGACCAGCAGGTCGAGGGAGGTGATCCTGCCCCTTTACTCTGCTCTTATGAGACCTCACTTGGAGTTTTGTGTGCAGTTCTGGTGTCCTCAACATAAAAAGGACATGGCACTGTTAGAACAAGTGCAGAGGAGGGCCACGAGGATGATCAGGGGTCTGGAGCACCTCCCGTATGAAGATAGGCTGAGAAAATTGGGGCTGTTCAGCCTGGAGAAGAGAAGGCTGCGTGGAGACCTCATAGCAGCCTTCCAATACCTGAAGGGGGCCTATAGGGATGCTGGGGAGGGACTCTTCATGAGGGACTGTAGTGAGAGGACAAGGGGTAACGGGTTCAAACTTAAACAGGAGAAGTTTAGATTGGATCTGAGGAAGAAATTCTTTACTGTACGGGTGGTGAGGCCCTGGAATGGGTTGCCCAGGGAAGCTGTGAATGCTTTATCCCTGGCGGTGTTCAAGGCGGGGTTGGACATAGCCTTGGATGGCATGGTTTAGTGGGAGGTGTCCCTGCCCATGGCAGGGGGGTTGGAACTGGATGATCTTAAGGTCCTTTCCAACCCTAACTATTCTATGATTCTATGATTCTATAATAACAGCAACAATTCATTTTACTTCAATTATTAAACTGCTTTTATGTCAACCCAGAAGTTTTATCTTTTTTTTTTTCTGATTGTCCTCCACATCTCACAGGGAAGAGGGGGGAGAGATCGAGTGGATGTGTGGTACCTAGTTGCCAGCTGGGGTTAAACTGTAACAGCTCAACACTGCTGGATTACAGTTAGAGGTTTTTTTCATTAGCTTTGCAAATCGTACTTGAGGACCATGGATTTGGACTTTAGTTTGTTAGGTATTGTACAGACAAGAAAAAAGACAGGAACTGTCCCAGGTGGCCTACAAATAAATATACATCAAAATTTTGTGTCACATCCCAGGTTTACAGCACGGACAGGGCATGGATCTCGCAGGGTGAAATTAAGACACAAATGAGGTCAGAAGCTTGGATAATGCAATTTATTATCTAAAATTAATGTAACCTACAAAAGAAGGAAAAGTAAAGAGAAGAGGAAAAAGAGGATTAAACTGTTCATGCAGTGTATTTCCTATGATTGTCTACTTTGCTTTCTTTTTTTAATTTATATTTTATTTCTTTTTGAATGGAACTTGCTGATGTTCCACCAGTATCCTATTGTATTCTGTATTTGAAGGCTTCACCTGTACTTCCTTCATATCAGTAAACTGCTTGTATAAAGAGTATAAACCTTAACTAGTGAATACATTTTTGATTATTTTTTTTAAGTAAACTTTGGTTTTGATCAAGGTTATAAAGTTTACATATTGTGCTTTTTGATGTCTCTGTTGGTGTACTATGTAATGGAAAAGCAAATTGCCCAACATACATATTTTTAATTTTCTTCCTTATTCTAGCTTAATAGTGAATTCCTCCTACAGTGTTGTTCTGCACTATACTATGCCAGACTAAGGCAGATGATAAGAATTTTTGTTACATTAGTGAACTAAGACATAACATTTTCAAGAACTCAAGAACTGGTTTTATCTTGGTGAATTAACAAAGCTTCTTTTGTGAAGGCCTAAGAGTATTGGTTAATATGGGCTAATATCTGAAGGACCCATAAAAAAATGACGGCTTATTGTTTGACTAAACTAAATTATTTACTTGACAAATGCATTGAGTAAATGTGCTACTTACAGTAGTAATTTGGAATGTATTGGTGAATGATGTTTAGCAAGATTTGTAAAGAAAATCAGCCTTGTTAATTTGGGATTTTGGCTTATGTAAATTTCCATTTAAAAGGAGGAAGGGCTATGCTATGCTTTTTTTTTTTTTTTAGTGGCATAGTAAGTAGGCAAACTAGTAAATTTCTATACTCATGTCTTTTGGGTAACTTTTCCAGGAAATCTAACACATTTCTTTTTTTTTTTATTTTTTTTAAATAAGAAATAATAGTTGAAAATGCATGCATACAATTATTTAATTTGTCTAATTGTTTTGTTGTTGTGTTTTTTTTCTTTTTTCCTTTTATCTTGCAGCAATGCACCTCTTGCTTTTTCCTCCAAAGTATGTTATATTAAGTTTCGTGAAGCATCAAGTGTTGGTGTGGCCCAGCATCTAACTAACACAGTTTTTATTGACAGAGCTTTGATAGTTGTGCCCTGTGCAGAAGGTTGGTATTTTAGACATTGTTCTGTAATGTTGGTCTTTGTCCTGTCTGCTAATTGTTTTAAGCTTTCTATGTAAGGATGTGGTGCTCTGTTATTTTATTGCATTTAAAAAAAAAATAGTCTTGAAACAAAATTGAAAATTGAATGGAGAAGCCCAGTTATATAGATTTAATCGATATTCAGTATTAGAAAAAATTAGTTTACCTTAATTAGAATAATACATTTTTCCATAGTTATTACATATTTTTGGGGAAAAGAAGGTAAAGTAGTTCCCTTCAGTATGGTAAGCTTATTCCCACACAAAGTTCTCACTGAAGTCAGTGGAGCACTGAATGAGATTAGGCAATTTCCTGGCACTGAGAACACTGCAGTTTGGATCTTGATGTATTGCCCTTGGTGTGGATTTTTTTTTTTTTTTTGTGTGTGATTTTTTTTGTTTGTTTGTTTTATGGGATTTGTTTTGGTTTTTGGGGTTTGTTTTTTGTGTGTTGTTTCTTTTGGGGGTGGTGCTGTTGTGGTTGGTTGGTTGTGTTTTTTATTAGTTTTTTTTTTTTTAACTCCATTTTTTTAGAGGTATTCTGGGGTATTCCTAGCAGACTCTGACAAGTCTCCAAGAATTCATAGGCTCTAAAATGACCTACAATATACTGTCTATTCTTGTAGCCTTGTTAATATGGGCATATTAACAAGTCTTTGTGAAGCCTAGATTTTTAGTTGCTTTTATGCTTTATTTTGTGGGCTTTTTGGGTTTATTTTTGGAACTTGTTCTTAAAGCGCAAAGAGGATATTCCTGTATTTATTTGAATCTTTTTTGAGGCTTCAGGTATGCAAAATGTATCAGACCAGAGTCCTTATTATTGAAAAATTGCCCTTAAATAGTTGACTGCAAATTCTTCAGGATCTTAGTTTTACATTTCATTGAAAAGACCTTAATACTACCAGAAAGGGAAGATTGCCACCTAATGAGTGAACAGCACTTCCTGGTGTTTTTCTTGTGATGATATCACCACCTGAAGTGTGATATTACAGCAGGCAGGTAAAGCTACATTTTCCTGTGTCTCTTGATGGTAGTCAATGCGTTGAAGGAGAATAAAAACCAAAGTTCTAAGAAATCTTGCTCCAACCCTGTTTGTAGCTGACTTAGTAGGCATTTCTGAGAAAATGTATTGTGGAAAAATTGTCACTGTTCCAGATCATTCTGGACCCCACAGAGATTTAGGCAGCAATTAGCTGAACGAGTGATTGGTTTGTGAAGTCAAAAAAAATTATTTTTTTTTAAGTCAGAGTGCTATTTCCATGTAACTTTTAACCAGAATCACCAATTTTAAATTGTACAAATTTGTACAGATGTGAATTCATATAGGTTTAACTTTCTGAGGAATTTATTCTGTGTTATAAGTATGGATTTTGAGACCACACTGCACCTTTTTTTATTCACTATGTATCATTGTTAACAGAATCAGTGGAGTGTATCACAGTCTTTAAAAGTAGCAATGGTTATCTTCTACTGGAAGGTTAAATTATATCCATGGCAAATAGTGCCAGAAGTAAAACATTTAATGTGCTGAATTGAATGTAGGAGGGGCAAAATGGAACTTTGAAAACTTGGTTTTAAAAACCAGAATAAAATCTGAAATTTGGAGTGTATTTAAGAAGTGTTAAATCAAGGGAGTATGAGGAGGGAATCGCTACACAATGAAAACAATGTTATTTTTGTGACATTTAATAAACAATTTAACAAAAATGTAACTTAAAATTTAAACAGCTAGTTGTCAAAATACGACTGACTTCTGTGTGATCAGTAGGCTTTTCTTTAAATGTTATACACTGAGGACACAAAGGTTGAAAGCTAAAGATGCCACACCAATAATACTAAATTTCATGTCCACATTATCTAGTAGATGGATTTTGACTATTAATTTGGTTTTGTATGTTTTCTCTGTGTGATATCTGTGCATTATTAGATGACTAGACTGGCCAAGGCAGACCTGTTACACTTGCCTGAGTTAGGCATTGTTTGCCATGCCACTAAACCTGCTGCCAAGTGAAACCTTCATGTGGGAAATGAGATCGAAGTCTGGCCTGCTGAAGATGGACGCCCTGTCTCTGTTTTAATTTTATTTTGCTTTCTTTCCTTCCCCCCCCCCCCCTTAAATCTCTTTCCTTTGTACTTGTGAACTGGTAATTCAGTTCTGAAAAAATTATATTTTGTAAAGGGTTCAGAGTGTTTCAGTGTTTCATTTTGATGTTGACCTGGAGCTGCTTGTGGATGGTATACACAGAATTTAGAATATGATCACCTAAGTTCTATGCTGTGAATTATGGATAAATTTGGTTTGGAATGCATTTAAGCATCTAAATTCAATAGATGAGCACATCGTCAGACTGGAATAGTGAAAAATATATCAGTTTTAAGATGCATTCTTTTACATGTTATGCTTTATGAGCTTATCTCAGAAAAGGACAGTTGAAACTTTCTGGAGAAATTAACTTTACAAAGCAAAATCATTCTTTCTCAGCAGAGTAGCTTTATTTTAGGTTGCATGGTCTGTTTAAAAGAAGGCTTTCGATTTGTATCTAATATGAAGAGTTTAAAATAATTATTTCTGAAGTTGAAGTTTCATTAATATTGAATGTCATGAAATATTTGTTTGCTTCAGATGAAATCTTGCTCCAGTGAGGTCAGTGGCAATAAGAGTTCATCCTTTTGTTTTCGTAGATTTTAGAAAAAACTGTTTAACACTCATCAGTACAAATGCAGCCTCAGGTTTTGGTTGAAATGTGTTATGTGTGGCACATTGTCTTTTAACGCTGTTATTTGTGGGAAGATTGAAAAAGTCTCTGTGCATGTATGTATGTGCATTGTGTTTTTACATGCTCCAGTGGTGATTATTTCAAGAAGAGTTAAAAAAAAAAAAAAAAAAAAAAGTGTCATCTCACAATCTTGGAAGCCCTGCAGTTCATACTGGAGTGTTTGAGAAGGTTCTCGTCCCTAAATGATATTAGTTCTTGTGAAACAGGAGCCCTGAAACAAGTGCTGAACTGAACTAGGTGGTGTGTCTAGTTCTCAGACATTGCTCTTCCCAGACAGCTGTATTGGAACCAATTGGTTTCCCTCTGGTAATGCACCAGTCTGTGAACTGCAGCTGGGAAGAGGTTTACTTTATGCCCTCTGTTGGATTTAGCTGTGCCAGTTGATGTAATTACCAGTAATTGTAATCTCTTTAATCTCTGCTGCTAAATACAATAAGAATCATGAATTGGATCATATAGAAAAAATTTTATTTTTATGTGTTCCATTGATTTTTTTAAAAAAGTAGGAAAATATTTAATTATGTTTTGAGTAGATGTGAACAGCAATTACTTTTAAAAGAAACATACGTGCTTATGGCTGAAGCAGTTTTGGGGGGACAGGAGGATTAACCATGTCGTTTCAGTACAAAGAGTAGGGAAAGTTTCTTCTGAGCACATGGTGGGGGGCTTCACATATTGTTTTTAAAAACTGTCTATAAAGAACAGGGAAGTAAATTTGCAAGATATTTCAGGTTTTCTTTTGTGGTGTGTTCCCCCGCCCAGTTTATTTTCTATAGAATTGTTAAAAAGTTTGAGCTGATATTAAAAGCTAGAGGGGGATCTTTTGAAAAGACATCTCTGAAAATACAGGCAAATATTCAGGGTACTGTCTGTAGAGATAAACCCTCATTCTTGAATAAAGTAAATAAGCAGATATTTGTGGCATGGAACTAACCACCTAGTTTTTATATTTAAAAGAAAATATTACGTTGTTGAGGGACCAAAGTATTACGGAAATAATGCTGCTGACTTCATAATTTAGATACGTTATTATGTTTCTAACTGCTATATTAGTTAACTGAAAGTGTTCAGTTGATTCCTTAAGTAACATTTGAGCAAATGAATAATAAAATACATCCAGTTATTTCAGTAAGATAACCCATATGCTTAAAGTTTAGAGTTTTATCTGGTTAAGTGTATATTGTATTGGCTGTAAGTGTATACTTAAGTTAGGCATATGCTTGTGTATATTACGGAGCAAGGAGCCGTTGGATTTACTTGAGCCATGTCTGTTGATTCTGTAGAAACCTGTATGATTATCCAGTTAATAGCAAGATGCTGGCTGTTCAGGATAAGGTGTGGTTCATCAATCATTTGAAAACAAAGTATTTTGATTTTCAGAAGAACTGATTAAAATGGTATGACTAGTTTGCACATGCAGTTGCTGGAACTGTATATTTGGAAGCCTGTTAGTCGGCTGCATAGTAGGCAGGATGTCAGGCAAATTACCTGATTCTCATGAGGTACACCTCTCATTGCATGCCTGACTTCAAAATGAGACCTGTAAAGAGTGCTGAATATTGCGATGATAACTCAGATTCATGCATGTTTGTATAAAAGCCCTGGAAGACATCATTGCATAGTTAATTCTTAAATGCTAATAATTTTCCTGTTTTTCCCCTTTAGATAGCAAAATCAAGTGGTTTGTTACATGTTAAGGAGCAAGGTGCCTCAAAACTTAAATAAATCTAAATAGAAGGCATGAGGAAAGAAAGAGAGTACTGTTGTTTTCTATTCCACCCATGCTACTTATTAATTAATTTTTATGTATATTTGTTTTGTCCTTTGGTCATATCCAACTATAATCTAGTCCTTGCTGCAGATCTGTAGAACAGGTTTGCAACACTTGATTCCCATGGGGTTTACTGGGACACCTGTAGCTAAAATTGCAGAGTGTTTTAGAACATGCTATGTTTTGGTTTTTGATAACAATATTTATATATTAAATTTTAAATCCTGAAGTTAGGGGTTTTACAGTTTGAACCAAAGCAGTAAAAGCCACTGGCACAGTATTTGTATATACCTTGACTTTTAAAACAATGTTTAAATAAAAGCATTTATTTTATTAAAGTGCATGGGGAAGTACCAAAGGGCTCAGTTGGATACCATATGTATAGCTACTGCCAGTAATTTTGAATAGATTATAGATACCTAGTATAATTAGAACTTCTTTCTGTAGTTTTTCAGTTCAGTGTTTAATGTCTGTACCAGTTTAAATCCCTTTGCATTTCAAATTTAATACATACATTTAATTGTATTTGTAATTAACTACTGCATCTTTTTATTTTTGAAGATTTTTAGGCTGGGTTCATTTAGCAGAAATCTGTGTTTAGTTCAGATTAGGTATTACTTAAACTTTTAGCATGATGGAGAACATAATACGGTTGAAATGGTAGGAAATAAATATTTTAGAAAAATATAGCTTATTTAGCTGTTCAGTTATGATTTTCTTAAATCTCAGTATATTTGAAGCTAATTTATCAAAGTTTCACAGTTATCTATGATATAAAACAGTACAAATCAGAATTTTTTTGCCATCCCCACCTTTACTCCCAACTTCACTTGTATGTCTTGTGTGGAGTCACAGCAGTTTTGGGGGTTGGGGATGTGTGGGTGTGTGTGAAATTGTGTTGTGTTTTTTTTTTTTTTTTTTTTTGTCTTTTTTTTTGGTTTGGGGTTATTTGGGTTTTTTGTTTGGCTTGGTTTTGTTTGATTTTTATTTTTTATTTTATTTCAATTTTATTTTTTTATTTTTATTTAATTTTACATCAAAAGTAGGTAACATCAGAGGGGGAGAAATGCACACTAATTTCAGTTAGCACATACTTTGTTTTCCTACCCCTTAGTTTCTTGGTTTTTGGGTTTGGTTTTGTTTGGTTTGTTTGTTTGTTTTGGTTTTGGTTTTTTTTAACTGATTTGGTTATTTGCCATCTCTGGGGATTAAATTTAAAAAAAATGTTCTTCTTTTCTGTATCTGATGTTCTGTGTGCTATTAGTGATGCAGCCAACATGATCGGTTGTCATGTGTAAAACAACTTTCGATCACCGTGAAAACACCGCCCTGGGAAAACGTCCATGCTTGATATCGTTTGGTTCATGAACATTAAGTTTCCAGTACAGGTGACCCATAGCTCAAAGTGTTAAATAATTGTATACATTATTCAGTTTTTAAAATAATAAGCCATTAATGAGGCTGCTAGTCTTTGAAGTTTTGCTCACTTTTGTTTTTCCTAGTTAGAGGCAGGGTAAAAGGAAATACTTAAATTCATATTTGCTTCTTTGTAAGGATCTGGTAGATAGATTAATTCTTATCTATTATGTCTTTTAAATGCGAGGGTAATTGTAAAATCATAGAAAGAGTAACATCTGTGTTGTGTTCCAATTCTGCATAACACTTTCATTTGCTTCTTCAGGTAAAATCCCAGATGAAGCCAAAGCCCTTTCTCTATTAGCGCCTGCTCCTGCTATGACAAGCCTGATGCCTGGTGCAGGGTTGCTTCCTATACCTACACCAACCCCTTTGACTGCAGTAAGTAAAAGTCAGTCCCTGTTTGATTTCTGGTTTTCCTCTAAAAAAAACCTGCACAAAATTCAGCATCCTTTCTGAAGCTTGTGCTCCAACAGCTGTTTTAGTCTACAACTTATATAATGAAACAGTGGGGCCCAAGTCATCAGTTAGAGGTTTAGGCTGATTCTCTTAATGGTTCATAGCTATCATTGTAGAAGAGACATTGCATGACTTTGAAAATAATTTTTAGCTCACGAGAATGTTAGCTTTTTTTGTCTTAAAATAGGCGATACTGCCCTCATTGATGTGCAAAGCAATAGTTTACGTATTTGGGGAAAAAAAAAAGTGCTTACTCATGGTTCTGCTGCATAATTGTTGCTAATGAAACATGGGCATAGAATCATTTCGGTTGGAAAAGACCATAGAGTCCAACTGTTAACACTGCCAAGTCCACCACTAAACCTTGTTCCTAAGTGCCACATCTACACAGCTTTTACATACCTCCAGGGATGGTGACTGAACAGCTTCCCTGGGCAGCCTGTTCCAGTGCTTAAAAACTTTTTCAGTGAAGAAATGCTTCCTAATGTCCAGTCTAAACCTCCCCTGGCACAGTTTGAGGGCATTTCCTCTTCTCCTATTATTTGTTACTTGGGAGAAGAGACCCACAGCCACCTAGCTACAACCTCCTTTCAGGTAGCTGTAGAGTGTGAGAAGGTGTCTCCCCTGAGCCTCCTTTTCTCCAGACTAAACACTCCCAGTTCCTTCAGCTGATTCTCATCAGACTTGTGCTCCAGGCCCTTCACCAACTTTGTTGCCCTTTTCTGGACCCACTCCAGCACGTCAATGTCTCTCTTGTAGTGAGGGGCCCAGAACTAAACACAGGATTTGAGGTGTGGCCTCACTAGTGCCAAGCACAGGGGGAAGATCACTGCCCTGGCCCTGCTGGCCGCAGTATTGATGATACAGGCCAGGATGCTGTTGACCTTGGCTACCTGGGCACACTGCTGGCTCATGTTCAACTGGCCATCAGTCAGCACCCCCAGGTCCTTTTCCACCAATCAGCTTTAAGGCCACTCTCCCACAAGCCTGGAGCATTGCATGGGGTTGTTGTGGCCCAAATGCAGGACCCAGCACTTTGCCTTGCTGAACCTCATACCATTGGCCACAGCCCATCAGTCCAGCCTGTCCAGATCCCTCTGCAGAGCCTTTCTACCATCCAGCGGATCAACACTCCCAGCCAACTTGGTGCCATCTGCAGACTTGCTGAGGGTGCACTCAATCCCCTCATCCAGATCATCAATGAAGATACTAAACAGAAGTGATGTAATAGCAGTAGAGACATTTGTTTCTAAACTTCCCTTTTAAGGTAAATTCACTTTGGTTTTATATGCATCTTTAATAAATTATCTGTCAAGTTTAGGCTGTCAAAGAGGAAGTCAAGCTGTACAACCCTCTGCATAATAATAAAAGGATGATTTCAAGTGAAGACAGTAGTTTTTCACTTGTTATATGATAAAACCCATAATTACTGGTGTCTCTGAGAATCTGTAACATCCGTTAGAAACTTCATTTGCTGGAAAGGCAGTTGCTTTTTTTGGTGGAGAAAATAAAATTCAAACCAGGAACTCAGTATCCCAATTTAGTAGTGATTTTTTTTTTTTTTTTTTTTTTAAGTATCAATCCCCAGGCGAAATTTCAATTCTCGGTTCTAAGAATGAGTTGCATTGTCCTCATTGTCTAGGCAGTGACTGTGTTTGTAGGGAAAGGTCTTACACTTAATATCTTTCACGTTTCAACTGTAATTAATCTTACGTGATATGTTTATTCAAAAGGTACTTTATCTGTCCCTTTGATAGACTGATGTCAGTTATGAAACAAATTGGCCCTGGTCACTGCAAATTCCCTTCTTCCTTGCTGGGCAAGGCCTCAGCAGTACGTTATCCATTTGTGGATAAGCAATTCCATATTCACTTCCTTATACTTGTAGCAAAAAAAATAAGGATATTAACATTGTTTGAAGGTATCTTACTTAATTGACTGTAAGCATTAGAAATTCAAGCTAGTATTTTTTTTCTGATTTATATGCTGCATCCCTGGCCAGACCACTTTGATTAAGACAGTAACCGATAGCACACAGATAATCTTAACTATAGAAGGTTATTTATGGGTCCTGCCAGCAAATCTGCTCCAGCATGGGTACCTCTCTCCCCCAGGGACACAGGTCCTGCCAGGAGCCTGCTCCAGCATGGGCTCTGTGGGGTCACAGCCTCCTTCAGGGCACATCTGCCTTCACCATGGGCTGCAGGGGAACTTCTGATCCAGTGCCTGGAGCACCTTGTCCCCTCCTTCCTCACTGACCTTAGTGTCTGTGGAGTCGTTGCTCTCGCATATTCTCGCTCCTCTCTCTGGCCGCAGTTGTACAGTGTTTTTTTCTCCTTAAATTTGTTATCCCAGAGGTGCTGCCACTGTGTCGAGGTTTAAGCCCAGCTGGTAACTCAGAACCATGCAGCTGCTCGCTCACTCCCCCCCTTCTTCCCCCCGTTCCCAGAGGGATGTGGAGGAGAATCGAAAGAATGTAACTCCCACAGGCTGAGATAAGAACAGTCCAGTAACGAAGGTATAACACATAACTATTACTGCTACCACCAATAATAAATAATGATAATAGAAATAACAAGGGGAGAGAATACAATTGCTCACCACCCACTGACTGATACCCAGCACGACTCGAGCAGCGATCTGGCCCTTCTGGGTAACTCCCCCCAGTTTATATACTGGGCGTGATGTGCTGTGGTATGGAATACCCCTTTGGCTAGTTTGGGTCAGGTGTTCTGTCTCTGCTTCCTCCCGGCTTCTTGTGCCCCTCCTCATTGGCAGAGCATGAGACTAAAAGTCCTTGATCGGAGTAAAACATTACTTAGCAACAAGTAAAAACATCGGTGTTATCAGTGTTGGTCCCAGGCTGAAAGTCAAAAACGCAGCACTGTACCAGCAACTAGGAAGGAGAAAAATGACTGCTACTGCTGGACCCAGGACACACTGTCCCTGGCTCAGCCTTGGCCAGTAGCAGGTCCATCTTGGAGCTGGCTGGAACCGGCTCTGAGTGATGTGGGGGAAGCTTCTGGCATCTTCTCACTGAAGCCACCCCTGTAGTCCTCTTCTCTGCTACCAGAACATTGCCACATAAAACCAATACAGTATTCAGCTGGGACCTTAAAGTCTTGCCTATATTCATTAGGTTTATTTTTACAGAAACACACGAGGCAGACAAGTGTTAACGAGTGAAGTACCTTCCGCCAGCGCTTCGCTTCTCAAAGTATATTCTATTTTTGCGTTTTTCAGCTTGGTGTTTCACTTGGCAATTTTGGGGCTATACCAGCAGCAGCATTGGACCCTAACATTACAGCACTGGGAGAAATACCACAGCCACCGATTATGGGGAATGTGGACCCATCCAAAATTGATGAAATTAGAAGAACGGTCTATGTTGGAAACTTGAATTCACAGGTAGCTTTTTTTAATTATTATTTTATTCACAATAATACTGATAGAAGATGCAGAACTGTAATTTCTGAATTATAGTCTTACATTTTATTCTGAACGCTCCTTTGCCAACCAGATAAGACCAGACTCTGGAATTCATTCTAGCAGGATACCGGAGAAATCACACTGTAGCAGAATTCAAGAAACATAGTTACGATTGTGTGTGTTGATTAAATGTCCAGCTGGGTTGTGTTAGCTGAACAGTGCCTCAGAAGTTGTGAGGTCATGGTAGCTGTCCCCCACAGCACTGTGCAGTTGTTAAGTACAGTAAGAAGAAATGATTGGTCCTAGTAGAAGTTGCAAAATTAGCATAAAAACCTTTGATTTTCCGTGACAGGAAAGTTAGGTCTGTCAGAAATTTGTTTTGTTTTTGTTTTTGTGGGGTTTTTTTGTGTGGGTTTTTTTTTTTTTGTTTTGTTTTGTTTTTTTTATCAGTTGATTGAATTAATTGAAAAGCAAATTGATTTGACGGATGCAGTATTTGATTTTGGGTTTTTTTGTCTGCAAAATTAGCTACTAGAGTGTAAAAGTACTGTTGATTGCAATAAAATAAAGCTGTAAGCCAGTAGGAAAACAGATAAAAGTGAAGTCTTGCAATGTTGTTTGGATTTGATTTTTTTTTTTTTTTTTTTTTTTTCATTTTGAATTGATCAAAATTTACAGTCACTATTTTGGACATAGGTGTATCAGGAAATTCCTCATCAGTTATTTCAAATGAGCTGCCTGAAAAATACAAAATCCTGTGCAAGTGCTTTTTTAACCTTGATGTAGGACTTCAGGGCTTGTGGTTGCACTATTTTAAATTATAGCATATTCTTTAAGAGAAAAAGTTTGGGTTTTTTTTCCTTCTGTTAATCTGAAGTGAGCATTACCAAATTCATGTTGCCTGTGAGATGTTTTTCTAAAATCTGTAGTTCATAGATTACCTGATATGTTGGTTAAGTGGTTTTCATTATATGTTTTAATTCATCTGAGCATTTTGACCCTTTCTAGACTACAACAGCAGATCAGCTGCTTGAATTCTTTAAGCAAGTTGGAGAAGTCAAATTTGTGCGAATGGCAGGTGATGAGACACAACCAACACGATTTGCTTTTGTGGAATTTGCAGACCAAACTTCTGTACCTCGAGCTCTTGCCTTTAATGGAGTTATGTTTGGAGACAGGCCGCTGAAGTAAGAAATTAATTATCCGTATGAATACTGAATGAGAGATGTTTTTAGTATCCTTATACGTTTATGACTCTGATGTGCAGGAAACTGCTGTGAATATTCTTTCATAGAATCATCGACTCATTGAATAGTTAGGGTTGGAAAGGACCTTAGGATCTTCTAGTTCCAACCCCCTTGCCATGGGCAGGGACCCCTCACACTAAGCCATGTCACCCAAGGCTCTGTCCAGCCTGGCCTTGAAACACCGCCAGGGATGGAGCATTCACAACTTCCTTGGGCAACCCTTTCCAGTGCTGCAAGCGCACACTGCCGGCTCATGTTAAGTTTCTCATCAACCAACACCCCCAAGACCTTCTCCTCAGGGCTGCTCTGAATCTCTTCTCTGCCCAACCTGTAGCTGTATCCCGACCCAGGTGTGTAGGACCTTGCACTTGGCTTGGTTGATCTTTCAATATAAGGATCTATTGTTAGTAAAATGAAACACTTTTATGAATTCCAATTTCAAGGTTGAGCCTAACTTTCTCCAAGAAGAATATGGGTAGCATCAAGTAAAATATTTCTACATCTAATCTTGAGTTACTGAAAGCCGTAACAGTGAGAGAATATGCAAGGTCCTGGTGCTAATTAAGGTTTAGATATGATTTGTGTGTAATTAGTAGGTCTTAATGTAGAGATTTGATTTGAAATAGAGAAACAGATTTCTAGAATTCTACTAGAAATATTTTAACACAGAAATACTGTGCTGTATTTACTTAAAAGTGGTAAGATTTGAAAGTGGTAAGAGGCATTTCAGGCACTTAGAACATAGGAGTGTTAAGAAAAGTCTGTAGTTTTGCTGACCTTTAACGTGTTTAGTCATATGTGGAAGTTAAGGTGTTTTCATTCTTGGGTTTTCATTTTCCCTTATCAAGAGTTTTGGAGTTAAATGTTTTATTTTTCCTTAATTTAGAATAAATCACTCCAATAATGCAATAGTGAAGCCTCCTGAAATGACACCACAAGCTGCTGCCAAGGAACTGGAAGAAGTGATGAAGAGAGTAAGGGAAGCCCAGTCTTTCATATCTGCTGCTATTGAGCCAGGTAGGTATATTATGCTCATTACCTAGCAGACATGTTCTATGTGCACCTTGGCACGTGCTTTTAAGAGCGCTTTCAAACACAGGAATATGGTACTCAAAGGTGAACAGCATGCTTGGGTGAAAACAAAGGAAAATAATCAAAATTGCCTTCATGCAACAAAGCAATGGAATGAAGCTGACTTTTTATTTCATCATATCTTATTTTCAGATACATGCTCACTGAATGTTTTCTAAAATACAAAGTCAATACTAAATTAATACCTAATGTTGGTGCTTTTAAATGTCAAAGTACATACAAACCTAAAACTGCTCTATATTTTGTTTTGTTCTCCTCTAGCACCCATTAAATGCCATAGTTTCATGATCAGAGGGAGCTAGCATGCTGCTGAAAGGGGCAGTGTTATGCTTCAGCATGTTAATTTTGTCACTGTGCTATGCTCTTTTTCATGCTGGCTCAAGACTATGTGCATTTTCATAGCAAATGGGATCAGAGAAAGACTCTGGGATAAAACTTAACACATTGTAATGGACTTCTTTTTCATCCAGATTGGTTCCCTGATCCCTGTTAACACTGAAGTTGCCAGGTCGAGGAGGAAGGTGTTGGTGGGTTGAGTTGTTAGACAGATGTTTCAGTGCTGATTTATGCCGACTTAAACTGATTTTAAAACCACAGCATAAAAAATCCTCAACTTGTTAAACTTGCAGTTGAAATCCTCTGTTTTCCTTCAGCAAGATTTTCATTCTAACTAATAAACCTAGACATTGTCTTATGTAGTTCAGATAGTGAAGGATCTTGAGCACTTGTTGGTCTGGGTTTTTTTGGGGGGGTTTGTTTGTTGTTTGCATTTTTTTTTTTTTGGGGGGGGGAGGAGTATTTTCTGTTGTTTTTCAGGGTTGGGAGAAAAATAGTTCTAACATTTCCTCAGTCTTAAGCAGCAGAATATTAATCTTTTAGAGTCTGAACCAAAGTCTGGTGAGGTTGCTGGTAAGCTTTCTGCTGACTTTCTGGCCTTTGGATCGAACTTTTTCACCCCCTTCTCTTCATCCCTTCTTCCCCCAAAACAGTGTTTGAGGAATAGAATATCAGTATTTGTACAGTGGTTGGAATATCTAAAAGTATAAAAAGTACTAATTATTCTTTGCATTTTATTCTTGTTTTCAAAATTATGCCCCCTAAATTTATTCTTCTGAGGTTATTTAAAAAAAAAAGTAGCTAAATAATATAGTGGAGGAGAACGTCTTGTAATCTTGTGCATTTTGGCAGCAACATAAATCTCATTCCTAACAGAGCTAGCTGTTTATAATTATCTGGTTTGTGTGTACTGCTGCAGGATGGCTGCACTCAACGAGTATATGCAATGACTTTCTTGGATGTTTCTGAAGGATATTTGCAAAGAAGGAAGATGTGCAAAGCGTAGGCCCCTTGCACTATATGTGTGGTACTTTCCACTTGTGCCAGATTGTTAACTGGGATGTTTAAATGTTCTGAGCTTACACTGCAAAGTGTTTTTTTCCTCTCAGAGTCTGGAAAGAGCAGTGAAAGAAAAGGTGGTCGATCTCGTTCCCATTCTCGTTCAGAATCCAGGTCTAGCTCAAAATCCCGATCTAGAAGGAAAAGGTCACACTCAAAACACAGGTAGGTATGGTTTTTATTTTAGACTAAGAGATCATACTGGGGTGTCTTTGAGTGGTGGTGGTTACTGAGATTTCTTACTGAGTTATGAGATGAGTATCCCTGTAGAGAAGATTAGTAACTTATACTGACCAGATCAAAGTAACTAGGAACTTTGTCTCTGAACAAATACTTTTTCCCTCTAAAAGCTAAATGTTTTCAGGATTAGTTTTGTGTAAAACATGCTAAAAGGTACTTATTGTGCCATGTAGCATAATTTACTTTTGTGACCTCTGATTTGAAAAAGAAAGTTATCTGTGTTTTGTGGATGCAACGTTTGGCTTACTGTTAACACCCTGAGCAGATAGGCTGGCTGGTTTTGCTAGTAGAAAGTTCCTGCCGTCTTCTAAACATCTAATTAACAAATGCAGTATTTTTATTTACTGTACTGTAAATGTAAAGCTATATATTTATTATTTTTTTTTTTTAACAGAAGAAAAAGGCTTTAAGGGCAGTTTTTAATTCTTCAGAGTTCATTGGCTTTGCTAATTTGTTCAGTTTGGATATAGGCTTTGCAAGATAGGAGGGAATAAAATTACTAGATCACCCTTAAAGTTTAGCCATTAAGGTCATTTCCAGGAATGAGACAGTCTTCGTATGTGAGACTTACAAATGCTTCCTGAAATGGTTCAATGTCATTAATATCTTCTGATAACCTACATAATCAATCTGAAGATACTTGGCTCCATTAAGTGTCAAAAAAAGCCAAACCCAACCAGACCAACCCATCCAACAGAAAACCTCCTCAATGCATTTGGTAGCTTACACTTTAAAAAGGTGAGTGTTGTCTGCTGCAGCAACAGCACTGTTGCATTCTTTCATCCATTGTCTTTTAACAAGGCAGCTAGATTTCTTTTACATACAGAAAAGATGGCCTATGAGGATGCTGGAGAGGGACTCTTCATTAGGAACTGTAGTGATAGGACAAGGGGTAACGGGCTAAAACTTAAACAGGGGAAGTTTAGATTAGATATAAGGAAGAAATTCTTTACTGTGAGGGTGGTGAGGCGCTGGAACGGGTTGCCCAAAGAAGTTGTGAATGCTCTGTCCCTGGCGGTGTTCAAGGCCAGGTTGGACAGAGCCTTGGGTGACATGGTTTAGTGTGAGGTGTCCCTGCCCACGGCAGGGGGGTTGGAACTTGATGATGGTCCTTTCCAACCCTAACTATTCTGTGATTCCGTAAGGACGCACCGCATCAGTCATGCTACCAAACAAATATGATCCAAGTGCAGGCTTCAGTTTTATACTAGTGTTACACAGTACATGTTATGTAATGACTTTACAACATTGGGTACTTTTGTAATGCAAGAAGAATAATTTGTTCATTTCCTTATTGCTTGCTTCTCTTCTGTTACTCCAACTCAGGACGTAACTGAAAAACACGTTTGGGTTTTTTTTATGTAACATTGCAGTAATCTCAGTGCTATTTTGTAGTTATGCAAGCCAAATTGATTTTTAGAAGATAAATTTGCCTTTTTTTTTTTTACTTGCAGAAACCTGTGCTTTAAACAGTTGTCAGTAGTTATATTTCTCTTTTTAATGGTTTTACCACTGTTACTGTCAGTTTTGAGAACAAGCTGAAAAAAGGCCAGTCTGCTCTATTGAGGCAACTTCATCCTTAAGAATAAACTGTCCTTACCACTTTCCTGTTTTAGTGTTTTATAAAACCCCTAAATTGCTTTCATTTCTATGATATAAAATCTATTCAGGGTCTTATTTAGACTAAATCGTAATTCATTTCCCCTGTAATTAGTTTGTATTTCTACACTGATACGTGGAGCAAAGCTGTAGGTAAAAAATTATTGCCTCTCGGTATATCTTACTCTGTGTCTTGAGCTGCAGCAGACCAGTGGAGCTGGTATATTTTTGTATCTCCCGGTTCTTCAGGATTTATTGAGTAAAAAACATGAATTTCTGTCTTTGGCAAGTTCAACTTCATCATACCTTAACCTCTCAGGCAAAGTATCCAATGATGTGTTCTTTTGAAACTTAATGTTCAAATTCAGCTTTTTATTTTTCTTTTCTTAGGGGACTTCCAAATATAGGGAATATTTTGGGAAAGAGTATAGTAATTTCTAAGTCTTGTTTTCTTCATCAAATCTGGGACTATACTATATATGTCTATCAGAAGACTTTAATTGGATTTCTATTGGAGTATCTGCACGTTATTCACATTCCTTATTTATTGTGTAGTAAATGCTCATTCCTTTTCTTGAGAACTGTAATAATTCAAATCCATGCTTAACATATCCTTTCAACTGAGAAGGTAACTTGACTGAATGCTGAACCACAGATGTTAGGGCTCTTATTTTGTTTTTTTGTTTTTTTTTGTTTTTTTTTTTTTGTTTTTTTTTTTTTTTTTTTGTTTGGTTTGGTTTGGTTTTGGTGGGTTTTTTTTTTGGCTTTGTTTTTGTTGTAGGTTTGTTTTTTATTTTTTTTCAAGTTGAATTTAATTGTAAGTCTGGAGAACAAAGAGGCCAATTAAAGCCATCTTTCTTCATTAACCAAGACTGCAATAAGTGACTGGGCCTGGAAAGGAAGAAAAATGTGACTAATTTTTACAGCTGCTAGAAATTGTCTAGTAGCTTTTATGCACTAGATTTACTAAAGATGGTTATCCTAATATGATATGAAATTGTATTTTCCAGAATATTTATGAAAGTTATTATGAAGCATTAGTATTACGTAAATGGTGCATTGTTTCAATGGAGAGAATGTGCACCTGGTGAAGCTTAAAATGTTGGTAGGCAGTATACTACTGAGGTGTAACTCTATATAATTTTATGTAGTGAGACAAGATTTGTATGGAGGTTGGTTTTTTTTTCCCCCCTTGGTTGACCTAATTTTCATAAAGTTTCAATATTAAAGTATTTTTCTTCTTTTGTTGTTTGTATAGAAGTAGATCTGGCAACAGATCGCTCTCGAGACACAAGGACAGACTTAGATCCAGAAGCCCCCCGAAAAAACAGTCTACATCTAGGGAAAGGTGGAAATCAAGAAGTCATTCTCGGTGAGTTCCATTCCTAAGAAATCATACTGTTGTTCTTAGCATGCAGTACAATATTTTTGAAAAACAATAAAGAAAAAATTTAACAGTCATTTTGGGTGATGGCAAAGGATGGAATTTCTAAATGCTTTAGCCTGTCCCTCAGCTTTGTTTGTGGGACGAAGTAATGGAAAGTAAATTTTTATGCCAAGTGTATTGGTATTGGCTGGGAATATAGTTAATTTTCTTCATAGTAACTCATATGGTGCGGGGAAGTTAAACCACAACACTAAGGTACTTAAACTTTGATACTAAAGTCTAGTCTACATTTTATGCCAACATGCAAGCTGATAAAAAATAAGTAACTTTAATTGTTGGACTTTAACCAATGGATTATGTATGTTCTGTGTAGTCTCTGCAATGCACAAAAAAGCGGATGCTGCTGCTTCAACCTTCTCAACAGATATAGATTGGATTCAGGCTGAACTTGTTCCTGCGTTCTGAGAACATGTCTAAAGCTTTTGTGCGTGAACTTTTATTTTTGCCTTTGGCTATTTCATAATAGCCATACACTGCTGTATGCAAAAACGCATATATCTGTTATGTTAATTGATGCTGAACTTCCAAGCACTTTAAGGCTATTTATAGAATAGAATCATAGAATGATTAGGGTTGGAAAGGACCTTAAGATCATCTAGTTCCAACCTCCCTGCCATGGGCAGGGACACCTCTCACTAGCTATATAGCCTCTCCCTCGTGGTGAACAAGGGTGGAAAATTAAAATTTTGAATAATTACTTTTTTTTTTATCAACAGAAACACATATTTTTCTCTTGAACAATTAGTGTGTGATAAAAAGTTAGTTGTAATTTTTATTGGAAAGTTCAAAGATGAATTAATGGATTTATGTTTGACTTTTCACAGGGACAAGCAAAGAAACAAAGAAAAGGTCAAGGGAAAAGAAAAAGCCAAAGAAAAGGAGAAAGAGAGAGACCAAGACAAAGAGAAGGAGAGAAACCAGGACAAAGAATGGAAAAGAGAAAGAAATAAAGAGAGAAACAGGGATAAGGACAAGGAGAAGGACCGGGAGAGAGAGAAGGAACAAAACAAAGACAGAGAGAGAGTCAGAGACAAGGATAGGGACAGAGACAGGGATAAGGACAGGGAAAAGGACAAAGATAAGAAGGAAAAAGACAGGGAAGAGGTAGACCAGAACAAGGAAAAAGATGAGGTTGATGAAGAGGGGGAGAAGGACAGAGAAAAGATTAAGGACAAGGAGGGAGACAAGGAAAGAGGGGACAAAGAGAATGACAGAGATAAAGGAAAGGAAAAAGATGAGGATAAAGAGAAGAAGGAACACAAAAGAGAAAAAGAGAGAGATGATAAAAAGAAGAGCGATAAGAGATCCAGAACACCCCCAAGAATCTACAGCTCTTCAAGAAGATCTCGTAGCTCCAGCAGGTTTGTTTAGAATTTTTTTTCATGCTTTTTTGGACTTGTCAGGACAGTGACGTATCATGAAAATGTACATCCTAATGTTTATGTATCGATATCACCATGTCACTTACTAATTCAATTTGTATTCTTTCTGTTTTGTAGATTTCCCTATAAAGTAAAATCTATTACAAATATCTTTGTATGATGCTTGATAGAAAACAATTTTTTGCTGGGCAGCTGGTGCTTGCCTTTCACATAACTATAGTATAGTCCTTGAGGACAGTAAGTAGATGGTTCTTATGCCATTTCTCTGTGTTGGAGCCGTCCAAAAGTTATGATAGAGGGACATCAAACATAATCTGTCCTGATGAAAGTTTGACTCACTGTTACATAGCTCCTTGGTTGGTTACATACTGTATAGACAGATAGGCGCAGCCTCACGCTCGCAGGCCCTTGTTCTCATGGGAGACTTCAACCACCCTGATATCTGTTGGAGGGATGGTACGGCCCGGCACAAGTAATCCAGAAGGTTCCTCGATTGTGTGGTAGACATCTTCCTTCTGCAAGTAATAGAGGAGCCGACAAGGAGAGGTGCCATGCTTGACCTTGTCCTCACCAACAGGGAAGGGCTGGTTGGAAATGTGACGCTCCAGGGCAGCCTTGATTGCAGCAATCATGAGATGGTTGAATTTGAGATCCTCAGGACAGTGAGAAGAGCGTGCAGTAAGCTCACTGCCCTGGACTTCAAGAGAGCAGACTTTGGCCTCTTCAGGAACCTGCTTAGTAAGGTTCCATGGGATACAGCCCTAGAGGGCAGGGGGGCCCAAGACTGTTGGTTGATATTCAAGGATCACCTGCTGCAAGCTCAGGAGCGATGCATCCCAACTAGAAGGAAGATCAGCAGGAGGGCCAGGAGACCTCCTTGGATGGATAAGGAGCTGCTGAGGAAAATTCGAAGGAAAAAAGAGGCTTATAAAAGGTGGAAGCAAGGTCAGGCGACCTGGGAAGAATACAGGGATGTTGTCCGGGAAGCTAGGGACCAGGTTAGGAAAGCTAAGGCCCACTTAGAATTAAACTTGGCTAGGGATGTTAAGGATAACAGGAAGGGATTTTATAGGTACATTGCCAATAAGAGACAGGTTAGGGACACCATGGGTCCTCTCCAGAAGCTATCGGGAGAACTGGCTACCCTGGATTTGGAGAAGGCTGAGGTTCTTAATGACTTCTTTGCCTCAGTCTTTACCGGCAAATGCTCTGACCACACCACCCAAGTCTTGGAAGGCAGACGCGGGGACGGTGAGGGTGGGGACCCTGGGCCCACTGTGGGGGAGGATCTTGTTCGGGACCACCTTAGGAACCTGAATGTATACAAGTCCATGGGACCGGATGAAATCCATCCGTGGGTCCTGAAGGAGCTGGCAAATGAAGTTGCTAAGCCACTGTCCATCATGATTCTATGATTCTATAGTGTTGTTCAATAAAGCAATTTGTTGGGTTTATGAACAGTCATAGAATCATAGAATAGTTAGGGTTGGAAAGGACCTTAAGATCATCTAGTTCCAACCCCCCTGCCATGGGCAGGGACACCTCCCACTAAACCATGCCATCCTTGGCCACCTTAAGGAATGGTGAGCAACAAATTTTCTTGGCTGGATGGCTGAGCAGCAGGCAGCAAGCATGTCATTTGGCTGGCTAGCCATTTGGTAAGTGAATGTATCTCAGTTGGAAGGTAAGGATACCTTGCTTAGCTGGTAAGGTGGCCAGGTGCAAGTAAAAATAAACATTCCTTAACCATACTGATAGTAAGCAGGAAAGCAGTCAAGGTTAATTCTAGCTGTTGGTTTTGCTTCTGAGGGAGGGTAAACTGGGTGGAAGTCTGGGTAAATTCAGTACAGCAAAAGGAGGCTGTGGTATTGATTATAAGTTCTGTAATTGGACTAATTCAGGGATAACAAAGCAAAATGCGAGGTCTTACACCTGCGTTGGAGCAATCTCGGGCACAGCTGCAGGTTGGGCAGAGAAGTGATCCAGAGCAGTCCTGTGGAGAAGGACTTGGAGGTGTTGGTTGATGAGGAACTTAACATGACCCTGGCGTGTGTGCTTGCAGCCCAGAAAGCCAACTGTGTCCTGGGCTGCATCAGAAGAAGTGTGACCAGCAGGTTGAGGGAGGTGATCCTGCCCCTCTACTCTGGTGAGACTCCACTTGAAGTACTATGTACGGTTCTGGTGTCCCCAACATAAAAAGGACATGGAGCTGTTGGAGCAAGTCCAGAGGAGGGCCATGAGGATGATGGCCATGAGGCTGGAGCACCTCCCATACAAAGACAGGCTAAGAAAATTGGGGCTGTTCAGCCTGGAGAAGACCAAGCTGCATGGAGACCTCATAGCAGCCTTCCAGTGTCTGAAGGGGGCCTACAAGGGTGCTGTAGGGGCACTTCATCAGGGACCGTAGAGAGATGACAAGGGGTAATGGGTTTAAATTTCAACAGGAGAGATTTAGGCTGGATATAAAGGAAGAAATTCCTTACTGTGAGGGTGGTGAGGCACTGGAACAGGTTGCCCAAGGAAGTTGTGAATGCTCCATCCCTAGCAGTGTTCAAGGCTAGGCTGGACACGGCCTTGAGCAACCTATTCTAGCGTGTGGTGTCCCTGTCCATGGCAGGGGTGTTGGAACTAGATGATCTTAAGGTCCTTTCCAACCCAAACCACTGTATAATTCTGTGATATTCTAAAAGTGTTGCAGCTAACTTAAGTTCGGAAGCTTTGGTGGAAAAAATACTTTCTGAATGCCTCCGCTTCATGTGTCAAATTTAGATATCCAATTTTATCTGTTACTTTGAGACAATGAAAAGCTGGATGAGTTGGGCAAAGTTATACGTATTATAGTCACTTCCCTGAATGAAAGCAAAATTTCCATAGCCCTCAAAATTCAGGAGTTCATGGTTCATATAATGCAGAAAAGGCTGTAATGGTTTCTGAACATTGCCTGGGTTATATGAAATGTCCATGTTGTTTTGGAGGTTTATGGACGAAATACCATGGCTTCGTTAAGCATATGAGGCTTCCTATTTTAATACATTGTTAACATTATTTCAGACTTGACTTGGGGAAATTAGTTTAATTTATTGCCAATCAAATCAGTAGGGTAATGAAAAATAAAACCACATCCTAAAACACCTTCCCCCCACCCTTTGCTTCTTCCCAGACTCACCTTCACTCTGGATTTTCTCTGCTTCCTCCCCCCAAGCAGTGCAGGGGGATGAGGAACAGGGGTTGCAGTCAGTTCATCACAGGTCTCTGCTGCTCTGTCCTTCTCACGCTCTTCCCCTACTCCAGTGTGGGGTCCCTCCCACAGGGGACAGTCCTCCACAGACTGCTCCAGCATGGATCCTTTCCACAGGTGCAGTCCTTCAGGAACAGACTGCTCCAGCATGGGTCCCCCATGGGGTCACAAGTCCTGCCAGCAAACCTGCTCCAGTGTGGGCTTCTCTCTCCATTGGGCCACAGGTCCTCCTGAGAGCCTGTTCCAGCACAGGCTTCCCATGGGGTTGCAGCCTCCCTTGGGCAAATCTTTCTGCTCTGGCGTGGGCTCTCTGTGAGGTCACAGCCTCCTTCAGGGCACATCCCCATGCTCCGGTGTGGGGTCCTCCGTGGGCTACAGAGGAATATCTTCACTGTGGAACTCCATGGGCTGCAGTGGCACAGCCTGCCTTACCACGGGTTGCAGGGAAACCTCTGCTCTGGTGCCTGGAGCACCTCCTCCCCTCCTTCTGCACTGACCTTGGTGTCTGCAGAGTTGTTGCTCTCACATATTCTCACTCCTCTGTCCTGCTGCAATTTCCTTCCTTCTTAAATATGGTTCCCCAGAGGTGCTACCACTGTCACTGATGGGCTCGGCCTTGGCCAGCAGCATCTCCATCTTGGAGCTGGCTGCAACTGGCTCTATCAGATATAGGGGAAGCTTATAGCAGCTTCTCACAGAAGCCACCCCTGCTACTAAAACCTTGCCATGCACACCCAGTACAGTAATGTGTAGCTTATATAAGAGCCTTGGTGGAAGACCTGGTTCTTAATGTCAAATAGCAAGTGTAGTTAGCTGGATGTTGCATAAAAATTCATACTCTAGTTTGCAACAGTTATGCTTCCCTTTAAGCATCCTCCTATTTAAAAATGCATCACAGAAGGCTCAAATGTCATGTACTTTGGCAGAGAATTCCAGTGAAATTTAGGGCATCTCTTCTAATGGACTTGCAGTACAAAGCTCTACATTGATATGAATTTTTCGTTTTGTACTGATGCCATTAAACAAAACAGGGACAATGTTCTTTCTGAAGATGTAAGATGAGAGAAATACATTGGCTTTTATATGAGAAGGAGAGATTTATATGAGCAGAGGCTGAGAGGGATGGGATTGTTTAGTCTGGAGAAGAGAAGGTTGAGTTCAGTGAGTATTGAATACCTGATGGGATACTGTGAAGAAGACGGAGCCCAACTCTTCTCAGTGATGGCCAGTGACAGGGCAAGAGGCAGTGGGTGTATATTGAAATATGGGAAAAGTATTTTCTAATGTTTACATTGTGTGCTTTCTGGGCAAACTGGAGCCATTTTCCTAGAGAGTTTATGAAGTCTCCATCCTTGGAGATACTAAAAACCTGACTGGATGTGGCCCTGAATAACCTGCTTTAGTTGATCCTGTTTTGTGAGGGTGTGGGGGTCTGGACTAGGTGTTCTCCAGAGGACTCTTCCAACCTCAGTAATTCTGTTATTCTGAAAACTATTTGTCAATACGTTGGGCTACCAAGTCCTGGTTAGCTTGTATTTAGGGGTGTCTGTTCTCTTTAATGATTGACTTTGCCCAGTTGAAATGGTCACAAACCAGGAGATTATCCAACAACCTGGCATTTCAGCTGTCTTGATTTACACTGCAGCATTGAGTTGGGGCAGTTTTTGAAGATGCAGATCCTTTTTCTGAAGAGTGTAAAATATTGCATGAATAGTAGTTTTCTTTTTGGAGAAGAGATGGAATAGAACATACGGGAGCTTCTAAGAACTAGGTATCAGCTTACCTTTACTGACAAACAGCATGCAAGTACTAGAAATCAGATGGCTATATTTTATTCCTAGCTGAAGGAAGAGACACAGAGCAGAGGAAGAGGAGAATCAGGCTCCTTTTCCAAGAGATATCTACAGGATAACAAAGGAGATGGGTAGGGACTTTGTCTAAAGAGAAGACTTCTTGATGGTTGAATTGGTATCTTTATAATCCAGTAATGGCCCAACCTGAAGGTGGTAATATCAAGTCCAGTCTGTCTTGCCCATTAAATATTGTTTGTATGGGTTTGGTTGGGGTTTTTTTGGTTGGTTGTTTTGTTTTGTTTTGTTTTTTTACCTAAAGAAAGCAGAGGGACACCATACATTCCATTGGCAATTTCTGCTGGCATAAACAAGGCTCAGATTCCATCAGGGTCAAAACCAGAATTTGTGCCTGAATTAGGGGCAAACAAAACATGAAGAGGCAGAAAGCTACCTCTCTTTAATCATGGAATGGTTTGGGTTGGAAGTGACCTTAAAGCTCATCTAGTTCCAACCCCCTGCCATGGGCAGGGACACCTTCCACTTAACCAGGTTGCTCCAAGCCCTGTCCAACCCGGCCTTGAATACTGCCAGGGATGGGGCAGCCACAGGTTCTCTGGGCAACCTGCGCCAGTGCCTCACAGGGAAGAGTTTATTCCCAATATTTCAGTCTCCCCTCTGTCAGTTTAAAGCCATTCCCTCCTGTCCTGTCCCTACAGGTGCTTGTCCAAAGCCCCTCTCCAGTTTCCTTGTTGGCCCCTTTAGGCACTGGAAGCTGCTCTAAGGTCTCCCCAGAGCCTTGTGTTCTCAAGGCTGAACAAGCCCAACTATCTCAGCCGGTCTCCGTAGCAGAGGTGCTCCAGCCCTCTGCACATCTCTGTGGCCTCCTCTGGACTCGCTCAAGCAGGTCCACATCCCTCTTGTGTTGGGGGCCCCAGAGCTGAATGCGAGACTGCGGGGGTGGTCTCAAGAGAGTGGAGTAAAGAGGGAGCTAGTTCACACTGGCAGCATTCCTCTAAGTACTGCTAGTTGGAGACAGGTGTTGAGGTCCTGTTCAACATCTTTGTCGGCGGCATGGACAGTGGGATTAAGTGCACCCTCAGTAAGTATGCCGATGACACCAAGCTGTGTGATTTGGTTGATACGCTGGAGGGAAGGGATGCCAATCAGAGGGACCTTGACACGGTTGTGAGGTGGGCCAATGCCAACCTCATGAAGTTCAACCAAGCCAAGTGCAAGGTCCTCCACCTGGGTTGGGGCAATCCCAGGCACAGCTACAGGTTAGGTGGAGAACAGATTCAGAGCAGCCCTGTGGAGAAGGACTTGGGGGTGTTGGTTGGTGAGAAACTGAACAGGAGCCAGCAGTGTGTGCTTGCAGTCCAGAAAGCCAACCGTATCCTGAGCTGCATCAAAAGGAGCGTGACCAGCAGGTTGAAGGGGGCCGTTGTGGTTTAAACCCGACCGGCAACCCAGAACCACACAGCCGCTCGCTCACTCCCCCCCCCTTCCTCCCCCCGCTCCCAGAGGGATGGGGAAGAGAATCGAAAGAATGTAACTCCCATGGTTTGAGATAAGAACAGTCCAGTAACTAAGGTATAACACAAAACCACTACTGCTACCACCAATAATAATAATGATAAGGGAAATAAAAAGGGAAGAGAATACAACCGCTCACCACCCGCCGACCAATACCCAGCCCGACCCGAGCAGAGACCTAGCCCTTCCAGGTAACTTCCCCCAGTTTATATACTGGGCATGACATGCTGTGGTATGGAATACCTCTTTGGCTCGTTTGGGTCAGGTGTCCTGTCTCTGCTTCCTCCCAGCTTCCCCTCCTCCCTGGCAGCGCATGAGACTCAGAAAGTCCTTGGTCAGAGTAGTCACTACTTAGCAATAACTAAAAACATCAGTGTTATCAGCCTTGTTCACAGGCTGAAAGTCAAAAACACAGCACTGCGCCAGCTACTAAGAAGGAGAAAAATGACTGCTACTGCTGAACCCAGGACAGGGCGTTTGTATAGAGGCATCTGAGCCGAGCTCCAAATGAAGATAGCTCATTGGCTGGAGTGGCTAAAATATCTCTTCATTGCTCTGAACATTTATTATAGTGCTGGAAACTGACT
This sequence comes from Amazona ochrocephala, assembly GCA_039720435.1. Taxonomy (NCBI): domain Eukaryota; kingdom Metazoa; phylum Chordata; class Aves; order Psittaciformes; family Psittacidae; genus Amazona; species Amazona ochrocephala. The sequence continues at coordinate 27,679,577 of CM077908.1, forward strand.
GGGAGTGTTGGGATGGAATGATACCCCCCTCCCCCAACACATCTAGTTTAAGGCTTTCTTGACCAGCCTGGCAAGCCTCCTACCATGAGGCTACATGAGCATCAACATGGCGTACCTTCACCACCAGGTTCTGCACCCAGGCAGCGATATCTTGCCACAGTGCAGCAGCCCAGATGGGTTTCCCTCTGTGTTGCCAGTTGCTCTGCTTCCATTGCTGCAACCACCCCCACAGGGCATTTGCCACCATCCATGAGTCAGTAGAGAGTACTGGCCACTTTTGTCGTTTAGCAATGTCCTAGGCCAGCTGGGTGGCTTTCACCTCAGCAAACTGACTCGATTCACCCTCTCCTTCAGCAGTTCCTGCAACTTGTCGTCGGGGACTCCATACAGCTGCCTTCCATCTCCAATGCTTTCCCACAATATGGCAGGACCCATCAGTAAACAAGGCATATTGCTTTTCACTTTCTGAAAGTTTATTATATGGTGGGGCCTCTTCAGCACACATCATCTCCTCCTCTGGTGACATTCCAAAATCTTTGCCCTCTGGCCAGGCCATGATGACTTCTAGAATTCCTGGATAACTGGGATTTCCTATTTGAGCTCATTGTGTAATTAGTGCGGCTCACTTACTCCATGTAGCGTCGGTTGCATGATGTGTAGAGGAGACCCTGCCTTTGAACATCCAGCCCAGCATGGGCAACTGGGGTGCCAGGAGGAGCTGTGTTTCAGTGCAAATCACTTCTGAAGCAGCTCAAACCCCTTTATAGGCTGCCAGTATCTCTTTTTCAGTTGGGGTATAGGTGGTCTCAGATCCTCAGTATCCCCGACTCCAAAAGCCGAGGGGTCGGCCTCAAATCTCCCCTGGAGCTTTCTACCAGAGGCTCCAGGTAGGACCATTCTCCCCGGCTACGGTGTAGAGCACATTTTTTACATCTGGCCCGGTCCAGACTGTTCCATGGGCTTTCACACAATCGAGGAACCTCCTGGATTGCTTGTGCCGGGCCGTACCGTCCTTCCAATAGGTATCAGGGTGGTTGAAGTTCCCCATGAGGACAAGGCCTGTGAGCATGAGGCTGCTTCTATCTGTCTATAGAGAGCTTCATTCAGAGTCCTCCTGATTGGGCAGCCTGTAATAGATCCCCACAGTAATGTCCCCCATTGCAGTTCTCCCTTTGACCCTGACCCACAAGCTCTCTGTTGGCTCATCACCCGTCCCCAGGCAGAGTTCCATACTCTCCAGCTTATCATTGACATAAATAGCTGCACTCCCTCCCCTTCTGCCTGGCCTGTCTTTCCTAAAGAGCCTATAACCTTCCATTCCAACACTCTAGTCATAGGAACCATCCCACCATGTTTCTGTAATTCCAACAATGTCATATCCCCGTAGACATGTACACATGTCTTAATTCCTCTTGTTTATTCCCCATACTTCGACCATTTGTATAGCAGCATCTGAGCCTAGCTCCAAATAAAGCCAACTCATTGGCTGGAGCAGCTGAAGCAGCTCTGCATCTCTCCAAGCATGTATTACAGGTGCTGGCAACTGACTGGGAGTGTTGGGATGAATTGATGCCCCCCCTCCTACAATGCATCTAGTTTAAAGCTGCCTTGCCCAGCCTGGCAAGTCTCCTACCAAAGAAGCTCTTACCCTTCTTTGTCAGACTGGCTTCACCAGCCTCCAGTAGACCTGGCGTCCCAGATTAATTCACATACAATATAACAATATGCTGCATATGGACTTAAGACATGTGCTAAGTCAGCTCGTAATGTTGCTATCTTTAACTATTAATTTTCAAAGGCCTGTTTCTTAACTAACTGTATACAACCCTTTACATATTCTATAACTGCTGCATAAGAGTCATAGAATCATAGTCTCATTACATGGGGTTAATCTCAGATGAAACATGATACAAGAATTCTAATTTCTCCCAAAGGAGAAACTTAGCTTTTCAAACTATTTAGACAGCTACCTGGTGGGTGATGAGCTCTGGGTGGTTATGGAGTACTTGGCTGGCGGCTCTTTAACCGATGTGGTTACAGAGACATGCATGGATGCAGGACAGATAGCAGCTGTCTGTAGGGAGGTAAGGGATCCCACATGTGCTTCCATTTACTTGCACAGGATGGTACTTCTAAACAGATGGTGAGAACATGAGTGATACCTTGTTCAGGGCTTTGTTTCTGTGTTGCTTTAGTAATATGGAGAAGAAAGAACAACTTAAGTGAACTGCCTGCCAGTATCACTGCACTTACTATACTCTGTTCTTATACTCTTATATACTGTTACTGTACGATCTCTTTTAGTTCTATTCTCAACTTTGCCTCTTAAAACATTTGCCTGGAGCACATCTCTACTGCATTCCTTGCCTGTAAAAGCAAACATGCTGGTGGCAGAGTTTTAAAACAGCAAAGAAATATAGAGGCTCATTTATCAGAGTCCTCAGCCTAAAAGGAGAGCATTCCTCCCAAAATGGTGTTTGCTTCTGAAAAATTACTAACATGCTATTTCCAAATCTGCTGTAGAGCCTAACAAGAAAACCTTTGTCATAAAACCTCCAACCTGAAAGTGATCCACTTCATACTAAAGGAAGGGAATACTTTTCTTTTGGCAAACAATAGTTTTTCACGTGAATGGAGGTAGCACGTTCACTGCAGCAGCAGACATTCTCTCTTTGCTTGCAGGGGATAGTCTCTAGCAATAATTGACATTTCTCTTTCAAAAGCTAATATGCCTTCATTTAGAAAGCTATTACTCGGACAGTGTTGACGCAGCACGGTGTTCCTCTTGACAGCACAATATTCTGCCATTACTCACAATTCACCATGAGCCGGCAGTGTGCGCTTGCAGCCCAGAAAGCCAACCGTATCCTGGGCTGCATCAAAAGGAGTGTGACCAGCAGGTCGAAGGAGGTGATCCTGCCCCTCTACTCTGCTCTCGTGAGACCTCACTTGCAGTATTGTGTGCAGTTCTGGTGTCTTCAGCATAAAAAGGACATGGAACTGTTGGAACAAGTCCAGAGGAGGGCCACGAGGATGATCAGGGGACTGGAGCACCTCCCGTATGAAGACAGGCTGAGAAAGTTGGGGCTGTTCAGCCTGGAGAAGAGAAGGCTGCGTGGAGACCTCATAGCAGCCTTTCAGTATCTGAAGGGGGCCTATAAGGATGCTGGGGATGGAGTCTTCATTAGGGACTGTGGTGAGAGGACAAGGGGTAACGGGTTAAAACTGAAACACAGGAAGTTTAGATTGGATATAAGGAGGAATTTCTTTACTGTAAGGGTGGTGAGGCACTGGAATGGGTTGCCCAGGGAAGTTGTGAATGTTCCATCCCTGGCTGTGTTCAAGGCCAGGTTGGACAGAGCCTTGGGTGACATGGTTTAGTGTGAGGTGTCCCTGCCCATGGCAGGGGGGTTGGAACTGGATGATCTTAAGGTCCTTTCCAACCCTGTTTTATGATTCTATAGTTCTATGATACTATAAACGATATATGCATATTTTCATTTCAAATCAAAGAAGCTGCTTGAAGAAGACCAGATCAACTAAAAGTATATAACAGCAGAAACTTCCTTCTAAAATACTTACTTTTATTAGTGACGTGGTACCAAAGAGAACAAGTATACAAAGAACCTCTTTGCTCTATGCTACTTACACATCATAAATGAAGGCTGTTGTTGTGAGACATAATCCTTCACAGTCTGTCTATAAGCATATGGATTTGTCATTCTTCTGTCAGAATCAGCTGCTTACCAGACAACAGCATGTGGTTTAAGCATCACAGAAATGACCGTTTATACTTCACATAGTAAAGCATTTTCTAGTCTTAAATGCAAAGTGGCAAGAACATAAAATCATATTGAAAAAAAGAAAAAGAAGAGTGAATAAGGAGCTTCGCAATCAAGTTGTGTTTCATTACCTTAGGAATAGGGCAAATTTTTCATTCCCTGTAATAAGCTTTTTTTTTTTTTTTTTTGGTAAGAATTAACTATACAAAGGAAAAGAAACAAATTGAAAGTGAATAGCTAATATGCTACTCAGGTGGTTTTGTTTTTTTTTAACTGAAAAATAATTCTTTCCATGAGGTAAGGCAATTAAGTAATTTAACTATTAAGTAGTATTAAAAATAATGAACTTGATTTTAAGTATAAATTTTAAAGTTAAGACTTAAGGAATCTCACAATGATGAAACTGATTAAATTAGTTTGGAGAACAGAAGCCATGTTCTACCTTGACAAAACTGCTTTCTCTTTTAAGGAATGAAAAAAAAATCTCTACCATATAACTCCTGTGTAAATTAGAACTTTTTTCCCCAAATTATTTATCCTCTCAGCTTTGCATACAACTCCTTTTATATCACCCAACAGGTATCAGAAATTATGATGGAGAGGTAAAAATTAAGGCCATCCAAACACAGATTAAATATCTTAAGAACTATCTTTGATGCAGGTGATCAGAAAATGTTTTGTATTCAGCTACTACTTATGTACAGTGCTGGTCCCCAAAAATGCATCTTTGCTTTTACTATAAATCTCTTCTAAAAATAAAAGTAAAAATGAAGCTTCAGTATTTAACAAGTGAATCAAACAATCATTCTGAGAAATAACTTCTATTCTTGTCTACAGTATAGTGTTGTCAAAAGAGCAACAGAGTTCATGTAAGATTTACAAGTGCAAGATCCTACACCTGGGTCGGAGGAATCCCAGACACAGCTACAGGTTGGGCAGAGCAGAGATTCAGAGCAGCCCTGCAGAGAAGGACTTGGGGGCGTTGGTTGATGAGAAACTGAACATGAGCCGGCTTCAGTGTGCACTCACAGCCCAGAAAGCCAACCGTATCCTGGGCTGCATCAAAAGGAGAGTGAACAGCAGGTCGAGGGAGGCTATCCTGCCCCTCTATTCTGCTCTCATGAGACCTCACTTGCAGTACTGTGTACAGTTCTGGTGTCCTCAACAAAGAAAGGACATAGAACTGTTGGAACAAGTCCAGAGGAGGGCCACGAGGATGATCAGGGGACTGGAGCACCTCCCGTATGAAGATATTCTGAGAAAGTTGGGGCTGTTCAGCCTGGAGAAGAGAAGGCTGTGTGGAGACCTCATAGCAGCCTTCCAGTATCTGAAGGGGACTTACAAGGATGCTGGAGAGGGATTCTTCATTAGGGACTGTAGCAACAGGACAAGGGGTAACAGGGCAAAACTTAAACAGGGGAAGTTTAGATTGGATATAAAGAAGTTCTTTACTGTGAGGGTGGTGAGGCACTGGAATGGGTTGCCCAGGGAAGTTGTGAATGCTCCATCCCTGGCTGTGTTGGACAGAGCCTTGGGTGACATGGTTTAGTGTGAGGTGTCCCTGCCCATGGAAGGGGGGTTGGAACTAGATGACCTTTAGGTCCTTTCCAACCCTAACTATTCTATGATCCTAGGATTCTAAGATTTAGCTGAAAATGAGTAATAGCACATACACATTTCTAGAAAATTACACATTATTTTAAGAAGGCACTAAAGCTTCTGCTTGTGCTCCCATATTTTTTTTTAAACAAATGAGAAAAAAATTATTTTCATAATGACACCTGTACTTTTTTCTGTTGAACAGACACACTGCAGTACAGCTCAAAACAAAGCTGTAAGTTCTAATATCATACAGACATGCTCACTTCTGGAAGGAAAAAAATAAACAACAAAACAATCCCAAAATAACCCAGTAAACTAGCCTATTATATATAACATGGTGATGCTGCTTCTACGAACAGAAAAGTAGCATGCATTGTTCAAAAGAAATATTCATTTTAAGGATATTAATAAGAAATTGTTTTAAATAAAACCCAAGAACTTCAAGCAGCGAGCACATGAAAAACAAACTAGTCAGTGCGCATTTAACATAAGAACTGTAAAACTATGCTTATGTTTAAAACCCCTTTTTCTATAGTTTTAATTTACAACAAAAGAAAGCGCATATATTTATGCACCATTTCCAAGCACAAACAGTATACATTGAAAACTTTGTGTATTTTTTTAACCCACAAAGTAAAACAATACAAAACTCATCAATAAGCAGTATATTAAACAACCTTCAATGCATATCCAGCTTTTTTTGAGAGCACAAATTTACATCTTTCAGTTTCTACTTATTTGTAACAGCTTATGGCAAAACTTAACACAAATCATTTTACGAATAAGTACAGCCATCATGGAAATGCATGGATTTTCAGAGATTAATAGTTCTGATGGTATTTGTCCTTTCAGCAAGAAATTGACAAAGGTATGACAAGAATTGGAAGAGCTACTAGCACTGTCACCATGTTCGGGTTGATTATTTCGACATTTTCTTCCTCATACTGGGAAATTAAAAGCTTTGGATTTCATTTCTTAGTTGAGTCAGAGGTCCATTCTTTGCTTTGAACCTCTTCCATTTTAGTTGACAGGTTTTCATCATTGGGTTGACAGTTCCCATTCTGTTGCAGTTTGGCTTCATCTGTCATTTGTGTATCTCTATTGCCTACTTCCTTGTCAGTTTCTGAATTCAGATCCTCTTTAGTGTGATCTTTGTCCTACCAAAGATAAAATTATTTAAAAAAGAAAATAAAGAAAATAATCATACTCTTAGAATTACAGGATATGACTTCCAATCAACTCTTGGTATTTTGATTGCCTCAATTTTTAAATGCCTATCTTGTCTCAGCAATTTTCAGAACAGAGGTGTCAGCTCAAAAAACCAAAACCAAACCAACCAAACAAAACAAACAACCAAAAAAAAAAAACCCCAAACAAAACACAAAACTAAACAAAAAAAAACCCAAACCAAAACAGAAAAAAGAGAAAAGCAATTGGCTGAAGTTAGGCAGTTATAACAACCTGTCACCCAAGAAATCACTGTCATAGTCATCTGTCTTAAAGATGATTCAGGTAAAACAGATCAAGCAGTATCATGGGACCTATGAGAAACAGTTTCAGAAATTAAGACTTCACCATATTTTTTAAATAAAAAAACTATTTTTTTATTTTTCCATATGTTTTGTCAGGTAACTGAGTTTTTGGGCAAGACAATTACTTAAGCGTGTGGAAAGAGTCACCTAAATCAGCTGGGGAGGGACTCTTCATTAGGGACTGTAGTGATAGGACAAGGGGTAACAGGTTCAAACTTAAACAGGGGAAGTTTAGATTAGATATGAGGAAGAAATTCTTTACTGTGAGGGTGGTGAGGCACTGGAACGGGTTGCCCAAGGAAATTGTGAATGCTCCATCCATGGCGGTGTTCAAGGCCAGGTTGGACAGAGGTGACATGGTTTAGTGTGAGGTGTCCCTGCCCATGGCAGGGGGGTTGGAACTAGATGATCTTAAGGTCCTTTCCAACCCTAACTATTCTATGATTCTATGATTCTGTAAGATTAAACAATTTGAAGATATTTCTTTTCTTAATCACATCTCCTATTTTGCAATAGAAAAATTTCATACTACTCTTCCTCAAATCTTCAACTTTACTCCTGCAGATTCCAATATTCCAATATGCAGCCCAAGACCAAAGCAAGCAGGGAGATGCTGAATTGCAGAGTCAAAGTTTATAAAGTCTTTCCAGCTTGAAAGCCTGTGCCGGTTTTGGCTGGGATAGAGTTAATTTTCTTCACAGTAGCTATTATGGGGCTATGTTTTGGATATGTGGTAAAAACAGTGGTGATAACACAGGATGTTTTAGTTACTGCTGAGCAGTGCTTACACAGAGCCAATGCCTTTTCTGCTTCTCATCCCACTCCACCAGCGAGGAGGTTGTGGGTGGACAAGGAGTTGGGAGGGGACACAGCTGAGACAGCTGACCCCAACTGACCCAAGGGATGTTCCATACCATATGATGTCACACTGTCATGGTTTAAGCCCAGATGGTAACTCAAAACCATGCAGCCGCTTGCTCACTCACTCACTCACTCACTCACTCCCCCCTCTTCTTCCTCCCCTGTTCTGGGATGGATGGGGAGGAGAATCGAAAGAATGCAAATCCCACGGGTTGAGATAAAAACAGTCCAGTAACTAAAGTATCATACAAAACTACTACTAGTACCACCAGTAATAATAATGATCAGCAATAAAACCTGGGGGAAGGAAGAGGGAAAGGGGAACGTTCAGAGCAATGGCCTTTACCGTCCCAAGTAACCATTATGCGTGATGAAACCCTGCTTTCCTGGAGATGGCAGAACACTTGCCTGACCACGGGAAGTGGTGAGTGAATTCCTTGCTTTACTTTCCTTGCATGTGCAGCTTTTGCTTTACCTATTAAAATGTTTTTATCTCAACCCATGATTTTTCTCACTTTTATCCTTCTTATTCTCTCCTCCATCCCACCCAGGGAAAGGAAATGAGCGAGTGACTGTGTGGGGCTTATTTGCCAACTGGGGTTAAACCACAACACTCCTTTTTAGCACCCAGTAGGGTGTTCGAAGGGTTCAAGATAACAACAGATTTAAATGAAATGTGCAGGATGGAATTTACAGCTGCTATTGCTATTTAGCTATTAACTGGCAGGCTTCTGTGCTTGCCATGTAGCTTGCTTGCTTTACTGTATATTAGAGGCTAGCACTTGTTATTGGCTACCTTTTTCTGCTTGATGTACTGCTTATTATAGAACCATCATAGAATCACAGACTGGTTTGGGTTGGAAAGGACCTTAAAGCTCATCTAGTTCCAACCCCCTGCCATGGGCAGGGACACTTTCCACTAGGATGAGGCCCCATCCTCAATGGCCTTGAACACTGCCAGGGATGGGGCAGCCACAGCTTCTCTGGGCAATCTGTGCCAGTGCCTCACCACCCTCACAGGGAAGAACTTCCTAAGATCTACTCTAAATCTCCCTTCTGTTGGTTTAAAGCCATTGTCCCTTGTCCTGTCCCTACAGGTGCTTGTCAAAAGTCCTTCTTCAGCTTTCTTGTCGGCCCCTTTACAGGTACAGGAAATCTGCCCTAAGGTCTCCCTGGAGACTTCTCTTATCCAGGCTGAACAAGCCCAGCTCTCTCAGCCTGTCTTCATAGAAGAAGTGCTCCAGCCCTCTGAGCATCTCCGTGGCTACCCTCTGGACTTGCTCCAACAGCTCCATGTCCTTCTTATGTTAGGGGCCCGGGGGCTGGATGCAGTACTCCAAATGGGGTCTCATGAGTGCGGAGTAGAGGGGAAGAATCCCTCCCCCCTCAACCTGCTGGTCATGCTGCTGGTGAAGCAGATCAGCACAGGGTTAGCTTTCTGGGCTCCAAGTGCACACTGCCAGCTCATGTTAAATTTCTCATCAACCAACACCCCCAAGTCCTTCTCCACAGGGCTGTTCTCTCTAGTCTCTGCCCAGACTGTAGTTGTGCTTGGGATTGCCCCGGCCCACATGTAGGACCTTATATTTGGCCTTGCTGAACTTCATGAGGCTTGCGCTGGCCCACCTCTCCAGCCTCTCAAGGTCCCTCTGGATCCCATCCCTTCCCTCCAGTGTGTCAACCAGACCACAGAGCTTGGTGTCATCAGCAAACTTGCTGAGGGTGCCCTTGATCCTACTGTCCGTGTCACTGACAAAAATGATGAAAAGGATCGGTCCCAATACTGACCCCTGAGGAACACCACTAGTCACTGATTGCCACTTGAACATCGAGTTGCTGACCGCAACACTCTGAGTGCAGCCATCCAGCCAATTCCTAATTGACTGAGTGGTACATCCATCAAATCCATGCCTCTCCATTTCAGAGACAAGGATGCCATGTAGGACAGTGTCAAATGCCTTGCACAAGTCCAGGTAGATGATGTCAGTTGCTCTTCACTTATCCACCAATGCTGTTGCCCCATCATGGGAGGCCACCAAATTTGTCAGGCACAATTTGCCCTTAGGGAAGCCATGCTGGCTGTCACCAATCACCCTCCTACTGTTCATGTGCCTTAGCACAGATTTCAAGAGGATCTGCTCCATGACCTTGCAGGGCTCCAAGGTGAGACTGACTTGTCTGTAGTTACCCAGGCCTTCCTTTTTTCCCTTTTAAAAAATGGGGGTTCTATTTCCCTTTTTCCAGTCAGCAGGAACTCCACCAGGCTGCCACGATTTTTCAAATATGATGGATAATGGCTTGGCAAATTCATCTGCCAGTTTCCACACCCATGGATGCATCTTGACAGGTCACATAGACTTGTGAACCTTCAGATTCCTCAGATGATCTTGAACCTGAACTTCTACAGCAGGCTGTTCTTCATTCTCCCAGTCCCTGCCTTTGCCTTCTGCAACTTGGGCAGTGTGGCTGCAGCTCTTGCCATTGAAGACCGAGGCAAAAAAGGCATTGAGTACCTTGGCCTTCATGTTGCAAAAACATAAAGCAAAACCCATACATGCAAGTAAAGCAAAACAAGGAATTAATTCATCGCTTTCTATTTGCAGGCAGGAGTTCAGCTGTCTCCAGGAAAGCAGGACTCCATCACGCATAAACTGTTACTTGGGAAGACCAAACAACCGATGTCATCTACCTGGACTTCTGCAAGGCATTTGACACTCTTCCGCATGGCATCCTCATCTCTAAACTGGAGAGGGATGGATTTGACAGATGGACCATTTGGTGGATAAGGAATTGGTTGGATGGTCACACTCAAAGACTTGGGGTCGATGGCTTGATATCCAAGTGGTGACCAGCAGTGTTCTCCCTCTGCTCCACTCTAGTGAAACCACCCTGGAGTACTGTGTTGAGCTCTGGGGCCCCCAACACAAGAGGGATGTGGACCTGCTTGAGCAAGTCCAGAGGAGGCCACAGAGATGTGCAGAGGGCTGAAGCACCTCTGCTACGGAGACCGGCTGAGATAGTTGGGCTTGTTCAGCCTTGAGAACACAAGGCTCTGGGGAGACCTTAGAGCAGCTTCCAGTGCCTAAAGGGGCCAACAAGAAAGCTGGAGAAGGGCTTTTTACAAGAACCTGTAGGGACAGGACAAGGGACAATGGCTTTAAACTGACAGAGGGGAGATTTAGAGTAGATCTTAGGAAGACATTCTTCCCTGTGAGGGTGGTGAGGCACTGAGACAGGTTGCCCAGAGAACCTGTGGCTGCCCCATCCCTGGCAGTGTTCAAGGCCAGGTTGGACAGGGCTTGGAGCAACCTAGTCTAGTGGAAGGTGTCCCTGCCCATGGCAGGGGGTTGGAACTAGGTATGCTTTAAGGTCCCTTCCAACTCAAACCATTCCATGAGTCTACGGTTTAACTTATTTACCTATTAACTGTCTTCATCTCAACCCATGCATTTTCTTGTTCTTCCAATTCTCTCTTCCATCCCATTGGGGGGGAAGTGAGCAAGTGGTTGTGTGGTACTTAGTTGCCAGCTGGGGTTAAACCATAACACAGCTAAACTAACCCTGAACTCTGCTACGTAGTTACACAATCTGCTTTTTTTGCCTGCTCATACAGCTAGGCAGTCAGCCAACTCCTAACATATAGCACAGAACAAAGAGTGAGACCAAAACAAAGTGTTTCTGTAACCTATTCACACAAGCTGCAGTAAAGTTCAAACACACAGACTTCAAACTAGCCTACTAAGATCAACCGAAGAATCACTTCCATTTCTCTGACTGGCAAAACCTAAACTCAAGAAGGAATAATTTGTTAAGGAAAACAGGGGAAGAAGAAGGGTGAAGAAAAAGGAAGGGAATTCAAATAATCATTCCACTCACAGCACTCCACTCAGCTTTTCACTTGGTCGCATAGCTTACCTTAAAAGTAGTGGGGTTTTTGTCAGATTTTTCCTTTCCTTCTTTTTCTTTACTACTTTTTTTCTTGGAGGTAGAGTGTTCCCTTTCTCTTCTTTCATTATTTGTATCCTTTTCTCTTTTTTTTTCTTTCTTGCTTCTGTTTAAGAAAATTTTCACTCAAATCAGAAATTGATCCAACAGCAATAAGTGTGTTACCAATGCAGAAAGGTTCAGTCACCTTCAAACCATTTAACTGCAAACTAAACTCATACAAATAAAAACAACCCACAAACAGAAAACCCAAACCACATACAAAACCCCCTTCATAAAGACAAGAGAAGAGAGCTAAAGAATGCATGTGTTCGGTATATATGGTATTTGCAAAGAGAAAATCAAATTAATCTGTACCCAACGAAAGGCTTTTATTGATTTGAAGCAAATTTGCATCACTAACAGATTTAAAACTCTCCAGCTGAAAGCATACCAAAGATCAAATCCATTAAAGGCTTTTTTGTTTCATTTTAAATTAGAAATGAATCGTACTGACCAACTTAAAGTATTGGATATGGTTAGTGAAAAGGCAGTAAATCGATAAACATAATTCCCAAATTATCTTCAATATATGCATCTGCATCCACCTTTGAGTGTTCTGTTTATTGAAAAACAGACCTTTTCCTCCAAAAATAAAATTTTGAATTTTTGAACCTTCATGAATAATAAAAAAAAAAAAAATCCAGAAAAAGCACAAATTGAGTTAGCTCCTTTCATAACACTGATCTCCAGGTCACATTTCAATTTAATAAAAATACTGTAACTTTTTCCTCTGTCATGGTTTAAGCCCAGCCGGTAACTCAGAACCATGCATCCACTCACTCACTCCGCAATTCCTTCCCCCACTCCCGGAGGGGTGGGGAGGAGAATCAAAAGAATGTAACTCCCACGAGTTGAGATAAGAACAGTCCAGTAACTAAGGTATAATACAAAATTACTACTGCTATCACCAATAATAATAATTGTCGTGGTTTAAGCTTCACAGCCATGCAGTTTTGCTCACTCACTCACTCCCCACTCTTTCTTCCCTCTGCTCCTGGAGGGATGGGAAGGAGAATCGAAAGAATGCAACTCCCACAGGTTGAGATAAGAACAGTTTAGTAACTTAGGTATAACACAAATCACTACTGCTACCACCAATAATAATAATGACAAGAGAAAATACAAGGGAAGAATACAATTTCTCACCATCCAATATCAAGCCCGACCACACAGTGCACCCCCACCAGTGCACCCCCCACCACCCTTCTGGGTCTCTCCTCTCCGTTTCTACATCCTGGACATGACGTGCTGTGGTATGGAATAACCTCTTTGGTTAGTCTGGGTCAGGTGTCCTGTCTCTCCTTCCTCCTGGCTTCCCCTCCTCCCTAGCAGAGCATGAGACTCACAAAGTCCTTGGCCAGCCTAAACATCACCAAGCAGTAACTGAAAACACTGGTGTTATCAGCACTGTTCCCAGGCCCAAAATCAAAAACACAGCGCTGCACCAGCTACCAAGAAGGAGAAAAAATGACTGCTGCTGCTGAACCCATGACAATAATGAAAAGGGAAATAACAAGGGGAGAGAATATAAAACTAAAAGGGGAAAGGAAAAAAAATCATAAACACAAGTGAAGCACAATAAACTGCTCACCACCCACTGACCGATGCCCAGCCTGACCCGAGCAGCAATCTGTGCCTTCCAGGTAACTCCTCCCCAGTTTCTGTACTGGGCATGACCTGCTGTGGTATGGAATGCCCTTTTGTCGACTTTGGGTCAGGTGTCCTGTCTCTGCTTCCTCCTGGCTTCTTGTGCCCCTCCTCACTGGGAAAGCATGAGACTGAAAAGTCCTTGATTGGGGTAAGCACTACTTAGCAACTAAAACACTGGTGTGTTATCAGCACTGTTTCAAACTAAAGCCAAAAACACAGCACTGCACCAGCTACTAAGAAGAATAATAACTATTACAGCCGAACTCAGGACATCCTCCCTTACTGCTCATTAACTTTTATGTTTACATCAAACTGACCTTGTTGGAGAAGGAGTTTGTGAAGACTTTGTTTTTCTTGTTTTAGGAGACTTGGAGGAACTTCTACTCTTCCATTTATGCCTTTCACTGGAGGACCAAGAAATTCAAGATCACCAAAGAAGAAAAATATTAAACTCCGGAACTGCATGAAAACAGAAAGCTTTTAAAATTATCTGATACCGCTAAGTAAATATCCCTGAATTTAACATTGTATATCACCAATAATATATGAACTGTACAAAGCAAAAAAACCAAAACCACCATATGTTCCAGTTTGATAGGAAATGGAAGTGTCAAGTAGAAAAAAAAGAAAAAGAAAAAAGAGTTGTCCCCTTTCAGATTGTAATTTTACGTTTTTACTTATACCTGATAACAGAGGAAACACACTGAATTCACTAATCCTGTATTACTAGTTTCTCTAGTCAGTAAAAGAATCCATTTGAATGAAAAGCCCCATTATGACAAAAGGCATAACTTGAGCAATACAAACTTCAAAATTTAACATTACAAGCTTAAGACCACACTAGAATTTCAGTTCAGCGTGACTGAAGTTTAATTCCTGAATACACGAGCTAGCATTCCTATTGGTTTAGAAGCAAACAGTGCAAAATTAAGCTCAAGCTGTTACCCAAATCAAAATGAATGCTAATATCTATTATTTTCCTAGCAGTCCATGCTCAGCAAACCTATGTATTATTCTATAATGCACCGAAGAGCTCTTAGTATTTTACAAAAAAGCTGTTTTACACAGATGACATCCTTCTCTCTAAGTTGGAGAGACATCAATTTGATAGGTGGACCACTCGGTGGATAAAGAACTGGCTGGATGGCCGCATGCAAAGAGTAGTGCTCAGTGGCTCAATGTCCAGCTGGAGACCAGTAACGAGTGGTGTCCAGCTGGAGACCAGTAACGAGTGGTGTCCAGCTGGAGACCAGTAACGAGTGGTGTCCCCCAGGGATCGGTGTTGGGACCGGTCTTGTTCAACATCTTTGTCAGTGACATGGACAGTGGGATTGAGGGCGCCCTCAGCAAGTTTGCCGATGACACCAAGCTGTGTGGTTCGGTAGATAAGTTGGAGGGAAGGAATGCCATCCAGAGGGACCTTGACACGCTTGTGAGGTGGGCTGATGCCAACATAATGAAATTTAACCATGCTAAGTGCAAAGTCCTACACCTGGGTCAGAGCAATCCCAGGCACAGCTACAGATTGGGTGGGGAGGACATTCAGAGCAGCCCTGTGGAGAAGGACTTGGGGGTGTGGGTTGATGAAAAAATGAACATGAGCCGGCAGTGTGCGCTTGCAGCCCAGAAGGCCAACCGTATCCTGGGTTGCATCAACAGGAGTGTGACCAGCAGGTCAAGGGAGGTGATCCTGCCCCTTTACTCTGCTCTCGTGAGACCTCACTTGGAGTATTGTGTGCAGTTCTGGTGTCCTCAACATAAAAAGGACATGGAACTGTTAGAACAAGTGCAGAGGAGGGCCACGAGGATGATCAGGGGACTGGAGCACCTCTCGTATGAAGATAGGCTGAGAAAATTGGGGCTGTTCAGCCTGGAGAAGAGAAGGCTGCGTGGAGACCTCATAGCAGCCTTCCAATACCTGAAGGGGGCCTATAGGGATGCTGGGGAGGGACTCTTCATTAGGGACTGTGGTGGGAGGACAAGGGGTAATGGGTTGAAACTTAAACAGGGGAGGTTTAGATTGGATCTGAGGAAGAAATTCTTTACTGTGAGGGTGGTGGGGCCCTGGAATGGGTTGCCCAGGGAGGTTGTGGATGCTTCATCCCTGGTGGTGTTCAAGGTGGGGTTGGACATAGCCTTGGATGGCATGGTTTAGTGGGAGGTGTCCCTGCCCATGGCAGGGGGGTTGGAACTCGATGATCTTGAGGTCCTTTCCAACCCTTACTATTCTATGATTCTATGATTCTATGATGTATGGAATTTGCTGAAGTTGCTGTCATGGAATCTGATCTCAGAACAGAACAGTAAATAACTGGTTGCAAACATACTGAGGCACATGTCAAAATAAAGTAAAAATTGAGTAAGTAAAGCTTCATTC
Source organism: Amazona ochrocephala (assembly GCA_039720435.1). Classification (NCBI taxonomy): domain Eukaryota; kingdom Metazoa; phylum Chordata; class Aves; order Psittaciformes; family Psittacidae; genus Amazona; species Amazona ochrocephala. The sequence continues at coordinate 27,695,368 of CM077908.1, forward strand.
AACATAAACATAGAACCTATCCCTGTCAAAGAAAGATAACTTTCCTATCACCTCTTCATAGAGCAGGAAAAGCAGACAGGAAGAACCTTTCTGCATTGGTAACACACTTGTTGCTGTTGGATCAACTTCTGATTTGAGTGAAAATTTTCTTAAACAGAAACAAGAAAGAAAAAAAGAGAAAAGTATACAAAAAATGAAAGAAGAGAAAGGGAACACTCCACCTCCAAGAAAAAAAGTAGTAAAGAAAAACAAGGAAAGGAAAAATCTGCTATGAGGTCTCCACACAGCCTTCTCTTCTCCAGGCTGAACAGCCCCAATTTTCTCAGCCTGTCTTCATACGGGAGGTGCTCCAGTCCCCTGATCATCCTCGTGGCCCTCCTCTGGACTTGTTCCAACAGTTCCATGTCCTTTTTATGTTGAGGACACCAGAACTGCACACAGTACTCCAAGTGAGGTCTCACAAGAGCAGAGTAGAGGGGCAGGATCGCCTCCTTTGACCTGCTGGTCACACTCCTTTTGATGCAGCCCAGGATACGGTTGGCTTTCTGGGCTGTGAGCGCACACTGCCTGCTCATGTTCAGTTTCTCATCAACCAACACCCCCAAGTCCTTCTCGATTAAATTCTGTATAAATCACTTCAATCCAAACCTGTATAAATCATTACCAACTCAGCCACAATCTCTTTTTGTATGTAATAGTGAACCTTGCCATCGAATTCTGTTGAATCACACACTTTTGTTAATATCTCTGACAGTGATTCGTTTAGCAATCATAAACATTGAATACAAGAGTACAGAGTAAGGAAAGTGCAAAGTTCATAAATATGTGTTTAATGCCAATATATGTCACATATGTGTGCTTAATGCAAATAAAAGCTGAAACATTGGTAAGCCAGTCAATGAGTACATTATAAAGTTTGGGGTGCTAACTGTCTGCTAGACTAAACAGTCAGCTCCAAAAGAAGATTATCATGTATTGCATATGTCATGTCTGAAAACAAATGAGCAAAATCATTGCCTTAAACGAGGAGACCAGGGTGTCAACAAACTCTCTTCTCACCATTTGTCTCATACTGCCAGGTTGCAGAAGGCTTAGTTACATTAAGTATTTTATACCAGATTGTTAGATCACATGCTTTATATTATCTGGCTCGTGAACTTTAACATTTTAACACTATATTCTGAGCTTGTAGGTCTTTTTTTCTTAGTATTCTTTTTATGCATATATTGTCTTAGATATGCAATTTCTTCCATTTATTGCCAGCATTTTCAACAAAAACTACTTTTATTCTTTACCAGAACATGTGTCTGACCAATTTGGTGGCCTTCTATGATGGGGATACAGAACTGATGGATAGGGGCAAAGCAGTTGACATCATCTACCTGGACTTGTGCAAAGCATTTGACACTGTCCTACATGACATCCTTGTCTCTAAACTGAAGAGACATTAATTTGATATATGGACCACTCAGTGGATAAAGAATTGGCTGAATGGCCGCACGCAAAGAGTTGTGGACAACGGCTCAATGTCCAATACGAGACCAGTAACGAGTAGTGTCCCTCAGGGGTCGGTGTTGGGACCGATCCTGTTCAACATCTTTGCCAGCAACATGGACATTGGGATTGAGTGCACCTTCAGGAAGTTTGCTGATGACACTAAGTTATGTGGTTCAGTTGACACGTTGGAGGGAAGGAATGCCATCCAGAGGGACTTTGACATGCTTGTGAGGTGGGCCAAAGCCAACCTCATGAAATTCAACCAAGCCAAGTGCAAGGTCCTACACCTGGGTCGGGGCAATCCCAGGCACAGCTACAGGTTGGGCAGAGAAGAGATTCAGAGCAGCCCTGCAGAGAAGGACTTGGGGGTGTTGGTCGATGAGAAAATGAACATGAGCCAGCAGTGTGCGCTCGCAGCCCAGAAAGCCAACCGTATCCTGGGCTGCATCAAAAAGAGCGTGAACAGCAGGCCGAAGGAGGAGATGCTGCTTCTCTACTCTGCTCTCACGAGACCCCATTTGGAGTACTGTGTACGGTTCTGGTGTCTTCAACAAAAGCAAGACATGGAACTGTTGGAACAAGTCCAGAGGAGGGCCACGAGGATGATCGGGGGCTTGAGCACCTCCCGTATTGTGGGTGTAAATGTGAAAGATTTCTGAGTTGGACTAGCTCCTGGGAAAGCTTTGAGAGAGCTGAGGAATGTTGGTGGGAAAGTTTTGGGAGTATTGTGGGCAAGATAAGAAGGAAGAGAGAAGCGAGAAGCAAGCAGCCAATCAAGGCAACCAGTGAGCAAGATATTCACCAATGAAGAGGTGAAGAGACCCACGTGGGGGGTGTTACCGAACCAATTGTATTAGCCGCTCGTACACGTGGGTACTTCGGAAAGCCTATATCAACCCTGGACCATCAGATAATAAACGATTTCGTTTCATCCCCAGAAACGGGGTTCGTGCCTTACGTCTCCACAAATGGCGCCCGAACAGGGACACTAGAAGCAGATGAAGAGCACTGGTGGAGAACCTGACCGAACAAGTCCAACAGCAGACCAGAGAGCTGTACTCCTGGGAGAATAAGCACCTTTGAAAAAGGTGAGCGGTCAGGAAGATGGGATCACAGATGTCTGCAGAAGAAGAGACTACTGTTTCTTTACTAATGTACATTTTAGAGCAACAGGGCTTTACGTACGATGAAAACGCTATTCGTGCCCTGCTTGCATGGCTTGAGGGGTGGGGATTTGATGTCGATTCTCGGACGGCGCTTCAGCTGGAGCAGTGGGATTTGGCTAAAGAGACTCTTTGGGAGGCTGCGGGCAGGGGGGAGGAAAACGTTCTTCCGCTGATAGCAACATGGCACTTACTCTATGAGGCTCTTAGCAAGCTGCAGAGCCCATCGCGGGGCGCAGTCGCTGACTATCGTAATAAACTGACTGCTGCTGCCCCTCCGGAGCCGGTGGTGCCATCTGCGCCACCGCTAACAAACATGGCGCCGCCCCCCCCACCGCACCCCCCCCCCCGACAGCGACCCCCCTGGCAGTGACTCCCCCCCACTGCAATCCTCCCGACAAACCCCTCCCTGCAATCTTCCCCACCATGATCCCCCGGCCGGCAAACCCCCCCACCTTGCCCCCCCCATCCGGTACTTCCCGTAGCCGCTTGGGGTGGAGAAGATTACGACCCTCGTAAACACTGGCAAAAATTGCAAAATGACGCAGCAGCGGACGGGGAGCATTTTGATATGGCATTTCCTGTAATAATGCGAGATAATCAACCTAATGACTGGGAACCGATAAGATGGGAAATAATTAAAGAACTGAGAAAGACTGTTAGGCACTACGGGCTTGCCTCACCGTATACTCGGAGCCTTTTACAGAATGTATTACAGGGAGATCCTATGACTCCGTTTGATATCAAAGCCGTTGCCGAAATGCTGTTCACCCCCACCCAGAAAGTGGTATTTTTGTCAGACTGGCGGGAGCGCTGCAGTGTAGCAGCGAGGGAGAATCGTGGTCGGAATGCCGGCGACCCTTTCGTGGACGCCAGAATTCCACAATTGATGGGGGAACCTCCTGCTGACACGCCGCAGCTACAGGCCCGGCTGGCCCCAGAGATTTTACGCCAGTCGGCAGAACTAGCACTTAAGGCAATGCTTAAAGTGCCAGATGTCGGGAAATCCGTAAAAGCATTCACGGGTATCAGAGAGGCAAAAGACGAGCCGTATATGCAATTTATAGATCGTTTGGAGACGGCTATCGATAAACAAGTAGAGAATGATGCTGCCAAAGATGCCCTATTACTGAAACTAGCAATAGAGAATGCAAACTCGGACTGTCAGAAGGCGTTGCGTATGTTAAAAAATCCTACTTTGATCGATATGATTGAAGCATGTAACCGTATTGGCTCAATAGACTATGTTAACGAAAATTTAGCGGGGCCTTTAGCCGCAGCTTTACAAACCACACAGCGGCTCTGTTTTCGGTGTGGCAAACCTGGCCACTTTAAGCGTGCCTGCCCCCAGGCGAGCCAAGATGGCGACCTGAGCCTTTGTCCACGTTGTAAAAAGGGGCGTCACTATGTTAAGCAATGTCGATCAAAGTACCACGCCAACGGGGACCTACTTCCGGTCTCGGGAAACGGGAGGCGGAGCGCGTTGCGGGCCGCGCGCAGATACAAGGAGTCTCCGCCCCACACAATCCCAATTCGCCAGCGACATGGGTCTGGCACGCCTCCGCACCTCCACCCCCGGAAGCACCGGAGTGGATGTCCCCACAGCAACAGAAGTAAACATAACTGACACCAAAGTGCAAAAGGTGCCGCTTGCACTGAAAGGTCCCTTGGGTAATGGATTTAGTGCCTTATTACTGGGACGTTCTAGTGTTACCTTACAGGGTCTTTTTGTTTTGCCTGCGTAATTGATGCTGATTTTGAAGGACAAATACAAGCAATGGTCTGGACCCCATCCCCACCTGTAACAGTCCCCGCGGGAGAACGTATATGCCAACTTGTCTTATTCCATGCACGTACAGTAAATGCTCCCTCGGAGGAAAACAGGCGCAGGGGAACAGGTGGCTTTGGACCTACTGATAAGCCACACACTTTATGGACACAGTCATTAGCAAAACAATGGCCAATCATCGAATGTGAAGTGCGAAACCCCCAGCATAAACCCAGCACTATCAAACTTCAAGGCCTACTGGACACCGGAGCAGATGTTATAGTCATTGGCGCCTCCTCTTGGCCATCAAATTGGAAGACAGTTTCATCAGCAACGGATCTAACAGGAATAGGAGGAATATCAACACCACGTCAAAGTGCATCAGTTATCCAGATAATAGATCCTGAAGGGCGCACTGTGAACCTCCGCCCATATGTAGTGAACTGTCCTTTTAACCTTTTGGGAAGGGATGTCTTAAGCATGTGGGGAGTCTCGATAGCAACATCGCCTTTTTAACTGGGGTCATTGATGAGAATGTTCCAATCAGACTAAAGTGGCTGACAGAAAAACCAGTGTGGGTTGATCAATGGCCCCTAAATTTGGAAAAAACCCACGCCTTAACAGAATTGGTAACAGAACAATTGAAGTTGGGACACTTGGTTCCGACCACAAGTCCCTGGAACACACCAGTAAAATGGCGTCTTTTACATGACCTCCGTGCAATTAATAATGTCATGGAGGACATGGGAGCCACACAGCCAGGTTTGCCTTCCTCAACCATGATACCAAAAAATTGGAACATTGTCATTATGGACCTCAAAGATTGTTTTTTCACTATTCCCCTACACCCTGACGATGCTCCAAGGTCTGCTTTTTCTATTCCCTCTGTTAACCATCAGGGAGCAGCACAGCGTTATCATTGGACTGTATTACCACAGGGTATGAAAAACAGCCTGACAATATGTCAGTTATATGTGGCTAAGGCATTATCAGAGGTAAGACAGACATATCCAACAGCTATTTGCTATCATTATATGGATGACATTTTGTTAGCCTGTCAGGAACCACAGAAACTTTTAGAAATTGCTTCCAGCACTAAATCTTGCCTTGAAAAGCACGGGTTAGTTGTTGCTCCTGAAAAGGTACAACGGCAACCCCCATGGAAATACCTGGGATGGAAAATCCTCCAGCAGACTGTAGTGCCTCAACTGCTAAAGATCAATGTCAAAGTTAACACCCTAAATGATGTACAGAAATTAACTGGCACTATAAATTGGGTACGAATCCTTTTAGGTATAGACAATGATACCCTTAGACCTCTATTTGAATTACTGAAGGGAGAACCTGCCCTCAACTCGCCCCAACAGTTAACTCCGGAGGCTGAGTATGCTATTGAACAAGTTAACAGAGCTTAACCAATCGACAAGCTGCAAGGATAGATTACCAACTCCCAGTTACTCTGTATGTTATCCAAGGACCTAAGTCCCTCAAAGGATTAATAGGTCAATGGGATTCAAGGGAAAAGGATCCACTACGTGTCTTAGAATGGATCTTCTTACCATACCAATTCTCCAAAACCATAGTTACTATTTGTGAACAGATAGCACACATAGTGTGTCGTGGCAGACAGAGAACAACAGAATTAATAGGACATGAACCAGACACTATCTCTCTCCCCTTAACCAAGATGTATTTTCAATGGGCTTTTCAGAATAACACAGAACTACAAATAGCAATGACAAATTTTGGTGGAAAGGTTACTCCACATCACCCACCACATAAGCTATTCTCCCTGACAACAGAAATAGAGATAAAATCAGTTTCAAAATGTCAACGTAACCCTGTAGAAGGTCCAACTTACTTTACAGACGGTTCAGGTAAAACAGGCAGAGCAATCACAGTTTGGTTTGAGAATAACGAATGGCATCATGAAGAACAAAAAGTTCAGGGCTCAGCACAAATTGTAGAATTAGCTGCAGTAGTGTTTGCATTTCAGCATTGTCACCGAGCATTGAACCTCGTCACTGATTCAAATTATGTTGCTGGAGTTGTTACTAGAATTGAAAATTCATGGCTGAAGGAAGTTACCAATCCTACTTTATTCTATTATTTAAAATGTTAAAAATGCTATTAGATGAACACACGACACCTTATTAGGTTCTGCATATCCGTGGCCATACAGATTTGCCTGGATTTATCATAGAGGGAAATCGAAGAGCTGATAGGTTAACGGCTCCTGTAGTAGCAACTCCTCTACCAAATCAGTTAGAACAGGCTAGATTATCACATGCTTTTTACCACCAATCAGCGAGATCACTCAGGAAACAGTTTTCTCTCTCTTGGTCAGAAGCACGTACAATAGTACAAACATGCCCTGACTGTCAACCATTTGCAACACACCCACATACTGGAGTAAACCCTCGTGGCACCAGTGCCTTACAGCTATGGCAAAGTGATGTCACTCACATCCCTGAGTTTGGGAGACAAAAGTATGTCCATGTTTCCATCGATCCATTTTCACATATGGTCTGGGCCACAGCAGAAACAGGTGAGAAGGCCCGTGATGTTATTCGTCATTGGCGTGGTGCCTTTGCAGCTCTAGGAGTTCCAAAACAAATAAAAACGGACAATGGCCCTGCCTATAATAGTAAGATAATTGAAACATTTCTAAACACCTGGGGGATAAAACACAAGACAGGGATTCCACACTCACCACAAGGACAAGCCATTGTTGAACGATGCCACCTAACACTAAAAATGTTGTTAGAAAAACAAAAAGGGGGAATGAAGGGAGAATCGCCACAGGCACGACTGTATAAAGCAATTTATGTATTAAATTTTCTAACGATTGGAGAGGGAAATGAGACCGTAGCTGTTACCAGACATATCCTGTCACACAGCAAAATTTTGCCTAATCCTATAGGGGTTCATCAACCGAAGGTTTGGGTAAAATCACCACAAATGCTTCTCTGGGAAGGACCGCATCCACTAATAACCTGGGGACGAGGGTATGCTTGTGTCTCCACAGATCATGGTCCTTGGTGGATACCAGCACGGCTGGTGCGGCCTGTTTTGAACCATCCTGCGGTTACAGAAGCAGAATCCAGGGGTAGTCAGCAGCACATCGATGTCGACAATGCAACGGACGCCCTGGAATAGCTTCGACATATGAGTGAACTTAGCCAGAACACTGAGCCAAACAACTCTGTAATTCAGTATAGTCAGTAACACAGCTATTTCATAAATGTTTAGTAGAGAGACCATGGTCTAATAGTAGTAGCATTATTATTGTATCACTTATAAGAAGGGTAGAATGGTAGAAATGTAAAACTTCTTGTACTGATATTTTCTTTTCTCTTGCACAAGACTTTGTACGGATATTTTCCTTTGTATTAGGTTTCTTGTTCCTTATCTGCTAAATTGCATGCAAGATATACTGGATAAAATGTTAAAGAAGGTTAGGTCTTTAGAAAAACAAAAAGGGGGAGATGTGGGTGTAAATGTGAAAGATTTCTGAGTTGGACTAGCTCCTGGGAAAGCTTTGAGACAGCTGAGGAATGTTGATGGGAAAGTTTTGGGAGTATTGTGGGCAAGATAAGAAGGAAGAGAGAAGCGAGAAGCAAGCAGCCAATCAAGGCAACCAGTGAGCAAGATATCCACCAATGAAGAAGTGAAGAGACCCACGTGGGGGGTGTTAGTGAACCAATTGTATTAGCCGCTTGTACACGCAGGTACTTCGGAAAGCCTATATCAACCCTGGACCATCAGATAATAAATGATTTCGTTTCATCACCAGAAACTGGGTTTGTGCCTTACGTCTCCACCATATAAAGACAGGTGGTCTGAGGAAGTTGGGGCTGTTCAGCCAGGAGAAGAGAAGGCTGCGAGGAGACCTCATAGCAACCTTCCAGTATCTGAAGGGGACCTACAAGGATACTGGAGAGGGACTCTTCATTACAGACTATAGTGACAGGACAAGGGGGAAGGCTGCTATGAGGTCTTCATGCAGCCTTTTCTCATCCAGGCTGAACAGCCCCAACTTTCTCAGCCTGTCTTCATATGGGAGGTGCTCCAGTCCCATGATAATCCGTATGGCTCCCTATTTCGTCTTTTGTTTGCAACATAACTACAGAACCCTTTCCTATTATCTTTCACATCCCTTGCCAGAATTCTAAATGGGCCTTAGTTTTCCTGACTTGATCCCTAGCATCCCAGAAAATGTCCCTGCATTCTTCCCAGGTCGCCTGTCCTTGCTTCCACCTTTTATAAGCTTCTTTTTTCACCTCTATATTTCCTCAGCAGTTCCTTATCCATCCATGGAGGCCTTCGGGCCCTCCTGCACCATTTCCTTCTAGTCGGGATGCAACTCTCCTGAGCTTGCAGCAGGTGATCCTTGAATATCAACCAGCAGTCTTGGGCCCCCCTGCCCTCTAGGGCTGTATCCCATGGAACCTTACTAAGCAGGTTCCCGAAGAGGCCTAAGTCTGCTCTCTTGAAGTCCAGGGCAGCGAGCATGCTGCATGCCCTTCTCACTGTCCTGAGGATCTCAAACTCCACCACCTCATGATTGCGACAGCCAAGGCAGCCTCGGAGTATCACATTTCCAGTCATCCTCTCCCTGTTGGTGAGCACGAGATCAAGCATGGCACCTCTCCTTGTCGTCTCCTCTATTACTGGCAGAAGGAAGTTCTCTTCCACACAATCAAGGAACCACCTGGACTGCTTTTGCCGGGCTGCACCGTTCCTCCAACAGATATCAGGGTGGTTGAAGTCCCCCATGAGAACAAGGGCCTGAGAGCGTGAGGCTGTTCCTATCTGTCTATAGAGCGCTTCATCCACAGAGTCCTCTTCATCAGGCGGTCTGTAACAGATACCCACAGTAACATCCACCATAGCTGTTCTCCCTTTAACCCTGACCCACAGACCCTCTGTTAACAGACCCCTTGTCCCCAGACAGAGTTTCGTACTCTCCCGCCTATCTCTAAAAGAAATAGCAATTCCCCCTCCCCGTCTGCCAGGCCTGTCTTTTCTAAAGAGCCTTTAGCCTTCCATTTCAACATGCCAGTCATAGGAGTCATCCCACCATGTTTTTATGACAGTTATTATATCCTCATAGACGTGCACACATCTCTAATTCCTACTGTTTGTTCCCCATACTAATGGTGTATCAAAGTTTAAGCCCAGCCAATAACTCAGCCGCTCGCTCGTTCTCCCCTCCAATATTTCTTTTGAACAATGCATGCTACTTTTCTGTTCGTAGAAGCAGCATCACCATGTTATATATAATAGGCTAGTTTACTGGGTTATTTTGGGATTGTTTTGTTGTTTATTTTTTTCCTTCCAGAAGTGAGCATGTCTGTATGATATTAGAACTTACAGCTTTGTTTTGAGCTGTACTGCAGTGTGTCTGTTCAACAGAAAAAAGTACAGGTGTCATTATGAAAATAATTTTTTTCTCATTTGTTTAAAAAAAAATATGGGAGCACAAGCAGAAGCTTTAGTGCCTTCTTAAAATAATGTGTAATTTTCTAGAAATGTGTATGTGCTATTACTCATTTTCAGCTAAATCTTAGAATCCTAGGATCATAGAATAGTTAGGGTTGGAAAGGACCTAAAGGTCATCTAGTTCCAACCCCCCTTCCATGGGCAGGGACACCTCACACTAAACCATGTCACCCAAGGCTCTGTCCAACACAGCCAGGGATGGAGCATTCACAACTTCCCTGGGCAACCCATTCCAGTGCCTCACCACCCTCACAGTAAAGAACTTCTTTATATCCAATCTAAACTTCCCCTGTTTAAGTTTTGCCCTGTTACCCCTTGTCCTGTTGCTACAGTCCCTAATGAAGAATCCCTCTCCAGCATCCTTGTAAGTCCCCTTCAGATACTGGAAGGCTGCTATGAGGTCTCCACACAGCCTTCTCTTCTCCAGGCTGAACAGCCCCAACTTTCTCAGAATATCTTCATACGGGAGGTGCTCCAGTCCCCTGATCATCCTCGTGGCCCTCCTCTGGACTTGTTCCAACAGTTCTATGTCCTTTCTTTGTTGAGGACACCAGAACTGTACACAGTACTGCAAGTGAGGTCTCATGAGAGCAGAATAGAGGGGCAGGATAGCCTCCCTCGACCTGCTGTTCACTCTCCTTTTGATGCAGCCCAGGATACGGTTGGCTTTCTGGGCTGTGAGTGCACACTGAAGCCGGCTCATGTTCAGTTTCTCATCAACCAACGCCCCCAAGTCCTTCTCTGCAGGGCTGCTCTGAATCTCTGCTCTGCCCAACCTGTAGCTGTGTCTGGGATTCCTCCGACCCAGGTGTAGGATCTTGCACTTGTAAATCTTACATGAACTCTGTTGCTCTTTTGACAACACTATACTGTAGACAAGAATAGAAGTTATTTCTCAGAATGATTGTTTGATTCACTTGTTAAATACTGAAGCTTCATTTTTACTTTTATTTTTAGAAGAGATTTATAGTAAAAGCAAAGATGCATTTTTGGGGACCAGCACTGTACATAAGTAGTAGCTGAATACAAAACATTTTCTGATCACCTGCATCAAAGATAGTTCTTAAGATATTTAATCTGTGTTTGGATGGCCTTAATTTTTACCTCTCCATCATAATTTCTGATACCTGTTGGGTGATATAAAAGGAGTTGTATGCAAAGCTGAGAGGATAAATAATTTGGGGAAAAAAGTTCTAATTTACACAGGAGTTATATGGTAGAGATTTTTTTTTCATTCCTTAAAAGAGAAAGCAGTTTTGTCAAGGTAGAACATGGCTTCTGTTCTCCAAACTAATTTAATCAGTTTCATCATTGTGAGATTCCTTAAGTCTTAACTTTAAAATTTATACTTAAAATCAAGTTCATTATTTTTAATACTACTTAATAGTTAAATTACTTAATTGCCTTACCTCATGGAAAGAATTATTTTTCAGTTAAAAAAAAACAAAACCACCTGAGTAGCATATTAGCTATTCACTTTCAATTTGTTTCTTTTCCTTTGTATAGTTAATTCTTACCAAAAAAAAAAAAAAAAAAGCTTATTACAGGGAATGAAAAATTTGCCCTATTCCTAAGGTAATGAAACACAACTTGATTGCGAAGCTCCTTATTCACTCTTCTTTTTCTTTTTTTCAATATGATTTTATGTTCTTGCCACTTTGCATTTAAGACTAGAAAATGCTTTACTATGTGAAGTATAAACGGTCATTTCTGTGATGCTTAAACCACATGCTGTTGTCTGGTAAGCAGCTGATTCTGACAGAAGAATGACAAATCCATATGCTTATAGACAGACTGTGAAGGATTATGTCTCACAACAACAGCCTTCATTTATGATGTGTAAGTAGCATAGAGCAAAGAGGTTCTTTGTATACTTGTTCTCTTTGGTACCACGTCACTAATAAAAGTAAGTATTTTAGAAGGAAGTTTCTGCTGTTATATACTTTTAGTTGATCTGGTCTTCTTCAAGCAGCTTCTTTGATTTGAAATGAAAATATGCATATATCGTTTATAGTATCATAGAACTATAGAATCATAAAACAGGGTTGGAAAGGACCTTAAGATCATCCAGTTCCAACCCCCCTGCCATGGGCAGGGACACCTCACACTAAACCATGTCACCCAAGGCTCTGTCCAACCTGGCCTTGAACACAGCCAGGGATGGAACATTCACAACTTCCCTGGGCAACCCATTCCAGTGCCTCACCACCCTTACAGTAAAGAAATTCCTCCTTATATCCAATCTAAACTTCCTGTGTTTCAGTTTTAACCCGTTACCCCTTGTCCTCTCACCACAGTCCCTAATGAAGACTCCATCCCCAGCATCCTTATAGGCCCCCTTCAGATACTGAAAGGCTGCTATGAGGTCTCCACGCAGCCTTCTCTTCTCCAGGCTGAACAGCCCCAACTTTCTCAGCCTGTCTTCATACGGGAGGTGCTCCAGTCCCCTGATCATCCTCGTGGCCCTCCTCTGGACTTGTTCCAACAGTTCCATGTCCTTTTTATGCTGAAGACACCAGAACTGCACACAATACTGCAAGTGAGGTCTCACGAGAGCAGAGTAGAGGGGCAGGATCACCTCCTTCGACCTGCTGGTCACACTCCTTTTGATGCAGCCCAGGATACGGTTGGCTTTCTGGGCTGCAAGCGCACACTGCCGGCTCATGGTGAATTGTGAGTAATGGCAGAATATTGTGCTGTCAAGAGGAACACCGTGCTGCGTCAACACTGTCCGAGTAATAGCTTTCTAAATGAAGGCATATTAGCTTTTGAAAGAGAAATGTCAATTATTGCTAGAGACTATCCCCTGCAAGCAAAGAGAGAATGTCTGCTGCTGCAGTGAACGTGCTACCTCCATTCACGTGAAAAACTATTGTTTGCCAAAAGAAAAGTATTCCCTTCCTTTAGTATGAAGTGGATCACTTTCAGGTTGGAGGTTTTATGACAAAGGTTTTCTTGTTAGGCTCTACAGCAGATTTGGAAATAGCATGTTAGTAATTTTTCAGAAGCAAACACCATTTTGGGAGGAATGCTCTCCTTTTAGGCTGAGGACTCTGATAAATGAGCCTCTATATTTCTTTGCTGTTTTAAAACTCTGCCACCAGCATGTTTGCTTTTACAGGCAAGGAATGCAGTAGAGATGTGCTCCAGGCAAATGTTTTAAGAGGCAAAGTTGAGAATAGAACTAAAAGAGATCGTACAGTAACAGTATATAAGAGTATAAGAACAGAGTATAGTAAGTGCAGTGATACTGGCAGGCAGTTCACTTAAGTTGTTCTTTCTTCTCCATATTACTAAAGCAACACAGAAACAAAGCCCTGAACAAGGTATCACTCATGTTCTCACCATCTGTTTAGAAGTACCATCCTGTGCAAGTAAATGGAAGCACATGTGGGATCCCTTACCTCCCTACAGACAGCTGCTATCTGTCCTGCATCCATGCATGTCTCTGTAACCACATCGGTTAAAGAGCCGCCAGCCAAGTACTCCATAACCACCCAGAGCTCATCACCCACCAGGTAGCTGTCTAAATAGTTTGAAAAGCTAAGTTTCTCCTTTGGGAGAAATTAGAATTCTTGTATCATGTTTCATCTGAGATTAACCCCATGTAATGAGACTATGATTCTATGACTCTTATGCAGCAGTTATAGAATATGTAAAGGGTTGTATACAGTTAGTTAAGAAACAGGCCTTTGAAAATTAATAGTTAAAGATAGCAACATTACGAGCTGACTTAGCACATGTCTTAAGTCCATATGCAGCATATTGTTATATTGTATGTGAATTAATCTGGGACGCCAGGTCTACTGGAGGCTGGTGAAGCCAGTCTGACAAAGAAGGGTAAGAGCTTCTTTGGTAGGAGACTTGCCAGGCTGGGCAAGGCAGCTTTAAACTAGATGCATTGTAGGAGGGGGGGCATCAATTCATCCCAACACTCCCAGTCAGTTGCCAGCACCTGTAATACATGCTTGGAGAGATGCAGAGCTGCTTCAGCTGCTCCAGCCAATGAGTTGGCTTTATTTGGAGCTAGGCTCAGATGCTGCTATACAAATGGTCGAAGTATGGGGAATAAACAAGAGGAATTAAGACATGTGTACATGTCTACGGGGATATGACATTGTTGGAATTACAGAAACATGGTGGGATGGTTCCTATGACTAGAGTGTTGGAATGGAAGGTTATAGGCTCTTTAGGAAAGACAGGCCAGGCAGAAGGGGAGGGAGTGCAGCTATTTATGTCAATGATAAGCTGGAGAGTATGGAACTCTGCCTGGGGACGGGTGATGAGCCAACAGAGAGCTTGTGGGTCAGGGTCAAAGGGAGAACTGCAATGGGGGACATTACTGTGGGGATCTATTACAGGCTGCCCAATCAGGAGGACTCTGAATGAAGCTCTCTATAGACAGATAGAAGCAGCCTCATGCTCACAGGCCTTGTCCTCATGGGGAACTTCAACCACCCTGATACCTATTGGAAGGACGGTACGGCCCGGCACAAGCAATCCAGGAGGTTCCTCGATTGTGTGAAAGCCCATGGAACAGTCTGGACCGGGCCAGATGTAAAAAATGTGCTCTACACCGTAGCCGGGGAGAATGGTCCTACCTGGAGCCTCTGGTAGAAAGCTCCAGGGGAGATTTGAGGCCGACCCCTCGGCTTTTGGAGTCGGGGATACTGAGGATCTGAGACCACCTATACCCCAACTGAAAAAGAGATACTGGCAGCCTATAAAGGGGTTTGAGCTGCTTCAGAAGTGATTTGCACTGAAACACAGCTCCTCCTGGCACCCCAGTTGCCCATGCTGGGCTGGATGTTCAAAGGCAGGGTCTCCTCTACACATCATGCAACCGACGCTACATGGAGTAAGTGAGCCGCACTAATTACACAATGAGCTCAAATAGGAAATCCCAGTTATCCAGGAATTCTAGAAGTCATCATGGCCTGGCCAGAGGGCAAAGATTTTGGAATGTCACCAGAGGAGGAGATGATGTGTGCTGAAGAGGCCCCACCATATAATAAACTTTCAGAAAGTGAAAAGCAATATGCCTTGTTTACTGATGGGTCCTGCCATATTGTGGGAAAGCATTGGAGATGGAAGGCAGCTGTATGGAGTCCCCGACGACAAGTTGCAGGAACTGCTGAAGGAGAGGGTGAATCGAGTCAGTTTGCTGAGGTGAAAGCCACCCAGCTGGCCTAGGACATTGCTAAACGACAAAAGTGGCCAGTACTCTCTACTGACTCATGGATGGTGGCAAATGCCCTGTGGGGGTGGTTGCAGCAATGGAAGCAGAGCAACTGGCAACACAGAGGGAAACCCATCTGGGCTGCTGCACTGTGGCAAGATATCGCTGCCTGGGTGCAGAACCTGGTGGTGAAGGTACGCCATGTTGATGCTCATGTAGCCTCATGGTAGGAGGCTTGCCAGGCTGGTCAAGAAAGCCTTAAACTAGATGTGTTGGGGGAGGGGGGTATCATTCCATCCCAACACTCCCAGTCAGTTTCCAGCACTATAATAAATGTTCAGAGCAATGAAGAGATATTTTAGCCACTCCAGCCAATGAGCTATCTTCATTTGGAGCTCGGCTCAGATGCCTCTATACAAACGCCCTGTCCTGGGTTCAGCAGTAGCAGTCATTTTTCTCCTTCTTAGTAGCTGGCGCAGTGCTGTGTTTTTGACTTTCAGCCTGTGAACAAGGCTGATAACACTGATGTTTTTAGTTATTGCTAAGTAGTGACTACTCTGACCAAGGACTTTCTGAGTCTCATGCGCTGCCAGGGAGGAGGGGAAGCTGGGAGGAAGCAGAGACAGGACACCTGACCCAAACGAGCCAAAGAGGTATTCCATACCACAGCATGTCATGCCCAGTATATAAACTGGGGGAAGTTACCTGGAAGGGCTAGGTCTCTGCTCGGGTCGGGCTGGGTATTGGTCGGCGGGTGGTGAGCGGTTGTATTCTCTTCCCTTTTTATTTCCCTTATCATTATTATTATTGGTGGTAGCAGTAGTGGTTTTGTGTTATACCTTAGTTACTGGACTGTTCTTATCTCAAACCATGGGAGTTACATTCTTTCGATTCTCTTCCCCATCCCTCTGGGAGCGGGGGGAGGAAGGGGGGGGGAGTGAGCGAGCGGCTGTGTGGTTCTGGGTTGCCGGTCGGGTTTAAACCACAACGGCCCCCTTCAACCTGCTGGTCACGCTCCTTTTGATGCAGCTCAGGATACGGTTGGCTTTCTGGACTGCAAGCACACACTGCTGGCTCCTGTTCAGTTTCTCACCAACCAACACCCCCAAGTCCTTCTCCACAGGGCTGCTCTGAATCTGTTCTCCACCTAACCTGTAGCTGTGCCTGGGATTGCCCCAACCCAGGTGGAGGACCTTGCACTTGGCTTGGTTGAACTTCATGAGGTTGGCATTGGCCCACCTCACAACCGTGTCAAGGTCCCTCTGATTGGCATCCCTTCCCTCCAGCGTATCAACCAAATCACACAGCTTGGTGTCATCGGCATACTTACTGAGGGTGCACTTAATCCCACTGTCCATGCCGCCGACAAAGATGTTGAACAGGACCTCAACACCTGTCTCCAACTAGCAGTACTTAGAGGAATGCTGCCAGTGTGAACTAGCTCCCTCTTTACTCCACTCTCTTGAGACCACCCCCGCAGTCTCGCATTCAGCTCTGGGGCCCCCAACACAAGAGGGATGTGGACCTGCTTGAGCGAGTCCAGAGGAGGCCACAGAGATGTGCAGAGGGCTGGAGCACCTCTGCTACGGAGACCGGCTGAGATAGTTGGGCTTGTTCAGCCTTGAGAACACAAGGCTCTGGGGAGACCTTAGAGCAGCTTCCAGTGCCTAAAGGGGCCAACAAGGAAACTGGAGAGGGGCTTTGGACAAGCACCTGTAGGGACAGGACAGGAGGGAATGGCTTTAAACTGACAGAGGGGAGACTGAAATATTGGGAATAAACTCTTCCCTGTGAGGCACTGGCGCAGGTTGCCCAGAGAACCTGTGGCTGCCCCATCCCTGGCAGTATTCAAGGCCGGGTTGGACAGGGCTTGGAGCAACCTGGTTAAGTGGAAGGTGTCCCTGCCCATGGCAGGGGGTTGGAACTAGATGAGCTTTAAGGTCACTTCCAACCCAAACCATTCCATGATTAAAGAGAGGTAGCTTTCTGCCTCTTCATGTTTTGTTTGCCCCTAATTCAGGCACAAATTCTGGTTTTGACCCTGATGGAATCTGAGCCTTGTTTATGCCAGCAGAAATTGCCAATGGAATGTATGGTGTCCCTCTGCTTTCTTTAGGTAAAAAAACAAAACAAAACAAAACAACCAACCAAAAAAACCCCAACCAAACCCATACAAACAATATTTAATGGGCAAGACAGACTGGACTTGATATTACCACCTTCAGGTTGGGCCATTACTGGATTATAAAGATACCAATTCAACCATCAAGAAGTCTTCTCTTTAGACAAAGTCCCTACCCATCTCCTTTGTTATCCTGTAGATATCTCTTGGAAAAGGAGCCTGATTCTCCTCTTCCTCTGCTCTGTGTCTCTTCCTTCAGCTAGGAATAAAATATAGCCATCTGATTTCTAGTACTTGCATGCTGTTTGTCAGTAAAGGTAAGCTGATACCTAGTTCTTAGAAGCTCCCGTATGTTCTATTCCATCTCTTCTCCAAAAAGAAAACTACTATTCATGCAATATTTTACACTCTTCAGAAAAAGGATCTGCATCTTCAAAAACTGCCCCAACTCAATGCTGCAGTGTAAATCAAGACAGCTGAAATGCCAGGTTGTTGGATAATCTCCTGGTTTGTGACCATTTCAACTGGGCAAAGTCAATCATTAAAGAGAACAGACACCCCTAAATACAAGCTAACCAGGACTTGGTAGCCCAACGTATTGACAAATAGTTTTCAGAATAACAGAATTACTGAGGTTGGAAGAGTCCTCTGGAGAACACCTAGTCCAGACCCCCACACCCTCACAAAACAGGATCAACTAAAGCAGGTTATTCAGGGCCACATCCAGTCAGGTTTTTAGTATCTCCAAGGATGGAGACTTCATAAACTCTCTAGGAAAATGGCTCCAGTTTGCCCAGAAAGCACACAATGTAAACATTAGAAAATACTTTTCCCATATTTCAATATACACCCACTGCCTCTTGCCCTGTCACTGGCCATCACTGAGAAGAGTTGGGCTCCGTCTTCTTCACAGTATCCCATCAGGTATTCAATACTCACTGAACTCAACCTTCTCTTCTCCAGACTAAACAATCCCATCCCTCTCAGCCTCTGCTCATATAAATCTCTCCTTCTCATATAAAAGCCAATGTATTTCTCTCATCTTACATCTTCAGAAAGAACATTGTCCCTGTTTTGTTTAATGGCATCAGTACAAAACGAAAAATTCATATCAATGTAGAGCTTTGTACTGCAAGTCCATTAGAAGAGATGCCCTAAATTTCACTGGAATTCTCTGCCAAAGTACATGACATTTGAGCCTTCTGTGATGCATTTTTAAATAGGAGGATGCTTAAAGGGAAGCATAACTGTTGCAAACTAGAGTATGAATTTTTATGCAACATCCAGCTAACTACACTTGCTATTTGACATTAAGAACCAGGTCTTCCACCAAGGCTCTTATATAAGCTACACATTACTGTACTGGGTGTGCATGGCAAGGTTTTAGTAGCAGGGGTGGCTTCTGTGAGAAGCTGCTATAAGCTTCCCCTATATCTGATAGAGCCAGTTGCAGCCAGCTCCAAGATGGAGATGCTGCTGGCCAAGGCCGAGCCCATCAGTGACAGTGGTAGCACCTCTGGGGAACCATATTTAAGAAGGAAGGAAATTGCAGCAGGACAGAGGAGTGAGAATATGTGAGAGCAACAACTCTGCAGACACCAAGGTCAGTGCAGAAGGAGGGGAGGAGGTGCTCCAGGCACCAGAGCAGAGGTTTCCCTGCAACCCGTGGTAAGGCAGGCTGTGCCACTGCAGCCCATGGAGTTCCACAGTGAAGATATTCCTCTGTAGCCCACGGAGGACCCCACACCGGAGCATGGGGATGTGCCCTGAAGGAGGCTGTGACCTCACAGAGAGCCCACGCCAGAGCAGAAAGATTTGCCCAAGGGAGGCTGCAACCCCATGGGAAGCCTGTGCTGGAACAGGCTCTCAGGAGGACCTGTGGCCCAATGGAGAGAGAAGCCCACACTGGAGCAGGTTTGCTGGCAGGACTTGTGACCCCATGGGGGACCCATGCTGGAGCAGTCTGTTCCTGAAGGACTGCACCTGTGGAAAGGATCCATGCTGGAGCAGTCTGTGGAGGACTGTCCCCTGTGGGAGGGACCCCACACTGGAGTAGGGGAAGAGCGTGAGAAGGACAGAGCAGCAGAGACCTGTGATGAACTGACTGCAACCCCTGTTCCTCATCCCCCTGCACTGCTTGGGGGGAGGAAGCAGAGAAAATCCAGAGTGAAGGTGAGTCTGGGAAGAAGCAAAGGGTGGGGGGAAGGTGTTTTAGGATGTGGTTTTATTTTTCATTACCCTACTGATTTGATTGGCAATAAATTAAACTAATTTCCCCAAGTCAAGTCTGAAATAATGTTAACAATGTATTAAAATAGGAAGCCTCATATGCTTAACGAAGCCATGGTATTTCGTCCATAAACCTCCAAAACAACATGGACATTTCATATAACCCAGGCAATGTTCAGAAACCATTACAGCCTTTTCTGCATTATATGAACCATGAACTCCTGAATTTTGAGGGCTATGGAAATTTTGCTTTCATTCAGGGAAGTGACTATAATACGTATAACTTTGCCCAACTCATCCAGCTTTTCATTGTCTCAAAGTAACAGATAAAATTGGATATCTAAATTTGACACATGAAGCGGAGGCATTCAGAAAGTATTTTTTCCACCAAAGCTTCCGAACTTAAGTTAGCTGCAACACTTTTAGAATATCACAGAATTATACAGTGGTTTGGGTTGGAAAGGACCTTAAGATCATCTAGTTCCAACACCCCTGCCATGGACAGGGACACCACACGCTAGAATAGGTTGCTCAAGGCCGTGTCCAGCCTAGCCTTGAACACTGCCAGGGATGGAGCATTAACAACTTCCTTGGGCAACCTGTTCCAGTGCCTCACCACCCTCACAGTAAGGAATTTCTTCCTTTATATCCAGCCTAAATCTCTCCTGTTGAAATTTAAACCCATTACCCCTTGTCATCTCTCTACGGTCCCTGATGAAGTGCCCCTACAGCACCCTTGTAGGCCCCCTTCAGACACTGGAAGGCTGCTATGAGGTCTCCATGCAGCTTGGTCTTCTCCAGGCTGAACAGCCCCAATTTTCTTAGCCTGTCTTTGTATGGGAGGTGCTCCAGCCTCATGGCCATCATCCTCATGGCCCTCCTCTGGACTTGCTCCAACAGCTCCATGTCCTTTTTATGTTGGGGACACCAGAACCGTACATAGTACTTCAAGTGGAGTCTCACCAGAGTAGAGGGGCAGGATCACCTCCCTCAACCTGCTGGTCACACTTCTTCTGATGCAGCCCAGGACACAGTTGGCTTTCTGGGCTGCAAGCACACACGCCAGGGTCATGTTAAGTTCCTCATCAACCAACACCTCCAAGTCCTTCTCCACAGGACTGCTCTGGATCACTTCTCTGCCCAACCTGCAGCTGTGCCCGAGATTGCTCCAACGCAGGTGTAAGACCTCGCATTTTGCTTTGTTATCCCTGAATTAGTCCAATTACAGAACTTATAATCAATACCACAGCCTCCTTTTGCTGTACTGAATTTACCCAGACTTCCACCCAGTTTACCCTCCCTCAGAAGCAAAACCAACAGCTAGAATTAACCTTGACTGCTTTCCTGCTTACTATCAGTATGGTTAAGGAATGTTTATTTTTACTTGCACCTGGCCACCTTACCAGCTAAGCAAGGTATCCTTACCTTCCAACTGAGATACATTCACTTACCAAATGGCTAGCCAGCCAAATGACATGCTTGCTGCCTGCTGCTCAGCCATCCAGCCAAGAAAATTTGTTGCTCACCATTCCTTAAGGTGGCTAAGGATGGCATGGTTTAGTGGGAGGTGTCCCTGCCCATGGCAGGGGGGTTGGAACTAGATGATCTTAAGGTCCTTTCCAACCCTAACTATTCTATGATTCTATGACTGTTCATAAACTCAACAAATTGCTTTATTGAACAACACTATAGAATCATAGAATCATGATGGACAGTGGCTTAGCAACTTCATTTGCCAGCTCCTTCAGGACCCACAGATGGATTTCATCCGGTCCCATGGACTTGTATACATTCAGGTTCCTAAGGTGGTCCCGAACAAGATCCTCCCCCACAGTGGGCCCAGGGTCCCCACCCTCACCGTCCCCGCGTCTGCCTTCCAAGACTTGGGTGGTGTGGTCAGAGCATTTGCCGGTAAAGACTGAGGCAAAGAAGTCATTAAGAACCTCAGCCTTCTCCAAATCCAGGGTAGCCAGTTCTCCCGATAGCTTCTGGAGAGGACCCATGGTGTCCCTAACCTGTCTTTTATTGGCAATGTACCTATAAAATCCCTTCCTATTATCCTTAACATCCCTAGCCAAGTTTAATTCTAAGTGGGCCTTAGCTTTCCTAACCTGGTCCCTAGCTTCCCGGACAACATCCCTGTATTCTTCCCAGGTCGCCTGACCTTGCTTCCACCTTTTATAAGCCTCTTTTTTCCTTCGAATTTTCCTCAGCAGCTCCTTATCCATCCAAGGAGGTCTCCTGGCCCTCCTGCTGAACTTCCTTCTAGTTGGGATGCATCGCTCCTGAGCTTGCAGCAGGTGAGCCTTGAATATCAACCAACAGTCTTGGGCCCCCCTGCCCTCTAGGGCTGTATCCCATGGAACCTTACTAAGCAGGTTCCTGAAGAGGCCAAAGTCTGCTCTCTTGAAGTCCAGGGCAGTGAGCTTACTGCACGCTCTTCTCACTGTCCTGAGGATCTCAAATTCAACCATCTCATGATTGCTGCAATCAAGGCTGCCCTGGAGCGTCACATTTCCAACCAGCCCTTCCCTGTTGGTGAGGACAAGGTCAAGCATGGCACCTCTCCTTGTCGGCTCCTCTATTACTTGCAGAAGGAAGATGTCTACCACACAATCGAGGAACCTTCTGGATTACTTGTGCCGGGCCGTACCATCCCTCCAACAGATATCAGGGTGGTTGAAGTCTCCCATGAGAACAAGGGCCTGCGAGCGTGAGGCTGCGCCTATCTGTCTATACAGTATGTAACCAACCAAGGAGCTATGTAACAGTGAGTCAAACTTTCATCAGGACAGATTATGTTTGATGTCCCTCTATCATAACTTTTGGACGGCTCCAACACAGAGAAATGGCATAAGAACCATCTACTTACTGTCCTCAAGGACTATACTATAGTTATGTGAAAGGCAAGCACCAGCTGCCCAGCAAAAAATTGTTTTCTATCAAGCATCATACAAAGATATTTGTAATAGATTTTACTTTATAGGGAAATCTACAAAACAGAAAGAATACAAATTGAATTAGTAAGTGACATGGTGATATCGATACATAAACATTAGGATGTACATTTTCATGATACGTCACTGTCCTGACAAGTCCAAAAAAGCATGAAAAAAAATTCTAAACAAACCTGCTGGAGCTACGAGATCTTCTTGAAGAGCTGTAGATTCTTGGGGGTGTTCTGGATCTCTTATCGCTCTTCTTTTTATCATCTCTCTCTTTTTCTCTTTTGTGTTCCTTCTTCTCTTTATCCTCATCTTTTTCCTTTCCTTTATCTCTGTCATTCTCTTTGTCCCCTCTTTCCTTGTCTCCCTCCTTGTCCTTAATCTTTTCTCTGTCCTTCTCCCCCTCTTCATCAACCTCATCTTTTTCCTTGTTCTGGTCTACCTCTTCCCTGTCTTTTTCCTTCTTATCTTTGTCCTTTTCCCTGTCCTTATCCCTGTCTCTGTCCCTATCCTTGTCTCTGACTCTCTCTCTGTCTTTGTTTTGTTCCTTCTCTCTCTCCCGGTCCTTCTCCTTGTCCTTATCCCTGTTTCTCTCTTTATTTCTTTCTCTTTTCCATTCTTTGTCCTGGTTTCTCTCCTTCTCTTTGTCTTGGTCTCTCTCTTTCTCCTTTTCTTTGGCTTTTTCTTTTCCCTTGACCTTTTCTTTGTTTCTTTGCTTGTCCCTGTGAAAAGTCAAACATAAATCCATTAATTCATCTTTGAACTTTCCAATAAAAATTACAACTAACTTTTTATCACACACTAATTGTTCAAGAGAAAAATATGTGTTTCTGTTGATAAAAAAAAAAGTAATTATTCAAAATTTTAATTTTCCACCCTTGTTCACCACGAGGGAGAGGCTATATAGCTAGTGAGAGGTGTCCCTGCCCATGGCAGGGAGGTTGGAACTAGATGATCTTAAGGTCCTTTCCAACCCTAATCATTCTATGATTCTATTCTATAAATAGCCTTAAAGTGCTTGGAAGTTCAGCATCAATTAACATAACAGATATATGCGTTTTTGCATACAGCAGTGTATGGCTATTATGAAATAGCCAAAGGCAAAAATAAAAGTTCACGCACAAAAGCTTTAGACATGTTCTCAGAACGCAGGAACAAGTTCAGCCTGAATCCAATCTATATCTGTTGAGAAGGTTGAAGCAGCAGCATCCGCTTTTTTGTGCATTGCAGAGACTACACAGAACATACATAATCCATTGGTTAAAGTCCAACAATTAAAGTTACTTATTTTTTATCAGCTTGCATGTTGGCATAAAATGTAGACTAGACTTTAGTATCAAAGTTTAAGTACCTTAGTGTTGTGGTTTAACTTCCCCGCACCATATGAGTTACTATGAAGAAAATTAACTATATTCCCAGCCAATACCAATACACTTGGCATAAAAATTTACTTTCCATTACTTCGTCCCACAAACAAAGCTGAGGGACAGGCTAAAGCATTTAGAAATTCCATCCTTTGCCATCACCCAAAATGACTGTTAAATTTTTTCTTTATTGTTTTTCAAAAATATTGTACTGCATGCTAAGAACAACAGTATGATTTCTTAGGAATGGAACTCACCGAGAATGACTTCTTGATTTCCACCTTTCCCTAGATGTAGACTGTTTTTTCAGGGGGCTTCTGGATCTAAGTCTGTCCTTGTGTCTCGAGAGCGATCTGTTGCCAGATCTACTTCTATACAAACAACAAAAGAAGAAAAATACTTTAATATTGAAACTTTATGAAAATTAGGTCAACCAAGGGGGGGAAAAAAAACCAACCTCCATACAAATCTTGTCTCACTACATAAAATTATATAGAGTTACACCTCAGTAGTATACTGCCTACCAACATTTTAAGCTTCACCAGGTGCACATTCTCTCCATTGAAACAATGCACCATTTACGTAATACTAATGCTTCATAATAACTTTCATAAATATTCTGGAAAATACAATTTCATATCATATTAGGATAACCATCTTTAGTAAATCTAGTGCATAAAAGCTACTAGACAATTTCTAGCAGCTGTAAAAATTAGTCACATTTTTCTTCCTTTCCAGGCCCAGTCACTTATTGCAGTCTTGGTTAATGAAGAAAGATGGCTTTAATTGGCCTCTTTGTTCTCCAGACTTACAATTAAATTCAACTTGAAAAAAAATAAAAAACAAACCTACAACAAAAACAAAGCCAAAAAAAAAACCCACCAAAACCAAACCAAACCAAACAAAAAAAAAAAAAAAAAAACAAAAAAAAAAAAAAAAAAAAAAAAACAAAAAAACAAAATAAGAGCCCTAACATCTGTGGTTCAGCATTCAGTCAAGTTACCTTCTCAGTTGAAAGGATATGTTAAGCATGGATTTGAATTATTACAGTTCTCAAGAAAAGGAATGAGCATTTACTACACAATAAATAAGGAATGTGAATAACGTGCAGATACTCCAATAGAAATCCAATTAAAGTCTTCTGATAGACATATATAGTATAGTCCCAGATTTGATGAAGAAAACAAGACTTAGAAATTACTATACTCTTTCCCAAAATATTCCCTATATTTGGAAGTCCCCTAAGAAAAGAAAAATAAAAAGCTGAATTTGAACATTAAGTTTCAAAAGAACACATCATTGGATACTTTGCCTGAGAGGTTAAGGTATGATGAAGTTGAACTTGCCAAAGACAGAAATTCATGTTTTTTACTCAATAAATCCTGAAGAACCGGGAGATACAAAAATATACCAGCTCCACTGGTCTGCTGCAGCTCAAGACACAGAGTAAGATATACCGAGAGGCAATAATTTTTTACCTACAGCTTTGCTCCACGTATCAGTGTAGAAATACAAACTAATTACAGGGGAAATGAATTACGATTTAGTCTAAATAAGACCCTGAATAGATTTTATATCATAGAAATGAAAGCAATTTAGGGGTTTTATAAAACACTAAAACAGGAAAGTGGTAAGGACAGTTTATTCTTAAGGATGAAGTTGCCTCAATAGAGCAGACTGGCCTTTTTTCAGCTTGTTCTCAAAACTGACAGTAACAGTGGTAAAACCATTAAAAAGAGAAATATAACTACTGACAACTGTTTAAAGCACAGGTTTCTGCAAGTAAAAAAAAAAAAGGCAAATTTATCTTCTAAAAATCAATTTGGCTTGCATAACTACAAAATAGCACTGAGATTACTGCAATGTTACATAAAAAAAACCCAAACGTGTTTTTCAGTTACGTCCTGAGTTGGAGTAACAGAAGAGAAGCAAGCAATAAGGAAATGAACAAATTATTCTTCTTGCATTACAAAAGTACCCAATGTTGTAAAGTCATTACATAACATGTACTGTGTAACACTAGTATAAAACTGAAGCCTGCACTTGGATCATATTTGTTTGGTAGCATGACTGATGCGGTGCGTCCTTACGGAATCACAGAATAGTTAGGGTTGGAAAGGACCATCATCAAGTTCCAACCCCCCTGCCGTGGGCAGGGACACCTCACACTAAACCATGTCACCCAAGGCTCTGTCCAACCTGGCCTTGAACACCGCCAGGGACAGAGCATTCACAACTTCTTTGGGCAACCCGTTCCAGCGCCTCACCACCCTCACAGTAAAGAATTTCTTCCTTATATCTAATCTAAACTTCCCCTGTTTAAGTTTTAGCCCGTTACCCCTTGTCCTATCACTACAGTTCCTAATGAAGAGTCCCTCTCCAGCATCCTCATAGGCCATCTTTTCTGTATGTAAAAGAAATCTAGCTGCCTTGTTAAAAGACAATGGATGAAAGAATGCAACAGTGCTGTTGCTGCAGCAGACAACACTCACCTTTTTAAAGTGTAAGCTACCAAATGCATTGAGGAGGTTTTCTGTTGGATGGGTTGGTCTGGTTGGGTTTGGCTTTTTTTGACACTTAATGGAGCCAAGTATCTTCAGATTGATTATGTAGGTTATCAGAAGATATTAATGACATTGAACCATTTCAGGAAGCATTTGTAAGTCTCACATACGAAGACTGTCTCATTCCTGGAAATGACCTTAATGGCTAAACTTTAAGGGTGATCTAGTAATTTTATTCCCTCCTATCTTGCAAAGCCTATATCCAAACTGAACAAATTAGCAAAGCCAATGAACTCTGAAGAATTAAAAACTGCCCTTAAAGCCTTTTTCTTCTGTTAAAAAAAAAAAATAATAAATATATAGCTTTACATTTACAGTACAGTAAATAAAAATACTGCATTTGTTAATTAGATGTTTAGAAGACGGCAGGAACTTTCTACTAGCAAAACCAGCCAGCCTATCTGCTCAGGGTGTTAACAGTAAGCCAAACGTTGCATCCACAAAACACAGATAACTTTCTTTTTCAAATCAGAGGTCACAAAAGTAAATTATGCTACATGGCACAATAAGTACCTTTTAGCATGTTTTACACAAAACTAATCCTGAAAACATTTAGCTTTTAGAGGGAAAAAGTATTTGTTCAGAGACAAAGTTCCTAGTTACTTTGATCTGGTCAGTATAAGTTACTAATCTTCTCTACAGGGATACTCATCTCATAACTCAGTAAGAAATCTCAGTAACCACCACCACTCAAAGACACCCCAGTATGATCTCTTAGTCTAAAATAAAAACCATACCTACCTGTGTTTTGAGTGTGACCTTTTCCTTCTAGATCGGGATTTTGAGCTAGACCTGGATTCTGAACGAGAATGGGAACGAGATCGACCACCTTTTCTTTCACTGCTCTTTCCAGACTCTGAGAGGAAAAAAACACTTTGCAGTGTAAGCTCAGAACATTTAAACATCCCAGTTAACAATCTGGCACAAGTGGAAAGTACCACACATATAGTGCAAGGGGCCTACGCTTTGCACATCTTCCTTCTTTGCAAATATCCTTCAGAAACATCCAAGAAAGTCATTGCATATACTCGTTGAGTGCAGCCATCCTGCAGCAGTACACACAAACCAGATAATTATAAACAGCTAGCTCTGTTAGGAATGAGATTTATGTTGCTGCCAAAATGCACAAGATTACAAGACGTTCTCCTCCACTATATTATTTAGCTACTTTTTTTTTTAAATAACCTCAGAAGAATAAATTTAGGGGGCATAATTTTGAAAACAAGAATAAAATGCAAAGAATAATTAGTACTTTTTATACTTTTAGATATTCCAACCACTGTACAAATACTGATATTCTATTCCTCAAACACTGTTTTGGGGGAAGAAGGGATGAAGAGAAGGGGGTGAAAAAGTTCGATCCAAAGGCCAGAAAGTCAGCAGAAAGCTTACCAGCAACCTCACCAGACTTTGGTTCAGACTCTAAAAGATTAATATTCTGCTGCTTAAGACTGAGGAAATGTTAGAACTATTTTTCTCCCAACCCTGAAAAACAACAGAAAATACTCCTCCCCCCCCCAAAAAAAAAAAAATGCAAACAACAAACAAACCCCCCCAAAAAAACCCAGACCAACAAGTGCTCAAGATCCTTCACTATCTGAACTACATAAGACAATGTCTAGGTTTATTAGTTAGAATGAAAATCTTGCTGAAGGAAAACAGAGGATTTCAACTGCAAGTTTAACAAGTTGAGGATTTTTTATGCTGTGGTTTTAAAATCAGTTTAAGTCGGCATAAATCAGCACTGAAACATCTGTCTAACAACTCAACCCACCAACACCTTCCTCCTCGACCTGGCAACTTCAGTGTTAACAGGGATCAGGGAACCAATCTGGATGAAAAAGAAGTCCATTACAATGTGTTAAGTTTTATCCCAGAGTCTTTCTCTGATCCCATTTGCTATGAAAATGCACATAGTCTTGAGCCAGCATGAAAAAGAGCATAGCACAGTGACAAAATTAACATGCTGAAGCATAACACTGCCCCTTTCAGCAGCATGCTAGCTCCCTCTGATCATGAAACTATGGCATTTAATGGGTGCTAGAGGAGAACAAAACAAAATATAGAGCAGTTTTAGGTTTGTATGTACTTTGACATTTAAAAGCACCAACATTAGGTATTAATTTAGTATTGACTTTGTATTTTAGAAAACATTCAG
Organism: Amazona ochrocephala; assembly: GCA_039720435.1. Lineage (NCBI taxonomy): Eukaryota > Metazoa > Chordata > Aves > Psittaciformes > Psittacidae > Amazona > Amazona ochrocephala. The sequence goes on from CM077908.1 coordinate 27,723,862, forward strand.
TGAGCATGTATCTGAAAATAAGATATGATGAAATAAAAAGTCAGCTTCATTCCATTGCTTTGTTGCATGAAGGCAATTTTGATTATTTTCCTTTGTTTTCACCCAAGCATGCTGTTCACCTTTGAGTACCATATTCCTGTGTTTGAAAGCGCTCTTAAAAGCACGTGCCAAGGTGCACATAGAACATGTCTGCTAGGTAATGAGCATAATATACCTACCTGGCTCAATAGCAGCAGATATGAAAGACTGGGCTTCCCTTACTCTCTTCATCACTTCTTCCAGTTCCTTGGCAGCAGCTTGTGGTGTCATTTCAGGAGGCTTCACTATTGCATTATTGGAGTGATTTATTCTAAATTAAGGAAAAATAAAACATTTAACTCCAAAACTCTTGATAAGGGAAAATGAAAACCCAAGAATGAAAACACCTTAACTTCCACATATGACTAAACACGTTAAAGGTCAGCAAAACTACAGACTTTTCTTAACACTCCTATGTTCTAAGTGCCTGAAATGCCTCTTACCACTTTCAAATCTTACCACTTTTAAGTAAATACAGCACAGTATTTCTGTGTTAAAATATTTCTAGTAGAATTCTAGAAATCTGTTTCTCTATTTCAAATCAAATCTCTACATTAAGACCTACTAATTACACACAAATCATATCTAAACCTTAATTAGCACCAGGACCTTGCATATTCTCTCACTGTTACGGCTTTCAGTAACTCAAGATTAGATGTAGAAATATTTTACTTGATGCTACCCATATTCTTCTTGGAGAAAGTTAGGCTCAACCTTGAAATTGGAATTCATAAAAGTGTTTCATTTTACTAACAATAGATCCTTATATTGAAAGATCAACCAAGCCAAGTGCAAGGTCCTACACACCTGGGTCGGGATACAGCTACAGGTTGGGCAGAGAAGAGATTCAGAGCAGCCCTGAGGAGAAGGTCTTGGGGGTGTTGGTTGATGAGAAACTTAACATGAGCCGGCAGTGTGCGCTTGCAGCACTGGAAAGGGTTGCCCAAGGAAGTTGTGAATGCTCCATCCCTGGCGGTGTTTCAAGGCCAGGCTGGACAGAGCCTTGGGTGACATGGCTTAGTGTGAGGGGTCCCTGCCCATGGCAAGGGGGTTGGAACTAGAAGATCCTAAGGTCCTTTCCAACCCTAACTATTCAATGAGTCGATGATTCTATGAAAGAATATTCACAGCAGTTTCCTGCACATCAGAGTCATAAACGTATAAGGATACTAAAAACATCTCTCATTCAGTATTCATACGGATAATTAATTTCTTACTTCAGCGGCCTGTCTCCAAACATAACTCCATTAAAGGCAAGAGCTCGAGGTACAGAAGTTTGGTCTGCAAATTCCACAAAAGCAAATCGTGTTGGTTGTGTCTCATCACCTGCCATTCGCACAAATTTGACTTCTCCAACTTGCTTAAAGAATTCAAGCAGCTGATCTGCTGTTGTAGTCTAGAAAGGGTCAAAATGCTCAGATGAATTAAAACATATAATGAAAACCACTTAACCAACATATCAGGTAATCTATGAACTACAGATTTTAGAAAAACATCTCACAGGCAACATGAATTTGGTAATGCTCACTTCAGATTAACAGAAGGAAAAAAAACCCAAACTTTTTCTCTTAAAGAATATGCTATAATTTAAAATAGTGCAACCACAAGCCCTGAAGTCCTACATCAAGGTTAAAAAAGCACTTGCACAGGATTTTGTATTTTTCAGGCAGCTCATTTGAAATAACTGATGAGGAATTTCCTGATACACCTATGTCCAAAATAGTGACTGTAAATTTTGATCAATTCAAAATGAAAAAAAAAAAAAAAAAAAAAAAATCAAATCCAAACAACATTGCAAGACTTCACTTTTATCTGTTTTCCTACTGGCTTACAGCTTTATTTTATTGCAATCAACAGTACTTTTACACTCTAGTAGCTAATTTTGCAGACAAAAAAACCCAAAATCAAATACTGCATCCGTCAAATCAATTTGCTTTTCAATTAATTCAATCAACTGATAAAAAAAACAAAACAAAACAAAAAAAAAAAAACCCACACAAAAAAACCCCACAAAAACAAAAACAAAACAAATTTCTGACAGACCTAACTTTCCTGTCACGGAAAATCAAAGGTTTTTATGCTAATTTTGCAACTTCTACTAGGACCAATCATTTCTTCTTACTGTACTTAACAACTGCACAGTGCTGTGGGGGACAGCTACCATGACCTCACAACTTCTGAGGCACTGTTCAGCTAACACAACCCAGCTGGACATTTAATCAACACACACAATCGTAACTATGTTTCTTGAATTCTGCTACAGTGTGATTTCTCCGGTATCCTGCTAGAATGAATTCCAGAGTCTGGTCTTATCTGGTTGGCAAAGGAGCGTTCAGAATAAAATGTAAGACTATAATTCAGAAATTACAGTTCTGCATCTTCTATCAGTATTATTGTGAATAAAATAATAATTAAAAAAAGCTACCTGTGAATTCAAGTTTCCAACATAGACCGTTCTTCTAATTTCATCAATTTTGGATGGGTCCACATTCCCCATAATCGGTGGCTGTGGTATTTCTCCCAGTGCTGTAATGTTAGGGTCCAATGCTGCTGCTGGTATAGCCCCAAAATTGCCAAGTGAAACACCAAGCTGAAAAACGCAAAAATAGAATATACTTTGAGAAGCGAAGCGCTGGCGGAAGGTACTTCACTCGTTAACACTTGTCTGCCTCGTGTGTTTCTGTAAAAATAAACCTAATGAATATAGGCAAGACTTTAAGGTCCCAGCTGAATACTGTATTGGTTTTATGTGGCAATGTTCTGGTAGCAGAGAAGAGGACTACAGGGGTGGCTTCAGTGAGAAGATGCCAGAAGCTTCCCCCACATCACTCAGAGCCGGTTCCAGCCAGCTCCAAGATGGACCTGCTACTGGCCAAGGCTGAGCCAGGGACAGTGTGTCCTGGGTCCAGCAGTAGCAGTCATTTTTCTCCTTCCTAGTTGCTGGTACAGTGCTGCGTTTTTGACTTTCAGCCTGGGACCAACACTGATAACACCGATGTTTTTACTTGTTGCTAAGTAATGTTTTACTCCGATCAAGGACTTTTAGTCTCATGCTCTGCCAATGAGGAGGGGCACAAGAAGCCGGGAGGAAGCAGAGACAGAACACCTGACCCAAACTAGCCAAAGGGGTATTCCATACCACAGCACATCACGCCCAGTATATAAACTGGGGGGAGTTACCCAGAAGGGCCAGATCGCTGCTCGAGTCGTGCTGGGTATCAGTCAGTGGGTGGTGAGCAATTGTATTCTCTCCCCTTGTTATTTCTATTATCATTATTTATTATTGGTGGTAGCAGTAATAGTTATGTGTTATACCTTCGTTACTGGACTGTTCTTATCTCAGCCTGTGGGAGTTACATTCTTTCGATTCTCCTCCACATCCCTCTGGGAATGGGGGGAAGAAGGGGGGGAGTGAGCGAGCAGCTGCATGGTTCTGAGTTACCAGCTGGGCTTAAACCTCGACACAGTGGCAGCACCTCTGGGATAACAAATTTAAGGAGAAAAAAACACTGTACAACTGCGGCCAGAGAGAGGAGCGAGAATATGCGAGAGCAACGACTCCACAGACACTAAGGTCAGTGAGGAAGGAGGGGACAAGGTGCTCCAGGCACTGGATCAGAAGTTCCCCTGCAGCCCATGGTGAAGGCAGATGTGCCCTGAAGGAGGCTGTGACCCCACAGAGCCCATGCTGGAGCAGGCTCCTGGCAGGACCTGTGTCCCTGGGGGAGAGAGGTACCCATGCTGGAGCAGATTTGCTGGCAGGACCCATAAATAACCTTCTATAGTTAAGATTATCTGTGTGCTATCGGTTACTGTCTTAATCAAAGTGGTCTGGCCAGGGATGCAGCATATAAATCAGAAAAAAAATACTAGCTTGAATTTCTAATGCTTACAGTCAATTAAGTAAGATACCTTCAAACAATGTTAATATCCTTATTTTTTTTGCTACAAGTATAAGGAAGTGAATATGGAATTGCTTATCCACAAATGGATAACGTACTGCTGAGGCCTTGCCCAGCAAGGAAGAAGGGAATTTGCAGTGACCAGGGCCAATTTGTTTCATAACTGACATCAGTCTATCAAAGGGACAGATAAAGTACCTTTTGAATAAACATATCACGTAAGATTAATTACAGTTGAAACGTGAAAGATATTAAGTGTAAGACCTTTCCCTACAAACACAGTCACTGCCTAGACAATGAGGACAATGCAACTCATTCTTAGAACCGAGAATTGAAATTTCGCCTGGGGATTGATACTTAAAAAAAAAAAAAAAAAAAAAATCACTACTAAATTGGGATACTGAGTTCCTGGTTTGAATTTTATTTTCTCCACCAAAAAAAGCAACTGCCTTTCCAGCAAATGAAGTTTCTAACGGATGTTACAGATTCTCAGAGACACCAGTAATTATGGGTTTTATCATATAACAAGTGAAAAACTACTGTCTTCACTTGAAATCATCCTTTTATTATTATGCAGAGGGTTGTACAGCTTGACTTCCTCTTTGACAGCCTAAACTTGACAGATAATTTATTAAAGATGCATATAAAACCAAAGTGAATTTACCTTAAAAGGGAAGTTTAGAAACAAATGTCTCTACTGCTATTACATCACTTCTGTTTAGTATCTTCATTGATGATCTGGATGAGGGGATTGAGTGCACCCTCAGCAAGTCTGCAGATGGCACCAAGTTGGCTGGGAGTGTTGATCCGCTGGATGGTAGAAAGGCTCTGCAGAGGGATCTGGACAGGCTGGACTGATGGGCTGTGGCCAATGGTATGAGGTTCAGCAAGGCAAAGTGCTGGGTCCTGCATTTGGGCCACAACAACCCCATGCAATGCTCCAGGCTTGTGGGAGAGTGGCCTTAAAGCTGATTGGTGGAAAAGGACCTGGGGGTGCTGACTGATGGCCAGTTGAACATGAGCCAGCAGTGTGCCCAGGTAGCCAAGGTCAACAGCATCCTGGCCTGTATCATCAATACTGCGGCCAGCAGGGCCAGGGCAGTGATCTTCCCCCTGTGCTTGGCACTAGTGAGGCCACACCTCAAATCCTGTGTTTAGTTCTGGGCCCCTCACTACAAGAGAGACATTGACGTGCTGGAGTGGGTCCAGAAAAGGGCAACAAAGTTGGTGAAGGGCCTGGAGCACAAGTCTGATGAGAATCAGCTGAAGGAACTGGGAGTGTTTAGTCTGGAGAAAAGGAGGCTCAGGGGAGACACCTTCTCACACTCTACAGCTACCTGAAAGGAGGTTGTAGCTAGGTGGCTGTGGGTCTCTTCTCCCAAGTAACAAATAATAGGAGAAGAGGAAATGCCCTCAAACTGTGCCAGGGGAGGTTTAGACTGGACATTAGGAAGCATTTCTTCACTGAAAAAGTTTTTAAGCACTGGAACAGGCTGCCCAGGGAAGCTGTTCAGTCACCATCCCTGGAGGTATGTAAAAGCTGTGTAGATGTGGCACTTAGGAACAAGGTTTAGTGGTGGACTTGGCAGTGTTAACAGTTGGACTCTATGGTCTTTTCCAACCGAAATGATTCTATGCCCATGTTTCATTAGCAACAATTATGCAGCAGAACCATGAGTAAGCACTTTTTTTTTTCCCCAAATACGTAAACTATTGCTTTGCACATCAATGAGGGCAGTATCGCCTATTTTAAGACAAAAAAAGCTAACATTCTCGTGAGCTAAAAATTATTTTCAAAGTCATGCAATGTCTCTTCTACAATGATAGCTATGAACCATTAAGAGAATCAGCCTAAACCTCTAACTGATGACTTGGGCCCCACTGTTTCATTATATAAGTTGTAGACTAAAACAGCTGTTGGAGCACAAGCTTCAGAAAGGATGCTGAATTTTGTGCAGGTTTTTTTTAGAGGAAAACCAGAAATCAAACAGGGACTGACTTTTACTTACTGCAGTCAAAGGGGTTGGTGTAGGTATAGGAAGCAACCCTGCACCAGGCATCAGGCTTGTCATAGCAGGAGCAGGCGCTAATAGAGAAAGGGCTTTGGCTTCATCTGGGATTTTACCTGAAGAAGCAAATGAAAGTGTTATGCAGAATTGGAACACAACACAGATGTTACTCTTTCTATGATTTTACAATTACCCTCGCATTTAAAAGACATAATAGATAAGAATTAATCTATCTACCAGATCCTTACAAAGAAGCAAATATGAATTTAAGTATTTCCTTTTACCCTGCCTCTAACTAGGAAAAACAAAAGTGAGCAAAACTTCAAAGACTAGCAGCCTCATTAATGGCTTATTATTTTAAAAACTGAATAATGTATACAATTATTTAACACTTTGAGCTATGGGTCACCTGTACTGGAAACTTAATGTTCATGAACCAAACGATATCAAGCATGGACGTTTTCCCAGGGCGGTGTTTTCACGGTGATCGAAAGTTGTTTTACACATGACAACCGATCATGTTGGCTGCATCACTAATAGCACACAGAACATCAGATACAGAAAAGAAGAACATTTTTTTTAAATTTAATCCCCAGAGATGGCAAATAACCAAATCAGTTAAAAAAAACCAAAACCAAAACAAACAAACAAACCAAACAAAACCAAACCCAAAAACCAAGAAACTAAGGGGTAGGAAAACAAAGTATGTGCTAACTGAAATTAGTGTGCATTTCTCCCCCTCTGATGTTACCTACTTTTGATGTAAAATTAAATAAAAATAAAAAAATAAAATTGAAATAAAATAAAAAATAAAAATCAAACAAAACCAAGCCAAACAAAAAACCCAAATAACCCCAAACCAAAAAAAAAGACAAAAAAAAAAAAAAAAAAACACAACACAATTTCACACACACCCACACATCCCCAACCCCCAAAACTGCTGTGACTCCACACAAGACATACAAGTGAAGTTGGGAGTAAAGGTGGGGATGGCAAAAAAATTCTGATTTGTACTGTTTTATATCATAGATAACTGTGAAACTTTGATAAATTAGCTTCAAATATACTGAGATTTAAGAAAATCATAACTGAACAGCTAAATAAGCTATATTTTTCTAAAATATTTATTTCCTACCATTTCAACCGTATTATGTTCTCCATCATGCTAAAAGTTTAAGTAATACCTAATCTGAACTAAACACAGATTTCTGCTAAATGAACCCAGCCTAAAAATCTTCAAAAATAAAAAGATGCAGTAGTTAATTACAAATACAATTAAATGTATGTATTAAATTTGAAATGCAAAGGGATTTAAACTGGTACAGACATTAAACACTGAACTGAAAAACTACAGAAAGAAGTTCTAATTATACTAGGTATCTATAATCTATTCAAAATTACTGGCAGTAGCTATACATATGGTATCCAACTGAGCCCTTTGGTACTTCCCCATGCACTTTAATAAAATAAATGCTTTTATTTAAACATTGTTTTAAAAGTCAAGGTATATACAAATACTGTGCCAGTGGCTTTTACTGCTTTGGTTCAAACTGTAAAACCCCTAACTTCAGGATTTAAAATTTAATATATAAATATTGTTATCAAAAACCAAAACATAGCATGTTCTAAAACACTCTGCAATTTTAGCTACAGGTGTCCCAGTAAACCCCATGGGAATCAAGTGTTGCAAACCTGTTCTACAGATCTGCAGCAAGGACTAGATTATAGTTGGATATGACCAAAGGACAAAACAAATATACATAAAAATTAATTAATAAGTAGCATGGGTGGAATAGAAAACAACAGTACTCTCTTTCTTTCCTCATGCCTTCTATTTAGATTTATTTAAGTTTTGAGGCACCTTGCTCCTTAACATGTAACAAACCACTTGATTTTGCTATCTAAAGGGGAAAAACAGGAAAATTATTAGCATTTAAGAATTAACTATGCAATGATGTCTTCCAGGGCTTTTATACAAACATGCATGAATCTGAGTTATCATCGCAATATTCAGCACTCTTTACAGGTCTCATTTTGAAGTCAGGCATGCAATGAGAGGTGTACCTCATGAGAATCAGGTAATTTGCCTGACATCCTGCCTACTATGCAGCCGACTAACAGGCTTCCAAATATACAGTTCCAGCAACTGCATGTGCAAACTAGTCATACCATTTTAATCAGTTCTTCTGAAAATCAAAATACTTTGTTTTCAAATGATTGATGAACCACACCTTATCCTGAACAGCCAGCATCTTGCTATTAACTGGATAATCATACAGGTTTCTACAGAATCAACAGACATGGCTCAAGTAAATCCAACGGCTCCTTGCTCCGTAATATACACAAGCATATGCCTAACTTAAGTATACACTTACAGCCAATACAATATACACTTAACCAGATAAAACTCTAAACTTTAAGCATATGGGTTATCTTACTGAAATAACTGGATGTATTTTATTATTCATTTGCTCAAATGTTACTTAAGGAATCAACTGAACACTTTCAGTTAACTAATATAGCAGTTAGAAACATAATAACGTATCTAAATTATGAAGTCAGCAGCATTATTTCCGTAATACTTTGGTCCCTCAACAACGTAATATTTTCTTTTAAATATAAAAACTAGGTGGTTAGTTCCATGCCACAAATATCTGCTTATTTACTTTATTCAAGAATGAGGGTTTATCTCTACAGACAGTACCCTGAATATTTGCCTGTATTTTCAGAGATGTCTTTTCAAAAGATCCCCCTCTAGCTTTTAATATCAGCTCAAACTTTTTAACAATTCTATAGAAAATAAACTGGGCGGGGGAACACACCACAAAAGAAAACCTGAAATATCTTGCAAATTTACTTCCCTGTTCTTTATAGACAGTTTTTAAAAACAATATGTGAAGCCCCCCACCATGTGCTCAGAAGAAACTTTCCCTACTCTTTGTACTGAAACGACATGGTTAATCCTCCTGTCCCCCCAAAACTGCTTCAGCCATAAGCACGTATGTTTCTTTTAAAAGTAATTGCTGTTCACATCTACTCAAAACATAATTAAATATTTTCCTACTTTTTTAAAAAAATCAATGGAACACATAAAAATAAAATTTTTTCTATATGATCCAATTCATGATTCTTATTGTATTTAGCAGCAGAGATTAAAGAGATTACAATTACTGGTAATTACATCAACTGGCACAGCTAAATCCAACAGAGGGCATAAAGTAAACCTCTTCCCAGCTGCAGTTCACAGACTGGTGCATTACCAGAGGGAAACCAATTGGTTCCAATACAGCTGTCTGGGAAGAGCAATGTCTGAGAACTAGACACACCACCTAGTTCAGTTCAGCACTTGTTTCAGGGCTCCTGTTTCACAAGAACTAATATCATTTAGGGACGAGAACCTTCTCAAACACTCCAGTATGAACTGCAGGGCTTCCAAGATTGTGAGATGACACTTTTTTTTTTTTTTTTTTTTTTAACTCTTCTTGAAATAATCACCACTGGAGCATGTAAAAACACAATGCACATACATACATGCACAGAGACTTTTTCAATCTTCCCACAAATAACAGCGTTAAAAGACAATGTGCCACACATAACACATTTCAACCAAAACCTGAGGCTGCATTTGTACTGATGAGTGTTAAACAGTTTTTTCTAAAATCTACGAAAACAAAAGGATGAACTCTTATTGCCACTGACCTCACTGGAGCAAGATTTCATCTGAAGCAAACAAATATTTCATGACATTCAATATTAATGAAACTTCAACTTCAGAAATAATTATTTTAAACTCTTCATATTAGATACAAATCGAAAGCCTTCTTTTAAACAGACCATGCAACCTAAAATAAAGCTACTCTGCTGAGAAAGAATGATTTTGCTTTGTAAAGTTAATTTCTCCAGAAAGTTTCAACTGTCCTTTTCTGAGATAAGCTCATAAAGCATAACATGTAAAAGAATGCATCTTAAAACTGATATATTTTTCACTATTCCAGTCTGACGATGTGCTCATCTATTGAATTTAGATGCTTAAATGCATTCCAAACCAAATTTATCCATAATTCACAGCATAGAACTTAGGTGATCATATTCTAAATTCTGTGTATACCATCCACAAGCAGCTCCAGGTCAACATCAAAATGAAACACTGAAACACTCTGAACCCTTTACAAAATATAATTTTTTCAGAACTGAATTACCAGTTCACAAGTACAAAGGAAAGAGATTTAAGGGGGGGGGGGGGAAGGAAAGAAAGCAAAATAAAATTAAAACAGAGACAGGGCGTCCATCTTCAGCAGGCCAGACTTCGATCTCATTTCCCACATGAAGGTTTCACTTGGCAGCAGGTTTAGTGGCATGGCAAACAATGCCTAACTCAGGCAAGTGTAACAGGTCTGCCTTGGCCAGTCTAGTCATCTAATAATGCACAGATATCACACAGAGAAAACATACAAAACCAAATTAATAGTCAAAATCCATCTACTAGATAATGTGGACATGAAATTTAGTATTATTGGTGTGGCATCTTTAGCTTTCAACCTTTGTGTCCTCAGTGTATAACATTTAAAGAAAAGCCTACTGATCACACAGAAGTCAGTCGTATTTTGACAACTAGCTGTTTAAATTTTAAGTTACATTTTTGTTAAATTGTTTATTAAATGTCACAAAAATAACATTGTTTTCATTGTGTAGCGATTCCCTCCTCATACTCCCTTGATTTAACACTTCTTAAATACACTCCAAATTTCAGATTTTATTCTGGTTTTTAAAACCAAGTTTTCAAAGTTCCATTTTGCCCCTCCTACATTCAATTCAGCACATTAAATGTTTTACTTCTGGCACTATTTGCCATGGATATAATTTAACCTTCCAGTAGAAGATAACCATTGCTACTTTTAAAGACTGTGATACACTCCACTGATTCTGTTAACAATGATACATAGTGAATAAAAAAAGGTGCAGTGTGGTCTCAAAATCCATACTTATAACACAGAATAAATTCCTCAGAAAGTTAAACCTATATGAATTCACATCTGTACAAATTTGTACAATTTAAAATTGGTGATTCTGGTTAAAAGTTACATGGAAATAGCACTCTGACTTAAAAAAAAATAATTTTTTTTGACTTCACAAACCAATCACTCGTTCAGCTAATTGCTGCCTAAATCTCTGTGGGGTCCAGAATGATCTGGAACAGTGACAATTTTTCCACAATACATTTTCTCAGAAATGCCTACTAAGTCAGCTACAAACAGGGTTGGAGCAAGATTTCTTAGAACTTTGGTTTTTATTCTCCTTCAACGCATTGACTACCATCAAGAGACACAGGAAAATGTAGCTTTACCTGCCTGCTGTAATATCACACTTCAGGTGGTGATATCATCACAAGAAAAACACCAGGAAGTGCTGTTCACTCATTAGGTGGCAATCTTCCCTTTCTGGTAGTATTAAGGTCTTTTCAATGAAATGTAAAACTAAGATCCTGAAGAATTTGCAGTCAACTATTTAAGGGCAATTTTTCAATAATAAGGACTCTGGTCTGATACATTTTGCATACCTGAAGCCTCAAAAAAGATTCAAATAAATACAGGAATATCCTCTTTGCGCTTTAAGAACAAGTTCCAAAAATAAACCCAAAAAGCCCACAAAATAAAGCATAAAAGCAACTAAAAATCTAGGCTTCACAAAGACTTGTTAATATGCCCATATTAACAAGGCTACAAGAATAGACAGTATATTGTAGGTCATTTTAGAGCCTATGAATTCTTGGAGACTTGTCAGAGTCTGCTAGGAATACCCCAGAATACCTCTAAAAAAATGGAGTTAAAAAAAAAAAAAACTAATAAAAAACACAACCAACCAACCACAACAGCACCACCCCCAAAAGAAACAACACACAAAAAACAAACCCCAAAAACCAAAACAAATCCCATAAAACAAACAAACAAAAAAAATCACACACAAAAAAAAAAAAAAAAATCCACACCAAGGGCAATACATCAAGATCCAAACTGCAGTGTTCTCAGTGCCAGGAAATTGCCTAATCTCATTCAGTGCTCCACTGACTTCAGTGAGAACTTTGTGTGGGAATAAGCTTACCATACTGAAGGGAACTACTTTACCTTCTTTTCCCCAAAAATATGTAATAACTATGGAAAAATGTATTATTCTAATTAAGGTAAACTAATTTTTTCTAATACTGAATATCGATTAAATCTATATAACTGGGCTTCTCCATTCAATTTTCAATTTTGTTTCAAGACTATTTTTTTTTTAAATGCAATAAAATAACAGAGCACCACATCCTTACATAGAAAGCTTAAAACAATTAGCAGACAGGACAAAGACCAACATTACAGAACAATGTCTAAAATACCAACCTTCTGCACAGGGCACAACTATCAAAGCTCTGTCAATAAAAACTGTGTTAGTTAGATGCTGGGCCACACCAACACTTGATGCTTCACGAAACTTAATATAACATACTTTGGAGGAAAAAGCAAGAGGTGCATTGCTGCAAGATAAAAGGAAAAAAGAAAAAAAACACAACAACAAAACAATTAGACAAATTAAATAATTGTATGCATGCATTTTCAACTATTATTTCTTATTTAAAAAAAATAAAAAAAAAAAAGAAATGTGTTAGATTTCCTGGAAAAGTTACCCAAAAGACATGAGTATAGAAATTTACTAGTTTGCCTACTTACTATGCCACTAAAAAAAAAAAAAAAGCATAGCATAGCCCTTCCTCCTTTTAAATGGAAATTTACATAAGCCAAAATCCCAAATTAACAAGGCTGATTTTCTTTACAAATCTTGCTAAACATCATTCACCAATACATTCCAAATTACTACTGTAAGTAGCACATTTACTCAATGCATTTGTCAAGTAAATAATTTAGTTTAGTCAAACAATAAGCCGTCATTTTTTTATGGGTCCTTCAGATATTAGCCCATATTAACCAATACTCTTAGGCCTTCACAAAAGAAGCTTTGTTAATTCACCAAGATAAAACCAGTTCTTGAGTTCTTGAAAATGTTATGTCTTAGTTCACTAATGTAACAAAAATTCTTATCATCTGCCTTAGTCTGGCATAGTATAGTGCAGAACAACACTGTAGGAGGAATTCACTATTAAGCTAGAATAAGGAAGAAAATTAAAAATATGTATGTTGGGCAATTTGCTTTTCCATTACATAGTACACCAACAGAGACATCAAAAAGCACAATATGTAAACTTTATAACCTTGATCAAAACCAAAGTTTACTTAAAAAAAATAATCAAAAATGTATTCACTAGTTAAGGTTTATACTCTTTATACAAGCAGTTTACTGATATGAAGGAAGTACAGGTGAAGCCTTCAAATACAGAATACAATAGGATACTGGTGGAACATCAGCAAGTTCCATTCAAAAAGAAATAAAATATAAATTAAAAAAAAAAAGCAAAGTAGACAATCATAGGAAATACACTGCATGAACAGTTTAATCCTGACCCTCCCTCAATTGAAACACTTGTCAAATTTCTGGAAGCACCAGAAGCAGCTTAGATCAATCCATCTTGTAGCCCCTCAAATTCCAAGCTGGTACACCCCCAAAGTTGTTACATGGAATTAATGAGGTTTTAGTATTTAAATATGAACTCAGAAGTTTTAGACACATTATTTCATCATACTAATTGCATAAAAAAAATTAGGAACTTAGTCCGAGGCTGGCAGATTGCTAAATTTCTGGTTACCAGAAAGGTAATGTGGACAAAATATCTAGACAGCCATCCAACTTGAGAATGGCAGAAACATTTATGATGGAAAATTTTGTGAAAACAGACATTAAAGAAGCAAAAATTATCAGGGAGGGGAAGAAACATAAATATGAAAGCCAATCTTATGTAATTTAGAAAAACATTTCAAGCTGACTACATTTCTTGTGTCCATTTAGTCTCTTTGCAGTGGACAATGTTTTCAGTTTCAAGCTTTCATGCTCAGGAATAAAATAAATGTATGAAATGGCTTTTGAGCCATCTGCAAGGTCTTGGTTCAGAACACTGTCCTGGGCTCAATTGTAAGTTATTTTTCTCCTTCTTAGTAGCTGGTGCAGTGCTGCATTTTCGACTTCAGTCTGAGAACAATGCTGATAGCAACAACTAAAACAACAGTGTTTTAAGTAATGCTTACTCTGATCAAGGACTTCGCAGTCTCTTATGCTCTGCCAGTGAGGAGGGGCACAAGAAGTAGGAAGGAAGAAGAGACAGGACATGTGACCCAAACTAGCCAAAGGGGTATTCTCATGCCCAGTATATAAACTGGGGGGAGTTACCCAGACGGCCCAGATCACTGCTCCAGTCTGGATAGCAGTCGGTGGGCAGTGAGCAACTATATTGTGCAGCACTTGTGTTTATTTCCCCCCCCCCTTCCCTTAGTTTTATATTCTCTTCCCTTGTTATTCCCCTTATCATTAGAATTAGTAGTAGTTGTAGTAGTAGTTTTGGATTATACTTTAGTTATTGGACTGTTCTTTTCTCAGTCCATTGTATTTACATTCTTTCGATTCTCCTCCTCATCCTGCTGGGAGCAGGGCGGTAGGGGGGAGTGATCGAGCAGCTGCATGGTTCTGAGTTACAGCCTGGGCTTAAACCACAACACAAACTTTCCATTAGAGCTGACAAATAGCTACAACTTTCTCAGTACTCAGCAGAAACATTTGCATGCAATTTGTAATCTTACATATTCTGAAGATCTAGACTTTGCTCACTGCAAAGATTATTTTACTTTAATGGCAACAGATGTATTTTGTTTAGTTTGGGGATGAGGGTGTTTTGGGGTTGGGTTTTTTTGTTGTTGTTTGGGGTTGGTTTACTTTTAAATACACATGCTAGCATTAGAACTGAAACGGCTGAAGATTCTGTGGGTCCAGACTTCTAACATCTCTTGGCTTTTATTGCTAACTCAAAATCATAATTCTGTTCCAGGCAGTTTCAAGCTCCATAAATAATACTTATAAATAGAGCCAGATGAAAGTTTAGTTGTTTTAGGATTTGGGTTTTTTTGTTTGTTTGGTTTTTGTGTGTGGTTTTTTTTTGTGTGATTTTTTTTTTGTTTGTTTTTTTTTGTGTTTTTTTTTTTTTAATACCCCCCCCCCCATATTTCCTGGATTCCAATCACAAAAGCCATCTGAAAAGTATATTAGAAATTATTAACATCAAAACACTGCTACAACGAGGCTCTAAAAACGAACTTTTGGTACAAAGCGTTTTCTGAATGCTAAGCTAATGCAGTTCACGGGAAAATTAATTAAGAGGAGGAATTCTCTTATAAGGAGACCACCTCTATTGAAAACACACAAATACTGCATCTACATCAAGGGAGATTATTAAGATACAAAAGACATAAAATTCTAAAAGGTTTCACAGTAATCAAGTCCTCTCCTTTTACAAAGTGGGCCTCCTAAACTTCCCTAGTAGGTTTCATAAGAAGCCTTCTTTAACACAGAAAAGTCTTATTTTGTTTTAATTCCTTCTGTTACATGTTTTTTTTTACCAATCTTTTCTGAGGGTGAATTGAGGCAGTTATAGTCTTCTTCCTAGGGTTACAATGCACAAAGGCAAAAAAAGCAAGTCCCACATCTCCGATTTTAAGGTTATTATAATCCAGTTTCTTTATGAAAGCAAGAAAACTCAAAAAGGAAATAAAGATCTAAATAATAGTCAGATCTTACTACCATTTTTTGTTTTCCTTTGAAGGGAGACAGTAACATCCATCCCATCCATCTCCCAACAGAACAAAAATCAACCAAAAAACCTAAGAATTCAGAAACCTACGGGGGGGAGGGAACACACACACAAAAAAACCCAAAACAAACAAGCAAGCAAACAAAAAAAAAACCAAAAAACCCAGAGAAACCCACAACCAAATAAAAGGCTACAAAACATCCTTGTAAGAGTCAAAATTTTCTCAGGGTGGTAGTTGGGGAGACAACAGCAGAAATTAATAACCTATCAAAGCAAGATATCCTGAAATAATTGTTCAGATCACAATTGCGCAGGTACCGTTCTATCTGTTAACGGCCCTTCAAACAAAAAGAACTCGTCCCGCAATGCCCAGGCGGCGGGGCCTGGCAGCTGGCTGGGAGAGATTAGAACCTGCGACGCTCCCGCCACAACCACCCACACCTACACCTGGGATAAATCCGAGAAAAGAGAAAGGTGGAGCCACAGAAAAGAGATTTTCATGAAAAAGGGGAGAAACGAGACCAGCACCGGGGAAGCGCTTCATTGCAGCTTGAGAGCACACTTCTCGCCAGGCCTTAGACCGTGACTCAGCGGCGGCAGCCCCAGCCGCCCCCACAAAAACACAAAAGCCACCCTGTTTCCACAGGCCATTCCGAAAATGCCACAATTGCTCCCCTCCTCTGAGCTGGAACCACCATCTTAGACCCAGGTGAAGCCCCTTTCGCCTAACGCTCCTGCCACATACAAAGGGACGGGACCACGTGACACACCCACCCACGCAGGAAACTCTGGTGCCCCCATTCAAGATGGAACATAGGGCCTTATGTTTCTTCCCTCCACTCTCTCGACCCCTCTAGGCCTCTTCCTCATCTCAAGTCTCTATCGCTCCGAAGGCCGATGCGGACCCTACTTACTCCGGGGGATAAAGGCGTAGCTCCTCAATATCTCCCAGGAAGCAGAAAAGAGTCCGCATCTGCGCACTGGTCACTGCCGAGGACAGGTTCGTGACCTGGATGACAGACGTGGGACCTAAAGGGAAGCCGAGAGGCACCCCAATTCCTCCGTTGTTCATCATGGTGGAGTCTGCACGACTGTTCTGCTCGCGGTGGAATCACACACAACCGGAGAGGCGGGCCTGATGACAGAGAAGCGCACGGTGTTTGCCAGAGCGTCTTAACATGTGGGCGCTCTAGCAATGAACTCGACTGCCCCCTGTGTTGGCGGTAATACGGAAAATAAAGAAACCTTTTTCAAAGTTAACAAGATACGGCCCTGATTGAAGGAGTAGGATAACACCATAAATCAGCCAAACAAGGAAATACCAAGATGAGCACAAAGAGAACAAAAACTGGTGACAAATTCAAACAGAAGAGTACTTGAACTTTGAGTGAACCATCCTAATTACCATAATAATCCGCACCTTTCCTTAGGGAAAGCTCCCCTAGCAACTAAACACCTTTCCCACAGAACATGCGCAGTAAAATGAGAGATGCTATGACTAAGTAAAGAGGGGGCACCTTAAGAGCTAATGGAAACGAAGGTGCTTAAACACGACTAAAAGTACTAACTGTTGCTCGGAATGTATAAAATGTTACCGTGTTAACCGAGGCGCGCTGGCTTTGTGGAGCTACCACTTAGCACCCATTTATATGCAGACATTAAATAAATAAATAAATAGCTCGACTCTGTGTGTTAATCAGCTCTTTGTACACTGGGTGAAGAATCCTGACTTCGGGATAACAACGGGAAGTGTTTCTGGGCAGGCAGCCATTCTTCCCGTGTTGGCTGGGGCTCGCGGGGGAGTGGGTGTCCTCTCTCTGCACAGACGTGACGCCGAGCTCGGCCGCAAGGACCCTCCTGAAGTGGGGAGAACCTCTCTTCCCTCTGGTTTCCCAATGAGCCAACCAGGCCGCCGTTACCAGGGAGGAGCTGCATCCGGTACTCCCTTCACGCACACGCTACCCACCCCAGAATGCCGGGGGACTGGATCGCAAATCCTGTAGGGGGTTCAGAAAAGAGCACCACCGGTGCCCTAATAGGTTCGATCCCCCTACGGGCCACTACAAGTACAGCAGCTACACAACCACTGGATGGCTGGAAACATACACTGTGCCCCACGCCACTGCCCGGAACACTATCCTGGGCCTTGAGAAACAGATTTTGTGGCGACACGGCACCCCAGAGAGAATTGAGTCAGACAATGGAACTCATTTCCGGAACAACCTGACAGACACTTGGGCCAAAGAGCATGGCATTGAATGGGTATATCACATCTCCTACCATGCACCAGCCTCTGGGAAAATCGAACAGTACAATGGGCTGTTAAAAACTACACTGAGAGCAACGGGTGGTGGGACTTTCAAACATTGGGATACCCATTTACCAAAGGACACTTGGCTGGTCAACACCAGAGGATCTGCCAACAGGGCCGGTCCAGCCCAGTCAGAACTTCTACATACTGTGGAGGGGGACAAAGTTCCTGTGGTGCATATAAAAAATTTGCTGGGGAAGACAGTCTGGGTTATTCCTACTTCAGGTAAAGGCAAACCCACTCGTGGGATTGCTTTTGCTCAGGGACCCAGATATACTTGGTGGGTAATGCGGGAAGATGGGGAAGTCCGATGTGTACCTCAAGGGGATTTGATTTTAGGGGGAAACAGCCAATGAACTCAATTGTATGCTGTTGCCTGCTATGTAATACTTTTATAGCCCACCAACTAGATGTCTTCAAGTCATCAGCAACTGGCCCTCTGACCGTCATCCCAACAAAGAATGAACTTTAATGAAACCGGATGAGTTCTGCAGTAAAGGAACGATCAGCATCATCAGGCAACGATCCAACACTGCACACAGCCTCCCCTGCTCTGAAGGACTGTTACAAGAGATGGAGCTTGACGTCACGGACCAAATGGACTCAGCAGCTTTGTAGGGATTGGTCCATGCACTGAGGGAAGATCTCTCTCCCTCTGTGTGTGTGTGTGGATGTATATATATATATATATATGTGGTGGTGTATTGAAAATATGGGATCTGAGCATGACGTGAATGGTACGGAATAAGGGGTGGATACTGCCATGGGTTCAGCAGCAGCAGTCATTTTTTCTCCTTCATAGTAGCTGGTGCAGTGCTGTGTTTTCAACTTTCGGCCTGGGAACAGCACTGATAACACCGATGTTTATAGTTACGGCTTAGAATGTTTTGGTCTGACCAAGGACTTTCTGAGTCTCATGCTCTGCCAGGGAGGAGGGGAAGCCGAGAGGAAGCAGAAACAGGATACCTGACCCAGACTGACCAAAGAGGTATTCCATACCACAGCACGTCATGCCCAGGATGTAAAAAAAAAAACTGGGGGCTGGAACCCGGAAGAGTTTTTTTTTTTTGGTTCACAGCTCGGTCGTCGGGTGGTGACAATGATGAAGAACACTAACTTAGTTTTCTAATCCTTTTTCCCCAAAGAATCTTTTTCTTTCTTCGCTTTAGAAGGAGACAATATTGCCTGGCTTTAAGGGCTTAAAATTAGTGCTTGTGATTTTCTCCCTTCTGCCTAAAATCTTTGCTAGGTTTGGGCCCAGGAGGTTTTCAGGAACATGACAG
Source organism: Amazona ochrocephala (assembly GCA_039720435.1). NCBI lineage: Eukaryota > Metazoa > Chordata > Aves > Psittaciformes > Psittacidae > Amazona > Amazona ochrocephala. Next base: position 27,743,172 of record CM077908.1, read on the forward strand.
TTCCATTTTCCAAAGATGCCTGATGGAGGAGGGGCTGGGGGGACTGGGATGCCTAAGTATGCCTAAATAACTCAGTGAGACTTTTCACAGTCCTCTGATCCCCTGTCCTTAATTTTTACTGTAATAAAAGCAGTATCTTTTTATACTGCATTACTTTTTTTTTTCCTCAGCCTTTATATTTCTGAGCCTTGCAGCAGGTTTAGCACAACATAAATGTTAATGTAGTGATGGCATCTGCATTTTTCACTTCTATCATGTTGAAGTCATGCTTTTTCTATCAATCACACTAGTCTTAGCTCAGAAAATCCTGGAATTGTGGGTTGTCCAGTGGAAAAGCAATATGTGAAAATTCTGATTATGACAAATATTTTTTACTCAGTAACATGGTATTGATGCTCTTAGATGTAGTGCTTGGTAGCCTAAAGATCTTCATGATAACCAGGTAAGCAAACTTATTGTTAGGAGACTTCAATTAACTAGAAGAATTTAATGGGTCTGTGAACATGAAAAGCTAGAAATGGATGACTTAGCATAGTGAAAGTGTGAGTCTTGTCGGGAATCTGGGTTTTATTACAACAAAATGTCGCTGTAGTCCTTTTTGCTATTGTGATGTATTCTTCTCCCAGCCTTCTGTTTGCTTTCATGGATCCCAAATGACTCTAGAATCACCTTACAAGCCAAATCTGCCACTTGTTCCTACTAAAATAACATACTGGTTTAGAATCCCATTCTGCAAATTAGAATTCCACAGGAAGTATCGATTGTCTGGGTTCTTTCCTGATGCATTAGTGCCAAACCTTGTTATAAAAGCTACTGCATTATTGTCCTAGAGCACAAAATGTACAAAACACGGTGTTGCGATTAGATGGTGGTCTATCCAGTTCAGGTGAATACTGTGTTTTCAAGAACTCTGTTGTCAGTACAGGGTAGAGTTCCATATTTCTGCCATAAGTCTTGTTCTGGTTATTTTAAGTCTTGTGTTTGTAGTAGGTTTTCAGCCTGTTGCCAATAAAAGCCTTCAAAAGCAGTAGAGAGTGAGTTCCTCATGGTGACTCCTAACACTTTGCTTCTTCCAGTTAAAATATATGTTGAGCTTTAGAAAGAAAAACTCAGAAAATACAAACGTAGATGGAGAAACAAAAATTGGTGCAAATTGGTGGCTTTTCAGTGCATTTTATGTGGTTTATGTGGTTTCTGTGGTTTCAAAGAACAGCTGAGAAAAGTGAATTATACTTCTTAGGAAGTATGTGCACTTCAGAGTTCCACATTCATTACCATGCTTAAGAATATGAAGGGGAACATGATGCTTGGGGCCACATGGTCATGTATAGATGCATTCCTATTGTACTTGATGCAATTTTGGGTGGTTTAATGTTTATTAATTTTTACCCTCAATACAGAATTTCAAATGCTATGGAAGTTTGATCATTCAAGAAGATCTTAAAGAGAAATACACAGATTCTTCTGTATGAAAGGAGATAGAGAGGAGCATGTAGGGCTGTAGGAAACAAAGGAGCACGTGAGCTCTCCTTTGAGTCTGAAATAGAAACAGAAGCAGTTGTTCCCACAACTACAATAAGTGTGACTATTCAAGACATGCAGAGCTCATCTCCATGGCGCACATTACCTGCTGGAGTATGACAAATGCTCTGTGATTAGAAATTGTTTCCCCTAATTGGAATTTGACTTGAGGACTGAAACAGTGTAAACAGAATAATGGAGCTTTGTTGGATAAGGGTGGATGTTAACTGTCAGCAATGTAGAACTGGCAACTGTTTGGACTCTTGAGGTGATTTTGTTTAGGGACTGTAGTGATAGGACAAGGGGTAACAGGTTCAAACTTAAACAGGGGAAGTTTAGACTGGATATAAGGAGGAAGTTCCAGGGCAGCCTTGATTGCAGCGATCATGAGATGGTTGAATTTGACATCCTCAGGACAGTGAGAAGAGCGTGCAGCAAGCTCACTGCCCTGGACTTCAAGAGAGCAGACTTTGGCCTCTTCAAGAACCTGCTCAGGAAGATTCCATGGGATATAGCCCTAGAGGGCAGGGGGGCCCAAGACTGTTGGTTGATATTCAAGGCTCACCTGCTGCAAGCTCAGGAGCGATACACCCCAACTAGAAGGTAGTGCTGCAGGAGGGCCAGGAGACCTCCTTGGGTGGATAAGGAGCTGCTGAGGAAAATTCAAAGGAAAAAAGAGGCTTATAAAAGGTGGAAGCAAGGACAGGCGACCTGGGAAGAATACAGGGATGTTGTCCGGGAAGCTAGGGACCAGGTTAGGAAAGCTAAGGCCCACTTAGAATTAAACTTGGCTAGGGATGTTAAGGATAACAGGAAGGGATTCTATAGGTACATTGCCAATAAAAGACAGGTTAGGGACACCGTGGGCCCTCTCCAGAAGCTATCGGGAGAACTGGCTACCCTGGATTTGGAGAAGGCTGAGGTTCTTAATGACTTCTTTGCCTCAGTCTTCACCAGTAAATGCTCTGACCACACCACCCAAGTCTTGAAAAGCAGATGCAGGGACAGTGAGAATGAAGACCCTAGGCCCACTGTAGGAGAGGATCTGGTTCGAGATCATCTTAGGAACCTGAAAGTATACAAGTCCATGGGACCAAATGAAATCCATCTGCAGGTCCTGAAGGAGCTGGCAAATGAAGTTGCTAAGCCACTGTCCATTGTATTTGAAAAATCATGGCAGTCAGGTGAAGTTCCTGACAACTGGAAAAAGGGAACTATAACCCCCATTTTCAAGAAGGGGAAAATAGATGAGCCGGGGAGTTACAGACCAGTCAGTCTCACCTCTGTGCCTGGCAAAATCTTGGAGCAGATTATCCTGGAAGGCATGCTGAGGCACATGAAAACCAACAAGGTGCTTGGTGACAGCCAGCATGGCTTCACTAAGGGGAAATCCTGCCTGACCAATCTGGTGGCCTTCTATGATGGGGCTACGGAACTGATGGACAGGGGTAGAGCAGTTGACGTCATCTACCTGGACTTGTGCAAAGCATTCGACACTGTCCCGCACAACACAGAAACATAGAATCATAGAATTGTTAGTGTTGAAAAGGACCTTAAGATCATCTAGTTCCAACCCCCCTGCCATGGGCAGGGACATCTCACACTAAACCATGCCACCCAAGGCTCTGCCCAACCAGGCCTTGAAGACCGACAGTGATGGAGCATTCACAACTTCCCTGGGCAACCCATTCCAGTGCCTCACTGTGGCTGTGTAGTTGGGACGGTTAGGAAACAGAAGACAGAAAGAAAGACAGTAAGACAGTGAGACAGTAAGACAGAAAGACAGAAAGACAGAAAGACAGAAAGAAAGAAAGAGAAAGAAAGAAAGAAAGAGAAAGAGGGAAAGAAAGAAAGAGAGAAAGAGAGAAAGAGTAAGAAAGTAAGTTTAAGCAGCAAGTGTCTTTTATTATGAGGAGCTCCTGCTTATATATACTTATACATAGCGTGCTACAATCTCATTGGTCAGGTGTGGCATGATACAAATCTATTGGTCAAGCGTAAAAGAGCATAATACAAACTTATTGGTCAAGCATAACATAAACTTACTGGACAAACATAGCGTAGCATAATACAAACTTATTGGTCAATAGGTTGTTGTTCTATTCATGATTGGTTGCTAATACCTGTTCAAAAATTTTACTAACGTCCATTGTTTTGCCAAGTTCTGCCTTCATAGTTACTCCCCTTATCTGACTCGCTCCTCCAGATGCCTTCTGTTTTCCCACTCAGACACCTCTGGTGCCTCATTTCTCATGGATACACTTTAACCTCTTCGAGACTGAGTTCTAACTTCATGTCTTCAGTCAGGAATCCATGGGCCTACCATAGACCCCCCCACCACACATCACCACCCTTACAGTAAAGAATTTCTTCCTCATATCCAATCTAAACCTCCCCTGTTTAAGTTTGAACCCGTTACCCCTTGTCCTCTCACTACAGGCCCTAATGAAGAGTCCCTCCCCAGCATCCATATAGGCCCCCTTGAGATATTGGATGGCTGCTATGAGGTCTCCACGCAGCCTTCTCTTCTGCAGGCTGAACAGCCCCAACTTTCTCAGCCAATCTTCATATGGGAGGTGCTCCAGTCCCCTGATCATCCTCGTGGCCCTACTTTGGACTTGTTCCAACACTTTCATGTCCTTTTTATGTTGAGGACACCAGAACTGCACACAGTAGTCCAAGTGAGGTCACACGAGAGCAGAGTAGAGGGGCAGGATCCTCTCCTTCGACCTGCGGGTCACAATTCTTTTGATGCAGCCCAGGATAGGGTTGGCTTTCTGGGCTGCAAGCGCATACTGCCAGCTCATGTTCATTTTCTCATCGACCAACACCCCCAAGTCCTTCTCCGCAGGGCTGCTCTGAATCTCTTCTCTGCCCAACCTGTAGCTGTGCCTGGGATTGCTCCGACCCAGGTGTAGGACCCTTCACTTGTGGTGGTAAAAAGTTCATCGGGTTGGCATCAGCCCACCTCACAAGCGTGTCAAGGTCCCTCTGGATAGCATTCCTTCCCTCCAATGTATCAACTGAACCACACAGCTTGGTGTCATAGGCAAACTTGCTGACGGTGCACTCAATCCCACTGTCCATGTCACCCACAAAGATGTTGAACAAGACCGGTCCCAACACCGACCCCTGAGGGACACCACTCGTTACTGGTCTCCAGCTGGACATTGAGCCATTGAGCACTACTCTTTGCGTGCGGCCATCCAGCCAGTTCCTTACCCACCGAGTGGTCCACCTATCAAATTGATGTCTGTACAAATTAGAGACAAGGATGTCATGTGGGACAGTGTCAAATGCCCAATTTATGAGCAGCCTGTGCACGTTCATCGGACTGCTGTTGCTGCTCTTGAGATTCTGACGCCTGATAATTCTGATGCTGACCTGGATAGTCCTTTTGAGCCGGGGCCTGTTGATCCGGAAATGGAGCCTGATTTATATCCCCCAAGATCCTCATGATAAATGGGCAGCTGTAAAGGGAGAAGCGAGACGGATGGGGGGATGCAGATGTATTATGTGCTTTCCTGGTGGTGTATGTGCCAGATCAAGACCAGTGGTGGGAAGGTCTCCTGTATGCTCTTATCAAAGATATCAGGCAAATGGTGATATACAACTCATTTGATACAGTCTCTCTGTGATACACATGTACTAAAAGTTGACAAATGTAAGTATGCTCATGTTTCTACCGACCCTTGCAAAACTTTATAGATACAGCTGGCCACTTCTTCTGACGTAGGCTGGCCACCTGCATCAGAATGAGTGTGCATTTTGGTCAGTATAAAAGCCCAAGCCTCATGCGATGCGAGGGAGGCAGAGCCTCGCAGGGATGCCCACTGAGATGGAGCCTGCCACCTTGCACTGCGATGATGCTATTCGGAGCTGGTTTCCTGATTGTCTTCACAGGGTTGTTGCACCACGTTCTGTACTTGGGAACATGTAGTGGGAGTAATGATTGTCTGGATTTTGTGTTTCAAATATTGTAGTTGTGTGGAGTGTGCTTGTGGGATCCCATATGTGTGTGTGTGCGCGTTGAGGGCAGATAATGTTCTGTGTATTTTTTGTTATCGGGCTCACATACAAGTTTTTAATGGGTAGCAGATTAACATTTTGGGCAAGAAAGGGTTAATGCAAAAGTGCGGTTGCCGGCAGGTATTTATGGTTGCTGCTTTGCCTGCAGGCAGCTGTAGCTGCTGCTGGGCAGGCCGGCATTTACAGCTGCTGCTGAGCAGGCCGGTGTTTGTGGCTGGCAAAGCAGGGGGAGTAACTTCAGAGAAGGAAAAAAAAAAAAAAAAGTTATTTGACAGAGCTCAGTAACCACGTTCAAAAGAAGCTGCCCTCCGATTTGGCTCCCATTGCTCCACCGGTGGAATGGCCAGGATGGACACCGGAGTCGTGGAGTGAAAAGAAAGAAAGAAAGAATGAAAAAAAGAAAGAAAGAAAGAAACAAACAAACAAAACACAACCACCAAAAAACCTCTCCATCTATTGAAGTATTGTGGTGGTTCATAGAGACACCACAAACAAAGCCTAAAGAGGCCTGCAACATGCTGGGCACAGGGGAGGAGTCCTGCTTAGTGTGATTAAAGTAACCTGGGTGTGAATCCAAGACCTGGAGGAACAGATAGATCAGTTGAAACAAGAACTGCTAACTGAAAAAGGGAGAGGGGTAGTGCACCCACAGGCTTTACCAGCCGCCACCCAAGCAGCATCAGGGTGGCAGAGAAAGAAGGAAAAAAAAAATAAAAAAAATGGGCAATGACACAGCAAACTCATTGACTGTTAACACCATGCAATTACTTCTGCAGCTGCTTCACATTCCTTTTTCATCAGAATGCATCTGCTTAAAGGAAACACTTTAACCTGTCTTCTTCTCAAGAACTGATAACCTGGGAGAGGGAGTATATTTGTGTCCTCCTACCTACAGGTCCATGGTGGCTGCCTGCAAAGTTTCTCAAGCCTTGCCATGAGCTGGAGAGATGAGTGGAAAAACCCAATGCCTCAGCTACAGGAGCTGACTGTGGATACCCCAAGCAGAATGAGATAGAGGAAGAGAAAAACTAATGATTGCAAAGCATAACTTGGGGGAAATTGAAAAGCAACAGCTTGAATATGTGTGCTTGTAAAGTAGCTCTTAGTAGAGGCTGTGATTTTGTGTATAAAACCACCTGTACTTACTAGCCAGCTGCTAATAAGAAACTACACCTTGTATTGTATGGATTTGTCACTTGTTAAAGAGATGTTAGAGAATGCAAATTTGCAGCAGCTGCTAGAAAATGCTAAGGCAAAAGGTAGAAAGATTCTAATACGATGGGAGTGTTATAAATCAGGTAATGGAACGAATTAAGAGGGTGGGAGAACATCACTGGTGGAAAATTTTCTTTGACTGGTCCCTCACTGCCACTAGCATCTTCAACATGCTGCTGCATCCTGTAGTGTACATACTGCTAATGTAAATCTGTATGTGCTTTGCCATAGTAGTGACTTGTTACTGGATGAAGCAGGTGAACCTCTGCACTGATAACAAGGTGCCAAGACTGGGTTGGCCTCTGTGTTTGCCACCAAGAAGAACCTTTAGCTCCGCTGTTGGCTGCAACCCAGCAGGCGTTGAGTGGTGGGGACACATGCCATGCCAGACCTTGATGTGAGGGATGGCCTCCCCTGTTATCAGAGAGCCATCCAGAAGAGAAGGGCAGACCAAGCAGCCTGTGGTTGGCAAATGTTGGAGATACGATCTAGTCCAAATCCCCTGCTCAAGTAGAGCCATCTAAAGCAGGTATTATATATAAAACAAAAAAAAAAAAAAGGAATGCAAGGATTTTCTCCACACAGTTAGCAAAAGTGCAATTTCTACTAAATTTTTTAAATTGGTCTAGTTTTGATTCTCTTTCCACAATACAGCGTTTGTGACATCTGACAGATGATTCCTTTCCCAAACCACCAGTTCTATATAAAGACCTACATGATAACGAGTGGAAAGGACCAGAGCCATTGCTGACATGGGGTTGAGGATACGGCTGTGTACAGCTAGTGACAGGACCATGCTGGATGCCAGCGAAACATATAAATCCCCAGAATTCAACAACATAAAGAAACGACAATGACAGAAATCTTTGTAATATCTGTTCTATTATGTGTGACCATGGGTAATGGACAAGTGTACTGGGCACATTTCTTAAATCCCCCATTATTCCAACCTGTTACATGGTGTGTAGGATTCACTGGTATGCCACATGTTATAAAGGTTCAAGTGACTTCAAATCAGACTAATCTTATTGAAATATTGCTGCCTGGAGTAGTGGGTGGTTATGTTAATTACACAGGTCAAGCAGTGATATAGCGGACACAGCAAATTGAAAAAAAACATGCTAGTTGTCGTGGTTTAAGTCTTTATAAACTCACGCAGCCGCTCTCTCACTCACTCACTCCCCACTCTTTCTTTCCCTCCGCTCCTGGAGGGATGGGAAGGAGAATCGAAAGAATGCAACTCCCACAGGTTGAGATAAGAACAGTTTAGTAACTAAGGTAAAACACTAATCACTACTGCTACCACCAATAATAATAATGACAAGAGAAAATACAAGGGAAAAGAATACAATTTCTCACCATCCAATATCAAGCCCGACCACACAGTGCACCCCCACCAGTGCACCCCCCACCCTTCCGGGTCTCTGCTCTCCGTTTCTACCTCCTGGACATGACGTGCTGTGGTATGGAATAATCTCTTTGGTTAGTTTGGGTCAGGTGTCCTGTCTCTCCTTCCTCCCGGCTTCCCCTCCTCCCTAGCAGAGCATGAGACTCATAAAGTCCTTGACCAGCCTAAACATCACCAAGCAGTAACTGAAAACACTGGTGTTATCAGCGCTGTTCCCAGGTCCAAAATCGAAAACACAGCGCTGCACCAGCTACAAGAAGGAGAAAAAATGACTGCCACTGCTGAACCCAGGACACTAGTGAAACAAAAAGGGGGAATGATAGGGGAGACCCCAAATGCACGAATCAACAAAGCATTGTTTGTCTTATATTTTTTAGCATTATTCAGTTCTGATTTACACACAGGCATGAATGTCCCCCCAGTGATTAGGCATTTTTCTGCACTAACCCATGTAGGCCCAGATCTGATACCACGGAAATAACCTGTTATGGTAATGGTAAAGTCTTTGGAAAATCATAACTGGGAAGGTCCTTTTAGGTTAATAACTTGGGGAAGAGGCTATGCTTGTGTCTCTATTGAATAAGGACCCCGATGGATCCCCGCGCGATGTACCTGTTTGTTTATACAAGGGATGTCTGCCAATTAAGAATGATGCCGATTCATTGCTGAAGTTAGCCCGTGGTAACCGTACTCAATTAACCGGTCTCTTTTTGGAGAACCAGTCAATGGAGAGTGTATCCATGCGGGAGCGTATTGCAACTGGACTTTCCAGCCACTAGTAATAGACTGGGAACATTTAAGCCCGGAAAGGGTACCACTGGACAACAGGGTTGCTTTTAGACACTGATTCTGTGAGGCATGCCTCACTACAGAACAGAACAACTGTTGATTTTTTTATTGTTAGCTCAAGGCCATGGGTGTGAAGATTTTGATGATATGTGCTGCACAAACTCATCAGATCATCCATAAAAGCATTCCGGACTTAATAACAAGGACAGCACACCTTCAGGATGATGAGGGACTGAATTGGTTGAACAAAGTATTTTCTGGCTTGAACATTACAGGATGGCTTTACTTTATCTTAATCATTTTTTCAGTCTTTTTAGGTATCCTAATCTGTGTGCCTTGTTTGGATTAGTCATTTTGTCAGTCTTTTTAGGTATTCTAATCTGTGTGCCTTGTTTGCTACAATAGCTAATGGAGAATATAGAAACTTTGGCAAAAGTAGATCATAAATCTATAAAAGCTGTCTTTTAGTAAAACAAAAAGGGGGAGATGTGGGTGAAGGGATAGAAATAGTTAATGAAATGGATTCAGGCGTTATCGCCCTGGTCCAGCTTAAGCCCTGGGAACAGTGAAGAAAACACCAGGTGCTATTGCCCTGGTCCGGCCTAAGCCTTGGGAACTGTAAAGACCACAATGAAGGGTAAAGATCCGTTAGCAAAACAAAGCAGACAGTTTGCAAGATAAAGCAGGATGTGCATCTCAAAGACAGACCAAACAATGTAAATATTTGTAACCCTTAGTAGTTTTGCCGAATCGGGATGATAAGAAAGTAAGAGAGTGGAAAGTTACTGCTTAGCACTTAGTAGACTATAAAAGGGATTCGAGATGCAAAATAAATGATTTTGTTTGTAACCAGAAACCAGGTCTGTGCCTTAGGTCTCCACAATTGTGTACAGTTCTGGAGTCCTCAACCTAAAAAGGACATGGAACTGTTGGAACAAGTTCAGAGGAGGGCCACGAGGATGATCAGGGGCTGGAGCACCTCCCGTATGAAGACAGGCTGAGAAAGTTGGGGCTGTTCAGCCTGGAGAAGAGAAGGCTGTGTGGAATCTTCATAGCAGCCTTCCAGTACCTGAAGGGGGCCTATAAGGATGCTGGGGAGGGACTCTTCATTAGGGACTGTAGTGATAGGACAAGGGGTAACAGGTTCAAACTTAAACAGGGGAAGTTTAGATTGGATATAAGGAGGAAGTTTTTTACTGTGAGGGTGGTGAGGCACTGGAATGGGTTGGCTAAGGAAGTTGCGAATGCTCCATCCCTGGCGGTTTTCAAGGTGGGGTTGGAGAGAGCCTTGGGTGACATGGTTTAGTGGGAGGTGTCCCTGCCCATGGCAGGGGGGTTTGAACTTGATGATCTTAAGGTCCTTTCCAAAATGTAACTATTCTGTGGTTCTGTGTACCCAAGAGTCAGGCCACTGAGGAACACCAGAACAACCAACAGGTAGATAAAGCTGCTAAGATTGAAGTGGCTCAGATGGACTTAGATTGGCAACATAAGGGTGAATTATTTTTTTTCCCGATGGGCCCATGACACTTCAGGCCATCAGGGCAGAGCTGCAACATACAGATGGGCTTGTGATCGAGGGGTGGACTTAACAATGGACACTATGAATGTAAAACGTGCTGCAATTAAGCAAGCCAAGCGGTTAAAGCCTCTCTGGTATGAAGGGCGATGGCTCAAGTGCAAATATGGGGATGCCTGGCAGATTAATTATATCACACTCCCACCAATCCGCCAAGGCAAGTGCCATGTGCTTACCATGGTGGAAGCAACCACTGGATGGCTGGAAACGTACTCTGTGCCTCATGCCCCTGCCTGGAACACTCTCCTGGGTCTTGATAAACAAGTACTGTGGCCACATGGCACCCCAGAGAGAATTGAGTCAGACAATGGGACTCATGCTTTCTAAAACTCCAAATTGAGTCTTAGAGAGTTTCTTCAACTGACTTTTACAGTAACACTAGTGCTGAGTTAGCAGTTGGTATGTCCTTGCTTCTGTTCTGTTCCAGTCTTGCTCTACATTGGGCGCCACTCTGCTATCTTGAAGGCTGACATCCTTAGTCTTATTTACTGTCTCCTTAGTTGCTATCAGTCCTGTGATGTTCCTTTCCCTGTGTGCCAAACATTCCTTTCTTGCTACACGTTAGCAAGTTAGAACAGTTTGTTGTATTCTACTATGTTAATTTAAAGCCGCACGCACTTTTGTTAGCTTAAACCTATAATTTAAGCCTACAGTGGTCACTCATCTGAAAGCAACGGCTGCAGCTGTGGATGGGGGTTCTGCATCATCTACTCCAGTGGTGACTGACGCCTCCACCCAGATAGAGCTGCTGAAGGGAGAGACTGCAGTGCAGACCACAGCCTGCAGGAAGTGCTTAGACCTTTCTCCTGGGGCAGGGACCAGCAGCAGACCTGCCTGCAGACAGTGTGCCCAGGTAGACCACCTCCTACAGCAGGTAGCTGAGCTGCAGTAGGCAGTGAGGAGGCTGCATAGCATCAGGGAAGCTGAGGAGGAGTTAGACACCTGGTTGCAAGTGCAGTCTGCAGTGGACCCACAACCAAACAGCCAAAACCTCAACCACCAGCACACACAGAAGGGAGGGGGACCAATAATGCAGAAAAATGGAAGCTTGCAACAGCAAGGACCAGGAGGAAGAGATTTCCCTCAAAGCCTAAGGTGCCCTTGCAGAACTGTTTCACCGCTCTACAGACTGAAAAAGAAAGACCCATCATATCAGGAGATGCTGGAGCTGACTAAGGCATCCTGATCTGTTCCCTGTGTAACCACAACTAAGAAAATGCAATGGGCAATGTGAAGGCAAGTATCTTCTGAGAGGTATGGAGGTACTCATTTGCCAACCTGAAGTGCTCTTTAGAGAGGTGTGCTGCTTACTGGGAATTTGTATCAGGGATGCTACTGAGAGACTACCAAGCCTCACTCAGTGCATTGACTATTATTCACTGAACCGGTGGACACCAGTGATACAGACAGGAGCAGTCAGATGATTATCAAGAAAGATTACAGAGCCCTGGGAACGGCAGCAAGGGACACCAGAGCATAGTTTTCTCATCAATACTCTCGGTCAAAGGGAAGGGGTTTGAAAGGGCCAGTTGAATCTGGGGAATCAACAAATGGTTACAGGACTGGTGCCACAGCCAGGGGTTTGGCTACTTAGATCATGGGACTCACTTTGAGAAACCTGGTCTACTGGGGGTTGATGGGGTCCATCTGTCAGAGAAGGGGAAGAGCATCTTCAATCATAGGCTTGCCAAGCTGGTAAAGAGGGCTTTAAACAAAAGTTGCTGGGGGAGGGTGCATCCCTCCTTCTCTCTCCTGGACCCCTCTTCTTCCCCAAGAATTCCTTTTAAGCCCCAGCTTTTGCACAGATACAAGGAGTTGGACGGATGGGAGCTTCCTGGCCATATCAGGAACCCTAATTGCCTAACAAAGGTCAGAAGGGGCCACAGAGATGTCAGGAAGGTCTGAATAATCTCTTATCATATCATAAGTTCTTCTGAGATAGTAAGTCATTCCCCAACAAAGATATGAGGCCAGGATGAAAATTTACACTGACTAAAGCCAATCATCTTACCACAAAATAAGTAGTGTTCCCAAGAGAGAGTCCCTTTGAGCTCTCCTGGACTGTAGTAGGCTGCAACCCAGTTATCTCTCTCTGAGTGGGATATCTCTCAGAGTCTGTGAACTCTCAAAGTTCATGAAATAGGGGGATCATCTGCCTGGCCCATTACCGTTGCTCACTGACACTTAACCCCTTGCCCATTGTGGAATGCTGAGAAAGCTGACATGAGTATAGAATCATGGAATCATAGAATGGTTAGGGTTGGAAAGGACCTTAAGATCATCCAGTTCCAACCCCCTTGCCATGGGCAGGGACGCCCAACACTAGACCATGTTGTCCAAGGCTCTTTCCAACCCGGCCTTGAACAGCGCCAGGGATGGAGCATTTATCACTTTTTTGCAGAACCTGTTCCAGTGCCCCACCACCCTTACAGTAAACAACTTCATTATACCTAACCTGAACTTCCACTGTTTTAGATTGAACCTGTTGCCCCTTGTACTATCGCTACAGTCCCTGGTGAAGAGTCCCTCTCCAGCATCCTTGTAGTCCCACTTCAGATATTGGAAGGCTGCTATGAGGTCTCCACACAGCCTTCTCTTCTCCAGGCTGAACAGCCCCAATTTTCTTAGCCTGTCTTCATACAGGAGGTGCTCCAGTCCCCTGATCATCCTCGTGGACCTCCTCTGGACTTGCTCAAACAGTTCCATGTCCTTTTTATGTTGAGGACACCAGAACAGTACACAATACTCCAAGTGAGGTCTCACAGGAGCAGAGTAGTGGGGCAGGATAGCCTCCCTCGACCTGCTGGTCACGCCCCTTTTGATGCAGCCCAGGACACGGTCGGCTTTCTGGGCTTGAAGTGCACACTGCCGGTTCATGTTTGGTTTCTCGTTGAACAACACCCCCATGTTCTCTGCAGGGCTGCTCTGAATCACTTCTCTGCCCAACCTGTAGCTGTGCCTGGGATTGCTCCGACCCAGGTGGAGGACTTTGCACTTTGCATTGTTGAACTTCATGAGGTTGGCATTGGCCCACCTCTCAAATGTATCAAGGTCCCTCTGGATGGCATCTCTTCCCTCCAGCATATCAACTGAACAACACAGCTTAGTGTCATCAGCAAACTTGCTGAGGGCGCAGTCAATCCCACTGTCCATGTTGTGGACTAAGATGTTGAACAGGATCAGTCCCAACACTGACCCCTGAGGGACACCACTCATTATTGGTCTCCATTTGGACTTTGAGCCATTGACCACAACTCTCCAAATCCAGCCAATTCTTTATCCACTGAGTGGTTAAATATGATGGATGGATACATCCGTCAAATTTATGTCTCTCCAGTTTAGAGACTGAGCTTGGAGCAGGTGATCCTTGAATATCAGCCAGCAGTCTTGGGCCCCAATGTCCTCTAGGGCTTTATCCCATCAAACCTTACTGAGCAGGTTCCTGAAGAGGCCAAAGTCTGCTCTCTTGAAGTCCAGGGCAGTGAGCTTGCTTTATGTCCTCATTGCCCTGAGGATCTCAAACTCCACCATCTCATAATCACTGCAGCCAAGGCTGCCTTGTAGCAGCACATTCCCCACCAGCCCCTCCCTGTTGGTGAGCATGAGGTCAAGAATGGCACCTCTCCTTGTTGGCTCCTCTATCACTTGCGAGAGGAAGTTGTCTTTCACACAATTGAGGAACCTCCTGATTGCTTTTGTCAGGCTGTACTGTCCCTCCAACAGATATTGGTGTGGTTGAAGTCCCCCGTGAGGACAAGGGCCTGTGAGCATGAGGTTGCTCTGTCTACCTATAGAGGGCTTCATCCACACAGTCCTTCTGATCGGGTATCTTGTAGAAGACCCCCACAGTGATGTCCCCCATCTCCGTTTTCCCTTTGACCCTGACCCACAAGCTCTCAGTTGACTCATCATCCGTCCACAGGCAGAGTTCCATACTCTCCAGCTGCTCATTGACATAAATAGCTACACCCCCTCCCTGTCTGCATGGCCTGTCTTTCCTAAAGAGCCTATAACCTTCCATCTCAACTCTCCAGTCACAGGAGCCATCCCACCATCAGAACAAAGAGCAGGTGGATCAGGCTGGATCCAGGTGGATTTAGATTGGCAACATAAGGGGGAATTATTTTTATTCCCATGGGCCCATGATACGTCAGGCTATCAGCGAAGAGATGCAACTCATGACCAAGGGGTGTACTTAACCATGGACACTATCACCTAGGTTATTCATGAATACTGAACATGAGTTGCAATTAATCAAGCCAGGCGGTTAAAGCCTCTCTGGTATGGAGGATGGTGGCTCAAGTACAAATATAAGGAGGCCTGGCAGACTGACTATATCACACTCCCACCAGCCCGCCAAGGCAAGCGCCATGTGCTTACCATGGTGGAAGCAGCCACCGGATGGCCAGAAACATATGCTGTGCCCCATGTCACTGCCCGGAACACTATCCTGGGCCTTGAGAAACACAGCACCCCAGAGAGAATTGAGTCAGATAATTGGATCTCTTTCCTGGAATAGCCTTATAGACACTTGGGCCAAAGAGCATGGCACTGAGTGGGTATATCACATCCCCTACCATACACCAGCCTCTGGGAAAATCGAATGGTACAATGGGCTATTAAAAACTACACTGAGAGCAATGGGTGGTGGGACTTTCAAACATTGGGATGCACATTTATCAAAAGCCACCTAATTAATCAACACTAGAGATCCTCAGGGCAGTGAGAAGGACATAAAGCAAGCTCACTGCCCTGGACTTCAAGAGAGCAGACTTTGGCCTCTTCAGGAACTTGCTCAGTAAGGTTTGATGGGATAAAGCCCTAGAGGACATTGGGGCCCAAGACTGCTGGCTGATATTCAAGGATCACCTGACGGATGATTCCTTGCCCAAACCACCAGTTCTATATAAAGACCTACATGATAAGGAGTGGAAAGGACTAGTGCCATCCAGGCTGGCCTGGCCTGATCAATACCTTTACATACCATAGAAGGGGATAAAGTTCCTGTAGTGCAAATAAAGAATATGCTGGGGAAAGCAGTCTGGGTTATTCCTGCCTCAGGCAAAGGCAAACTCATTTGGGGGATTGCTTTTGCTCAAGGACCTGTGTGGAGATTGGGACTCCAGTTCTGGTGAAATCTGAAGACCTTTATTTCATGTCTTGCATCCCTTTTGTAGTCTATTAAGTGCTAAGCAGTAACTTTCCACTCTCTTGCTTCCTTATCATCCTAATTTAGAAAACTACTAAGGGTTACAAATATTTACATGTTTTGTCTGTTTCTGAGATGCACATCCTGCTTTATCTTGCAAACCGTCTGCTTCGTTTTGCTAACCGATCTTTACCCTTCATTGTTCTCTTTACAGTTCCCAAGGCTTAGGCCTGACCAGGGCATTAACACGTGGTGTTTTCTTTGCTGTTCCCAGGGTGGACCAGGGAGATAATGCCTGGATCCATTTCGTTAACTATTTCTATCCCATCACTCACAGACCTGGGTGCACCTTGTGGGTGATGTGGAAGGAATTCTGGCATGTACCTGAAGAGGATTTGATTTTGCATGAGAATAGCCAAGGAATTAAATTGTATAACTGCTATGTAACACTGCATATTAATCACTCCTGTGGCAGCTATATGTCCATCACCACACTGGACACCTTGAAGCACCCATCTCCACTGCTCCGGATTTGGGGATCTGAACCTAACTCCCTTTCGACTGCCACATTAATGAAGAATGAACTTTGATGACAAGCACAGTTGTGATGGAATCAGAACTGGCTTCAGTATGCAACAATCCAAAACCACACACCATGTCTCCTGCCCTGAAACACTGTTATGATAGATGGATCTCAAAGTCATGGACTGAATGAAGTCAGTCTGCTTTTATAGGGATGGTCCATAAACTAAGGGAATAATATCTGTTTGTATATATCAAAAGACAGGAAAGGTGATGGTGTATTGGGAAGTGGGGGACCTTTTACCTTTGTTTTGATCCTGAACAGTATTTTTGCCAATGAGCCCTGGTTCTATAATTCTACGGTTCTGCATTTCTATGGTTCTACAATTTGAAATTAAAACAGGTGTGTCTTTCTAACAATTAATACATACATAAATGCATCTGAAACTTGGACTCACAATTAACATTTTTGAGAGGTCTCTTGGTTAGGAATCTATTTTAGGCATCCTTTGTAATCAGAATATATAGGAAAACTCTTCCGAATAGGCTTATTTTACTCTGGAAGTATAAGAGAGGTGATGCATACCACCTCTATCCACTGAGTATT
The DNA here is from genome assembly GCA_039720435.1 of Amazona ochrocephala. Lineage (NCBI taxonomy): Eukaryota > Metazoa > Chordata > Aves > Psittaciformes > Psittacidae > Amazona > Amazona ochrocephala. The sequence goes on from CM077908.1 coordinate 27,759,991, forward strand.
TCAGATGTCTAACAGATTAATTTTAAATCCTTAAAGTGATTGAAGTTTAAAGGATGGATCCAGAACTAAGAACAGATAAAATCAGAGCAGTAGTTAAGTAGGCTCAAAAGCACAAAGTGCAAATATATGCTTAGTATAGCTATACAACCATAATTTCATCCCTTCTCACACTTGCTCCCTAGGGAATGTAAACGGTGTTTGAGACAAGCTCAATGTCCAGGCTCTCACAACTAGCACCTCTAAAAATGACATTGAAACATGCACATTTTATGAAAGAATTACACCACTGTGTACAGCTGTCTACTAATGACCTGCCACTGCAAATTACCTCTATTCCTTAAACAGAAAAAATAAGAGATAGGAACCCAGTTGTATTCCAGAAGAAAACAAATTATAATAAAAATCATAATTAATAAACACTCCAAAACAGATATTTCACCAAATGTAATTTAAAAATAACTCACACAACACCTCATAAATGACATCTATTTCCACAAGTGCCCTGCATATAGGATTAAAAATTAGTGAAGATTGTTTTTTAGGGCCATGGAAGAGCTTAGAATGGTTTAGCTTGCTTTTTACTACGCGAAGTCACAAGTCCTAGTAGCATTATACTAGTATGATTGTGCAAGTTTATAGACAAGAATTCTAAGTCCAATGAAAAAATTAAAAAAACACTTCATGTTGTGATAAACTAACCTTTCCAAAGGAATAGGCATATTTAACTTAGTTACTGTCATATAATACATATTTTTAATATTATGTGCTTACAGGTAATTTTTAAAAGAAACCATGAAACTCATGAAAGGATGCTCTAAACTACTATAGGTCACCACACAGTCAAAGGTTGAACTGTGTGATTACATGGTGTACCCTTCACTGTGGCTGATTTTTTTACAGCACTCAGACATCACTCTTGGTGGAGGGGGGAGGGTTGGTGGTTTGGTTGGTTGGTTGGTTTGGTTTTGCTGTTTGGTTGTTGGGTTTTTTTTTTAATAAAAAGATATAAATGGAAGAAATATTCTGGGGGGAAACTAAGTGAAAAAAATCACACCCTCTGTTCTCTCCAAGTCAAAAGTTTCATATCCATCCCTCACTTGTGATAAATGCATAAGGCAAGCCACAGAGACTATTTGCCAACACAAAGATAAAAAAAATGTTGTTACTCACTGCAAAACACTGCTTCTGGCAAAGAATACTGTCTGAAATTCTGCAGCTTCATAGAATCATAGAAGAGTTAGGGTTGGAAAGGACCTTAAGATCATCCAGTTCCAACCCCCTTGCCATGGGCAGGGACACCTCCCACTAAATCATGTCACCCAAGGCTCTGCCCAACCCTGCCTTGAACACCACCAGGGATGGAGCATTCACAACCTCCCTGGGCAACCCATTCCACTGCCTCAACACCCTTACAGTAAAGAATTTCTTCCTCATATCCAATCTAAACTTCCCCTGTTTAAGTTTGAACCCGTTACCCCTTGCCCTCTCACTACAGTCCATAATGAAGAGTCCCTCCCCAGCATCCCTAGAGGTCCCATTCAGATATTGGATGGCTGCTATGAGGTCTCCACGCAGCCTTCTCTTCTCCAGGCTGAACAGCCCCAACTTTCTCAACCAATCTTCATATGGGAGGTGCTCCAGTCCCCTGATCATCCTCGTGGCCCTCCTCTGGACTTGTTCCAACAGTTCCATGTCCTTTTTACGTTGAGGACACCAGAACAGTACACAATACTCCAAGTAAGGTCTGACAAGAGCAGAGTAGTGGGGCAGGATCAGCTCCCTCGACCTGCTGGTCACGCCCCTTTTGATGCAGCCCAGGACACGGTCGGCTTTCTGGGCTTGAAGTGCACACTGCCGGTTCATGTTTGGTTTCTCGTTGAACAACACCCCCATGTTCTCTGCAGGGCTGCTCTGAATCACTTCTCTGCCCAACCTGTAGCTGTGCCTGGGATTGCTCCGACCCAGGTGGAGGACCTTTCACTTGGCATGGTTAAAGTTCATCAGGTTGGCATCAGCCCACCTCACAAGCGTGTCAAGGTCCCTCTGGATGGCATTCCTTCCCTCCAACATATCAACCGAACCACACAGCTTGGTGTCATCGGCAAACTTGCTGAGGGCGCGCACAATCCCACTGTCCATGCCACCAACAAAGATGTTGAACAACACCGGTCCCAACACCGATCCCAACACCGATCCCAACACCACTCATTACTGGTCTCCAGCTGGACATCGAGCCACTGAGCACTACTCTTTGCATGCGGCCATCCAGCCAGTTCTTTATCCACCGAGTGGTCCACCTATCAAATTGATGTCTCTCCAACTTAGAGACAAGGATGTCATGTGAGACAGTGTCAAAGGCTTTACACAAGTCCAGGTAGATGACGTCAACTGCTCTACCCCTGTCCATCAGTTCTGTAGCCCCATCATAGAAGGCCACCAGATTGGTCAGGCAGGATGGTGGGATGGCTCCTATGACTGGTGTGTTGGAATGGAAGGTTACTGGCTCTTTAGGAAAGACAGGCCCGGCAGACGGGGAGGGGGAGTTGCTATTTATGTTAGGGATAGGCTAGAGAGTATGGAACTCTGTCTGGGGACAGGTGAGCAGTCGACAGAGAGTTTGTGGGTCAGGGTTAAAGGGAGAACAGCGATGGGTGACATTATTGTGGGGATCTGTTACAGACCGCCTGACCAAGGGGACTTGCTGGACGAAGCGCCCCATAGGCAGATAGGAGCAGCCTCACGCTTGCAGGCCCTTGTTCTCATGGGAGACTTCAACCACCCTGATATCTGTTGGAGGGATGGTACGGCCAGCACAAGCAATCCAGAAGGTTCCTCGATTGTGTGGTAGACAACTTCCTTCTGCAAGTAATAGAGGAGCTGACAAGGAGAGGTGCCATGCTTGACCTCGTCCTCACCAACAGGGAAGGGCTGGTTGGGAATGTAACGCTCCAGGGCAGCCTTGATTGCAGCGATCATGAGATGGTTGAGTTTGAGATCCTCAGGACAGTGAGAAGAGCATGCAGCAAACTCACTGCCCTGGACTTCAAGAGAGCAGACTTTGGCCTCTTCAGGAACCTGCTCAGTAAGGTTCCATGGGATGCAGCCCTAGAGGGCAGGGGGGCCCAAGACTGTTGGTTGATATTCAAGGCTCACCTGCTGCAAGCTCAGGAGCGATGCATCCCAACTAGAAGGAAGTTCAGCAGGAGGGCCAGGAGACCTCCATGGATGGATAAGGAGCTGCTGAGCAAAATTCGAAGGAAAAAAGAGGCTTATAAAAGGTGGAAGCAAGGACAGGCGACCTGGGAAGAATACAGGGATGTTGTCCGGGAAGCTAGGGACCAGGTTAGGAAAGCTAAGGCCCACTTAGAATTAAACTTGGCTAGGGATGTTAAGGATAACAGGAAGGGATTTTATAGGTACATTGCCAATAAGAGACAGGATAGGGACACCGTGGGCCCTCTCCAGAAGCTATCGGGAGAACTGGCTACCCTGGATTTGGAGAAGGCTGAGGTTCTTAATGACTTCTTTGCCTCAGTCTTTACAGGCAAATGCTCTGACCACACCACCCAAGTCTTGGAAGGCAGACGCGGGGACGGTGAGGGGGGGGACCCTGGGCCCACTGTGGGGGAGGATCTGGTTCGGGACCACCTTAGGAACCTGAATGTATACAAGTCCATGGGACCAGATGAAATCCATCCACGGGTCCTGAAGGAGCTGGCAAATGAAGTTGCTAAGCCACTGTCCATCGTATTTGAAAAATCATGGCAGTCAGGTGAAGTTCCCGATGACTGGAAAAAGGGAAATATAACCCCCATTTTTAAGAAGGGAAAAATGGATGACCCAGGGAATTACAGACCAGTCAGTCTCACCTCTGTGCCTGGCAAAATCTTGGAGCGGATTCTCCTGGAAGGCATGCTAAGGCACATGAAAACCAACAAGGTGCTTGGTGACACCCAGCATGGCTTCACTAAGGGGAAATCCTGCCTGACCAATCTGGTGACCTACTATGAAGGGGCTACGGAACTGATGGACAGGGGCAGAGCGGTTGATGTCACCAACTGGACTTGTGTAAAGCCTTTGACACTGTCTCACATGACATCCTTCTCTCTAAGTTGGAGAGACATCAATTTGACAGGTGGACCACTCGGTGGATAAAGAACTGGCTGGATGGCCGCACGCAAAGAGTAGTGCTCAGTGGCTCAGTGTCCAGCTGGAGACCAGTAACGAGTGGTGTCCCCCAGGGATCGGTGTTGGGACCGATGTTGTTCAACATCTTTGTGGGTGACATGGACAGTGGGATTGAGTGCGCCCTCAGCAAGTTTGCCGATGACACCAAGCTGTGTGGTTCGGTTGATACATTGGAGGGAAGGAATGCCATCCAGAGGGACCTTGACACGCTTGTGAGGTGGGCTGATGCCAACCTGATGAAGTTTAACCATGCTAAATGCAAAGTCCTCCACCTGGGTCGGAGCAATCCCAGGCACAGCTACAGATTGGGCAGGGAAGAGATTCAGAGCAGCCCTGCTGAGAAGGACTTGGGGGTGTGGGTTGATGAAAAAATGAACATGAGCCGGCAGTGTGCGCTTGCAGCCCAGAAGGCCAACCGTATCCTGGGCTGCATCAAAAGGAGTGTGACCAGCAGGTCGAGGGAGGTGCTCCTGCCCCTCTACTCTGCTCTCGTGAGACCTCACTTGGAGTATTGTGTGCAGTTCTGGTGTCCTCAACATAAAAAGGACATGGAACTGTTAGAATAAGTGCAGAGGAGGGCCACGAAGATGATCAGGGGACTGGAGCACCTCTCGTACGAAGATAGGCTGAGAAAATTGGGGCTGTTCAGCCTGGAGAGGAGAAGGCTGCGTGGAGACCTCATAGCAGCCTTCCAATACCTGAAGGGGGCCTCTAGGGATGCTGGGGAGGGACTCTTCATTAGGGACTGTGGTGAGAGGACAAGGGGTAATGGGTTTAAACTTAAACAGGGGAGGTTTAGATTGGATCTGAGGAAGAAATTCTTTACTGTGAGGGTGGTGGGGCCCTGGAATGGGTTGCCCAGGGAGGTTGTGAATGCTTCATCCCTGGTGGTGTTCAAGGTGGGGTTGGACATAGCCTTGGATGGCATGGTTTAGTGTGAGGTGTCCCTGCCCATGGCGGGGGGGTTGGAACTCGATGATCTTGAGGTCCTTTCCAACCCTAACTATTCTATGATTCTATGATTCTATGATTTCCCCTTAGTGAAGCCATGCTGGCTGTCACCAAGCACCTTGTTGGTTTTCATGTGCCTTAGTATGCCTTCCAGGAGAATCTGCTCCAAGATTTTGCCAGGCACAGAGGTGAGACTGACTGGTCTAACTCCCAGGCTCGTCTATTTTCTCCTTCTTGAAAATGGGGGTTATAGTTCCCTTTTACCAGTTGTCAGGAACTTCTCCTGACTGCCATGATTTTTCAAATACGATGGACAGTGGCTTAGCAACTTCATTTGCCAGCTCCTTCAGTGTTGGAGAATGGTTAACAGCACAAGGTAACGGGTCACTGGTGGAGCTCTGCGAACAATCGCCTGTGTGAGTGTGATAACATCTGTTCTAGCTTGTTGCTGTGGTACATCAAGAAACCATTATCAGAAGATGTAACCATGGTAATAATGATCTAGAGAACCAATAATGGACAAGGACAGTTTCTCCCTGAGCCTTGGGGAAAGTACCTAGGAAGATGGTATCAGGTAGAAGAATGAAGAGAAGACTGATAAGCAGACCACCACTGGGAAGGACTTGGCAAGATTGTGTTGTATGGTAACCAATCATGTTATAGCACGTTGCAACATGTATCCAATCAATGTATACGACGTGTATTGCAATCAGAGTAAAACATATATAAAGCGATGATTTTTGCTAATAAAGTAGAAGCTTGCTTTATCAACCATATTGGTTCGTCTGTTTGCTTCCCCCACAGTCGCAAGTGGCGCCCGAACAGGGACCCCCAATCCCTGTTTCCAGCGGACCGTGGGATCGGAAAGGCACCGACAGCAGCGGTCGGGAGGCAAAAGACTGCACATGCTGGATATGTGCCATCCGTGCCTGAGTCCAAGAGAAGAAGATAATAAGGATAAGGCCAAAAGATAATAAGGATAAGGCCGAAACAAAATAAAGGAGGCTCGCCACGCCGATACTGTTGCTACCCAAGTGAAAAGGCTGCAATCAAGATTTGTGCACAATGGAGAAAGAGGTAGCATTATCGTTATTATGCTTTTTAGAAAAGCGGGGAGTAAATCCTAAGGATATTAGTTCAAAGGAATTACTGGGTCTGGTCGACCTAGAAATATCAAAGGAATTTTTTAAACAGTCAGATTTATTGTTTGAGGTTAATGAATGGAGAGCGTATGGTGATTGTTTGTGGGACATGGTAATAGACAATGATAAATCTGCGAAAAAGTTAATGAAAACTTGGAGGGAAGTTATTAACTGTTTAAAGAAATATAAGGAAGAAAAATGCATAGCTGCTGTAGCACAAGAAAAATTAGATGATGTTAAAACAAATTCCCATGCTGACAATGACAGGGGAAATAACCTGCAACCAGCCAGCGACCTGCACCCAGCGACCAGAGGGTGCCTCAGTTTGGACTTGGCAACCGCAGTAGAAATTATTTTAACCGATAATCATCCTCGAAAAATTCCTACCGGTGTCAAGGGTCCACTTATTATTGACGACCAACCTCATGGAACTCTATTATTAGGACGTTCTTCGGCTAGCATAAAAGGACTGTATTACCAGGACTGATTGATAGTGACTATACCGGGGAAATACAAATAATAGTTCAAACGCATTTTCCACCAATGATTGTGAAAAATGGAAGCAAAATTGCTCAATTAATACCCTTGTCACAACTAACAACACCTATGACTGCAGAAACTACTCCTTTTCGGGGTGATTCTGGATTTGGATCAACAGGAGACATAGCTTTGTTAACTATGTCAATGAATCAACGACCAATTGTTTCTGTGACAATTATACATGAAGGTGAACAATTGCAACTGCTGGCTCTGTTAGACACTGGAGCAGACATCACCATTCTCTCTAGCACACAGTGGCCATCTCACTGGCCATTGCGAGCTATGATGAGAGGTGTAGAAGGCGTTGGTGGCACGGCCTCAGTCCAACGCAGTCTAAACAGAGTTCAGATTGTTTTAGATCAACGAACTGTGTTCACCCATGTCACAGTAATGTCGTTACCTTCGGGTGTGAATATGTTGATTGGTCGGGATGTTTTGAATCACTTGGGACTAATCCTTACCGACAAACCTTTTTAATTATGGTCACTGCAAAATGGACTTTCCCGATCCAACTCACATGGACTGTTCAAGATCCTGTGTGGATCGAGCAGTGGCCGTTGAAAAAGGAAAGTCTAGAACAAGCTCATTTGTTAGCCATGGAACAGCTACAACAAGGACATGTACAACCATCAACAAGTCTGTGGAATACCCCAATTTTTGTCATCAAAAAGAAATCAGGAAAGTTTCACTTGCTGCATGATTTACGAGCTGTAAACACTCAGATGCAAGCAATGGGAACACTTCAACCTGGCTTGCCCAACCCAGCAATGTTACCACAAGATTGGTATTTGTTAATAATTGACTTGAAAGACTGCTTTTTTGCTATTAAGTTACACCCTAAAGACACTCAATGTTTTGCTTTTACCCTACCTGCAATAAATCTAGACGCCCCAGCTCAGCGTTTTGAATGGACAGTTTTACCGCAAGGCATGAAAAATAGCCCAACGCTGTGCCAACTATTTGTCGACAATGCTTTGTTACCAATTCGCCAACAATGGCCTCACACAATCATATATCACTATATGGATGATATCCTGTTAGCACAAGAATCTGCCTTCACAAGTCAGCAAGAACAACATCTGACAACTACATTGTCAAACAAAGGCCTAATAATTGCACCAGAAAAGATTCAACAATCACGAGAAGTACCCTTTTTTGTACAATATAAAGATCCAGCCATGGGTATTTGGAAAGGCCCAGCAGAAGTTAAATATTTAGGGCGAGGATATATGTGTGTACTTACACCTACAGGTCCCCAATGGATACCATCGAAATGGACCAAACCTGCTCCTGCTCCTGACGGCACTCACTCTACAGACAACTTTGAGTCAACATCTCCCCAAGGAACTGATTGATGGTCATAAAATGGGGAATGTCTGGACAAAGTGGGCTCACGAAGCGGGGGTAGATGACTTTTGTTTATCTCTGCATCAAGTGGGTAATCCATTTAAAACCTGTTTGATAGGAAGCCCTGTCGTTAATCTTTCTAATTTCACAGATAAATGGGTAAAATTGTCGATCCCTTTAAATGATACGGTTATTAGACAAGCCGCTAACCTTACCTCTTGGAGTTTTATGTCTACTTTGAATGCTTTGTTAATTAGAAACTTAACAAAAGTAATTTTACCTCCACAAGAATTAAGTTTATTAAGTTCAGAACCAGCAGAAGGATGTGTTAAGTTTAGTCCTACATCCAATGGAAAAGGACCAGTTGAAACTAGCGTATCGCCTTTAAATGTAAAATATAATAACCAATCTTATTGCCCAATGCAAGAGGTCAATTATCCAGAAACCAGAGCTAAAGCACTACCCCCAGGCTATTTTTTAATATGTGGGGATAGAGCTTGGCCCGGTATCCCTTGTAAGCCATTTGGTGGACCATGTTACATAGGGAAATTAACTTTGTTAACCCCAAAGAAACATCAACTGTTGCAGATCTCTCAGATTAATCAGGGACAACACCGATTAAAAAGAGCGATACAAGTATTAAATGAAAATTGCTCTGACGAAGTAACCTTATGGGACACTGCAGCAACAGTTGCATCTGCTTTATTTTTACCGTCTCTTAGCTCAATACACAATGCTTTAGTGATTAAAGCCCTAACTTGGTGGGCAGGAAAACAAATCAATATAACTTCTAAAATTTTGTATGATCTTGCTACAGAAGCTGATAGTATAAGGAAAGCTACTTTGCAAAATCGGGCTGCTATTGATTTTTTATTGCTTGCTCATGGTCATGGCTGTGAAGAATTTGATGGAATGTGTTGTTTTAACCTTACTGATAAATCCCAATCCACACATGACAAGATCAGACAACTTAACAATAACATGAAAAGACTGCAAGAATGGCAAAGTCCACTAGACACATTATTAAATGGATGGGGTCTGTCAGGATGGTTAAGAGAATTGGTTAAGCAAGGAATTATTATCTTGATTATGCTTATAATAGGATTATTGATTATTGGGTGTATTATATCTTGTGTTAAATCTATGGCCACGAAGGCCATGAACAAAATATTATTGGTGCAAAAAGAAAAAGGGGGAATTGTTGGAGAATGGTTAACAGCACAAGGTAACGGGTCACTGGTGGAGCTCTGCGAACAATCGCCTGTGTGAGTGTGATAACATCTGTTCTAGCTTGTTGCTGTGGTACATCAAGAAACCATTATCAGAAGATGTAACCATGGTAATAATGATCTAGAGAACCAATAATGGACAAGGACAGTTTCTCCCTGAGCCTTGGGGAAAGTACCTAGGAAGATGGTATCAGGTAGAAGAATGAAGAGAAGACTGATAAGCAGACCACCACTGGGAAGGACTTGGCAAGATTGTGTTGTATGGTAACCAATCATGTTATAGCACGTTGCAACATGTATCCAATCAATGTATACGACGTGTATTGCAGTCAGAGTAAAACATATATAAAGCGATGATTTTTGCTAATAAAGTAGAAGCTTGCTTTATCAACCATATTGGTTTGTCTGCTTGCTTCCCCCACGGTCGCACTTCAGGACCTGCAGATGGATTTCATTTGGTCCCATGGACTTGTATACTTTCAGGTTCCTAAGATGATCTCGAACCAGATCCTCTCCTACAGTGGGCCTAGGGTCTTCATTCTCACTGTCCCTGCATCTGCTTTTCAAGACTTGGGTGGTGTGGTCAGAGCATTTACTGGTGAAGACTGAGGCAAAGAAGTCATTAAGAACCTCAGCCTTCTCCAAATCCAGGGTAGCCAGTTCTCCCAATAGCTTCTGGAGAGGGCCCACGGTGTCCCTAACCTGTCTCTTATTGGCAATGTACCTATAGAATCCCTTCCTGTTATCCTTAACATCCCTAGCCAAGTTTAATTCTAAGTGGGCCTTAGCTTTCCTAACCTGGTCCCTAGCTTCCCGGACAACATCCCTGTATTCTTCCCAGGTCGCCTGTCCTTGCTTCCACCTTTTATAAGCCTCTTTTTTCCTTTGAATTTTCCTCAGCAGCTCCTTATCCACCCAAGGAGGTCTCCTGGCCCTCCTGCAGCACTACCTTCTAGTTGGGGTGTATCGCTCCTGAGCTTGCAGCAGGTGAGCCTTGAATATCAACCAACAGTCTTGGGCCCCCCTGCCCTCTAGGGCTATATCCCATGGAATCTTCCTGAGCAGGTTCTTGAAGAGGCCAAAGTCTGCTCTCTTGAAGTCCAGGGCAGTGAGCTTGCTGCACGCTCTTCTCACTGTCCTGAGGATGTCAAATTCAACCATCTCATGATCGCTGCAATCAAGGCTGCCCTGGAACTTCCTCCTTATATCCAGTCTAAACTTCCCCTGTTTAAGTTTGAACCTGTTACCCCTTGTCCTATCACTACAGTCCCTAAACAAAATCACCTCAAGAGTCCAAACAGTTGCCAGTTCTACATTGCTGACAGTTAACATCCACCCTTATCCAACAAAGCTCCATTATTCTGTTTACACTGTTTCAGTCCTCAAGTCAAATTCCAATTAGGGGAAACAATTTCTAATCACAGAGCATTTGTCATACTCCAGCAGGTAATGTGCGCCATGGAGATGAGCTCTGCACGTCTTGAATAGTCACACTTATTGTAGTTGTGGGAACAACTGCTTCTGTTTCTATTTCAGACTCAAAGGAGAGCTCACGTGCTCCTTTGTTTCCTACAGCCCTACATGCTCCTCTCTATCTCCTTTCATACAGAAGAATCTGTGTATTTCTCTTTAAGATCTTCTTGAATGATCAAACTTCCATAGCATTTGAAATTCTGTATTGAGGGTAAAAATTAATAAACATTAAACCACCCAAAATTGCATCAAGTACAATAGGAATGCATCTATACATGACCATGTGGCCCCAAGCATCATGTTCCCCTTCATATTCTTAAGCATGGTAATGAATGTGGAACTCTGAAGTGCACATACTTCCTAAGAAGTATAATTCACTTTTCTCAGCTGTTCTTTGAAACCACAGAAACCACATAAACCACATAAAATGCACTGAAAAGCCACCAATTTGCACCAATTTTTGTTTCTCCATCTACGTTTGTATTTTCTGAGTTTTTCTTTCTAAAGCTCAACATATATTTTAACTGGAAGAAGCAAAGTGTTAGGAGTCACCATGAGGAACTCACTCTCTACTGCTTTTGAAGGCTTTTATTGGCAACAGGCTGAAAACCTACTACAAACACAAGACTTAAAATAACCAGAACAAGACTTATGGCAGAAATATGGAACTCTACCCTGTACTGACAACAGAGTTCTTGAAAACACAGTATTCACCTGAACTGGATAGACCACCATCTAATCGCAACACCGTGTTTTGTACATTTTGTGCTCTAGGACAATAATGCAGTAGCTTTTATAACAAGGTTTGGCACTAATGCATCAGGAAAGAACCCAGACAATCGATACTTCCTGTGGAATTCTAATTTGCAGAATGGGATTCTAAACCAGTATGTTATTTTAGTAGGAACAAGTGGCAGATTTGGCTTGTAAGGTGATTCTAGAGTCATTTGGGATCCATGAAAGCAAACAGAAGGCTGGGAGAAGAATACATCACAATAGCAAAAAGGACTACAGCGACATTTTGTTGTAATAAAACCCAGATTCCCGACAAGACTCACACTTTCACTATGCTAAGTCATCCATTTCTAGCTTTTCATGTTCACAGACCCATTAAATTCTTCTAGTTAATTGAAGTCTCCTAACAATAAGTTTGCTTACCTGGTTATCATGAAGATCTTTAGGCTACCAAGCACTACATCTAAGAGCATCAATACCATGTTACTGAGTAAAAAATATTTGTCATAATCAGAATTTTCACATATTGCTTTTCCACTGGACAACCCACAATTCCAGGATTTTCTGAGCTAAGACTAGTGTGATTGATAGAAAAAGCATGACTTCAACATGATAGAAGTGAAAAATGCAGATGCCATCACTACATTAACATTTATGTTGTGCTAAACCTGCTGCAAGGCTCAGAAATATAAAGGCTGAGGAAAAAAAAAAGTAATGCAGTATAAAAAGATACTGCTTTTATTACAGTAAAAATTAAGGACAGGGGATCAGAGGACTGTGAAAAGTCTCACTGAGTTATTTAGGCATACTTAGGCATCCCAGTCCCCCCAGCCCCTCCTCCATCAGGCATCTTTGGAAAATGGAACTGTCATGTTCCTGAAAACCTCCTGGGCCCAAACCTAGCAAAGATTTTAGGCAGAAGGGAGAAAATCACAAGCACTAATTTTAAGCCCTTAAAGCCAGGCAATATTGTCTCCTTCTAAAGCGAAGAAAGAAAAAGATTCTTTGGGGAAAAAGGATTAGAAAACTAAGTTAGTGTTCTTCATCATTGTCACCACCCGACGACCGAGCTGTGAACCAAAAAAAAAAAACTCTTCCGGGTTCCAGCCCCCAGTTTTTTTTTTTACATCCTGGGCATGACGTGCTGTGGTATGGAATACCTCTTTGGTCAGTCTGGGTCAGGTATCCTGTTTCTGCTTCCTCTCGGCTTCCCCTCCTCCCTGGCAGAGCATGAGACTCAGAAAGTCCTTGGTCAGACCAAAACATTCTAAGCCGTAACTATAAACATCGGTGTTATCAGTGCTGTTCCCAGGCCGAAAGTTGAAAACACAGCACTGCACCAGCTACTATGAAGGAGAAAAAATGACTGCTGCTGCTGAACCCATGGCAGTATCCACCCCTTATTCCGTACCATTCACGTCATGCTCAGATCCCATATTTTCAATACACCACCACATATATATATATATATATACATCCACACACACACACAGAGGGAGAGAGATCTTCCCTCAGTGCATGGACCAATCCCTACAAAGCTGCTGAGTCCATTTGGTCCGTGACGTCAAGCTCCATCTCTTGTAACAGTCCTTCAGAGCAGGGGAGGCTGTGTGCAGTGTTGGATCGTTGCCTGATGATGCTGATCGTTCCTTTACTGCAGAACTCATCCGGTTTCATTAAAGTTCATTCTTTGTTGGGATGACGGTCAGAGGGCCAGTTGCTGATGACTTGAAGACATCTAGTTGGTGGGCTATAAAAGTATTACATAGCAGGCAACAGCATACAATTGAGTTCATTGGCTGTTTCCCCCTAAAATCAAATCCCCTTGAGGTACACATCGGACTTCCCCATCTTCCCGCATTACCCACCAAGTATATCTGGGTCCCTGAGCAAAAGCAATCCCACGAGTGGGTTTGCCTTTACCTGAAGTAGGAATAACCCAGACTGTCTTCCCCAGCAAATTTTTTATATGCACCACAGGAACTTTGTCCCCCTCCACAGTATGTAGAAGTTCTGACTGGGCTGGACCGGCCCTGTTGGCAGATCCTCTGGTGTTGACCAGCCAAGTGTCCTTTGGTAAATGGGTATCCCAATGTTTGAAAGTCCCACCACCCGTTGCTCTCAGTGTAGTTTTTAACAGCCCATTGTACTGTTCGATTTTCCCAGAGGCTGGTGCATGGTAGGAGATGTGATATACCCATTCAATGCCATGCTCTTTGGCCCAAGTGTCTGTCAGGTTGTTCCGGAAATGAGTTCCATTGTCTGACTCAATTCTCTCTGGGGTGCCGTGTCGCCACAAAATCTGTTTCTCAAGGCCCAGGATAGTGTTCCGGGCAGTGGCGTGGGGCACAGTGTATGTTTCCAGCCATCCAGTGGTTGTGTAGCTGCTGTACTTGTAGTGGCCCATAGGGGGATCAAACCCGTGACCTTGGCGTTATCTCAACCCTTTGTGCCCCACGTTGGGCGCCAAAAAGGACTGTCGTTGTTTAAGCCTCTATAAACTCATGCAGTAGCTCTTATGGAATAACCTCTTTGGTTAGTCTGGGTCAGGTGTCCTGTCTCTCCTTCCTTCCAGCTTCCCCTCCTCCCTGGCAGAGCATGGAGCTCAGAATGTCCTTGGTCAGACCAAAACATTACTGAGCAGTAACTGAAAGCATCTGTGTTACCAGCGCTGTTCCTAAGCCGAAATTCAAAAACACAGCACTGCACCAGCTACTAAGAAGGGGAAAAATGACTGCTACTGCTGAACCCAGGACACAGTCCCATCTGCCCTGAAGTTATTTCTACACTGGTATGAAAGAATAGTGCAAAATCCCCAACTTCTCTTCTGCGTTTAAGGAGAAACAATGAAGTAACCACAAAAGATGCTGTCTATGTATTCTGAACTTCTAGAGATCTGAAGCTGAGTAATACTTTTTTAGAATATAGAGTTGAGATTAGGTAAATCCATAGTTATTAAAGGAATATTGCATCTTTATAATGACATTGAATAGAAGTGCTAAGTTGGGATTGTTTAGCCTGGAGAAGGCTGCATGTTGACTTCATAGCAGCTTCCAATATCTGAAGGGAGACTACAAGTCTGCTGGAGAGGGACTCTTCATCATGGACTGTAGCGATAGTACAAGGAGTAACAGGTTCAAACTAAAACAGGGAATGTTCAGGTTAGGTATAACAAAGAAGTTCTTTACTGTGAGGGTGGTGAGGCACTGGCACAGGTTGTGCAAAGAAGTGGTCAATTCTCCATCCCTGGCAGTGTTCAAGTCCAGGTTGGACAGAGCCTTGGGTGACATGGTCTAGTGTTAGGCGTCTCTGCCCATGGCAGGGGGGTTGGAACTGGATGATCTTAAGGTGCTTTCCAACCCTAACTATTCTATGACTCTATGATTCCATGACCAGCTGAATTAACTTTATTCAAAGACAATTATAATTATACTCCCCTACACAAAAGATCATTTTAGATTAATGATATTTTCAGATGATTTAAAGCTTTGTAATTTTATGTAATCTGAAGTTGTTTTATTAAACCCTGAGGTATTCGCAGCCCCATAGAAACCTTTGGAATGCAAACATCAGCATATGGCTTTTCTTGAAGTCCATAGGAAACTCCCCCCCTCCCCGTCCCATCCTATCCTCATGCCAAGATAGTTCATAATAAAGGAGTGAGTTTTTGGCAGCTTCCAAGTGAAATGTAAGGCCTATTATCATATGTGTCTTTTCAGATAATGAGTTTCAGTTACTGAGGTAGCTCTCATGTACATGTGAAAGGGACGCACGGGACTTACAAATTCAAGGTTCTAATGGAAATCTTACTGTGGTAATACAAACTTATATGCCATGAGCTGTTTCACAGGTAAGTCATGGTCATTTCACATAGAGCTTTTAAGATTAGCATTAAAAGATTAAATATGACCCACTATTGCAATAGCATGTAGAGAAAAAAGTACATCTTGGAAGATGAAAGTCTTGGTGGCTATGATGAAAAGCTGATAGCCACTATTTTCTGAATCCAACATAGATTTTCCTTATAATTTCATTTAAAGCAAAGAGTTTATGCCTTGACGAAAAGGCTTACAATTGTACCAAATACACAGGTACAATTAAAACTGAAACTGACAGGAAATTGTTCAGATGAAGATTACTCAGTCTTTCTGCCATCACCAATTCCAGTCAATTCACTGGATGTGCCCAAACTGTCAATCATTTGAGCTGCAGCATGCTCTCTTTTGCTAGGTGAATATTTTGCTCCAAGCCAAGGTGGCTATATTCAGCACTTACGTTGCTATTGTAGACTTTTTAGGGGATTTAAGAGAACTTGATAGGGCAGGACCTTGAAAAGGCAAGGAGGATTGGGCAGGTTAATAAATGGTTAGAAGGGTGGTGCTACAGTCAGTGGTTTGGGTACCTTGAACATGGGACTCAATATAGTAGGCCAGGTCTACTGGGGGCTGGTGGAACTGGTCTGACAAAGAAGGGGAAGAGTGGATTTGGTAGGAGGCTTGCCAGGCTGGTCAAGGATGCTTGAAACTAGATGTGTTAGGGGAGGGGGGCATCATTCCAACCCAACACACCCAGTCACTGGGCAGCACCTACAGTAAACATTCGGAGCAATGTAGAGATATTCCAGCTGCTCCAGCCAATGAGCCGGCTTCAATTGCGTCTCGGCTCAAATGCCTCTAAACAAATGCCCGTAGCATGGGGAACAAACAAGAGGAATTAGAGATGTGTGCACGTCTACGGGGGTATGATATCATAGGCATCACAGAAACATGGTGGGATGGCTCCTATGACTGGTGTGTTGGAATGGAAGGTTACCGGCTCTTTAGGAAAGACAGGCCCGGCAGACGGGGAGGGGGAGTTGCTATTTATGTTAGGGATGGGCTAGAGAGTATGGAACTCTGTCTGGGGACAGGTGAGCAGTCAACAGAGTTTGTGGGTCAGGGTTAAAGGGAGAACAGCGATGGGTGATGTTATTGTGGGGATCTGTTACAGACCGCCTGACCAAGGGGACTTGCTGGACGAAGTGCTCTATAGGCAGATAGGAGCAGCCTCACGCTCGCAGGCCCTTGTTCTCATGGGGGACTTCAACCACCCTGATATCTGTTGGAGGGATGGTATGGCCTAGCACAAAAAATCCAAGAAGTTCCTCGATTGTGTGGAAGACAACTTCCTTCTGCAAGTAATAGAGGAGCCGACAAGGAGAGGTGCCATGCTTGACCTCATCCTCACCAACAGGGAAGGGCTGGTTGGGAAAGTGACGCTCCAGGGCAGCCTTGATTGCAGCGATCATGAGATGGTCGAGTTTGAGATGCTCAGGACAGTGAGAAGAGCGTGCAGCAAGCTCACTGCCCTGGACTTCAAGAGAGCAGACTTTGGCCTCTTCAGGAACCTGCTCAGTAAGGTTCCATGGGATAGAGCCCTAGAGGGCAGGGGGGCCCAAGACTGTTGGTTGATATTCAAGGATCACCTCCTGCAAGCTCAGGAGCAATGCATCCCAACTTGGCTAGGGATGTTAAGGATAACAGGAAGGGATTCTATAGGTACATTGCCAATAAAAGACAGGTTAGGGACAACATAGGCCCTCTCCAGAAGTTATCGGGAGAACTGGCTACCCTGGATTTGGAGAAGGCTGAGGTTCTTAATGACTTCTTTGCCTCAGTCTTCACCAGTAAATGCTCTGACCACACCACCCAAGTCTTGGAAGGCAGATGCAGGGACAGTGAGAATGAAGACCCTAGGCCCACTGTAGAAGAGGATCTGATTCGAGACCATCTTAGGAACCTGAAAGTATACAAGTCCATGGGACCAGATGAAATCCATCCACGGGTCCTGAAGGAGCTGGCAAATGAAGTTGCTAAGCCACTGTCCATCGTATTTGAAAAATCATGGCAGTCAGGTGAAGTTCCCGATGACTGGAAAAAGGGAAATATAACCCCCATTTTTAAGAAGAGGAAAATGGATGAGCCGGGGAACTACAGACCAGTCAGCCTCACCTCTGTGCCTGGCAAAATCTTGGAGCAGATTCTCCTGGAAGGCATACTAAGGCACATGAAAACCAACAAGGTGCTTGGTGACACCCAGCATGGCTTCACTAAGGGGAAATCCTGCCTGACCAATCTGGTGGCCTTCTATGATGGGGCTACAGAACTGATGGACAGGGGTAGAGCAGTTGATGTCATCTCCCTGGACTTGTGCAAAGCCTTTGACACTGTCTCACATGACATCCTTCTCTCTAAGTTGGAGAGACATCAATTTGATAGGTGGACCACTCGGTGGGTAAGGAACTGGCTGGATGGCCACACGCAAAGAGTAGTGCTCAATGTCTCAATGTCCAGCTGGAGACCAGTAACGAGTGGTGTCCCCCAGGGATCAGTGTTGGGACCGGTCTTGTTCAACATCTTTGTGGGTGACATGGACAGTGGGATTGAGTGCGCCCTCAGCAAGTTTGCCGATGACACCAAGCTGTGTGGTTCGGTTGATACATTGGAGGGAAGGAATGCCATCCAGAGGGACCTTGACACGCTTGTGAGGTGGGCTGATGCCAACCTGATGAAGTTTAACCATGCCAAGTGCAAGGTCCTCCACCTGGGTCGGAGCAATCCCAGGCACAGCTACAGATTGGGCAGGGAAGAGATTCAGAGCAGCCCTGCTGAGAAGGACTTGGGGGTGTGGGTTGATGAAAAAATGAACATGAGCCGGCAGTGTGCACTTGCAGCCCAGAAAACCAACTGTATCCTGGGCTGCATCAAAAGGACCGTGACCAGCAGGTCGAGGGAGGTGATCCTGCCCCTTTACTCTGCTCTTGTCAGACCTCACTTGGAGTATTGTGTGCAGTTCTGGTGTCCTCAACATAAAAAGGACATGGAACTGTTAGAACAAGTGCATAGGAGGGCCACGAGGACTATCAGGGGACTGGAGCACCTCCCATATGAAGACAGGCTGAGAAAGTTGGGGCTGTTCAGCCTGGAGAAGAGAAGGCTGCATGGAGACCTCATAGCAGCCTTCCAATATCTGAAGGGGGCCTCTAGGGATGCTGGGGAGGGACTCTTCATTAGGGACTGTGGTGAGAGGACAAGGGGTAATGGGTTTAAACTTAAACAGGGGAGGTTTAGATTGGATATGAGGAAGAAATTCTTTACTGTAAGGGTGGTGAGGCCCTGGAATGGGTTGCCCGGGGAGGTTGTGAATGCTCTATCGCTGGCGGTGTTCAAGGTGGGGTTGGACATAGCCTTGGATGGCATGGTTTAGTGGGAGGTGTCCCTGCCCATGGCAGGGGAGTTGGAACTCGATGATCTTGAGGTCCTTTCTAACCCTAACTATTCTATGATTCTGTGATTACACCATTTGCTTTTTGAGAGTCATGTAGCTACCATGTGATAATTTTTTTCAAAACAAAGCCAGCACAGGTGCATTTTCATTGTTCCCATCTCCTCTGACTGATAATTATTAACAAATTAACTGAATGACCTGTGTTTGGCCATTAAACTCCATCTGTGTATAGACATACCTTTATAACTCATGCAGAACAATCTAGATGTGACTTCATGACCAGTACCTCTCCTTGTATATTCTTCAAGGTCTTTCAGGACATAATATAAAAATTAGCAAGTAGTCTTTCAAAAGAGCATTCAAAAATTCCCCCATTCTCAGCCATCACCTTTTCTCTACTAACAGCATATAAACCTCTCCGTCATACCATTTGACTTGCTTGTCTCAGATTCTACAGTGTCAGAAGAAAGGTGCTGCTTAGCAGTCTTGAATGTAATATGCATACCACAGATGCTTTAGTCTATACTGTTGCACATTGTCCCTTAGTGTTTGTACACAGCTGGAAAAGAAAATGTAACTGTAGACCATCACATGCAAAAAGAAAACTGGTGACGACTGCAGTTCTCTGCATATGTCAAAAAGATCAACAGTACAGCTTGGCTAATTTCTATTTTTGTCTCTAGAATAAAGCAGCAGAACTTTGTACTTGATCATGTTACATATTGCTGAGAGGTCCTGAAAAATTACTATGACCAAAAGACCTCTACACATTCTATACAAGAATAGCATAGGTCAGAGTTGTAAACAACAATTATCTTTCCAAAATGTTTCTTCATGTGCTGATGGAATACCCTATAGAATCACAGAAAACATACACTAACCTGTATATTCCACTTCTACATCTGCCAAGGCCCATACAGTATTTTCATGTGTGACTTCTCCAATATCAAGCATCACTGTCATATACATGCTTTGTCTTCCTGATTGGTTCTTCTGATCTTGTTCTAATTTGCTCTGATAACAGGCACCATCTCAAAAGGTTTTGGCCTGATGCCATGTATGAACAAAGCTTCCCAGGGAAGTGGTGGAATCACCATGCCTGGAAGTGTTCAAAAAAAGTGTAGATGAGGCCCTTAGTGACATGGTTTAGTGGTGGACTTGGTATTCCTGGGGTAACAATTGGACTTGATGATCTTGGTTGGTCTTTTGCAACCTAGTTGATTCTATGAAGAGGACTTGAACTGGCTAGCAATTTCTGTTCCTAATGTCATTTTCAACACAAGGAGTGGCCCAATGGACATGAAAGAATAAAAATTACTTTTGCATAGAAAGATTCTAGTTGAAGAGGTAGTTTATAGTTTGCATTTAGGAAAAAAAAAAAAAAAAAAGGCAGGCAACAGACCTTGAATAATTACAGAGTATTTTTAGACACAAAAACAAAGTCCTTTTTAGAGCCATAGCTTGTCCAGCAGGATCATACACAGCTGTTGCCCTTATCAATTAAGTCTCATTTTAAACAAATCAGAGGTCAGTCTTCTACCTTTCCCATCTAGGGTATGACCAAGTGCCATCTAATACATTTGCGTACAGCGATAAAACCTTTGGTACTGAGAAAAACAGACAGATTAAGCTATCATGCATTCTAAGAAAACCAGAACTACTGTTACTGAAATGCTAGAGAAAAATCATAGAATCATTGAATGGTTTGGGTTGTAAGGGGGAAGATCGTCTAGTTCCAATAACCCTGCCATGGGAAGGAATACTTTCCACTAGGCCAGGTTGCTCAAAGCCCTGTCCAACCTAGCCTTGAACACTGCCACGGATGGGGCAGCCACAGCTTCTCTGGACAATCTGTGCCAGTGCCTCACCACACTCACAGGGAAGAATTTTTTCCTAATATCTAATCTCAATCTACCCTCTTTCAATTTAAAGCCATTCCCCCTTGTCCTGTCATTACATATCCTTGTAAAAAGTCCCTCTCCAGGTTTCTTGTAGGCCCCCTTTAGGTATTGGACTCTTAGAAGGTCTTCCCTGAGCCTTCTCTTCTCCAGGCTGAACAACCCCAACTCTCTCAGCCTGTCTCCATAGCAGAGGCGCTCTAGCCCTCTGGTCATCTTCATGGACTCCTTTGGTCTCACTCAAACAGGTCCACATCCCTTTTGTGTTGAAGGCCACGGAACTGAATGCACTGCTCCAGAGGAGGTCCCACAAGAGCAGAGTAGAGGGGAAGACAGTATTTGCATTTTCTAAATAAGGAATATAACCCACATAGTGTTTTGAAGGCCAAGAAATGCAAAGATGCTCGCACACACACACACCCCCTCACCCCCCAAAAACAGTCATTTGGTCATGTTCATTATAACAAATAAACTTATATTTATGCAGGATGTCTGCCACATAATCAGCCATGGGAGGAAAACTTCTAGTTACTACTCACTCACTTGTAAATTTACTCCTTTCATTACTGTAAATTTTATACTGATGGTTTCACTCTATTGCCAGAAGAGGTACAAAAGCTTGCAAAAATGTATGTCCTATTAATCCTGACTATAAAAATCAACTATATTTCAGGTTTAGCTAGCAAGAAAAAATACATATGTAATTGATATTGGTTGTACTGTGCAAGCAATGGATAAATTTTCACTAATCTTTTTGACAACATTTTTTTAAAAATAGAAACATATTGGGATTGATTGTGCCAAGTTAAGAAGATACTGGATTCAGAAATCACAGAATCACAGAACTGTTAGGGTTGGAAGGGACCTTTGGAGATCATCTAGTCCAACCTGCCTGACAAGGCAGGGCCACATAGAGCAGATTATACAGGAACACATCCAGGTGGGTTTTGAATGTCTCCAGAGAGGGAGACTCCACGACCCCTCTGGGCAGCCTGTTCCAGTGCTCCGCCACCCTCAACGTAAAGAAGCTCTTTCTCATGTTGAGGTGAAACTTCTTGTGTTTTAGCTTATGGCCATTGCTCCTCATCCCATCGCTGGGCACCACTGAAAAGAGTATGGCACCATCCTCTTGGCCCCCACCTTTGAGATATTTATATGCATTAATGAAATCCCCTCTTGGTCTTCTCTTCTCTAGACTAAATAGGCCCAGCTCCCACAATTTCTCCTCATAAAAGAGATGTTCCAGACCCCTAATCCTCTTTGTGGCCCTCCACTGGACTCTTCAGTAGCTTCTTGTCTTTCTTGTACTGAGGAGCCCAGAACTACCCCCAGGTCCTTCTTAGCAGAAATGTTCTCTGCTAGGTCAGCCCCCAACCTTTACTGGTACTTGGGGTTCTTCCTCCCCTGGTGCAGTACCCTACACTTGCTCGTGTTGAACTTCATTAGGTTTCTCTCTGCCCAATTCTCCAGCCTGTCCAGGTCCTGGTGAATGGCAGCACAGCCTTCAGGTGTATCAACCACTCCCCCCAGCTTCGTATCATTAGCAAACTTACTGAGGGTACACTCTAGCCCTTCATCCAGGTCATTGATAAACAAGTTGAATAAGACCAGACCCAGTATTGATCCCTGGGGAACACCACTGACTACAGGCCTCCAATTGGATTCTACTCCACTGATCACAACCCTCTGAGCTCTGCCATTCAGCCAGTTTTTGATCCACCTCACTGTCCGTTCATCTAACCCTCATTTCCTAAGCTTACCTACAAGGATGTTATGGGAGACAGTGTCAAACACCTTGCTGAAGTCAAGTTAGCTAACATCCACTGCTCTCCCCTCATCAACTCATCCTGCCATGTCATCATAGAAGGCTATTAGATTGGTTAAGCATGATTTACCCTTGGTGAATCCATGCTGACTACTTCTGATGACCTTCTTCTCTTCTACATGCATGGTGATGACCTCCAGAATGACCTGTTCCATCACCTTTCCAGGGATGGAGGTGAGGATGACTGGCTGGTAGTTTCCTGGGTCCTCCTTCTTGCCCTTCTTGAAGATGGGAGTAACACTGGCCTTCCTCCAGTCATTGAGCACCTCAGCAGTTCTCCATGATTTTTCAAATATGATGGAGAGAGGCAGAGCAACAGCATCTTCCAGCTCCCCCTCAGCACCCATGGGTGCATCCCATCAGGGTCCATGGATTTAAGGGTGTTAAGTCAGTCTAGCCTACCCCTAACCCAACCCTCTATGACCAGGGGGAAGTAAATTGTCCTTTCTCCAGTCTTCTCTTACCTCCAAGGTCTGGGACCCCTGAGGGCCATCCTCATCAGTAAAGACTGGGGCAACAAAGGCATTCAGTAACTTCGCCTTATTTGTGTCTTCTGTTACCAGGACACCCATCTGATTCATCAGCGGCTCCACATTTTCCCTTATCTTCCTTTTGCCATTGATATACTCATAGATACCCTTCTTGTTGTCCTTGATGTCCTTTGTCAGGCTCAATTCCGAATGGGCTTTGGCCTTCCTTGTCTCATCCCTGCATACCCTGACAATGTTCCTGTAGTCATCCCACTTGACCTGTCCCTTTTTCCATCCCATAAATTTCTTTCTTGCATTTGAGATTTGCCAGGAGCTCCTTACTCATCCATGCAGGTCTCCTGCCCCCTTTGCATGATTTCTTCATCATTGGGGATATAATGGTCTTGAGTTTGGAGGAAGTGGTGATTAAATAGTGACCAGTTCTCTTGGACTCCCTTCTTTTCAAGAGCCCTATCCCATGGGATTTCTCTAAGTAGGTTTTTGAAGAGGTCGAAGTTAGCACTCTGGAAGTTTAGAGTTCTAGTCCTACTTACTGTTTTGCTTCCCCCACGCAAGATCCTGAGTTCCACAATCTCATGATCACTGCATCCAAGGCTGCCCCCAACTTTTATGTTTTCAACTAGTCCCTCCTGGTTTGTTGGTACAATGTCCAACAACACATCTTTCCTTGTTGGCTCTTCCACTACTTGAATCAAAAAATTGTCTTCAATGAACTGCAGGAACTTCCTGGACTGTGCATGCTGGGTCATGTTATCCCTCTAACAAATATCTGTGTGGTTGAAATCCCCCACAAGAACCAGGGCCTGTGACCTCAAGGCTATTTCCAGCTGCCCATAGAAGGCCTCATCAACTTCCTCCTCCTGATGAGGTGGACTATAGTAAAAACCCATAACAGTGTCCCCCATATTAGTTTGTCCCTTAATTCTCACCCATAGAATCTTGACTCATTTATCTGTTCCTGGGTAGAGCTTGATACATTCCAATTGCTCTCTCACATAAAGAGCAACTCCGCCACCTTGCCTCTCTGATCTGTCCTTTCTAAAAAGTACATAGCTGTCCATGGCAACATGCCAGTCATGTGATCTATCCCACCAAGTCTCAGTAATTGCAATCAGATCATGGCCCTGTGACTGCACATAGACTTACAGTTCTTCTTGTTCATTCCCCATGGTGTGTGCACTTGTATACAGGTACTTCAGAGAGGTAATTTTGCAACCAGGTTCCCTAGAAGGGGTATAAGAGTCACCATAACCATAAGCACCCTCAATGAGGTTAGCCCTTTGATCCTCATCTTGAGAAGCAGTCAAGGAACATCTGTCACTGCACTGGTTGGTATGACCTACTCCCCAGGAGGAACTAATGGCATGAGCATTGCACACCCCCCGAGTCCTTTAGATGAAAGACCTTCTCATCAAAGCTGTCAGCATGCTGCCAAAGATTCTCTTACCTTTTTTCACAGGTGAATCATAGAATTATAGAATGATAAGGGTTGGAAATGACCTTAGGATCATCTAGTTCCAACCCCCCTGCCATGGGCAGGGACACCTCACACCAGACCATTCATTGCTTCTTTGCACAACCTGTTCCAGTGCCTCACCACCCTCACAGTGAAGAACTTATTCCTTATACCTAACCTGAACTTCCCCTGTTTTAGTTTGAACCTGTTACCCCTTGTCCTGTCATTACAGTTCCTGATGAAGAGTCCCTCTCCAGCATCCTTGTAGGCCTCCTTCAGATATTGGAAGACTGCTATGAGGTCACCATGCAGCCTTCTCTTCTCCAGGCTGAACAGCCCCAACTATCTTAGCCTGCCTTCAGGCGCTCCAGCCCCCTTATCATCCTCGTGGCCCTCCTCTGGACTTACTCCAACAGCTCCATGTCCTTCTTATGTTGTGAGCACCAGAAGTACACACAGTACTCCAAGAGAGGTCTCACGAGAGCAGAGCAAAGGGGCAGTATAGAATCATAGAATCATAGAATAGTTAGTATTGGAAAGGACCTTAAGATCATCTAGTGCCAACCCCCATGCCATGGGCAGGGAAGTCCGCTGCCATGGGTCCTCTGGTCATGCTCCTTTTGATGCAGCCCAGGATATGGTTGGCTTTCTGGGCTGCGAGCGCACACTGCCAGCTCATGTTTATTTTCTCATTGACCAACACCCCCAAGTCCTTCTCCGCAGGGCTGCCCTGAATCTTTTCTCTGCACAACCTGTAGCTGTGCCAGGGATTGCCCTGACCCAGGTGTAGGACCTTGCACTTTGCATTGTTGAACTTCATGAGGTTGGCATTGGCCCACCTCTCAAATGTATCAAGGTCCCTCTGGATGGCATCTCTTCCTCCAGCGTATCAACCGAACCACATAGTTTGGTGTCATCGGCAAACTTGCTGAGGGTGCACTCAATCCCTCTGTCCATGTCGTCCACAAAGATGTTGAATAAGATCAGTCCCAACACTGACCCCTGAGGGACACCACTCGTTATCCGTCTCCATTTGGACATTTTGCCATTGACCACAACTCTCTGTCTGCGTCCATTCAGCCACTTCTTTATCCACCAGGTGGTCCATCCATCAAATCAATGTCTCTCCAGTTTAGAGAAAAGGATGTCATGTGGGACAGTGTCAAATGCTTTGCACAAGTCCAGGTAGATGATGTCAACTGCTTTGCCCCTATCCATCAGTTCTGTAGCCCCATCATACAAGGCCACCAAATTGGTCTGGCAGGATTTCCCCTTAGTGAAGCCATGCTGGCTGTCACCAACCACCTTGTTGTTTTTCATGTGCCTTAGCATTGTTTCCTGGAGAATCTGCTCCATGAGCCTGGCAGGCACAGAGGTGAGACTGACTGATCTGTAGTTTCCTGGGTCATACATTTTCCTCTTCTTGAAAATGGGGGTTATATTTCCCTTTTTCCAGTCATCAGGAACTTCAGCTGACTGCCATGATTTTTCAAATATGATGGACAGTGGCTTAGCAACTTCATCTGCCACCTCCTTCAGGACCCATGAATGGATTTCATCAGGTTCCATTGACTTGTGCACATTCAGGTTCTTAAGATGATCTTGAACCTGATCCTTTCCTACAGTGGTCCCAAGGTCTTCATTCTCACTGTCCCTGCATCTGCCTTCCGAGACTTGAGCAGCATGGTCAGAGCACTTTCCGGTGAAGACTGAGGCAAAGAAGTCATTGAGAACCTTTGAGAGGGATCCCATCCCTCCCTAACAGTCTACAATCATGCATCTGCTTCTGAATGTCCCCATTTCAATAACTGTTAGGATAGATGAGAAGTTGACTTGGGCAGAGGCTTCAACCCTCTCACCCCAACAAACCAACACTCAACTTGGTTGTATGAAGCAGAACAATATAGACTGAAGCAGGACTAGTAGAAACCCAATGTCCTGGTTTTGGCTGGGATAGAGTTAATTTTCTTCCTAGTAGCTGGTACAATGTGGGTGTAAATGTGAAAGATTTCTGAGTTGGACTAGCTCCTGGGAAAACTTTGAGACAGCTGAGGAATGTTGATGGGAAAGTTTTGGGAGTATTGTGGGCAAGATAAGAAGGAAGAGAGAAGCGAGAAGCAAGCAGCCAATCAAGGCAACCAGTGAGCAAGATATCCACCAATGAAGAAGTGAAGAGACCCACGTGGGGGGTGTTAGTGAACCAATTGTATTAGCCGCTTGTACACACAGGTACTTCGGAAAGCCTATATCAACCCTGGACCATGAGATAATAAATGATTTCGTTTCATGACCAGAAACAGGGTTCATGCTTTACGTCTCCACAAATGGCGCCCGAACAGGGACTCTAGTAGCGGATGAAGAGCACTGGTGGAGACCCTGACCGAACGAGTTCGACAGCGGACCAGAGAGCTGTATTCCCGGGATACTAAGCGCCTTTGAAAAAGGTGAGCAGTCAGGAAGATGGGATCGCAGATGTCTGCGGAAGAAGAGACTACTGTTTTTTTACTGATGTACATTTTAAAGCAACAGGGCTTTATTCGTACCCTGCTTGCATGGCTTGAAGGGCGGGGATTTGATGTTGATTCGGCGCTTCAGCTGGAGCAGTGGGATTCGGCTAAAGAGACTCTTTGGGAGGCTGCGGGCAGGGGGGAGGAAAACGTTCTTCCGCTGATAGCAACATGGCACTTACTCTATGAGGCTCTTCGCAAGCTGCAGAGCCCATCGCGGGGCGCAGTCGCTGACTATCGTAATAAACTGACTGCCGCTGCCCCTCCGGAGTCGGTGGTGCCATCTGCGCCACCACTAACAAACATGGCGCCGCCCCCCCCCCCCACCGCACCCCCCCCCCGACAGCAACCCCCCTGGCAGTGACCCCCCCCACTGCAACCCTCCCGACAAACCCCCTCCCTGCAATCTTCCCAACCGTGATCCCCTGGCCGGCAAACCCCCCCACCTTGCCTCCTCCATCCGGTACTTCCCGTAGCCGCTTGGGGTGGAGAAGATTACGACCCTCGTAAACGCTGGCAAAAATTGCAAAATGACGCAGCAGCGGACGGGGAGCATTTTGATATGGCATTTCCTGTAATAATGTGAGATAATCAACCTAATGACTGGGAACCGATAAGATGGGAAATAATTAAAGAACTGAGAAAGACTGTTAGGCACTACGGGCTTGCCTCACCGTATACTCGGAGCCTTTTACAGAATGTATTACAGGGAGATCCTATGACTCCGTTTGATATCAAAGCCGTTGCCGAAATGCTGTTCACCCCCACCCAGAAAGTGGTATTTTTGTCAGACTGGCGGGAGCGCTGCAGTGTAGCAGCGAGGGAGAATCGTGGTCGGAATGCCGGCGACCCTTTCGTGGACGCCAGAATTCCACAATTGATGGGGGAACCTCCTGCTGACACGCCGCAGCTACAGGCCCGGCTGGCCCCAGAGATTTTACGCCAGTCGGCAGAACTAGCGCTTAAGGCAATGCTTAAAGTGCCAGATGTCGGGAAATCCGTAAAAGCATTCACGGGTATCAGAGAGGCAAAAGACGAGCCGTATATGCAATTTATAGATCGTTTGGAGACGGCTATCGATAAACAAGTAGAGAATGATGCTGCCAAAGATGCCTTATTACTGAAACTAGCAATAGAGAATGCAAACTCGGACTGTCAGAAGGCGTTGCGTATGTTAAAAAATCCTACTTTGATCGATATGATTGAAGCATGTAACCGTATTGGCTCAATAGACTATGTTAACGAAAATTTAGCGGGGCCTTTAGCCGCAGCTTTACAAACCGCACAGCGGCTCTGTTTTCGGTGTGGCAAACCTGGCCACTTTAAGCGTGCCTGCCCCCAGGCGAGCCAAGATGGCGACCTGAGCCTTTGTCCACGTTGTAAAAAGGGGCGTCACTATGTTAAGCAATGTCGATCAAAGTACCACGCCAACGGGGACCTACTTCCGGTCTCAGGAAACGGGAGGCAGAGCGCATCGCGGAGCCGTGTGCAGATACAAGGAGTCTCCGCCCCACACAATCCCAATTCGCCAGCAACATGGGTCTGGCACGCCTCCGCACCTCCACCCCCGGAAGCGCCGGAGTGGATGTCCCCACAGCAACAGAAGTAAACATAACTGACACCAAAGTGCAAAAGGTGCCGCTTGCACTGAAAGGTCCGTTGGGTAATGGATTTAGTGCCTTATTGCTGGGACGTTCTAGTGTTACCTTACAGGGTCTTTTTGTTTTGCCTGCGGTAATTGATGCTGATTTTGAAGGACAAATACAAGCAATGGTCTGGACCCCATCCCCACCTGTAACAGTCCCCGCGGGAGAACGTATATGCCAACTTGTCTTATTCCATGCACGTACAGTAAATGCTCCCTCGGAGGAAAACAGGCGCAGGGGAACAGGTGGCTTTGGACCTACTGATAAGCCACACACTTTATGGACACAGTCGTTAGCAAAACAATGGCCAATCATCGAATGTGAAGTGCGAAACCCCCAGCATAAACCCAGCGCTATCAAAATTAAAGGCCTACTGGACACCAGAGCAGATGTTACAGTCATTGGCGCCTCCTCTTGGCCATCAAATTGGGAGACAGTTTCATCAGCAACAGATCTAACAGGAATAGGAGGAATATCAACACCACGTCAAAGTGCATCGGTTATCCAGATAATAGATCCTGAAGGGCGCACTGTGAACCTCCGCCCATATATAGTGAACTGTCCTTTTAACCTTTTGGGATGGGATGTCTTAAGCATGTGGGGAGTCTCGATAGCAACATCGCCTTTTTAACTGGGGTCGTTGATGAGAATGTTCCAATCAGACTAAAGTGGCTGACAGAAAAACCAGTGTGGGTTGATCAATGGCCCCTAAATTTGGAAAAAACCCACGCCTTAACAGAATTGGTAACAGAACAATTGAAGTTGGGACACTTGGTTCTGACCACAAGTCCCTGGAACACACCAGTAAAATGGCGTCTTTTACATGACCTCCGTGCAATTAATAATGTCATGGAGGACATGGGAGCCACACAGCCAGGTTTGCCTTCCTCAACCATGATACCAAAAAATTGGAACATTGTCATTATGGACCTCAAAGATTGTTTTTTCACTATTCCCCTACACCCTGACGATGCTCCAAGGTCTGCTTTTTCTATTCCCTCTGTTAACCATCAGGGAGCAGCACAGCGTTATCATTGGACTGTATTACCACAGGGTATGAAAAACAGCCTGACAATATGTCAGTTATATGTGGCTAAGGCATTATCAGAGGTAAGACAGACATATCCAACAGCTATTTGCTATCATTATATGGATGACATTTTGTTAGCCTGTCAGGAACCACAGAAACTTTTAGAAATTGCTTCCAGCACTAAATCTTGCCTTGAAAAGCACGGGTTAGTTGTTGCTCCTGAAAAGGTACAACGGCAACCCCCATGGAAATACCTGGGATGGAAAATCCTCCAGCAGACTGTAGTGCCTCAACTGCTAAAGATCAATGTCAAAGTTAACACCCTAAATGATGTACAGAAATTAACTGGCACTATAAATTGGGTACGAATCCTTTTAGGTATAGACAATGATACCCTTAGACCTCTATTTGAATTACTGAAGGGAGAACCTGCCCTCAACTCACCCCAACAGTTAACTCCGGAGGCTGAGTATGCTATTGAACAAGTTAACAGAGCTTAACCAATCGACAAGCTGCAAGGATAGATTACCAACTCCCAGTTACTCTGTATGTTATCCAAGGACCTAAGTCCCTCAAAGGATTAATAGGTCAATGGGATTCAAGGGAAAAGGATCCACTACGTGTCTTAGAATGGATCTTCTTACCATACCAATTCTCCAAAACCATAGTTACTATTTGTGAACAGATAGCACACATAGTGTGTCGTGGCAGACAGAGAACAACAGAATTAACAGGACATGAACCAGACACTATCTCTCTCCCCTTAACCAAGATGTATTTTCAATGGGCTTTTCAGAATAACACAGAACTACAAATAGCAATGACAAATTTTGGTGGAAAGGTTACTCCACATCACCCACCACATAAGCTATTCTCCCTGACAACAGAAATAGAGATAAAATCAGTTTCAAAATGTCAATGTAACCCTGTAGAAGGTCCAACTTACTTTACAGACGGTTCAGGTAAAACAGGCAGAGCAATCACAGTTTGGTTTGAGAATAACGAATGGCATCATGAAGAACAAAAAGTTCAGGGCTCAGCACAAATTGTAGAATTAGCTGCAGTAGTGTTTGCATTTCAGCATTGTCACCGAGCATTGAACCTCGTCACTGATTCAAATTATGTTGCTGGAGTTGTTACTAGAATTGAAAATTCATGGCTGAAGGAAGTTACCAATCCTACTTTATTCTATTATTTAAAATGTTAAAAATGCTATTAGATGAACACACGACACCTTATTAGGTTCTGCATATCCGTGGCCATACAGATTTGCCTGGATTTATCATAGAGGGAAATCGAAGAGCTGATAGGTTAACGGCTCCTGTAGTAGCAACTCCTCTAGCAAATCAGTTAGAACAGGCTAGATTATCACATGCTTTTTACCACCAATCAGCGAGATCACTCAGGAAACAGTTTTCTCTCTCTTGGTCAGAAGCACGTACAATAGTACAAACATGCCCTGACTGTCAACCATTTGCAACACACCCACATACTGGAGTAAACCCTCGTGGCACCAGTGCCTTACAGCTATGGCAAAGTGATGTCACTCACATCCCTGAGTTTGGGAGACAAAAGTATGTCCATGTTTCCATCGATCCATTTTCACATATGGTCTGGGCCACAGCAGAAACAGGTGAGAAGGCCCGTGATGTTATTCGTCATTGGCGTGGTGCCTTTGCAGCTCTAGGAGTTCCAAAACAAATAAAAACGGACAATGGCCCTGCCTATAATAGTAAGATAATTGAAACATTTCTAAACACCTGGGGGATAAAACACAAGACAGGGATTCCACACTCACCACAAGGACAAGCCATTGTTGAACGATGCCACCTAACACTAAAAATGTTGTTAGAAAAACAAAAAGGGGGAATGAAGGGAGAATCGCCACAGGCACGACTGTATAAAGCAATTTATGTATTAAATTTTCTAACGATTGGAGAGGGAAATGAGACCGTAGCTGTTACCAGACATATCCTGTCACACAGCAAAATTTTGCCTAATCCTATACGGGTTCATCAACCGAAGGTTTGGGTAAAATCACCACAAACGCTTCTCTGGGAAGGACTGCATCCACTAATAACCTGGGGACGAGGGTATGCTTGTGTCTCCACAGATCATGGTCCTTGGTGGATACCAGCACGGCTGGTGCGGCCTGTTTTGAACCATCCTGCGGTTACAGAAGCAGAATCCAGGGGTAGTCAGCAGCACATCGATGTCGACAATGCAACGGACGCCCTGGAATAGCTTCGACATATGAGTGAACTTAGCCAGAACACTGAGCCAAACAACTCTGTAATTCAGTATAGTCAGTAACACAGCTATTTCATAAATGTTTAGTAGAGAGACCATGGTCTAATAGTAGTAGCATTATTATTGTATCACTTATAAGAAGGGTAGAATGGTAGAAATGTAAAACTTCTTAAAGCTTCTTGTACTGATATTTTCTTTTCTCTTGCGCAAGACTTTGTACGGATATTTTCCTTTGTATTAGGTTTCTTGTTCCTTATCTGCTAAATTGCATGCAAGATATACTGGATAAAATGTTAAAGAAGGTTAGGTCTTTAGAAAAACAAAAAGGGGGAGATGTGGGTGTAAATGTGAAAGATTTCTGAGTTGGACTAGCTCCTGGGAAAGCTTTGAGACAGCTGAGGAATGTTGATGGGAAAGTTTTGGGAGTATTGTGGGCAAGATAAGAAGGAAGAGAGAAG
This sequence comes from Amazona ochrocephala, assembly GCA_039720435.1. Classification (NCBI taxonomy): domain Eukaryota; kingdom Metazoa; phylum Chordata; class Aves; order Psittaciformes; family Psittacidae; genus Amazona; species Amazona ochrocephala. Next base: position 27,792,423 of record CM077908.1, read on the forward strand.
CGAGAAGCAAGCAGCCAATCAAGGCAACCAGTGAGCAAGATATCCACCAATGAAGAAGTGAAGAGACCCACGTGGGGGGTGTTAGTGAACCAATTGTATTAGCCGCTTGTACACACAGGTACTTCGGAAAGCCTATATCAACCCTGGACCATGAGATAATAAACGATTTCGTTTCATGACCAGAAACAGGGTTCATGCTTTATGTCTCCACAGTACAATTCTGTGTTTTAGCTTTAGTCTGAGAACAATGCTGATAACACACCAATGCTTTAGTTGTACAGTAGCATTTACCCTGATCAAGGACTTTTCATTCACTAATGAGGGATATTCCACAGCACATTATGCTCAGTATAGAAAATGGGAGGTGTTACTGGGAAGGGATCTATTGCTGCTCAGGGGCTGGCTGAGCATCAGTCAGTGCGTTGTAACTGTATTGTGTATCACTTGTGTTTACTGTTTGGAGCTCTTTTTCCCCTTTCCCCTTTTGGTTTAATGTTCTCTTCACTTGTTATTTCCCTTGTCATTATTATTAGTAGTAGTATTTTATTGTACTTTAGTTATTAAACTGTTCTTATCTCAACACACGGGTTTTAGATTCTTTTGGTTTGCTGAGGAATTTACTGGATTGTCATATCCAGAGGGTAGTGGTCAAAGGTTCAATTTCTGGATGGACACCAGTGACAAGTGGCATCCCTCAGGGGTACATACTGGGACCAGTACTGTTTAATATCTTCCTCAATGACATAGACAGCAGGATTGAGTGTGCTGCCAGCAAGTATGCAGATGACAACAAGCTGAATGGTGCAGTTGACACACCCAAGGGACATGAAGCTATCCAGAGGGACTTGGACAGGCTCAAGAGGTGGGCCCATGTGAACAACATGAGGTTCAAAGGGGTCAAGTGAAGGGTTCTGCAACCGGGTTTTGGGCAACACCTGGTATCAATGCAGGCTGAAGGATTAAGGAATGGAGAGTACACCAGAGGGGAAGGACTTGGGGGTACTGCTGGATGAAAGATTGGATATGAGCCAGCAACGTGAACTTGTGGCCCAGAAGACTAACCATATCTTGGGCTGCATCCAAAGGAGTGTGGCCAGCAGGTCAAGGGAGGTCATTCTGCCCATCTACTCTGCTCTAGTGAGACCCCACCTGGAGTACTGCAGCCAGCTCAGGAGTCCTCAGTACAGGAAGATTACGGACCTGTTGCAGAGGGTCCAGGGAAGAGTCACAGAAATGATCAGAGGGATGGAGCACCTCTCCTGTGAGGATAGCCTGAGAGAGTTGGGATTGTTCAGCCTGGAGAAGAGAAGGGAGACCTTACTGTGGCCTTTCAGTTCTTAAAAGGGGCCTGTAAGAAAGATGGGGAGAGACGTTTAGCAGGGCCTGTTGCAATAGTATGAGGGGTGATGTTTTTAAACTAAAAGAGGGGAGGTTCAGGCTGGACATGAAGAAGAAATTTTTCACAAGAGTGGTAAATGTTTCTCAGAGAGGTGGTAGATGCAACATCCCTGGAGACATTCAAGGCTCGGTGTCCTGGGTTCAGCAGCAGCAGTCATTTTTCTCCTTCTTAGTAGCTGGTGCGGTGCTGTGTTTTTGACTTTGGGCCTGGGAACAGCGCTGATAACACCAGTGTTTTCAGTTACTGCTTAGAACGTTTTGGTCTGGCCAAGGACTTTCTGAGTCTCATGCTGTGCCAGGGAGGAGGGGAAGCTGGGACGAAGCAGAGACAGGATACCTGACCCAAACTGACCAAAGAGGTTATTCCATACCACAGCACGTCATGTCCAGGATGTAAAAATGGAGAGCAGAGACCCAGAAGGGTGGGGGTGCACTGTGGGGGGGGGCACTGCTTGGTCGGGCTGGGTGGTGAGCGATTGTATTCTTTCCTTGTATTTGCCTTGTCATTATTATTATTGGTGGTAGCAGTAATGGTTTGTGTTATACCTTAGTTACTAAACTGTTCTTATCTCAACCCGTGGGAGTTGCATTCTTTTGATTCTCCTCCCCATTCCCCCGGGACTGGGGGAAGAAAGAGGGGGGAGTGAATGAGAGAGTGACTGCGTGAGTTTATAGAGGCTTAAACCACAACACTAGGCTGGATGTGGTTCTGGGCAACCTGATCTAGAGAAGATGTCCTTGATCACTGCAGAGGGGTTGGACTAGATGACCTTTGAATATCCCTTCCAACCCAAACTATTCTATACTTAGACTCATAGAGTAGTTAGGGTTGGAAAGGACCTCAAGATCATCGAGTTCCAACCCCCCTGCATAGGCAGGGACACCTCACACTAAACCATGCCATCCAAGGCTATGCCCAACCCCACCTTGAACGCCGCCAGGGATGAGGCATTCACAACTTCCCTGGGCAACCCATTCCAGGGCCTCACCACCCTTACAGTAAAGAATTTCTTCCTCATATCCAATCTAAACTTCCCCTGTTTAAGTTTGAACCCATTACCCCTTCTCCTATCACTACAGTCCCTCATGAAGAGTCCCTCCCCAGCATCCCTATAGGCCCCCTTCAGATATTGGAAGGCTGCTATGAGGTCTCCACGCAGCCTTCTCTTCTCCAGGCTGAACAGCCTCAATTTTCTCAGCCTATCTTCATATGGGAGGTGATCAGTCCCCTGATCATCCTCGTGGCCCTACTTTGGACTTGTTCCAACACTTTCATGTCCTTTTTATGTTGAGGACACCAGAACTGCTCACAATACTCCAAGTGAGGTCTCACAAGAGCAGAGTAGAGGGGCAGGATCACCTCCCTTGACCTGCTGTTCACGCTCTTTTTGATGCAGCCCAGGATACAGTTGGCTTTCTGGGCTGCAGGTGCACACTGCCGGCTCATGTTCATTTTTTCATCGATGCTCATGTACCCAAGAGTCAGGCCACTGAGAAACATCAGAACAACCAACAGGTGGATAAAGCTGCTAATATTGAAGTGGCTCAGATGGATTTATATTAGAAAGAGAAGGGTGAATTATTTTTAACCTTGGGTGCCTGTGACATCTCAGGCCATCAAGGAAGAGATGCGACATATAGATGGCCTCATGATGGAGTCGTTGACATAACCATAGACACTAAGGCTAAGGATATTCACAAATGTGAAACATGAGCTACAACTAATCTCACACAGTGTTTAAAGCCTCTCTGGTATGGAGGACGAAGGCTGAAGTACAAATATGAGTAGGCCTGGCAAATTGACTATATGACACTCCCACAAAACTGCCTGCCCACCTACCTTCCTTCCTTCCCTCCCTCCTTCCTTCCTTCCTTCCTTCCCTCCCTCCCTCCCTCCTTCCTTCCTTCCTTCCCTCCCTCCTTCCTTCCTTCCTTCCCTTGACTGCCAGCCTGCTCTAACAGTCCTTCCTTCCTTCCTTCCTTCCTTTCTTCTGGAACTGCAAGCCATCCTGTTCTGGCTGTGTGGGTAATTAAAGAAGAAGAAGAATTGCTGATAGTGAACCTGGGTCTTGAGTAAGCCTTGGGTGCAAGGTCAGGCTGAGAAGCAGCCTGGGGAGTGATTGTTTATAGAATGGAATTTATAGTGGCTGAAAACAGTCACTGGGAATGGGTTGGACATAGCCTTGGATGGCATGGTTTAGTGGGAGGTGTCCCTGTCCATGGCAGGGGGGTTGGAACTCGATGATCTTGAGGTCCTTTCCAACCCTTACTATTCTATGATTCTATGATTCTATGCAGTTGCTGTTTGGCTTCATGGCTCAGACCTGTTTCTGTGTGCTATACATTACCATGCTTGAGTGAATAAAGTGGAACTAGCTGTGAAAGCAGTGTGTGTGTGTGTGCGCGCGCGCGTTTGGCGTCTTTCTTTACAGACGTTGCAAATGGTGCCTTCTGTGTGTGGTAACTAAACTGCTCAACACTGCGGTGTCCGTGCGATCCGACGGGGACTTTCTGGTACCGACATTCACTTGTTAAAGGTCAGTAAAACCTGTTGAATGGGGAATTACGGGATTGTGTTAGAAAAATGGGGCAAGTAGAATCAGCTGAACAGAAATTATATTTGCAAGTTTTACAGCAAATTTTAAAATCTTCTGGATATCATTTGTCTGAGAAACAAGTAATGAATCTTTTGTTATGGGTGAAAACAAATTGCAACTGATTTCCAGCAACAGGGTAATTTCATAATCGGATATGGGAGAAAGTGGGAGAACATTTGCAGACTCAAAATCGCCTTGGTATGGAGGTTCCTGTTGATTTAATAGTGACGTGGCATTTTGTCTATTCTGCATTATCTACTTTACAACCTGCTGAGGATATAATTCAGAAACATGATAAAACAAATGATCAAAATACTGACAATTTGAAAGAGCAAGGACAGAACGATACAAATATCTTTTCTGAGAAGCCTGATGATCCTTTTGATCCTGGCTCCATAGATTTGGAAAAGAAGCAAAATTTATACCCACCTTTGACACCATTAAAGGCATTCACATTGAACCTATCACATCTCCTCCGAGTGATCTCGATAAAGAACCACTTGACCAGCCGTTAGTTAACCAGAAGGCTACTAAAACATTTATGCAAAAATGTATGGGGAAAACGATAGAGGATGGTGATTTTTATTGAAGACATGGCTTTCGCTTTTCCTGTATTTTATAGAACAGATGGGCAGGGACAACAACAACCAGTACATGCAAATATTCCATATGCAGTATTTAAGGAATTGAACAACTCAGTGATGGAAAATGGAATTCAAAGCCTTTATACATTAGGTCTGCTAGATATAATGGCTAGCTTAGGATCTATGGTGTCGTGGTTTAAGCCTCTATAACTCACACAGTCGCTCTCTCACTCACTCCCCACTCTTTCTTCCCTCAGTCCCGGGGGAATGGGGAGGAGAATCAAAAGAATGCAACTCCCGCAGGTTCAGATAAGAACAGTTTAGTAACTAAGGTATAACACAAACCACTACTGCTACCACCAATAATAATAATGACAAGGCAAATACAAGGAAAGAATACAATCGCTCACCACCCAGCCCGACCAAGCAGTGCACCCCCACCCTTCTGGGTCTCTGCTCTCCATTTTTACATCCTGGACATGACGTGCTGTGGTATGGAATAACCTCTTTGGTCAGTTTGGGTCAGGTATCCTGTCTCTGCTTCGTCCCAGCTTCCCCTCCTCCCTGGCACAGCATGAGACTCAGAAAGTCCTTGGCCAGACCAAAACGTTCTAAGCAGTAACTGAAAACACTGGTGTTATCAGCGCTGTTCCCAGGCCCAAAGTCAAAAACACAGCACCGCACCAGCCACTACAAAGGAGAAAAATGACTGCTGCTGCTGAACCCATGACTTATGGTGCCATGGTATTGGAACACTTTAATGCAAATGATTTTGACACCTGCTCAATACTCGGTGTGGAGATTGGAATATAATAATTTATTATCTTTACAGGTATTAGGTAATGTTCAAAGAGGAATACCAATAGATGCTGACATGTTAACAGGCTCTAGGCAATGGTTGCACTCTCATAATCAAATTAATTTAAACCCTTTGGTATTCCAGAAAGCCACCCATATGGCTGTACAAGCCTGGAGGTGAGTGCCTGAATCAGGAAAGAAAATTACGTCTTTTGCAACTGTTTGCCAAGGGTGCCAGGAACCCTGTGTGTCTTTTATAGACCGATTAAACAATGCTATGCAAAGGCAGATTGATAATCCTGAGGCTGCTCGTGCACTTTTATTTCAGCTAGCATATGAAAATGCAAGTGGAGATTGCAAAGCTGCTTTAGCCCCAGTCAGGGAAAAATTTACAGACATTCCTGAGTTTATTAAAACATATCGGGATATCAGTATGGAGACTCATAAGGCTTCTGTATTGGGTGCTGCATTATGGAAATTTAATATGAGTCAGCAAAAATGTTTTAACTGTGGACAGGAAGGACATATTAGTAAAATCATAGAATGATAGAATGATAGAATCATAGAACAGCTGGGGTTGGCAGGGACACCTCCCACTAAACTATGTCACCCAAGGCTCTGTCCAACCTGGCCTTGAACACTGCTAGGGATGGAGCATTCACAATTTCTTCAGGCAACCCATTCCAGTGCCTCACCACCCTAATGTGTCCTTTAAAAGAAACAAAAACAGAAAGAAAAAATGCCATCTCAACTCTGTCCCAGATGCAAGAAAGGTGTGGAATAATTAGGAAATGTGGGGTAATTAGGAATTAAACTTATATTTGAAATGCAGCATTGTCCACACATAAGGGAAAAATGGACTTTCAGGGCCTCTGGGGCGAGATGCAGCCACATCTGGCATGCCAGGAATGTGCACTCCACAGCAGTTCTCATGGCAACACAGATGGAGGATGGAGCAAGGTGGAGATCTTTCGGCCACACTCTGTCCTAGCCTCAGCAAAAGATGGGAACTAGGTGGTACAAGAAACTGATAAGCTGCATACTTGTTACCCTGAGCCAGCAGCCTGTCATCTTTTGACAGAATACCATCCTCTGTGTGAACTTTGCTTCATTATAATGGCATTATAATGCATTTGCATGCTAAAATACACTCCCATCTCCAATGCGACTCACCTCCAAAATGAGATCACCCCTTTTTGAGCATGAACTCTGAATTTTTGGTGTCATATACCTTTAAAAGTGAAGCGAGAGAGATTTACACCAATAATAATAAAGGTATGCATGACTAGAGTCACTCAAGCTCCACCTTGAAGGTGAAAAATAGTATAAAATGACCCAAGAGAGAGTGGGATATTTGGGGAAAATATCATGGAAGATAGCATCGACAGACTCCTGGGACCGGTCGACGGGCTGGACCCTTCTTCCCCCCCATAGGGATGCATGTGGGTAAGACTTGCACTGTATCCAGTGCTTCCCTGGGAAAACTTAGAATCTCTATAGAGTTACTTTTCACTGTTACCTTTATATTTTAGAGCCAGGCTGTGTTAACTTTATCGAGTGCTTGTATCCATGTGACTGTTATTCGCACGTGCTTTTGCAGACAGTATCTATCACCGGTCAATCCATAAGAACCTGTATCGGTTGCCTCAATAAACTGCACTGCTTCAGTAGCCAATCGCAATCAATAACCTGCACTGTTTCGGCAGCCGATCGTAATTTTCTCACTGAACGCAACCTCATCTCTCGGTGTGGCTGTGAGGATTCATGAGCATGATTGGACTGGCAGCATGGTGCGCTATCGGTGAATCCAGATCAGTAAGGTTTGATATAGCAAACGCGGCTGGACTGGTAGTTGCAGCACAATTGGACTGGCAGTGTGGTGCGCTATCAGTGAATCCGGATCAGTAAGGGTCGATATAGAGAACATGGCTGGACTGGTAGTTGCATATTGGAGCCGTTCCCGGCCTCTCTAATAAAGCAAGGGGTTTATTTTCTCCCCTTTAATGCAACAAAAGGATATCGCTGGAGCAATCAATGTAAATCTAAATTTGATAAGGATGGAAATCCTTTCTCGGGAAACTCCAAGCCAGGCATGGTGAAACCCTGTGCTCCTCAAAACAACAGAGTTTTTGCAGCAAATGCTCCATCTCCGACCTTGCAGCTGCCACAACAGGCAGCACTGGGTTGGATTTGGCAACAAGCACTGGCGTTGAATGAGATTGCTCCCCTGTTAAAGCTATAGCTACCACTGTTTGGGGACCTTTAACAAATGGATTTATGCTAGGATGCTCAAGTACAGCTCTCCAAGGAGTAAAAGTTCATCCAAGAGTAATAGATTCGGATTATACAAGAGAAATAAAAAGTTTAGCATCTGCCTTAAACAGCAGCTGTAAGATTCAAAAAGGTCAAAAAATAGCACAACTTGTTTTGATTCCATACTGGGTGCCAAAAGTAGAAATTAACACAGGGTATACATCTGGATTTGGAAGCTCTGGGAAAGTTGAGTTTTATTGGACCCAGGAGATTACTCAGAAACAACCTTTACTGAATTTGCAAATAGAGAATAGAGTCTTTAGTGGATTAATAGACACTGGGGCAGATATTTTGATTATTTCACAATCTCAATGGCTGACTGATTGTCCCTTTTAAAAGGCTTTGGCAACAGTAGCTGGAATAGGAGGTATACAGTCTCCTTTTAAAAGTAGTCCGTTCTCAAAGCTATTGCACTGGATGGGGCTGTAGCTCATTTTCAACCATATATATTGCCAGTTTCTATGAGTCTGTGGGGATGAGATTTGCAAACACAATGGAATTTGTTACTTATCACAGATGGGGCAAATTTATCCTAACAGTCAATGAACTGAAGTCCCTGCTCAAACTTTCATGGTTAAAAGAAAAGCCAGTTTGGATTCATCACTGGCCTTTAAAAGGAAAAATTGGAGCAAGCATGTTTGTTGGTTGAAAAGCAACTGAAAGCAGGACATATTGTTCCATCTACTAGCCCCTGGAACACACCCATTTTTGTAATTCCAAAGAAATCAGGGAAATGGCAACTTTTGCAATTAATAATGTAATGCAACCCATGGGGGCTTTACAACCAGGTTTGCCTAATCCTACTATGATTCCAGCTGACTGGTTTCTTTGCATTATTGAAGGATTGTGTTTTATTTACAGTTCCTTTGCATCCTTCAGATTGTGATCATTTTGCTTCTTCTGTGACTTCAGTCAACTGAGCTGCTCTTATGCAAAGATATCAATGGACTGTTTTGCCACAAGGAATGATGAACAGCCCAATAATCTGTCAGCTAGTTGTTTCCACAGCTATACCACCAACTAGGAGTGCATTTCCTGAACTGATAATTTATCATTACATGGATGACATTTTGGTCTGTGCAGAAACAGTACAATATTTAGAAACTACTGTTAATCATTTAACAGAAAATTTATGTTGTTTTGGATGACAAATTGCCAAGGAAAAAATACAAAGAATGCCACCCTGGAAATGTTTGAGGTGGGTGCTAATTGAAAGAACAGTAAAGCCTCAGAAGCTAAAACTGGCAAACAAAATCACAAATTTGAATGATTTATAGAAGCTCTTAGGTACTATTATTGGGTGTGTCCTATGTTCGGTATTACTAGTGCCGACCGTGAACCACTCTTTGATTTATTACGAGGGGACTCAGACTTGAGTTCTCCTCATCAGCTTACTCCTAAAGCTATTGATGCTTTGAATATAGTGACTCAAAAAATTGAGATGCTACAGGCACATAGAGTGCATTTACACTTGCCAATTTCCCTGCTCGTTGTTAATATGCAACGAAGGCCATTAGGAGTTATATGTCAAATTGACAGTAACTCTGTTTACTTCTTGGAAAGGGTGTTTTTACCACATACCCAGAGAAATACTGTGACAGAACCATTAGATATGATTGTTGACTTAATCACCAAAGGCCGTACGAGGGTTCAACATTTAACAGGCAACGGCCCTGCAGAATTCTATTTACCCTTAACTGTAACAGACTTTCACCACACTGCGGGGGATATGGAACAACGCAACACTGATCAATGTGATCAAACGCTGAACACTTTATTGTGCACAAGTGCTTCTTTTTATAAGAAAGTTTCAGAACACTATAACACTCTATCATACTTGATTGGTTAGTTCAGCTTAACTACGTATTAGCAACGGCTTACTGATTGGTCATATTTTTAAAATGTCTATAAATGTCCATAGTGCCAGGCAAGCAAAATTTTTCCTTGTTCTGCAACTTGCGTTTTGCTTTAAAGGTGAACAGTTCTTGCTGATCTTGCTTCGTGACATCCTGTCCAGACTTTCTTGCAAGCTGACTTCTTCATGCTTCTTCCTCTTTTTGTTAGCACACACTCGTCCTCTGTTTCCTCCTCAAACCACAACATTTCACAAAGCCCTTTGCTCATAACACGAGCTCAGCTAAATCAAAGGCTGGATTGCTCACATCTCTGTTAACTGAAAGAAATGCTTCCACAATACCCTCTTCTTGTTTTTGAGCAATCCAGATTTGATTTAGCATTTTCTTTACAAGTTTCTTTAATATAGCAAATACAATGATGCATACAAGCAAAATCAATAATACAATGCCTAAAACTTTCAAAGCAATAATTATCCAATTTTGAATCCAAGTCTCTATTCCCCATTTCGAAAAGGTGTTATGGAGCCAGTCATTTAATGGATTTACATTTTGTTGAATTTTCTGAGAGTGTTCTTTTAGGTAGGTTAATTGTTTGTGAATGCTCTCACTGTGATCAAACAGGTTCACACAACACATACCTTCAAAGTCCTTACAGCCATGACCCTGTGCCAGCAGTAAAAAGTCGATGGCTGCATGGTTTTGTAGCAAGGAATGCCGCAGACTATTTTGATCCATTAATAACTCTTCGAGAACAGCAGTAGTTGTGTTAGCCTGCTTTTCTGCCCAACAAGCTAACTGGGCTACTGTTTTTAAGGCATTTCCTGCAGCTGCTCCAGGAACTAACAATGACAGAGCAATACGAGCAGCTCTGCTAAGTAATTGAACATTGTCATTACAATCAGGGGTAAGTCCAACTGATGGCTTTGATTTAGAGCGGAGAATATGACTAAGATTTCGCAATTCTGTAAATTTTGGTGCAAAAATAGTCAGTGAGCCCAAATAGCATGGCCCTCCAACAATGTCTTTTGGTATTCCTTGCCATGCCCTATCTCCACAGATTAAAAAGACATCTGGTGGTAGGGCCTTGGCAGATTTGCTATTCCAAAGGAGGGACACTGATCCAGGCTGGTGAGTAGCTCCGTATGCCTTAAAGGCTGTTGCCTTTCCATCTGTATCATTTACCCCGCAATATTCACCAGCATACCAATAGGCACTATTTTTGGGCGAAACATCTGGTGAGTTTATCGGATGTGGCCAGCCTGCATATTTAGATCCAAACATTATGCAGGTCTGTGTCCAGTTTTGTGAGCTATTCCCAATTGCTTGTGATGCCATTAAATTTAATTCTTGTGGATACCAAGGGAGTGTTCTAATCAATCCAGATATTAATTTTGCTGAACAATCTGCAACAGTTGTTGATTTACTGCAGTTGTTGGTTGAAAATGCCTTAAAACTGTTCTCATTATATCCAGGTATTCCTATTAGGCATGTTTGAAAAGGATCTGTAGCTGATGCCATAGCAAGACAAAATTCTGACACACCACTCTCATTGGCCCATGTCACCCACAAATTTTTCCTAGGATTAATTTCATGTAACAAAGATACAGAACTATATACAAACAGCAAAATTAACAGCTTAACCACTAACAGGTTCTTAATCATCACTGACATCTTCCGGTGCAGACGAGATATTTTCTGCTGAATCTCGCCAGGGCCGTATCCAATGAGCCGGTATCCACTGGATACCTTGATCTGTAAGCAAACACATATAACCTCTTCCTGTTAGCTTAACTTCTGCAGGTCCTTTCCATTGACCCGTGATCAAGTCTTTATACTGTACCAAAATTTTTTGGTTAGGTTTTTCTGATAATCCTGATTGCATTGCCAAGCTATGAATGACCATAGGTGGGTCAGTTCTGTCTCCTGTTAATCGCAAATAATTAGCCACATGTATTGCTTTTGCCAATCGTTCTGCAGGAGGGAGTGATTCTCCCCCCTTTTGTTTTAAGAGGAGGTTTTTAATGATTTGATGAGCACGTTCAACAATAGCTTGACCGGTTGGGGAATGAGCAATACCTGTAATATGTTTAATTCCCCAAATACCATAAAAATGTGCCATGGATCGGGAGACATAAGCAGGACCATTATCAGTTTTGATAGATTTTGGAACTCCCAAAACGGCAAAACACATATACAAATGACGGCGAACATGCTTTGCTGTTTCTCCTCTTTGAGCAGTTGCCCATAATGCCATAGAAAAGGTGTCAATACAGACATGAATAAATTTTTGTCGACCAAACTCAGAAAAATGTGTAACATCCATTTGCCATAATTGAAGTGGTTGTAAGCCTCTAGGATTAACGCCTAGTCCGAGGCCAAAACCAATTTTTTGACAGGAAGGACAGGATTTTACTATTCCCTGAGCATCTGTAACAGGAATGGCAAATTATCTAGCAAGCATTTTTGCTGATCGGTGGAAAAATGAGTGAGATTCTCTGGCTTGGGCAAAGCTATTAACAGGTGGCCCAGCCCAGGCAGGAGAAACTAAAAGATCTGCTTGGTTGTTTCCAATTGAGAGACCATGTGTGAATTGATGACTGCGAATATGTGTGATAAAATAGGAATGAGTTCGAATCTGCAAGAGTCGTAGCAATTTTAACAAAAGACTATATAACCAGTTGTTCTTAATTTCTTTTAGGATAGAGCCTTCAATTCTATGAATAATACCTACTACATATAAAGAATCAGAAACAACATTGAGAGGTGAATTATTCCAGTTTTCAAAGGCCCAAATAACAGCTTGGAGTTCTAAAGTCTGTAAAGAATCATCTGGAGTTCCAGGAATTAAATGTTTTTGCCATTGTTGCTCATGTTGCCAGACACAGGCTGCCAAGCGTGATCGCTTTCTTGCATCTGTAAAGACTGTGATACCTGTAACTGGTGTTTCAGATCGTTTTGGGAATGTTTCAAAATGCTGATTGTGCAACAAGGGCAATAGTTTATAAGGAGGGTAGATGTTACTGATTTCTCCATCATACTGGGTCAATGCGGTTTGAAATGGAAGAGAAACTCGCAATAACCATTCTAAATATTCCTGAACTAACGGTAAAATAATTCTGTAGGGTTCTCTGCCGGTAATATCAATGATTCTATTTCTGCCTTTCATGATCAGCTGTGATAAGATCTCGGGTTTTGTGACAATCGTTTTTCGTG